>JAVJGJ010000033.1:12809667-12838866 GCA_035590215.1 Microhierax caerulescens
AGTTCTGGAGATCATCCAGCCCACCCCCTGCTAAAGCAGGGTCACCTACAGCAGGATGCACAGTCATGTCCAGGTAGGTTTTGAATGTCTCCAGAGAAGGAGACCCCACAGCCTCCCTGGGTAGCCTGTCCCAGGGCTCTGTCACCGTCATGGTAAAGAAGTTCTTCCTCATGTTCAGCTGGAACTTCTTGTGGTGCAGTTTGTCGCCCCTTGTCCTGTCGCTGGGCACCACTGAAAAGAACCTGGCCCCGTTCTCTTGACACTCACCCTGAAGATACTTGTATGCATTGATAAGGCTCCCTCTCAGTCTTTTCTCCAGGCTAAACCGGCTCAGGTCTCCCAGCCTTTCCTCATAGGGAGACATTCCAGGTCCGTAATCATCTTCATAATATAATCTTTGTGTAATAATAATCTTTGTGTCATCTCAGATACACATCTTCTGAGTTCTTGTAGACTGTCCCTAAGCCCAGATCGGTGCTCAAAACTTTGACCATCATAGCTTGTAATTCTCTCAACAGCAAATTGTGCTAAAAGAAATTCCTGTTATAACTGTGGCTATATTACTGTAACTGCTTAGACAATATAAAGTTCATGTGGTTGAATAATGCCTTGTGGCTACAGTCCATCTATAAAGCTACACCAACAAAGTTTTTCTTTCAAAAATCCTGCTGCATATGCTTCTGGAGATAAGCTGCCACTTAGAAAACTAAGAATCACTGTGTTGCAATAGCCTGGATGTGAAAAAACTGGGATAATAAAGCGCATACGCAAAGCAGGCAGTCAAAATGTAGTAACAGGGTGCAGAGTGAAGAGTTGTGTGAAATTCATTCCAGTAAAACCGTGCTGCAACATAATGCCACATGAATGTATACCTTGCTTGACATCAGCTTGCAGAACCATATTCCCCTACACACCCTTCTAGATAACAGCTGGCCAAGCTGGATGTCCGTACGCTCAGTACTAGTAACCAGTAGTTCTTGTTGACCCTGGGGAAACGTTTTCTAGTATTATCCCTTTCGCATCTATTGACAGTGCTCCTGCCTTGTTCTTTCTTCATTACCAAGTTCATGACAGTTTCCAGAAATCCCTTTGCTAGCTCACCATTCTTAATAGAATTGAATATTGGAACTTTGAAAGTCTTTGCTTTCAAGGTTTTTGTGGCCTTTCTCCAACCAACCTTTTGCCTTGTGTTTGCTATTTGAGATACTGATTCTTGGCTGTGCTGGGTGGGTGCCTCTAGGCTCCATCTGGTATTGAGCAGCTTTCCTTGCCTTTTGTGTTAAAGAGCTTCCAGAACAGGAGGCAGGACACACATAAGGAAGCAACAGGCTGCCTTGAAAGAAACTAAATTATTTGGAGTATACCAAGGGCATTGTTTGTTCATACTCGCTCCTATTGCTTGAGCTGCTCTGGAAATTCCTTGCTAAAAACTTAGCTAGTGTGGATTAAAATAAATTATGTCAGTTCAAATATTCTAATTTAATTCAGGCTCAATTATGATAAAGCATTATTTAAATATTACACATTTCAATAATTATTTTGGGGAAGATCTGAGTTTTGCCTCCCCATCTATGACAGCAAAGCAGAAAAGAAGACTGCCAAGAATCAAGAAATGCAGAAAGGAGGTATATTGGTAAAATGGCTATATTAATGTCCTCTGAAGCGTTTGAAGCTAAAGACTTGAAACGCAATAACATACTTTTTCTGAAAATTTAAGTAGTGTCCTATTCCAGCTGAATTAGTTTCAGGTTCTCTGTCTTTTGTTTTTTTTTTTGTTTGTTTGTTTGTTTTTTTAAAATTTGTGTGACATACACAGCTCAAAGAATTCTTAAGCTAAGAGATAAAAGAAACAGCTACTTTGCCCAGACAACTATTTTGTAGAAATTCTTTCCACGAGACTAAAATTTACAATCCGTAAAGATGGTGCACAAAAAAGCTAAAAGCTGCATCAATTGATTATGAAACTTCATAGAAGGTAAATATGGAATGATTGTCTCAGAAAAAGTTTCTGTGTTTCTCTTGTTCTGCTGTTCAGTGGTTTTGTTATCTATCTAGTTAAGTAAGTTGTAGTGTTTGTCTGCCATTTCTGTATTGCTAACTGCAACAACAGTACTCCAAGACTGAGGATTTTATTGTTGATAGAAAACTAAACTAAAGAGTAACTGTGGATTGTTTTCTTGGTGGTACTTTGAGTCAGTTCCTCCTGTGACACAAATGATACACCTGTTCTTGTTACAGTTAGCTTCCAGTAGCTTGTGTAAATAGTAATGCGAGAACAAAACAGTTCACTGGAAACTTGCATTCATTTGCTGTATTAAATCCAAAAGCCTAAATAAAAGGCTCTGTACCTAGATAAGCCATGAGTTTCATAGATAAATTGGCACACTGTCGTGGAAGTGTGATTTTTACAGCACATCATCACTTGGTGGTAATTTTTAAAATGTAATAGGCCATTCCTAGTACTCGATGCATTGATAGGTAGCACAGTATTACTGATTTGTCAGATGAACTGGCTTTTTTTTTGGCTTCCTGGTTTATGTGCATCATCATATCTGTATTTTCTGTTCAAAAAATGTAAACCAAAGTCGTTTTCTCCTGCTTCTTAATAAAGAAAAGTTATTTCCCATACCATATGGAATGTGATTCCTTAATATAAATTATATGGAGGAGAAAATATTCATAGTTCACGAGCAAAACGGGAGAAGAAAAGATTTGTGCAAGCCATTTGGATGCGCAATGAACTTTTTGTCCATTAAAAGTTTGAGAGTTGAGTTCAAGTGAGAAACAGATATGGGAGTTAAGGAAAAAAATATTAACTGGAGTGAGCTTCTTTATTAGCTGCTTGGATTGCAGTTTGTTCGTAAGAGGTAGTCTGGCAGCCCTTGTGAGACAGGTTTACTTGGATGTAACAAGATTTGGGAATGGGGGTTGAATGAGAGTTCTGGAAAGTGTTTAAGAGCCTATCACTAAAAGGTACTTAAACTGCTTCAATTGTGTATCGGTGTTAGACATGGTAGGTATGTCCTTGGTATGGCTTTTATCTTCTTTTAACTCCAGTAGTTACCTGTTCAGCAGATGCATTGTCAGTCTTTTCAAGAGGGATTTTTCTTTCCCAAATTTGAGGGGGTTTATACTATTTCAGGTATCTCAATAAAGATTTTTTTTTTTCCCCGCTTTGATACGAACAAAACCTAGGAAACTAATATGGTCTGATTATAATGCTGTAGTAAATTGAGAGCAGTATTGCCAGATATTCGTCTATATCCAATTAAGTCAAGAGAAGCCTATTTGAATGATTGTAGTGGATGTACATGATGTTCTTTTAACTGCTGTAATACACTTGTCTTCAGTAGGTTGGTTTTTTTTCTGTCCTGAGCTAGGCAGAGTTTGAGTAATGAAGTAAGTACTTTTTTTAAACCCTTTTCTAGTTAAATGCTCTGGACTTAACTTGGTTTCTGAGAGAGTCAGTAAGCATATTTAATGTGCAGAATGTATAATGGCACTTTCATTTCCAGTTGCTGAATATGAACCAGTACTGGAGGAAAGCATCTCTTCGAAAGCATTGTTGTTTCCTCTCCACCAGAAGGCACTGCCTCCCCAGGTTTAAAAGCAACTGCATTCAAATCGTTTTTATTTATTTCCTTGGGATACATTGAATTGGTGATTGGAAGTCTTATGGTCTATATTTAATGTGGCTTTTTTAAGTGTTTCTTTGGACTAGAGCTCTTGTTTTCCACAAGCATCACACAATTTTATATTTCAAATTAAAATGGTATCTTACGCAGCTTTGAACACAAGTGTTTTTCTGATCTTCCTTCCGTATGCCCGTTCTATTGCAGGAATGTTTCTTATTTTGAAAAGGTACAGTGACTCCATTTTGCAAGATTTGTATTATAAACTTTTCTGAGGTTTTACGACTTCCTAAGCCTCAGAAGTATCAGATGCCCTGCAGTATGGTTGCAGTTCCTTCCCTGTCACATGGATGGACGTACTGAACAACACTCTCTTTGTGACTGTGCTGGAGACTGGGATCTTTTCTCAAGAGTTTTCCTTACCATACGCACGGGCAGCCTGCTCCCACTGTTTCTGAAATAGATTCCTTCACGGGAGCAAAGCATGGAGCTTTGCTTGCCTCTTACCAGGGGGCTGATGGAGGAGGAGGCTTCAGGTGGGATTGCCATGTGAGGGGAGGGCCCTGGGCCTTTGGGGAGTGCTGTGCCAGGGAACAGACACCTCCCATAGGCAGATTTATCAGGTCCATGGCTTTTACACTGAAAAAAAGACAAAAGCTGTTAAGCTGTGGCCCAGTTTTGATAAAGCGTACTTGGGGTCACTGTGCTTCCAGAATAGCATTAATACTATTTCTTAGGCACTTCGCTATTTAGTGAGTATTCCAATAATACTGAGTACTGTCACTGCCATAACATTAAAACACTGAAGAAAGCATCTGGTTTCCTCTGGACACCATTACAGTTTTGCAGAATATAACTGAGTCTATTCAGATAGCATTTAGAAGTCCTTGAGTCTGTACTTACACAGTGCATTTTTTTGTATTTGTAGCACTGGACTGCTGCAGCAGAGGTGTAGAGTAATAGAAACTTAAGTTGTATAATAGTTTCTAAGAAAGAGTGGCTGTTTTAGCTTGCTGTGTTCTGTGTTGATGTTAAATTTTCACCATGCTTTCTTTTAAAACTGGGTACAAATTGCACTGCGTATATATAGGCTGTGTTGCTAAACTACATTTACATTTTCTGTTGTTGACTCCTGTATAATGAAATGCATTGAGTTGAGGAATATGCGTTTGTGTTTACTATAGCTCTTGCAGCTAGTTTTGATTATTTGTAATGGCTCCAAATTGCCCTTGATTTAGCTTGCTGTAAATTTTGGTGGATGAGAATTGCTGTGTTTGAAGGGGTAACAAGGCTTAAGCTTGGATCCTGTAGTGCCTCATTATAACAGGAGGGAAAACAAGGTGAGGTTTCTAGTTAGTCGTAGATTAATTACGGTTTAAAAAGAAGAACTAGTTCCTTTGTTGTACCTTAAGATCTCTCTCTTAATAGTTATAAAGGAATTTCAAGAGTATGTAGAACCTGAAGAAGGCTACCAAGGATCACCACAGAGAAGAGGCCCTTCTGGCCAAGAGGATGAACACGTTTCTTTGCCACTTGGAGAAAATGTGCTGACTCATAACCTTGGTATTCCTGTGCTGGTAGTTTGTACAAAAGTGAGTTTCTACTTCTGTTTGCTACTACAGAAAAGTTTAATTTACTTTTCTTTTAGAAGGCATGCTTTATACAGACACGCAAAATGAATTCTGGATTAATATTAAAGGGATTTATTTTAAAAGTAAACTTCTGCCATTAGTGTCAACTTCCGATTTTGCAGAAGGGGTAATAACCTTATAAATTATGTTAATTACTTGATCTTTTGATTTATTGGTGGCATTTTAAAGCCAAAAGCTCAAAGTAAATGTGATGTGTGTGTAATATTAAGGAAGCTGTTTTACGATGTATTGGGATCAAATGATTATTTTTCTTCCTTGCTTCCAGTGCGATGCAGTGAGCGTATTAGAGAAGGAGCATGATTACAGAGAAGAACACTTTGACTTCATTCAGTCACACATTCGTAGATTCTGCTTACAGTGTATCCTTTCCTGTAGTGAAGAGAATTGCTATAATCTGGAAGCAATATTTTAGTGTTTTTTAGAATTTTAGTGTTTTTAGAATTGCACATAAAATTAATCTGAGAAATTGCCCTTCAAGATTGCTTGGTATTTAGTTTGTTACTATGTAGCACTTGATGTTTTGAAAATGTTGAGAAATGTGTAAAACTTCCTATAGTTTTTAAATTGTGCATGGGATTTGGAACTTTCGTTCCTTTACAAAGGATTTGTCTTGTACTTTGTGAGGTGGTTTTCCTCGGTTTTCCCCTCAGAACTTGCAGTTTCCATATAAACTTGAGATCTCAGCAGTCTCAAGTTTTTTACTTTTTCAAAGTTAAGTGCTTGGGAGGGTAGGTAACTTTTGTGTATGTCAAAGAAAAGTATCGTGAGTCTTCTCCTGTTCCACCTTCCTCTCCTTCCTCTCCCTGAATACTAAATGGCTGTAGCTTTTGCCTTGAACTACTCCTCAAAATTAGGTCTAGCAGATATATGTCTGTTATCTCGTGTTTTGAAATTCTTACTATAGTTTAAAAAGTGTATCTTTCATAATTTTCCTTAAATACATAATCAGATGGAGCTGCCTTGATTTATACATCAGTTAAGGAGGAGAAGAACCTTGATCTGTTGTATAAGTACATTGTACATAAAACATACGGTTTTCAGTTTACCACACCTGCCTTAGTGGTAGAAAAGGATGCAGTTTTTATGTAAGTCAATTGTATAAGCAGCATGGTTTCAGATTGTATTCTATTAAGCGCTACACTTTTACAAGATATATATAGAAATAACTTTAATAGTTTGTGTTGTTCAAAAGCTTAATATGAGAGTCTTCTGAAATCCTGAATTAAAAAAACAACTTAGTGCAAAAAACAACTTACTTGGGTTACTTCTTTCAGAATATACCATTCTGGCTATTTAGTATCTTTTTAAGGCTGATGTATAATAAAATTGCCTTGTTTAGGTAGAGGGCAGTAAATAAATGGTCTCTGCAGAGGCACTTTTTGTGACTGAAAAGGCATGGCTTTCCTTCTTTTTATAGACCTGCCGGTTGGGACAATGAAAAGAAAATTGCCATTTTACATGAAAACTTTACAACAGTGAAACCAGAAGATGCATATGAGGATTTCATTGTAAAACCTCCTGTAAGAAAGGTAAAAAGGGGTAAATTCTTCCCTGCCCCCCAACCAATGAGTGCCGTTTGCTTGAATGGCTGCTAATAGCTACTAATGTTGAAGAACTCCAAATTTAAATGTAATTGGTTTTGTGTGTATCCAAATGCATGAAACATTGGGCTTTCAGTTTTCCAGTTGTTTAAAATACTGCAAGCAAACACAGAAACCGTTCACCTTACTGAATGAAAGGCAGTCCAAAAGTAACCATTTCACATGAACCTTTTTGCACCAGTAGGGCAAAACCACTCTTTGAAAATGGGGAATATTGTTGTAGGACTTCAACAGTTTACACACACACATGGCATCGAGGTTACCATGTAAAGGCAAATCTTGTGAAACAAGATGGTGTATCGCTATTGCATTAACGTATTATTAATGACAGATTTCTTCATGTAAGGAAGTAATTGTAAGAACAGTATATAAATTCCGTATATTGCTAGTTTTGTGAGTATAGGCACACAGGAATAGGAGAGATGTAAAATGGATAATACGGAAAATTGTAAATGAAACTGTATCCTGGTCTGCATTGGAAAGCTTCTTTTACAACTTCCTCACACACTTAACGTTTCCTAGCTCAAGCCCCAGTATTTGGAAGAATGAGAAGCTGTTTGAAGCTTTCATAGAAGGGAAAGATTTAATCCTGTTGTTTGTAATTCATGGCACCTATTAGGAAATAATCATTGCTTAATAGTAGTGCTGTGGCTGATAAGAGCTAGTGTAATGCTTTTGAGGGCCAAGGAATTGAGTGTGGGGTCTTGCGGAGTAAGGTAATCTCAGGTATTTTAAGAGATACTGATGAGATTTAATACCTAATTTTTGAGGTGAATGTGGCTACTTTGCAAGTACTCCTCTTGCTAAGAGAGTACCCACAGGCTGGCTCAGTGCTAATCTACTCCATTCACTTACAATGTTTTTTTTTTTTAATGACAGATTCTTTAATGTTACTAGTCCTTTAAATGTCAAGGAAGTTTTGGTTTTGTTTTTTTTTTTTCTAAAAAGTAAAGAATGGTATTAAAGTTTTGCCTCTTCTTCTTTCCTTTTGATCACTAAAACACAAAACAGTTACAGTAGTTTCAATTTTTACTTCTAAAAACAAAATACTTTGTTCAACAGTTAGTCCACGATAAAGAGCTGGCAGCAGAAGATGAACAAGTATTTCTTATGAAGCAGCAGGTAAGAATGGAAGAATGAAAATAAGTCCCTACTAAAGCTTTCAATTTAAGCTCTCCATTGTTATTGCCTTTAGTTTTTCATTCCTCATTTAAATCACTAGGTAGCCACTTTTCAGCCTTGCAAATTCACATGCAATTTTGAAATAAGACTTTTCTTAATTTAAACAAATACCAGTAGAAAATATGGCCACTTATCTGGGCAAGTTGAAAGGAAAATATGCTGAGAACAGCAATAATTTACATGTCAGAGGAGAAAAGCAAGAAGGTAAACTGAAATTTCACCACATAGATATATTGATGTATAAAATATAAATACTTTTAAAATGTAACATCTTAGCATTGCAGTTTTCTAACAGCCAGAGGCTTGAAAGACTTTAGGGTGTCAAGTTGGTTTTGCTGTATCTTGTTATTTTCTTTATTGCTCTATTGTTTAAAAACACTAACGATACTTTGCTATATAATTGATTATAAATATCATAGAGGTTGCAGACCTTGGTGTTTATGGTTCTGACTTGCAGTTCTGGAATGGCTGTGTAAGACAAAGGACTGCAGCTTATTTACTCATTTTAACTGTCCTCTAGTGGTAAAGTCTGGAAGCATATAAATATCAAAGAGGAAGCCTGTAAATATCAAGGGGAAAAAAATCAAATAAATTAATGATTAGTCAGCTTCAGTGTATGTTATTCCTTTATGTTTTTCTGAAATATATTTAATATTCCCAATATGTTGTTTTTACAGTCATTCCTTGCCAAACAGCCAGCAACGCCTACAAGAGCATCAGTAAGTAGATCCAAGAGAAGAGTAGGAGGTGTTTTGTTCCCTTCTAGGGAAGAGGGAATGATTCTAACCTGTAGAAGTTTGTTTTGTAAATGAAAATGTAAAACACATATCTCCCCAGACAGCAGAAAGTAAATTTAAAAAAAAAAAAAGTGGCAATACTTAAAAGTGTTGCCTATAAATTACTTCATTCTAATTCACTGTGGAAACAGAAATACCTGACGATTATTGAACTGAAAATTTCCTGTAGGGATTCATCCTTTCTTTTAGGGGAGGCACATGCCCAAAATAACTGTTTTGTTTATTTTTTTTCCCTAAGTGTGCATACACTACAGTGCTAATATGAAGGTTTTAAAAGTAACTTGTGTGTAATGTAACATTTGCTTTATGTAACTAACCCACGTAAGTTCTGATTTGTGTGATTTGGACTTTTTTTAAGGAATCTCCTGCAAGAGGCCCTGCAGGATCCCCAAGAACTCAAGGCAGAGCTGGTCCTGCCAATGTACCCAGTGCCTCACCAATAACATCAGTTAAGAAACCAGATCCAAATATAAAAAGTATGAATAAGCATTTTACTGTTTTTTATCATGTGTTATTTCCCTCAAAAAATAAATCCTGTTTTGTAGAAAGATTTTGGAAATTTATTCACTAATGGTATAGTTAGTTTAATAACAGGACTGAGTTAATGACAGAGCTTCAGGTTTTCTTTTTTTCTTCTTTTTGTCATTCATATGACTTGAAGTAGAGTTCTGCTACTGCCAAGCAGTCAGAGTTCAGATGCATTATTTCCCTAATATTTGCCTAAATATGCTTATTATGCATTAGTTGGATTATTAGAGTGGGGACTGCTCAGTTTTATACTTCGTATTACTGTTCTGGAATCCACAATGAAACTTGTTCTTCTACTAAACCCTCTCTAGAATGTCATTTTTGGAAGTACATGAAAAAACTTGGAAATCACAACTTTTGCACACCCTCAGCCCTAAGGTTGCTCCACGTTGCTGAGTGGTTTCTTTCCTCTGTGCATTAAGAAAGTTGCTAGTGCTGGTGGTGTTTTTAATTGTGCACTGTGGTGTCATACCTCACTTCCAGTGGATAAAGTACTCATGCAGCTGTAGATCATGTCTTATTGCTGTATATCCAAGTTCTGATTTATGAAAAGTAACATGGCGTTTAAGACTGCACTAAAATGGCTGTGCAATTTGTGCAAGGCTTAAAAATTTTTGAATTGCACATTCATACTTAATACTTTATTTCTTGACTTCTACATTTAGAAAAAGCAAAAGCATACAAATAATTCGATTAAAATTCTGTGAAACCCCCGTATTCCAGAAGAGCAGTAATATGCTTTCAATCATCTCTGACTTTGCCAAAGAATGCAAAGGACTACTGTCTTTAAATTGAGCAGGGAAAGACTTTCTTGTATTTGAGGCTTATTTACCTGATTGGTAAGAGAGTTATGTGTGTATGTAAAAAACCAAGTTCTGTCATTTACCACCAATAACTATTCTGTGGTATATAGATACATGTATTTGTTTTTTATTTAGATAATGCTGCAAGTGAAGGTGTCTTGGCTAGTTTCTTCAACAGTCTCTTGAGCAAGAAGACTGGTTCTCCTGGGAGTCCTGGTGCTGGAGGAGTGCAAAGTACAGCCAAGAAATCAGGTATTGGACTTGTTATTGCAGGCTGGTTTGCAGCTTTTTAGTATTTGGGCTGCATTGGTCTAACTGTACATATCTTTTAAACTGGTCAGTGAAGTGACAGACCTTGACTCATGACAATGCCAAAGTGTGTAGTCTTTAAAAAAGAACTGAACTACTGCAATTTCACAACTCCAGGGCTTCTGTTAAGCCTGCTACAACTTGATTCTTTGAGTGAAGTTATACTGCTGGGTTATAAATTACATTTGAGTCTTGGTCGTATTCAGAAAATGCTGATTTCATTTTTTTATTTGAGAATTCCTTCCTCTCTTGACACTTGACTGTTGCTTGAAGGAAGTGCAGTTTATTGGGTTTGGACTGTAGTTTCCAGTCAAACTATTGAAATCCCTCCAGAGTTCAAGTTTAAATGAGTTACTGTTTATGACAGCTTGAAGTTATCTCATTAATTAATATTTTATTGTGATCCAACACAACTGGTAACACTGATCAAGTGGATTTGTTCTGTGTATGGGACTAAGACTGTATGAGATATTTGCTAAGTAATTGCACTATTTAGGTGAAAATAAGGAAACCCATCAGAATACTTGGCACCTATACAAAACTCAGCGTTGTGAAATGCATGGTTGTTCCACCTGATAGTAGAAATTTACTGTTTTGATCATTTAACTGTTTCTTTTTGATACTAGCTTTCCCATCACACTTAGCATTCAGGAGCTTTCCTTACAGAATTAATTTACTACTATATTGTTGATAAATATTCTACTTCTGATCCCAAACTTGTGAAATCATGTAAAATTTAATGGTGATGCCAAACCCATGGTTTCTGATGCTTAGAGGAGAGTGTAAGGCCCAGCCAGACATTCTGAACTGAAAATGAAAAATATTTGATGCCAGCCACAGTGATGATATTGCCAGTGAGAGAACCAGAGCAGTTGTTGGAGTGTGGGTCTTTGAACTAAAACTATTCCTAGAGAAGAGATATAAGGATTATTTTTTTTTTCTCAATTGGGAAGGGGTTTATATGACATTCCATGCTCTGAAAGCTTGAAAGTGGCTAGAATTTGGCTTACGGGAAGTCAGGTGTTTTGTTGGGTTTTTTTTGTTATAGCATGATGAATTTTGTAATTTATCTTCAGTAAATTCATTAATAATAAAGATAATTAAATAATTGTTTTTATATTTTTTGCGTATTATTATTGTATCTACATTATAACAATATTTAATCAATTCTTTGTTAATCCAGAATGACCTCTTCAGTTAAATGCTGAAAGGCGTCTCCTGCTTTAGCAAGTGCAGCTTCATGCTATTGCTGACCACAATCTCACATTAACTGTGTTTGTAGAAGTAGGACTAGAAATATTTTTTAGGAATTATTTTATCCATACTCTTCATCTAAAGCAGAATCAGTTAGGGAGTTCCTGGCTAGCAATTAAAAGCAAACAAACTCTGAAATAAAAGTTGTAATGTCATCTCTCCAGGAAGACAATTAACAATACTTAATTTCTTAGTTATTTTTTCTCTTGTACAGTTGGTGTTTCTTAATCCATGTACTACTGTCTTGTTAGAGTGGGGGCAGAGGTCTGTTGTCCCCTTTCTGTTTGCAGCAGTCTCTTGCCTGTGGGAAAGCTGTTACCCTTTTGCCCTGTGACTTTTGTCCGGACTGCAAAAATACACTTCTGCTGGCCTTTCCTCACAGGACATGTTCTTACAGCTCTGATAATTCTTGCTGTTCTGCTTTGGACTGTCTACTCCGATGACCTGTTTCTTTTGGTGCTCAGAAATGACTGTAGTATGTCAGACAAGGCTTTGTCTGCCCTAAACAGGGGTTACTTAATCTGTGTTATGTATTGTGTATAACAGTGTGATGTAAATTTTTTTTGTGTTTGTATGGTACTGGTCAGGATCTGTTGTAACAAAACAGCCAGTTTAATACAATTCCTGCCTCCTAGTAGGAGGTTTTCTAGTCTGTATAAATTACCTTAGTACTTCAGAAGGTCATATGTTTGCTTGATCACTGGTTTCCATTCTATTACTACGCACCACTTTGATAATATTTATATAAATAACATTTTACCTCCAGTCCTGTCTTTCAAAATCCTTTGTAGTCCCTTCAGGCGTGCTCACCTACGTATCTGGTATCTTGAACTGTTGAACAGGGTGGATTGCTGAGTAAAAATAATGACTAGTACTATGGATAACTACCGGGTGATTTTAAGAATTACAATACGCTTTATTTTTCTGAAATATCCAGACTGGGGTTTTTTTCTAGTTTATTTATATGAAGGTTATGTGAGATGTGATATGGACCACTTCTCCCTTCTCCACAGGACCTGTTATCCTATCATAGAAAGAAATTTGGTTGGCTTGACACAACTTGTGGGTAACAGATCCATGTTGATTGTTGTGCTGGTAGGCTGTTTCTAAGCACCTAAAACATAATTGCAATTTCTGGAAAAAATACTAGAGTAAAAACTAACTAGTCTGTAATGGGCTTTACTCTTTACTCTTACAGAACATCACGTGCCTTTCAGGAGTTTTCAAAGATAACAAATGGCTATGTGTACCATCCAATCCCCCCCCCCCCATCAGCATTAACTTCTAATTTAAATAAATTATTTCTCTCCTGAAACATCTAGAGACAGCAGTCATACATCCTTTCTTAACTTGTTTTGTTAGACTAAATTAGACAAGTTCTCATCTAGTGTTCTGTTAGAGGCTGAGCTCTGTATTCCCTACTAGTTTCTTCTTCATTAGTTCCCATCGTTGGCTTATCTTTTCTTGAACATGGGTGATTAGAAATGTCTGCAGCGCTCCAGATATATCTCATTGTAGTGCCTGGTTCAGCAGTTGTCTCTCTTTGGTGGAAGCACTTCTCCTGAGTGATCTCAAGGTCGCAGTTGGCTTTTCTTGGCTGCATCAAGTTGGCAGCTCACGCTCATTCCCTGACTTTTGGAACTGAACGGTCGGCTTTCCCTCACAACAGAATATGGCTGTTCCTTGTCAGCTGATGTGCTCACATCTTACATTCGACCAATATAAGATTAAACTTTCCCAAGAAGGTAAGGGCTCCTAATGTTGGTATCTGAAAAGCTCTTTTTGAGTTTATAAGGTAGCTGGTGCTGGTGGTAACATAAAAGATTACTTGTTTTATTGTGGAAGAGTTTAGGAGAATATCTTGGAGAAAGTATTTATGGCAGCATCCTCTGTGCAACTAAATGTGCTAAAATGATCTTTGTAGGCATGTTAAATGTCTAATCTCAACTGTTTAAAGAGCTCTGACTCTTTGGAAGGGTGACACTAAAAATACCTAGCTTTAAAGAGACCGTCTGTTTCTCCCACAGCTGTGAATGTCCTGTGGTTGAAATGTTGAGGTTCTGTCACAGGAAGAGGTTGTGGATCTCAGCATACTGGTCAGCATAGTTGGTTGATTGGTTTCTGCCTTGTCAATTCTTGAGAGAACACTGCCATCTGGGCAGATGCTGCTATGTCATGTCCGTTTTCCATGCTGTGTAATTCCTTGGCCATCTTCTGTGTTTCTGGAGTGTCTTTCTTCCATGTGTTGACTGTGATACTTAGAAGAACTTCAGTTAGTGGTTTCTGTGGTGGATTGTTTTTCTTCACATGGACTTCTAGACTTAAAAAGTTATTTCATTTATATTCACAGGAAGATCATTTGCCTTCACCCTTCTGTTCCTGTGCAGTAGGGAAAGAACTAGAGTTCCCTGCTTTTGCGCTAATCTAGAAGGGAGGATGCATGTAATTGTGTAGAACCCATCTGACTAAGGCCGTTACCGTCCTTGACAGTACTTTGTAGGGAAACTGAAAGCAAGTATCAGTGTAATTTATAATGGAGGGGAGATTTTTATTTTCTTAAAAAACTGGTCCTTGTATTTCTTCTCCTTTGGAAGGTGCTCACCTGTGGGGTGGTAAAGGGGAGCGTGTAAACCTACACATCACTGAACAGCTTGGCAATGTTTTTCCTGTCCAGTGTGAGACAGCTGCAGGAGACAGCTGCTTGATATTATTTTGGAGACTTAAGAATCCAGTTCATCTAGCATTAAAAAAAATACATTTTTTGTTTAGACCTACCTTTGATTGAGCAAGCATTTTGTGTGGGTTTTTTATTGGTTTAGGGTTTAAGGTTTTTTAACTCTAAGGTACCATTAGTCTACATGTAAAGTGTTTTGTATTGTAAGTTACATGTAAGTTACAAGTTAATGTACTGATTTTTAATTTTGTTTAAATACTCATGCTTTGAATAGATGCTATTAAGAGTACTGTAGATGACTAGTGCTTGGATCTAAAACCTTTATAGTGATTAAAGGTAACCTTTTAACTTGGTCATGTCTTTGTACTGTGGAAAAAAACACTTAAATCTCTAACAGTCAAATCTTGCCTTCTTAATGTTTTCAGCATGTACCCTGGAAAAAATCCACCTAATATTTCACACACATTTGAGCTGGAAAACAGATGCTTGTTAAATTCTTTGGCTATGTAAGGAAGCTGTACATGGTTATATAATCTACTTTTTGTCTAAAAATACAGCTTTTTAATCTTAAATGCTTGTATGCTCTAAGCATTAGAATATATTGTTCCAATTTTAGTGATTAATTTGTCTGTGGGTTTATAATTTTCAGAATGGAAGCATTAAACTGATGGTTCAGTTAGATTTGTTAAAAAGTTTTGAGTCTAATATAAAAATGTAAGATACGCCTTTCCATGAAATACTTCGGTGTGTCTGTTTCCAATTGAAGAAGTCCTTTGAAATGACTGGTCTGAGATATTACATGAATATGCAATTCATGTCCCCTTTTTTAAGGGAAACATTGTCTGCAGACATAAAAGAGTTCTTCCTGTGAGTTGTTTAATACTAAAATACAGCAAGTGTGTGACCAAACAAATGTGATTTTTATAGCAGGTGTCCTACGTACCTTGGAAAACTTGGATAAAATCTAAATAAATAACATTTTTTTTTAAATAAAAGGCCTTGCTATCAATACTAATAATAGAATTGTATACAGGTGAATTTTATAGAAAATTCTAAATGACCTGATTTTTAAATTCTACAGCAACTAACATAGATATTTTTGTGCTTTATGCTAATGCATTTCATCCCTTTAAACCTTAATATTTATCATTATGGCAGGCCCTGCATTCTTGAACAGGTGGCAAAATAACGAGAAAATAAATAGTATATTGTCATATAAAAGTAATTTTATGAATACTTGTACTCATTGATTAAAACGTTTCGTTGAAATGAAGATTGCTTTAACCTTGTCCTTTTTTGCTTTTTAGGACAAAAAACAGTTTTGACAAATGTTCAAGAGGAATTGGATAGGATGACTCGCAAGCCAGACTCTATGGTAACAACAAACTCTCCTCCAACAGAGAATGAAGCTTGATAGCGCATAAAAAAAAGCATATGTAAATGACCAAATAACTATGTATATTGATCTGATAAGACCAGGAATTTTCTGCTATGGCAGATGCTATCAGTTTTCTTGGGGCAGGGGAAATGAGCTTACTACATCATTGCCTTGTCCCGGTAAAAAGTGCACATTCAGGAAGTTTGCATATAAAATCCCTCTGTATAAGATAACCATTTAGAGTTTATATAGGGCAATTCTTTTGGTTTTCGAGGTAAGCAGGTGCAGCTGCATTTCCTGTTGTGAAGAACACAGAGAAGCAAAATGGAGAATTCTTATTAAAATACTACTACTGACTGCACACGAGGCAAGAAAGAGAAATGAAATCCTCTTTCGGAGTTACTGGAATTGGCTACTTGTATGTTTGCAAATGCATTATATTCTTGGAGTGGTGGTGGTGGTAGTGGTGGTGTAACAGAGCATTAATTAGGTGAAAGAAGCCTAGGTAGGGAATGGAGCCCTAAAAGGGGAGAAACAGATTTGGGACAGCGAGAAACTAGAATGTTGGACTGACTGGAGAGGAGCAATGTTGTTAAATCCTGTGTTTCACATAGGGTAAATAATCACTGTTTTAAAAAGACTACTTTACATTGGAGAATTCCAGGCCAAACACTAAGCATCATGGGAGTTTATTCTTGTTATAAATCTTGTTTTAGTTTTTAAAGAAGTCTTAAGAGTGTGGATGCCCTTTATGGTGTAGATGACAAAGGGAGAAACTATAACTTGTTTAGATCCAAGTGCCTGGCACAGTGTGTGATGTGTCTTTAGAAGGTGCTTGAACTTATTGTGCACTGTAGTACAAACAGTCACTGTTTGGTTTTATTTTAAAATCAGTAGTTTGGCAATTTGTATTTAATTTTAAATCCTGTTTTCTGATAGCTTCTGCCTTTTTTTATGCCAAGAGGCTAGCCTATGAAGAGCGGTGGGTGACGTATCATTTTCCCATAATGAAATGTGCTACAGAACACTCTCAGTATTTTACTTTTTCTTACTTTTTGTAACTAAATATTAGCTACTGAGCTAAAATTGTTTCCTGCCTTACACCTGTGGAGGTTTTTTTAAAAAAACTTTCAAGGCCCTACTTCCAACCACATCTGCTGCAGGTGCAGCCAACTCCAATTCTGAAGGCAACCTAAAAAGTATGAATGTGTACATGATGGACATACTCAATAACTTGTTTCGTTACTTTCTTTAATGTAGCATTTCATTTGGAAAGATGGATTGTGGTTGTCCCCGTTCTCTAACGGAGCTCTGTCCATGTTCACGTAAAACCATGATTCTGTAAAAGCAAAACTGCTATGGTTACTGAAATGGCACTTTGATTTTTATATACGGTATGCTTGTTTTACATGTACACACTACCATAAATTAAAAATACTAAGCATATTCTGTGCTCTTAATGCTGAAGGGAAAAACCACAATTTGAATTATGCAGAGTTTACTTTTTATTGATATGAACTTGTTGTACTAAATCTGATGTCTGGATATAACTTCCCTAATATATATTGTTACTCAAATATACAGAACTAGACTGACCACTAACACAGTACTGGATGTTAACTTCAAATCCTATGTTACATCAAGAGGCTGTTCTTGTAAGTCTGTCTAAACATTATCTAGAAAGCTAAGAGTATTTACTTGCCTCTTTGACAAACATTAACATGAGTATGTTATTTGTGCCAGTTTTTTTGTTGAAAATACTATTTTATTTTATTTTATTTTTTACTTCTTTTTTTAATGAACGGTATGACCTGAAGTTACACAGTTGTCTAGATAACAGTTAGACTAAGACTGTGGCTGGCTGGTGGGTAATGTGGATGTACTTGCTGGTGTAATGGGTGCCAGTTGCAAGTTACCACACCAGAAGAAGTAATTACACACTCTCCTTCTGACACTGAGAACTGGGATTGGAGACTAAAACATCAAAAACCTGACAGGAAAATTGAAAAAAGTGTGTGATTGTAATGGGACATAGTTTGAAAACCTCAGTCTGAAGCTGCATTTTTTTGTCATCTAACCTGATAAGCACTTTCTCTTGTAATATGGCTAAAACTTAAAATCTAAGTACTTTCCCGTTCTATAAAAATGTTAAATAGACTAAAATCGATCAAAACTGGTAATGCATGATAACTTACCAGCTTTTGCAGAAAGATGCTTCTGACAAAAGAGAAACAGATGTGCGTTTTCTAATTGCAAGTGAATGCTCCTAGTTTATTGAACAAAAGTTGTGAGTAATGTAGCATCCTGGGTTGCCAAAGTCTGTTAACTTTGGTGAGCTGCACAGTTGTTATTCTGGTGTCTTCAAGCATTGGAACCAAAGGCCAAATTGCAAACAGCCTTTACATTTTCAAGTGAAACTTCATTTTATTTGCAGATACACTTGTATGGTAGACTGTTTAAACTATTATATGACTATATTTATATGCGTTATAGTGACTGCATCTACTGTTCACGTTTAAACTAAGAAAACAAAAGATGAAAGCATTCAACTTGAAGCAAATAGAAAAGTTTAAAGATTGGCCCTCCATGAAAATGCTGTGGTTATGCTGCTTGATTTTAAGTTTGCACTTTTTTTATTGGCATTTAAAACTGTTTAAACTGAACAGAATTTCGTATTTTATTTAATTTAACTACGTTTAAAGTGACTGCTCTGTACATCATGAACTTAACAATATACATGCTGTAAATGAAAGTTCACTGTCCTGTATACTAAGTTTATTGGGTTTTTTCCAACTTACAATTAGGACTGCAAATGTATGAAACAAACCTTAGTCCAGTTGTATGGCTTTAACCAGGTGCAGTACGCAGTCATGTGGAATCTTGCTTTCTAGTGCTGGCAAAATGAGGACGTCTTTACTGGCTTCAATAAACACGAATCCAGACTGCTTTATGTTGTGCTGCTTGGTTGTTTTTAAGATCCCCCTTCTAAAGGTCTTTCTGTGGGAGCAGAATATTGGTGAGTTCTGCGAACAGGAGAAATAAGTTGGCTTTTGCAGTTGTGTACCTTAATGATAACGTCCTTCTTGGGAGTTCTTGTACCAGCCTTTGCTAATGCAGCTCCTCTCTGGCATTTGGTGCATACACATTGTGTAAGTGAAGCAGAGCTGGTATAGCCATGTTTGCAGAGAGGTGTGCTCGTAAACAGGTTGGTCAGCAGAACTGGTTTTGATGCTAAGTAATGTATTTCATGAGAACAGGGAAACAATTGCGTATCTTCCCAGGTTAAGATGTGTACCGTCTAATACATTTTGTGGAAGACTGTATCCAAGCAGAGCAGTCATCCTAAATTTGCAGGATTAGCATCCAGGTTATGAGAACTTTAAGGAGGAAATTGCTTGAATGGTGCAAATGCCTTTTCTCTGCCAATAGCAAAGCTCAGTTTTCTCCCTTTGGTGGGTGTAACAAGTTCTTCCTAGTAAGCATATATGGAGTAGACTGATTAAATTAGGATTCTACTTGTTTACTTCATTACTACTTTAACTGGATGCCTATATATTCCCCTGCATTGCTTGAAGTTCTAGTTATTAATGTTTCTGGAGTCACCTTGCCTCTGAAATGCAAATCAACTAGGCTTTGGGTTTCTAAAATACGTAGTTTCTCTGGAAGTGAAACCTTATGAGGCCATGAAACAATTGTGATTTTAGAATTGCCATACTGCTTTATGTTTTAATGGGTTCATTAATGCAAAGAATTAATTTTAGCCCTTTAAGATGGCATTTAGAAAATATTCTTTGAATACAGGAAGAGAATTTATTACTTTGGAAGGAAATAAAATGAAGACTTCATCTCCAGATGTGCTGGAGCTGAAAGTGACTTTCTTCAGAAAGACCGTAACAGTGGATTGAAATGGAAGAATGCCCTTGCAACTCTTATGTTTACTTTGCTGCTGTTCAACCGTAATTTGTTTTTTTTTTAAATTTGGGATAATAAGGTTTTGGTATGGAAAAACATCTTGCTGGAGGCTCTAAGCTACTCTTACAAGATCAATCTTTCACTGTCCTTGCTGTTCCAGATGGTGGTGGTACCTCCTCTGGCTTTTTAGCTATGGCAGGATTTTGGTAGGAAGTGAACTTCTCAGATAAGAACCTTTGCTGGGATAAAATAGTCAGTTTCTGAGTCTTTGTAGTTCAAATACCTACAAGCAAAAGGCTGTATAGATTGTGAGGTTGTTATTGACCTAAACCAGACTCTGGGTAGGTATGTAGAGCTGCATGGAATATCTGAATTGAATGTTTAGTACCAAAAGCAGAACTTGTCTATTAGCGGGCAGTGTTAATTCCAAAAGCAGAGTTTTGCTGCAATTCAGTTTCCCCTTTAAGGAAGCATTGACATAAAAATTCCAGCCTGTTTTACTACACCCTTCATAGTAATTAATTACTACCTCTCTGATCCACTCAGATTGTGTGGAGAAGATAATGTAAGCACAAATAATTAAGAAAGCCAACAGTCTGAATTAATGCTTTGGGAGACCACATGGCTCTGGTTTCACACACATCTGAGCTTTCTGCAGTCGAATGTAACTGCAGGTTATGAACAGGCATTTGATGTACTGGGAGTTGCAGAGGTGCAGGTGAGGGCAGAATCTGCTCTAGCGTGCTTTCTTCGCTCTGGAGAAGCGCAGCAAATCAAGCTCCGACTTGCACATGTACATCAATGCCGTTTGAAATTCAGATGCTTAACAAAAAAAAGCTCCAGGAAGTTAATTTTCTAAATGGAGTGCTTCACAAGTGGTTGTATAAATGCGGTGTTAGAATGCTTCGGAATCATGTGAGTCTCCATAAACTTTAAGTATAGGGCACCTAATTCTGCTTTAAACTGGCTTACCCCCCAAATTAGTAGTATTAGCACCTTAGACATTTCTTTTGCCAAATACAGCGATGGACCCAAGAGCGTGGTGCTGATGTTTAGAAATACCTGATGCAAAAGATTTGACTTGTCAGCATGTGCTGGTAAGTCGCAGTGTTGCCCTCGGAAGCAGCTGTGCAGTCACTTTGGTTTGTGTACTGGAGGGGTTATGTTGCAACCACGCGAAGTTACATGCAAGAGGTCTGAAAGAGAACGTTGTGAACAAGGGAAGCTGTCACTTTTCTCTGCTGCCTTTGTTTGCAGGCTTTCTGTGTGGCAGAATCGACATTGCTAGCTGTAACTTTTTCTCTGAAGAAGGTCCTTGACTCCCGTCTCCCTGACAATTGTCATTACCTGTTGCCGAAAGTTTCTGGAGATGAGATGTGCCAAGTGCGGAAGGTGGCAGACATGGGATCAGTGCCTGTAGGTAATGCTGCTTAGCGTGCCGTTGCAAAATGCCATACGCATTGCTTGTGATGTTCCCTTAATAATTCGTTTGGCAGATATATTTTTTTTTTTTGTTAAGTCTCTTTCAAAGAGTGAATTGCTGATTTTTTCCCAACCAAAAGCGGTTTCATTCACTTCTAAGAATTTTGTTAATATGGGTTAAGCTTTTTTTCTTTCTAATTTTGAGTTGTCTTAAGACACTCTGGTTTCTTTCTTCTAAAAGAAAACTATTGGATCTGTGCACAAGAAGGGTGAATTAGGTTGTGCAAGCTGCCTTTGAAAAGTGTCTGATTTTTCAGTGTGAATATTTACTAATGGTACTGTTGATACTTGTCTGTATGTTACACTCAGTGTAGCTGTGAAAATGTAAAAATGTTATCCTTGTCTCAGACTTGCCAAATGCTTAAAAACAAAAAAGAATCCTTCAGAATATGCCAGAAAGGTGATTGCAACGAGAAGGTGCTATGAATAGTCTTGCATGAATATACATAAGAATGTGCAGTAAAATATTGAAGTTCTTGAGAAAAGGAAACATGCAATTGTAAATCTCTGGCATGCAGTTTACCAGATGGACAGCATTCCAAAATCCAGGGGCTTTCCTTTTGGAGAGGGAATGTAATGGCAGCATTAGAATTGAGTTTATTGACTTAACAGAGGGAAAAAGACCACTGAAAAGATAATGGGTGGAGGTGGGTACTGAGGCTTGGACCACATCAACCTTCCATCTTGTTCACTGGACTCTGAGTTTGAGTGACTAAAGGACAGAGTACTCTTGACTTGGGTGCATTGGCTGAAGAAACTAGCTACAATTTTTGTCTTGCCCATTTCCCTCCGTGAGCCCAGCCACCTTTGTGGTCTGACACCAGCCCTTTGACTGTCCTGTGAGGCAGTGTGGGACAGGCAGCAAACCTGACCCAGGCACAGCGAGTTCACAGCAAGCTCCCATGCAAACAGGGATGGAGGGCACGTGTTGCAGCAGGGCAGTATGTGCCTAGGCAGAGGCTCTGTAATTAAAGTTTGCATCTGAACAGAGGCTTGACACAGGTTGGTTTCAGCGCAGACTTGGACATCGCACTCAAGTTTAAATGACCATATTGATTGTGTAGGATATAGAATAGTAGGATAAAGGTGGAGATGAATGTTACTTGCTGTGGTTTGTTAATAAAAACTGGTTTCCACTAATAATAAATCACTAAGTATTATCAAATTAAAACCTCTTTTCCAGAGGAATCAATTGATTATCCATGAAGGACTTGGCATACTGACTATGCTTTGGAGATTATTAGAAAGTGAAGATGTTCAAAATTTTCAGGTGATCTGAAAGAGTTCATTACTGTGCCTGTAGGCAGAAAGGGAGAAGTAGGGAAAAAATTCCATTTTATTAAAGATCAGTCACTGACTGCACAGAAAATCTCTTAAATCCAAAACAAAGGCAAAAAGGCTAGGGGGAGAGCTCTTGGTACTCGCAGCCAAACCCTGAGCTGGATTTATCTCACTTAGGTGTGGAGGTCAGTAAGGAGGGTGACAGACTGCCATCATCTGTGTTATCTCCCTGTGTGACTCGACTCAGTGACTCAACAGCTGTCAGCTGACACTGCCCTTCGGTAATAATTGAGTTCCTGTGGTAGTGGGGGGGGGGTTGAAACAACCGAGTGGTATATTAGCCTTCAATATATGTAAGAGATGACAGTTCCTGAATTAACACTGAAATTTGTGTATGTTACAAACCTGAAATGTTACACGCAGGTTTTTTTTCCTGGGGAAAGCACAGGTGCCCCAGAAAAATACTGGATTGTCGGTAGGCAGCTATAATTAGCGACTCTTTAACTAGCTGTATTAGCATGTTTTGACCGATAACCTTGCAATGCTGTTTTGCTGGGCTGAAAAATTGCCAGTGAGACTGGCAGAATCTGAAATATTTCAAATTTAGCAAAAGCCTATCAAAATCTCTCGGAGTCATCTTCTAGCTGAACAGAAGTACAACACAACTATTAAGAGAATGCAGTCGTATTTGAAATATTTTCAGCACTGCTTCCTCTGCTTTTGTGTTTCTTCTGTCCTGTTCTACCCCCTCCTCAAAAATAACATAAATCTTTTGGTCAACTTCAGTAACAAGAAAGATCTCACAGATAAGCTGGCTTAATACTAGTTGCATGAAAATTAGCGGCGTGGTGGAGACGATAAATCCAAAGATTTCCTCTGCTTTAGGTAGGGATCGCCAAGTCAGTTTGGCTAGTTCGTAGGCGAGACATGCCAAACAAAAATCTGTCGGTCTGCACACATGGAACCTGGCATAGCACTTGCTTCCTCTTGCTCAAGCAGTAGTTTGAGGACATAAATAGGAGCTAAGCCTGCTGTGTGTGAAAAGGGACCCTTGGGAGGGTGCTGGGTCATTGGACTCGGTGGGAGGGGTGAGGTGGGGAAGGTGGGAAGAGAAGACATAAGTCTGCAAGGAATCAGGATTTATTAGTTCCGCTGTGTATGGCTTTGTAGAGTTGGGGCCATATGCCTGCCTTGAGTTTATAGCCAGTGATGGAAGACTTGAAATTATTTTTCCTGTTTAAAAAAAGAAAGAAAATGAAAAAAAGAATACTCTGGGAGGGAATGAGCCAAATTTGCTGAATATAAAGTTCTGTCATACGGAGGAATTAAGTGCTGTTGAAAAACAGGAATATTCTTTGTGATGTTAGCAATAAGCTGTAGTTTAGCTGAAAGTAAAACAAATTCAGAAGGATAATTAAAAAAATTAACTTATTGAATGTTTGCAGTTCCCCACCAGAAGCGCAGGGGACTGGTTTGGTTGTGTAACAGCAAACACTACTGAAACAGTTGAGGTCAGTTGTTTTCGCTGGCCCGTTTTGTCCATCGAAAGAAGGAATGTAGTGAGTGTACTTAATCTTTTTTTTTTTTTTTTTTTTTTAAGCCTGTTAAGGGACCTTTAAAACTTCACTTATAAAACATGGTTTATACAATTTTTCATCCTCCCCTTCAGCTTCCCACCTCCTCAAAAAAAAAAAAATTAGCTCTCTCCTTCCAAAGGCCTGCTGTACCCTGCACGCTCTGTCTCTTGCTATAAAAATACCGGCTATGACGGGGCAGCATGCCCAAGCAGTCAGAGGGGAACTAGTGTGTTCTGACCTGTTCTAGGCTTGTGTGTTTTTTATAGTGGTATTGGAAGTAGACTATCTTTTTTTTTTCTCTATTCAGGCCTACCCCCCCCCCCGCCACAGTTCCCTGAATAAATGTAGTGCCATGAATAAAATAAACACTGCTGTCAGTCTCTCTGCATATTTTTCAGTGTGCTTCATTATACAGGATTCTTTCAAAAGAAATATAACTCACAGTCTTGGCTGGTTCCCAGCACCATTAAAGGTCTTCTGGCACTTTTCTTAAGAATACGAGGTTTTGCTTCTATTTTTTTATAGAAATTAATTTCACCTCCCTGCTATGTAGAATGTCTGCTGCCCTCCAGCCCAGCTGTGGCTGCAAGGTAACCCCTCTCTGATACTTGCAGATTGCACGTGCTCTTAAAAGGTTTTGGAGATGAAAGGAGTCAGTGACTCCATCAGTGATGAAGGCAGGGGGAGAAACCAATCCTGGACTGGTAGACAATACTGAAGGAGATGTCAATTGTTAATCCTGGAGGGGAAAAAAAAAAACCAAACCCAAACAAAACTGCTCTGTGAATGGCTCGTTGTTAACAGCATATAAAGCCATGTCCGTAAGTCTGCAAAGTAAGGGTCCAACTAACTTTATCAGCAGTGCTGCCTTTCTTGGTTTGGTTTCTTAGGGGATTGTTTCTCTTGGTTCATTTGTTTTTGAAGGGGAAATGCTGTTACCCAATAGCAATGCTAGTAATCCAGGAGTGAGGCTTTTACCTGTCCCCTTGAAGGTGAAGCCAGCCCTGTACAGCTCCCTAGGACAGGTCCTGTGCTGATGTTCCAGCCACCGCTGCCTTCTGCTCCCTGCTGAGACCTGATGGCCACCCCTTGGTGCTCGCACTGGGGGGATCGGCACGCAAGTGTGTGTACGAGGGCTGTAGTGCCTTCCAGGGCTGCTTTCTGTATTTCCCAAGGCTAAGGGCTGGAATACAGGTGATGCTGTTGAAAGTATTCATGGGCTGATATTACAGTATAACTGCAGGACAGGGATAGGACTCACTGATGCTTTCTGTTGTGAAAGCAGCGGGTTTTTTAATCGGACAAAAAGCCAAGGGAGTCGCTCACTGTGCTGTGTCTGTATGTGTCTTAAGTACCCGCACCAAATGGTGAGATTTGAGAAGTGGGGACTATGTTGTCAGCCTGTGAAACGTTACTGGGTATTCAGTGGAAGAAGATTTTTATAGGTCACCCTTCAAAGTAGTTTCTTTCTGCCCTCCTCTCTGCTTCTCTCGGTGCTTTCCTCAGTTGATGTGACCGTGCTTTGAGTCCTAGCTGAGGAATTCAGTTCTTGTTACTGCTCCTGAGGCACCTTTATGCGGAATGGTCTTACCCTGGGAGGTCGAACGGTGCCGTTTCAGCTGTGGTTGGACGTGGTGAAGTAGGAACTGTCATGCACCATTCAGCACCAGTTGTCCTCTACCAGTTAGAGACAACTGACTGCATGACTCCCCACCATTCTGTCCAGTTTTCCTTCCGCTTAAAGTCCATGTCAGAATTTGCAGCTTATTCCTGTTCTATTAATTCCTAACTCTGACTCAGCAAAGTTATTTGCCTGCTTCCCATGCTGCTCGTGGCTACAGAGTCAAAGTGTGCATGCCACGCTTCCCACACTACGAAAATGGACAATTTACTGAACTAAGGCACTTAAAACTACCAGATGTTTTCCTAAAGCAATTTCTTTATTAGCTTTTTGGGGTGGAGTGGGGTGGGGTTTGGGATTTTTTTCCCCCAACTGCGAAGTTGAGAAAAAGCTTCAGCATTTTCTACATTGAGAAATTCAAGGGGAAAAAAAGCCGCCTCTCTGATGCCAGAGTTGAACTCTAATCACTGCTCAGCTCTCTTGGAATTTGGCAGCATACCAGTGCTCCTTCCCTTTGGTAGGTCATGTGGAAATACCGGAGCATTTTCTTAAAGAACCTCTCGGCTCTTTTCAGGTACTTGCACAGATGTAACTTTCTTGTTAGGATTCTAATTCCTTTCACACCCTAAACTATGTGTAAGCACCTTTCGTAATGAGCACCATTCAGATCTACAAAATTTTATGTATAAACACTAAAATACTTTAAAGTGTGTTAAAACTACATAAATGCAGCTTTAAAAATCTGGTTTCAAGTTGATAGTCCTATTCACTTGCAATAAAATCTCATGCTTTAATCTTGAAAATAAAACTTAAACGTGCTTAATGAAATTAATCCACAAGAGGTTCACAAGTTTATTAAAGGCTGTATGAATAGCTGAGATGAAAGTTGAGAGATGAGGGTTGTTTTGTACAGTTTGATCCGTGATAATATTTAAAATTCTCTTTCCACTGCTTTTTTACACTTAAATCATTAGTTGGTTTTAATTTATTGCCACCGTCCTGGAGTTTCCTTCTGATGGGGAATTTTTAATTCTGTCAAAGCTGGCTTAACTGTTCTGTAAAAATACAGCTCTTTGATCATTTCATGAGAGTGTCTGTGAATAGCACACTTGGATTTCCTTCCTTTTGTGCTATTTCTTCCTTGTTTTCACTGTCCAGTCATATTTTAGCTGGATATGAAGTCCCCTCTGATGAATTCAGTGATCTGATTAGCTAGATACTGTGGTGGTGTCTTGAGTGCTGATCATTGACCTGGTTCCCCATTTTCTTATTCTTGGTATGGAGCCACACAATGAAATGGCAGGCTGTGCTTGCAAAGCTTATGAACTTGCAAAAACAAAGTTATCTGAAAGCAACGTGATCTGCCTTGGATGAATGCAATGACCTTTTTACTGGATCAATAGTTTTATTTACATATTAAATGTAGGCTTTTTTTTTCCTTCAAGTGCTGCAGAGCGGGCTGGAAAGGTGCCGTATCAGGCAAGAATGTGTGTAAAGGATTCCTTTGTTAAATGTTGGCAGCAACCTCACGAGCCCTTGCCAAGTCTGTCCAGCCCACCCACCCGTCCAGAAGGATGCCAGAAAATCCCCCAGTATGGCTTGGTATTGGCACTGTGCCATTTACAGCAGTGGGGACACGGGCTGCACAGAGCATGGTGCCGAACGGGGCACCGTGGCTATGGATGGCAACGCCAGTGTCCCGCTGCCCTAGGAGCTGCCTGGAATGTCTGCGAAACTGTGGTCAGGGATGCTGTCACGACGGTCACTGAAAATATGCTTCACAATTGTTCAAATAACACTTTGGGGAGAGCAGAGAGGATGCTTACTGTGTTTTTGCTGCCTGGGCAGCTACCTCACTGAAGAACAGAGGGGGTTTGGTTTGTCTGTACTTTGCAGCATTCTCAAAATGCTCTTAATGATTTTAAATACATTTAAACTTTGTGACCTCCACTTCATAGGAAAAGCTAAGCGATTAAGAAGTTTGCTGAAGGCTGCACAGGAGGCAGGGGCTAAGCCAAAAACCAGAATCAAGATCTTTTATCACCTAGCCTTTTTGTTAAACCACTCAACTATCTCTCCCTTTGTCCTTCATTTGCCTTCTGCAATACCACCTTTTGATTCCCTTTCAACATACCAACGTGTTTCAGTTAGAACTACAAAAGAGTCACCAAAATAATATTCACTGGATGTTTCAAAAACGTTTTCACTCTTTTGCTCGGGATAGTTTTCCAGAACTGCCACAGCAGTCCTTTGAAACAAATGTTAAATGTCTCCATAGGTGAACGTGGGTAATGTGTGTTTGAAACAGCTGTGGAGCTCTAAGTTAAAAGGAATCCAGAGAAGCTCTCCTAAGCGGCAGCTACCTACCGGTGATATTTCCTACAAGAAAGGAGCTTTGTGAGACTTCTGATTTCCCCAGAGTTATACAAGAACTGAAATAAGAGACTGTAAAAACCTATTAGTCCATCATGGCCAGCCCTGTGCCAATGCAGGATTTCCCCCTTTCCTTTAGGATTTCATGTTGTTAGGCTAGTTTCGTGTGACCCAAGCAGCAGAGTTACCATCCTTCTCTATTCCTTGCTCATGTTTTCTTTTTTTTTTTTTTTTTTTTTTCTTTTCCTGCCATTTGCCCTTCACTGAAGGGCAATGTTTCTGTTTTCTTAAGCATGTCTCCTAACTCTTAATTTTGCATGAGAAAATCGGCCTCTTCCAGCAGCAGGGTGTACCAGAGAACCCACAAAAAGACTTCCATCGGTGGCGTCCCGCCAGCCGTGTCTCCAGTTAGCCAGGCAGCTGATGGCAGGCAAACCCTGGTGCTCTCCAGTGTGCTCTCCGAGTCTCTCTGTGGCTTTAATTCTTGGGATCTATTTATACAGAGACCAAGGAAAAAAAAAAAAGAAACGTTTCTTGAAATTAAAAGTCACATGGTAGTGGGCAGAAGCCTCCAAAAGAAGAAGAGTTAAAGGAGCTTCCGAAGAACCAAAAGGGAGAGATGAAGCGAGACACAAAGCAAGGGAAATCACATGGTCGATAATCCGCAGTGTTTGTGGAGAACCGTGGTGGTAAAGCGGCCTCTTGGAGGCCGGGGGCAGGTCCTAGAAGAAGTAATGGGTGTGATATAAATAGGTCCTGCATGAGCAGCGCGGAGGGGAACGGTGGAGCCTGGCCAGGGCAGGAGCTCGGGCAGGGATGTGGCCGGCAAAGGCGGCCGGTGGCGGGGTGCAGCGCCCAACACCTGCACGCTCGGCCTGCGGTACCGGCAGCTGCCTCTCTCCTCGCACCTTGGAAAAAATTTCTTCCGCTGCATTCGACGCGCCGGTGTTTGCCAGACCACGTTGCAATTTCTCCCTGTTTGTGGTGACACAGCCGTGAGAAGCTGCGTCTCCAAACGGCGACTCGGCGCCCGTCAAGACCAACCGCCTCCTCCGACACCCGCACGGAGCAAAGGAGGCGTCCGGAGCTCCTGACGCCCCGGGCAGCGCGCCCCGGGGGGCTGCGGGGTGCCGCGGGCACGGC
>JAVJGJ010000033.1:12840549-12893717 GCA_035590215.1 Microhierax caerulescens
GGGGAAGCAGTATGCAATCAAAAACATAGGAATGTGAATCCAGTCTGCTTGTCATCCTGCCCTGGCAGGCCCTGCCCTGGCGGCCCCGGGCGCCGGCGGGGGCGGGAGGGACCCCTCGGCACCGCCGAGGGTGCGTGTGTGGGGGAACCCCCCGGCGCCCCGCGCACGCGGGCGGGGCGGGCAGCCGCCGCGTGCCGCACCTGGCTCCAGGTGAGGAGCTGGGGGCGCGGGTTGTCACCTGGGCCGAGCCGCTTGCCTGTAGCAGGCCGAAGTTCTCCTCAGCGCGCAGAGTACCTGAACAGAAGCCCCGGCAGATAACCCCAGCCACACCTGCCTTTCCCCGGTCTGAAAGAAATTGTAAGTGGCATTTGCCCATGTCTTTCAAAAGGCTGAACTCTTCGGTTTGGTGGCCGCCCTGCAAGGCTTGGGGCACCTCAGCGGCCAGGTGTGTCCTGACACCAAAGTGTGTTGTCATCTTTTCTGGTGTTGATGCTGGTGTTTGTTTTCATCTAATCCACTCTCAAAGTCACTTGGATACCACTGGGTTTTAAATCAACAAATGTTTTCAAGGTATTTTACAATAGGTATTTTATGAAAACAGCAGTAAGTCTGAAATAAATTTTTAAGTAGTGTCTTACAGGGTACTACAAACTGTTTTCCCTTAAAGGGCAGTGGTAGCAGAAACACTTTAATCTTTCATAGGTAGGAGCTTCAACATTTAAACCTGCTGCTGGTTAGTAGGAAACAAAGCTTGTTTGTACAGGTTTCTGTAAAATATGTTCAAAGTATCCTAGGTTCGACAGCGACACAAGTTTATAGAGGACTGCTGTGATGAATATGTGATCGTTTTTTACAAACACACAGTAAAATCTGGAGGTGTGATTTGTTTTTTCTCTCCTCAGTGTAGAGTAGAATCTGTGGCCCGCGAGTGGTAGCAGTGAGTGTATTACCCAAGTAGTCTTAACAACGGGGAATAGCTGTGTTTGCATGATGTGTTTTTAGGACTGAAGCCAAGGGATCTGTCATCGCTGTGCAACACCTACCTGTCTTGGAGCTGTTAAAAACTGTCCATGTGGTAGAAATCCTGGGGTGGTGCTGAAATAATCTGCCCTCGGGATTTTTGTTTCTGTTCCTACTGCTGATCCTTTCTGTAGTACGCTAATAACTGTGGCAGGTGACGTTAAAAGCTTGTCATTAAAATGAGTAATTACTGATTGTGAGTAAGCAAATCCTGATCTGCTTGGAACAAGTTCCCAAGATACATGGAGTACACCGCTTAATTTCGAGTTTGGAAAAGAAAGATAGGGGGGAAAACCACATTGTGCTGGAGTTACAGATAGGGGTGTTTTATTGTCTGTTGAACAACAGTTGTCGCTACTTCAGTGCATCGTTAGGAAGACGTATACGTGTGGATTAGTATCTTCAGGGTAACTGAGTGATGTGCTGGGCCTTTTTAGTAAGAGTTATCTGAGTTACTGCGCATGGTTCCTCTAGAGTGTATGGATTCAGTGGGTCAGAAGTTAACAAGAAATTAAATTAGCTAATATAGGGTGGAAACCTATGTACTGTCTCAACACGTTTAGTTTCTGCACAGTTGTATTCAGAAGAAGCTCTATAATTCATGGTAAGGACTGGTAGAGCAGACCACTGAATTTTGCAAACTGGTGGAAAACTGAGCAGTTACAGAAAAGAGAGAATACATTCCACAGTGTATTTAGTTCACTTATTTGACAAGTATAGCTATTTTAATTAAGATGTTTAATACATTTGCAAAAATACTGTAGGAACTAAAATATCTAAGTCTGTAATATAGAATTCTAGCTCTTAAAAACAAGGGGGAACTCTTTGCACAGAAGAAAACTTAGAAGAAAAAAAAGTATTGGTTAAGATAAAAGGTCAGTAAATATAGTAAAAAGGACGCTGCAGGAAAGATTACAATGCCTGTGCTTCATTTAGCATCGGGATTTGTCTTAAAATACATGTATGATTGGCAGTCAACAGTATCTGCTCAAGACAAACAATTGCTGTTTAGTCTAATCTTCAGTTCAAGGACTTTCTGCAAATTAGTTTGTGGTGCTGTGTGTGAAGGATAACTGTTGGACATCAGCTTAAATGGTTCTTCCAAATGCCCATTTTTGATTGTAAAAGCAGAAGGAGTAGGGGGAACCCCCCCCCAAGTGACTGAAAATAAGTGATTGTAGGGCTCTGTTACTTTGTTGTAGGTTTGTCTTCATCAATTTAAAATACTGTTACAGGAGTTGTTGCAAGAGAGAAAGCAGTATGACATTTTAGGCATATGGAGTAATTTAAGTGCTGTTAGAGGGGACAATAGTTTTAACTTATTAACATTTAGACAGAGTATGCTCTATTAAAGGGGCACCGATATAACGGGTTATAATAACGATTCATTTATGATATTGTGTGGCTGGCTTTGAGTCTTATTTTGGCTGGCTTTCTCTTGACTCCCAGAAGAGGCTGAATAGCATTATCGTGCTTTGTTAATTTTACATTGGGTATGCAAACTGAGAAAACGGTATTTTACTATTTAGGGCTTTTTACTAATATTCATGTCAAAGTTGAACAATTATGTAGTACGTATTTCTGTCTGCCTGCTAACGGTCAGTAATATCAACATGAAGAATAGCAAGGAAGTAATAAAAAGGGCTCATGTGGAACAGCTTAGTATTGAACCGATTTTCCTCTTTTTGAAAGTTTTATTGTTAGGTAGGTGAACTTTTCAGAAAGTAGCTCTTCTGCCTGTATCTTATTGTTCTGTTGAAATAGTTGCATGTGTGTTTGTTTGAATCTCTGAGGAAACATCTGCTGTAACTGGGGCTGCAGCTGTACGCCTCGAAGAAGCTCAAGGGAAGGAAGATGGTGAGTGTTGGACTGTATCAGGAAAAGAGTGCCCAGGGCTACTGGGGTGGCCCAGGCACCTGATGAGTTGTCATCAGGCAGGTGGGTAGGAAATGGCATGAAGGGAAATGAATGGGCAGGGGGGCACTTAGAGTAGCATGGAGTGCTCATGTTTGGTTTGGGGCTTTTTTTTTTTTTGATTATTTATTTTAATGTGAGGATCTGAACTTGAAATGGAAGTCAGGGAGAAGCCAGTACACTTGTGTACACTAACTGAAGAAATGCTTTCCCTTTGGGGAAGTGGAAATCTAGCTGGAAATCATCTTAACTGACTTTACAGCGTTTAGATGGAGCAATACCTTGCCTTACAACAGATAGGAAAGATTAGGTAGCTGTCCTTGGAGACCAAAGTAGAAAAGCTCTTTGGAGTTTATTTTTATTACTCTGGCATGGTTTTATGTTTGCCATGCTTTTGGGGGCTTTAATACTTCCCATGGAGATTATTGTATAATAATCATACAGATATCCCTGAAAAACTTCCCTATGGGCATCCTCAAATGTTTTTTCATTTCAGTACTTTTTCTGTATTCCCTTAAATTTCCTAGGGAGTGTGTCTCTTTTTTTTTTCTGAGTGTGGTTGCTGAAGAAAGGTGTTTACTGTGTGAGTAATCAGGAGGGGCCCATTGCTGTCATCTGAAAGAGATGGGCTGGTTCACAGGTACCACCTCTTTGCTGGAAATAGTTTCACTTCAGATGAGGTTGCCTAATTATTTTTTTCCCTACTGTATTTTTCTCTTCAGCTTTCCGAAACGCATTATTATTTTTCCTTGATCTTGTAATTCTGCAACAAAATTCTGTTAATAAAGTTGGGCATAGACTTACATTTCCTCTGAAATTCCAGTGGTGAGTCATGACTACCTGTTGTTTGCTTCTTGGTTTCTTTAGGAGCTGCAGCGCCGAGTGGGCTGTTCATTGGGCCACCAGATGAGTTATGAGGAAACCGGGCAGGGTTCTGTTGGTAGCCCATGTTAGTTCTCACCGGGATCCTGCCAGTTTTCACAGGCACTTGTTTTAAACTAAAGTCTATCACCTTTAACAGTTGGGATGATTCATGTGAAAAATTGTGCGTGGCTGGTTTTTGTGATGGTGGTTAGGAATGGTTTAACTGGAGCAGTAAGATCACAGTGCAACCTTTTGATGGAAGTAGCAAGTGTCAGAAAACCTGTATCACGTGCTAGCTTAAAAGAGGGTGGCATTTGTGGTGGTTAGTGATGGCCTCTGTGGCTCAGCCACAGACTTTCTTTTCTTCATGTGTCTGTTCAAAATGCTACAAAAATCCATGAGAGAGATTCCTTTTAAAGAAGATAATACTTCTGCTTGGGAGGTCTCAGAGCTACAAGTTGCTGATGAGTGTACTGGGAAGTATCACTGCCTGCTTGCTCTCCTCTTGTTTTCTATAGCATATGCTATTGCCCGTCAGTGGAGGCAACATTTTGAGCTAAATGATATCTGGTGGGAATAGCTGTTCATATGTTCACAATTTTCAGAATAAAAAGTCCCATCTTCATTGGTGGAGAGTAGCTGAATGCTGGAAAAAGTTGTTTTGTGGCTTACTGTCATTATATGTTTCCAGATCCAGAAACTGGTTAAGACCAGGGCTACAGTAAAATTCTTTGCGATCAGGATCTATTGCAATGAAGAAAACAACTCAAAAAGCCTGTAATACATGTTCTACGTGGGTAATAAGACTATTGAGAATTCTCATTGTTAATTATAAAAAAAATTAGAGTAATAACATTTATGTTCCAAGGAGTAAGCTAATTGCTAACTATTACAATCTGGTTGAAAACCACTATGAGGCATTCAGTAATCTCATTTAATTATTGCTGCCTTCTTCTGCCTTCAGCTCAGCATCTCGTTCTGATCACTTCTGGAGGGGAGGATGAGATAGGCTCCCCGCCCTCCTGCCCCAGTCTGGTGTGTCACATCCCAGGGCATGTCGGGCTCCCTTCTTCTCCGCTCCCTTCTCCCTGGGTGCCTCTGCAGTGCTTCTGGGCAGCCGCACAGCAGTATCATCTCTAATCTGCTTTGTTTATGGGTTGCTGGGGTGGTGAGCCAGGTGCTTTATAGGCAATTGTCATTTTATAAATTATAGGAGTTAACCAGTTTGCCAGTGGCTGCAGTGTGAATAAATCAAGATTTTTTGCACAGCAGTTAATGTGAAATTTGGTTTTATGTGAATGGAAGTGTTAAGCTACAGAAAAATAGATGGTACCTAGTGGAGCTTGGTAGGTGACGTTCTCTGCATGGTAAGGTCATACTGTGGTCATCAGGTCATTGGTCCTGGTGTAAAGCACTTGGTGGTCTCTGTGAGAAGCAGAACACTGCAGGAGACATCTGGGCCTTTTGAGGCAGCTGCAATGCCACAGGCAGCCCCGTACCTGATGTTTTTTTCCCCAAATGATAGTTTCACTTTGTTCATTTGTTCTGCACTTTGGAGGTCTAGAAACCTGCCTCGTTTCTGGTGTGAATTTAATTCTAGCAAACTTACTTGTTGTAAACTCCTCCTTACTCCTTTGCACTTTGCAGCAGCTGGCTGCACTCAGTTAGCCCTCGTCTTGCGGCGTCAGGCAAGGGAACTTTCTGGACTCTGCTTCTAAGAGGGGCTTGGGACTGCCCAGCAGCCCAGCCGTGCTCTGCTGCCTGAGCAGCCATTCCTCAGTGGGCACAACCTGAGCAGCCGCTCGCCTTGGAGGTGTGCCTTACCTGCCTGTACGATGATGACTTGTTACTTCTCAAGCCTCTGATGGAGATACCTCTTCTGTTACGTCTTAGGGTTGCATTGATAATTTATAGTCATTCTGTTATTAGCTGTATCTTTCATCTTTCATTCTCTTAAAATTTCCAAGCAATAAATACTTGTTTATGTAAGAAATCCATGTGAGACTGTGTGTTGTATGTTGAGCTTTGATTCTCAGTGGCATATTTGTAGCTGCATGTTCACCAGTATCCACTGTCATATTAACAACTTATGATCTTTGGCATTTGGCTTTAGAAAAATGATGCTGTTATGTCATGTGAAAAGGATCAGATTTGTAATATGCTTAGAAAAACTATCTTTAGTTAAAACATGTCTCTTTGGTGTCTCTGAAATTCTTTGATTTCTCTTTAAAAGTTGTAGATCTGCACTGCTGGGTAGTGATATTTTTATACTGACATTTACTTTAGAGGAAGAATGATGAGATAACTGTTCAGCTTTGCTTTTTGTTGCGCCTGTGTGTGACTAAATAAGAGACTGTTGTCTCCCCACTGAAAGGTGAGTGGGGTTTGGTCTCTTCCATGGTGTTGCTTAACTACCATCTGTCCGTGGGCTGATGTCCTGTTGCGGGTAAACTTGACATTCTCTCTGAGATGGTGGATAGTTATAGATTCTGCTTTCAGAAGGAATTTCTATAAACTGTGTAATAAATATTTTGGTTTTTCCCTCCTGTTGTGAACAAGTGTAATAGTAACAGGTACGCTATACTAATTGTGGATGCTACCATATGAAATGTAGTTCTAATGATACTAGTATTTGGAAAGCTACCTTCTTTTCTTGTAATCTCTCTTGTAATGTCTTTTGTTGGTGAGCCTCCCTAGTGATTTAATTACCATCTTGAGATAAGACAACAAGGAGAAGGACTAGAAATTTAAGAGGTTGTGTTTTTCTTCTAACATAACCTGTATAGGAGGAATCTGTTATTTCTGATGCAATTTAATGCATCATTTTGTCAAATCAACTTGCACACTTTTTTGATAGGTGTCATCCTGTGCTCAAAACTGCATCTCAGAAATACCTGCCTTGCTTCTAGACCTCAGCAAATAATTCTGTACTGAAATTTTGTATACTAAGATGACTAGATGCACAGTGAATAGACATTTTAACAGTGGGTCAACTGCTGTTACTGCGTAGTGGTAGTAGTTGCTACTTCTGAATTAGAGCTGGATTAAAAAAAATATATTCTGATTATTTTTTTTTAATAAGTCACCTAATTCCCAGGTGATTTGTGTAGTCAGTTGCTTCCAAAGCATGGAAGTACTGTTCAGGTTTCTCAGGGCCTTGTACTATCAACTCTTCAGGATATGGAAGGAGGAAAGCAAAAGCTGGATAACACCAACCTGATGTAGAACAGGTGTAAGAACGTACAACCATGAGTAAAGATGGGTCAAAACCATTTTTTAGGCGATGGGACAAGAGGTCTTAGAGCTGGCATAGCACTTACCCGAACGGAGAAGCCCACTCCGTACAGAACGTGATTCAAGTAATGCAGTCTTTATGGTGGTGGATCTCGAGCATTGTTTTATGTGGTAGATGTCCAGGATGAAAACTGCTCATGTTGCAGTACGTTATTAGAATGGCATAATGCCTGAAATGTGGTTTCAGGTAAGCAGAGTAAATTTTGATGTTTTAATCTTACTTTGTGCAAATTAAACTGGAAACTAAACTCTTAAAGTATCACGTTTCTGACAGTTGTATTTAATTAATTAAGGCTCTGATATGTAATGCCTTAGGTTGTGGAAGAATATGATGCATTTTTAACCAAACAAGTGTCTTCAGCATTGTCTGACGTTTTTAAATATGTAATTTGATAGTCAAGCATTGATACTTTAATTACATCTGTTCAAGGCACTTCTTTAAATTTTCTTTGGCTTGTGTGTACGGTCACAAAGTGTTCAGGTTGCAAGTGAGCTGGACTTGTTCACGATGGTTCCCTTCATACGGCAGCTGTGTGCCGGGTATGTAGGAATATGTCCTGTGCTTCTATCTGGCATTGGCTATGGTGATAGTTCTGCTGTAACTTTCACTGAAGCTAAGCACTGTTATTTTCAACTGCTATAAATCTGTCAGTGATACAGCACTACTCATGACGGTTCTGGCAGTTTTTTGCGAAATAATTTTATGAACTGACTACAAACATTTCTTTGTGAGTGTTTTCCTGTTCTTTTGTACATTTTACACTGAAATCTTCATGCAAGAAGACAACAAGCACAGTTGTGAATATTACGAAATACTTAAGTTCTGCAAGTCTTTAATAACCTTCAGTAACTTGTCTTACGAAATTATTTTCTAGTTAGGAACTGATGCTGCCACTTAAATGATGATATTACACTCTTCTAAAAAACCTAACTGTTGTGTTTAGTGCTTAGAAACTTTTTATCTAATATAGGTGAAACCTTTTATTAAACATTGAGATCTTTGAATTTTATATGATGTTATCACTTAGTAACATTTTTAAAGTATTTTTGGAAGAAGTGCTCTTCCAGAATTACAGGCTGGTGTCCTAAGTCTGTGGGATGTTCAGTGTGTTTTGGTCATGGTCGCAGTACAGAAAGAGCAGTGACCAAGCAGGCGAAGGCATTGTTGCCAGTCTTAGGGCTCTTGTGTCGTTAACAGCATTTTATAGTTCTCTGTTTGAGTGTGCCCAGTTTGTTTGCAGTCTTTGGGCAGATCTGTTCTTCAGTTATAAAATCACGTGTAGGTGGATTTGCAGTTATGCAACGAAAGTTTGTGGGCTCTTTTCTATTTTGGATGAGACACTGCTGTGTTATGCTTCTAAGACAGTCTAAACAGCAAGGCGGGCTTGAAGGCTTCATGCATTCCCCAGTACAGCTGGCAGTGCTCTTTAATGTTCTGGCCTACATCTACTTTTTTTAATGTTCTATTTTACCAGTATGTCTAGACTCTTTTTGCCTTTTAAGGCATGGCATCTAAGGGGGCCTTCAGATTGCAATCTTGGGAAGGTTGGGATTGCAAGGACGTTTTTGCACCATTTCCTTTAAACAAAAACAAACCCAAAAAACTTTAATGGATTCCTTAGAACTACTTTAAGTTCTTGATTGTTTTCTCATTAAAATTCCTTTCTTGTTTTAGTACTTGTGGGATGTTTGATGTTTACTCATAGTTGGGATTAAATGGGGTTTTAAAGGATACAGACTGATTTTGATAGTCTTAAAATAGAACTCTCACTTTTTAAAATAGCCTGACAGGCTAGTTAAACAAGAAGCTGCACAGATCAAATACTTGACAAATTTTATAAGTACACCTTTACTTTTTAAAACCAATTAATTTATCCTACTGTTTGTTACAGATTTACAGTACTGTGTTTTAATACTGTTTTGACTAGCCAGGTTTCCAACACAAGTTGGCCTGTGAACATGAATGGGAACATGAAGCTAGGTCAAAAGTGTTGATTTTTCTCTTTCCTTTTAAGAGCAGGGTAGAGAATTCTCATAAGTGAAGCCATTTTTTTTTTTCTACATTTAAAATCATACAAACAGTCTCAGTAACTTGTTGTATTCCAGTAGGGAGTGTGGGTGTGTATGTACCATACACAACGAGGGTGCAGCTTGAAGGCAAAAGTAGGGTAACTGTATTTATCCATTTTATTTAAATAGAAAAGATATCAATTATTACAACTTGACTTAATGGAAAGTAGTAGGAAGTGGACAAGAGAGGATACTGTACCCTTGCTGGAAGGTTGGGTATGGGAAGTTGGACAATGTACTGAGAGATACCTTCTGTGGACATGCTCTATTAAATTCCCTGCACAGCTGTTATTAAAAAACTTAATAAATGCTGATACAAAACTAGTGACTTCTAGTGACACCAATTATTAAACTAGTCTTCAAGACAAACAAAAATTACCAATGATTTTTAAGGAAGTTAATTTCTATCTCCTCCTGCCATGGGGACTGAAAGTGAGGGTTACTACACTTTCCTGAACTCAGCAGTTAATCTGTATTTTTTTTCCCCTCATTTTATTTTCTGCAGTTAGTTTTTACTCTGTGTTACTATTGTAGAGTTTGCATAAGTAGGGCTAGCAGCAAATGGGACTAACAGAAAAATATTTTATTTTCTCCCCTTCCACCTTTCTGCTTCCAGTATGTGCAGCTGGCAGTGGCTGAGGAAGGGTGCAGATGTATACAAAATTATATTTAGTGGAGCACCAAAGAAATGCATGATGTGTTTCATGACCCGTTTTTACCCAACTTGTCTAAGAACATGATATGCAAATGTTAGTCAAATTGTGGTAAAATTGGACTTGAAGAAACTTGGTTGAGTAGTTACACTGTTTAAGAATTTCCACTATTATGACGTGCATGATTTAATCATGGTTTTCAGCAGCACTCCAGAGCGCTGTTCTGAAGTCCGATGTGGGACATACTGCAGTGGGTTAGTCTGCAACGCTTCGCTTTGCGGAGTGTCCCCCTCTGCTCCTCTGGCACAGGCATGGGGATGCTGAGGCTTGCTGAAGTGACTTGGGAGAATTTTACTGTGACCTTTGTGAGTTGCAGCTGCCTCTGAGGAACCTGCCGTGTCTTGCAGCAGGCAGTATTGTTAGAGAGGCGAGCCTGTGATGCTTGGCAGTTACAGGGAGATGGCTGTAAAAAGCTGTGCTTGCCCGATGTCTGTCAAAATGAGTATGAGACAATGAATGGGAAAATTTAAGCCTCAAACATCAGGATACGGTGAAAGGGGCGAGGGGGACCCTACCTCCTATAATTTACTGTTTATGTCTGTTCACTGAAGCCATTGGCACAATTCAGTGTACTGTAGGTATGGAGTAAGCCCTTTCCATTTACGAATTGTTAGTTTCAGTGGGTTGCGTAGGGATTAAGTGATTATTACAGTATATAAATGGGAAAGTTAGAAATACATAACTTGGTACGTTGAGATTTTATTAATTTTCTTGCAGGACCTGATGTTCATACTTTGTATTATGGTACACATGAATTGTCGTTTTAGGGGCTGGAGGCACAAGTTCCTGTGGAAAGGAAGTGGTGGGACTGGTTGTTCTGCATGTTTTGTTTGCATTTTTGTTTAAAGCATGGTTCTATGATTTTCAAATGAATGTTTGTGTAGGGTGAGGTTTCTACAGTACTATTGATGGGCTTATATTTATGGGATGGGATGGCATGTTACATTCCTGTTTTGTCTAAGCTGGAAGAAATACATTTGAATCTCGTTCAGGTTTCTGTGAGGAAATGTAACGTGCCTAAAACAAATAGCTCCTTGCAATGTGTCTCGGCTTCAGATTCTGTTCAGTGGTTCTTTTGGTCATCTGCTTGGTTGGATAAAACCTGAAGTACACCTAAATCAGAGTGATACTTCTTGTTTGCATTGTTTTTTTGTGTCTTTGTGTTGGTTTTTTTTCCCCGCTGTTAGGAAGATAGTCGTGTTTCGGTTGGGTTCAAGTAAATAAGAAAAACTTGCTCAGGTCACCAAAGTCATGGCAGGTAGGGATAATCAACTTTTTACAGGTGCCAGAGTAACTGTGGGTGAGATACCAGTGCCGATGTGGCCGAGCGTGGGGGGGTCATGGCGTGACCCTTCCAGTCCCAGTGTGATGCACCCCTGATGCCAGAGGTGCACAGGTGTGAGGGGTCACCTGGGCAGCAACCCTGCCCTTCCAGGGAGAATGGGGAGGAGGTGGTGGCTGTGTTTGATGTTGCAGCCCAGGGCCACCTTGTGCAGATCACCACAGCGTGGGTCTAGTCACTGACACCGCCAGGATGGGCTGCAGGAGTTGTGCAAACCAGGGCTTTGCAACTGTCTGCGTATTCAATTATTACTTTGAATGCTAAAATGAATTTACTTTGAGGACAATATAAATGTAATGTGAAAAAAGAATATTGAATTATTTAGCAATAACAAGAAGAACAATGTTGGTGTTTTCTTTTAAAGGAAATCCAATAAATGAAGTATTTCTGTACTATAGAATACTATTTGTTTGATGGTATTTGGTTTTGCATGTACCTAGCAGATAAGAATGTTTGTTGTATAGGTGTGTCAAATCAATAAGCAGAACACTGGACTAATGCATAGTTAGCAGGAAATAAGTTGCTACTTCATGTCTGCAGCCTTTTTCTGGTCTAGCTGCTATGATTAAGTTCACTTTTTAAATTGAGGCATTTCTATTTTAGCTAGTTGAGAATCTCTTCTATTCACTTTAGTTAATTATTTTTAGAGTAAGTGTTAGTTCTGATGTACTTAGTGTTTCAAAACAACTTCCATTCTGTTGTTAATTTTGAGTGTTGATTACCCTCATTCTTAAATATGACCCTTTCTCGTAATATGCCATCAAAATGTTTCTGGCCTCAGAAATATGTTCTGTATTTACAGTTGGTCTTTTGCCTAAGTTGAGAAAGGGAAGTTAGCAGTAGCTGAATCTTTCAAGACTGCTGGAGGTTGCAAAAGATCAGCTGATTTAATAAAGATTCCACAATATTTAATGCGCTGAAGTCTTAGCATGTTACATCCAAAACTGAACGAAGAAATAATGAAAAGTTAAGGAGTACAGCTACAGGTAAAATCTCTGGAGGTGCAATGAAGATCTGAAATATAAATATTCTGCTGTTAATCTATCACCACCACCAAAACCAAATCAGAGTTGAATTTGGAGGTCTAGCTGAGTTTCTTTGGATTTGTTCAGTGTTGTATTTTGTGCCATTAGAGCATAATTTAGTTTATCCAGGGTACTGAATCACTGGTGGTGCTTAAGCTTCCCACTAGTTTTCTTAACTTTTCTATCTTGTAAGCAAAGTTCAATACTCATGCGTGATTGAAGGCTCCTTGCAGTCCAGTTACCACAGTTAATAACAGATTTCTTCTAGTCTTAAGGATGCAGACTAGGAACAGGCGGGAAATCAGTCATTCTTCTGCTTAGGGTAAAAGATGGTTTCCTGCTGGAGAAGCAGGACTGTGTTTAAGCCATATGATCCCAAATACTCGTATCTATGCCAGCTGTTTTAGATGTGGGAAATGCATGTGCTTTGCAAGGAATGAGAACCCACTTGGTTTCATACATTAAGTTGGGACTGCTGGGCCAAGTAAATGAGAACAATAAATCTAGATTTTAATTCAAGAAAGTTTAATGTCTTCAGATACTTTAAGTGGTGTAAAAGCAATTTATTTCTTCTCTATTTCGTGCATATGTATTCTGCTGTACCATTAATTTAAACAGTCTGGATGTAAAAATGTCTTGGTAGTGTGACATTCTTACTAAAATTCTGTGGGTATTTTTCAGGCAGAAAAAATGCTGACCATTTTGTGGTTTTTTGAAAATCGTGTGTAATTATGTCATTTAACCACACAATAAGACTTTCTGTGGTAAACTTTTAGATAAACAGGAAAACTCATTTTTTACTTTGTTTTCATTGCAGAGCTGTCTTTTATTTTTAGTGCAAAGATGTTTGATTATTTTCTTCAAAAAATAAAACATGAAGTGTTCTGACAGGAAAAATACACCATTAGCAACCTCCTTTCAGCTCTCTTTCAGCATTGGTGCCTGTTGTAGCACATTTTCTCCATTTTGGGGAAATACAGTGTTTTATGTCTGACTTGCCTGTGTTGCCAAGAAAGTGATGTAAATACAAGCCATTTACATAGCCTTAAGGCAGATGATTTCTTCATTAAGGGCCCTTCTCCAGGGGAATTTACAGGAAAGTTGAGATGAATACAGTAATGGTAGGAGGCTAATGTGGCTAAATTAAAGGACATTGGATCCCAGTATAGAGGCTGCCTTTCAGGAATTAAATGGCCCTAAATTGTGGTTGCTTCATCCCTTTCCAGTGAGGGGCTGCTTCGCTGAATAGAGCCTTTATGTGGGGGTTTGGTGCTTAATAAAGTGTGGTAGCTTCACACTGTATACAAGTTCTCTTGGCAATCCTAAATGTCCCAAACAAGAAAATTGGTTAACAATTTGCCAGTTTATTCAAGACAAAAAGCACAACAAAATCACTATTGGGAAATACCTTGTACTTAATTCTTCTACTTGGAGATTTTTTTTTTTCTTCTGCTTCTGCATCGTGCGGTGGTGGGAGATGAAGGATGCAGTGCAGGGGGAGGTTTGCTCAGTTGCAGAGCTAGAGCTGTATTGCACACATTGGGCTGCAAGTCTGGACAGACCCAGAACTCTTCTCAGCTCAGCCTGAAGCTTGTTCTTGTTGATCCTGCTTTGCTGACCAGACTCTTGCATCTCCTTTGTTCAAGAAAAAGGTGGTATTGCAGGTAGCCTAGGGTGCCTCCGCGTGGACCGGAACATCCAGTAGGATAAGCAGATGTTGCCATTCTGACACAGTTGCGTACCAATGCAATGTCCCCTGTATGTACTTAGTAGAAACCAAAAGCAACCGTTTAAAAAAAAAAAAAAAAGAAAAGAAAAAAGACAGTAATAGGAGAGTTACACAAGTCTGAAAGCATTGGAGGAGTTAGGGTGGACTAGAAAACTGCAAAGTACTCAGTACAGAGAAAAACAGATGAAAACGTTTGGTTCATCCATCAGAGGAAACTTTCTCTATTGACTCTGCCCAGGGAAGCTGTAGCTGTGTTATTTGTGGGAGAGAGCAGTATTGCATGTAAGAGGAGATCTTCACCGCATTCAGCTTCTCTTTTTTTCCTCAACCAACATCGAAACTGCTGCTTGTGGAGAAACTTGTCAAAACTCATCACCCTAAACTATGAGGTGTGACTTGAAAATGAGGGTCACCTCCTGTAGTGGACAAATGGACAAATTTTGTTGCATGAGATCTATGCTCTGATACGATGCAGGGTTTTTTTGGTTTGGAGTTTTTGTGGGTTTGGGTTTTTTTTTGTTTTTGTGTGTGTGTGGTTTGTTTTTTCTTTTCTTTTGCTAGTCCTGTAACTGCAGTTATGGGAGACAGATGCAGGCCTAGATAGATCTTGTCTCCTGGTTTTCCGAAGTAGCGTTGGTGACTTATGTGACTAAGCAAGAGCAAGGCTTTAGCAGCTGGGGAGTGAGGGCTTTTCTCAGTCACCTGGGGCAGCGCAAGGCTCGGTGCTCTTGTGGGGTGTCTGGATGCAGCATGGAGGCTTCCCAGGAGAGCTGGAAGGTCTTTGTCCTTCCTCTTCCCAAGAGAGTGTGTCTAGCCAGCATGGCAAGGCATCAATTTTATCTTAGATGTGTGGTGTGGCAGAGGGAAGAGCGTAGGAAGCTCTGGAGAAATTACTCTTTAGGTCTGTGAGCCTTGGCAAGCTGTGAGCTGCGTGTAAATCAGCCGATTCAGTAGGCAGTGATGGGCAGTCAACAGGCAGTGGAGACAAATGTTGGTTAGAAAAGATGTTTTCATTATAGTTACAGAGCTCTGTGAGGGAACAGGGGAAAATGGTGAGTACTAAACCTGCGCTGCAGTCCCTTGGTAGATAAGCTGGGGTGCTGAGGTGGTGACTGGCTGTGGTCTGTTGGTGGTGGGACACTGGGGGCATGCTTAGGGGCAGGTGCCTTTATGGCCATGTCAATCCAGCGGCGTTCTGGGTAGCAAAACTGTATTCCTTACTGACTTTGTACAACCAGTCTCATTTATTTCATAAATTTAGGCATGCAAAGAAAGTGAAGCATTTGTCTTAAAACGTTAACACATTAATTTTTTTAAAATGAACTTGATCAGTGGATGACCGAGCAAGCTGCTTTGGCTCACATTGCAGCATTTACACGCTTTCAAGTAATGTAGCTGGTTAAGTCATGGGTTTGAGTCCATAATGTCTTTCACTTTCATTTCATGTGTTCAGAGTGGTTTGCTTTTTTTATTGGTTAATAAATTGGTTAATCCACTCAGATTAATCTGAGTGGAATGGCCACTGAAAGCAGTGCTAGTGTGTTTTTATAGAAGATTCATGTTATTTGTAGTTAATTGGAAGGATGCTTCTGGCAAGTTTATGTGTGTAGGAGGACAAGATTACCCTGATGTTTCAAAGAGAAAATATGTCATATTAAAGACTGAGATTTTTTTTTTTTGTGTTTACGAAAAGGGAAGTTTCTGTGGGAGGATAGCTTTTTCAGATGTGGTTATTTGGATTTCATTTCTTGTCATAGCAGTCATTGCGAGACAAATAATGGTCAGTCAATGAGAAGGTATTATCTGTAGCACTGGCAGGATGGATAATCTTCAGGAATGGTGAAATATTTTTTTATTGCAAGAAAAATAGTAACACAGTTAGTTGGAATTTTACTTGAAGTATGTAAGGGTTACTAGTAAATTGTATGCATGAGAATGTTCTCCTTTCCCTGTCCCCCCACAAAACAAGTGTTGTCTGATCTACTCTGGGATGATGATACTCCTGCTAACAGTCAGTTGTTGTGCATGCTTTCAAAACACAGCCTCTGCTTTGTGGCCTGAGTCTCCATCGTAAACTGAAGCGGTTGGGGTTTTCTTCCAACCTTTCTGATAAATGTACCAACAGATTTGGGCTGCCGCAACTCTACACTAACGCTGCTGCCCGTTACTTAAGCTGATGGCACATCTTCACTTGCATTTGAAGGGTTTGGGTTAAGTCAAACCTAAGTGTACACAACAAACACTTTTATTTCTTGGATGTGTCGCGGGTAAATGTATTTTATAGTTTCTTAGGGATAAAATGAAAAGGTAGAATTGCTCTGAAATTTATTAATTATTAATTTTGATCTTGGGAGTTCGTTCCTCCAAGTGTCTCTTAGGTACATAATGTATTTCTAATGCTGTATGCAAGAAACCCTTTCATCATTTTTGAGCTTTGACTACTAAGACGGGTATGTTACCCTTGAAGCAATGCTGTCTGATATGGAGAAGAGCCAGTGTAAGATTTTTATCAGCAAAACAACAGAGACTCTCTCCTTATGCCAAGTAGCAGTTGCCCAGCGTAGTAGCGATTGGTTGTGTCAGAACTTCTGGCTCCTTCAGCCTAATGTTGGTGGCACAATTCAGATTTTTCATATTTTTCAAAAGTGAACCTAATACTGCTTGGGCTTGTACTACACTGTTCCTGAAGAATATTGCAGAACCGTTTCTTTTAAAAGAATAAAAATTTCAGTAGTGTCATAATATGTCAAAAATAGTGGCAAGAACAGTGGATACTTTGTTATATTGGAACATCTAAAAGATCATTTTGGCAGCTAACATGTACTGTTAATACCTGATACTGATCCTGCTTGGAACGGCACCTTTTTTTTTTTTTTTTTTTTTGTGAATTTTGTTCAATGTAACCCTCAGTTATGAGGCTCGTGTTCACAGAAAAGGTGGACTTCCTTACATACTAATACTGTAAAATGAAGCTGTGTTCTGGATAAGGGTTTTTTTTGTGTGTCATTGCTGAAATCACAGTTTGATTCTGGTTTACTGAATGTTCCATTTCACTGCCTATTTTTTCTTATTTTTTGTACAAAGCAATTCAATGTCAAAGATGAAATCTGAAGTTAAGTGTTCAGTCACAGGGTATCCATTCAGAATTTGTTTGCTGTGAATTAGCTTGCTCTATTAGCTGGCAAAAATTAGTATGGCATGTGCTTTCTTAAAGAGAGTGTGTGAAGTGAAGTATGAGAGACTTTCTACCCAAGTGTGAGGGTTTTTTATTAACTTGTTTTGCTATATTTTAATCCATTTTAAAACTTTAATTAGCTACTGTATTCTGAAGTATGTGGCAAACAAGACATGCAGGGTATTGTCCTTTACCTAGAATCACTGCTGATGTTAGTGACAAAAATAGTAACTTCTTTCAAAATCCTTTTTTCTTCGTTTTGCTAGCTTTGTTATAGGAGGCAAGGACAAATTAATGGATGAAGCATAAAAAGTGATGAAAGAAAGTATATTTGCAAAACATTATTGAAATTCGCAAAGAAGGTTTAGCAGAAATTGATTTGTATTGTGGCTTCTGTCAATTGTTTAAATCTATGTGTTATTTGTGCAAAGCCTTCAAATTATGAATATTGAGCTCTGAGGAGGCTATCTCCTCGAGTTCTTAGTTGCCAAATTTAAGTGACTGATTTCAGTCTCAGTAGACTTTTGCGGCAGAGCAAAAAAGTGTTATTTCTGAAAAATTTAAGTGGGTGGGTGGGTAGGTTGTTGAACTGAAAACCAAAGCACAACATTCTTAGGCCCTTACTTGCTTGCCATGGAAAATGTAAAAAGAAAAACAAAAAAACCAAAAAAAAACCAGAATGAAAAACCCAATACACAAAAAACCTCCCAACAATAAACAAAACTGTCCATGCAGCTGTTTTTCTTTTACCAGTTACATGTTAAAGAGGAATCAGTTTGAAACATACTGACCTATGTAAGTTGTATACTCTGTGGTAGCTAATCAGTGGGTTTGTCCATTGGTCAGATTTCTAAGTATAGTGAATTTCACTGTTTTATGCTAAATAGTAAATTTAACTCTTGTCTTGAAAAAAATCTGCACTTGTATTAACTCGTATCAAGATATCTTCTGAATTTAGTGTGACTAACAGTTAGCCCAGTCGGATGTGTTTGTGGCACCAGGAGTTTTTCCTTCAGCTGTTAGCTGTTCATTTTATTCTTGCAAGGGAATGATAAAAGTTTTCATATGAAATAAAGTGTATTGATGATAAAAAACATGAGAAAGGCAGACATTTTTGGAGGCTGGTAGAAGTCCTGAATCTATTTGGATTGATTTAGATCTCAACTTTGTAATGAATTTTACATAATGGCTTTATTAAAATGTCTTTCACAGTCACAATGTATTAATACTGTGTAATTGAGCCTGAGGTTGGCCTAACAGACAAACGCTTTCCATCTTTAAGTTTTGGAATACCATATCGTGAGTGAAAAATGAAATTGAATGTTTGAGGTGCCATTTGCATATTAAGCCGATGGCCTGAAGGGGTTGCATGGTCTTGGGTGTCTCAGTCATGTTGATGTTAGGCTCTTTGTAATTTTGCTGAAGTGTATTTTGTTGAACAGGAGATATTCAGAAAGTCTTGCATTAATTTGCTTTTGTTTTTGCTCTTTACAGTGCCCTGTTATAAACTAAAATCACACATTCCTGAGTGTAAACCGATCATGTTCCCAATGGAAATTTCAGGAATACTTGTGGCTACTTTCAAAATGTGGAAATCTATTTATTTTTTTTCCACTTGTTTTTCTTCCTAGGTTTTGGCACTGATCGCATTCATCTGCATAGAGACCATCATGGAATGCTCCCCTTGCGAAGGCCTTTATTTCTTTGAGTTTGTGAGCTGTAGTGCATTGGTGGTTACTGGAGTTCTGTTGCTTATGTTCAGTCTAAATCTTCACACAAGGATACCGCAGATCAACTGGAATCTTACTGTAAGTTTGTACAAATCCTTCCTCTGTTAAAAATAGCTGCAAATCTGTTTTTAAGTTTGGTCTTGGAACTTTTATTTTCTGCTGTTGTTTAAGGTTGTGTATGATTGTTCTTTATGCTGAGTAAAGTATGCGTTTTACTTAAATTTGTTTAGATAAATATATTTATCAGCAGAATGAGCTTTGCAACGTAGCAAGATTAAACTACATCAAATAGTACTAAAAATTGTCTTCTGGTAGATTCTTTTCGAAAGGAAAAATTTCCTGCTAATGCCAGCAATGACTGTGAATGAAGTGGATAAAAATGCAGCATGTAGTAGTTATTAGACTTTGACAGATGCTGTATTTACAGTAGCCTGTTGTTCTCTCTTGCACTGGTTTTTTTTGGTGGGTTTTGTTTGTTGGTTTTTTTTAATTAGGACAGCTGTGCTACATATATTTTTCTTATACAAATTAACGCAATCATGGGGTAGTAGTGTAAGAAAACTAGTGCTTTCTGTGAAAATTGGATGTTTTGAATTGGTTACACGTAACTATTAAACATTGACAATGCTTAATGCGTTCTCAAATACGAGGAGTTTTAGGAAGAGAACTGCTGGCAGTGCACATTCCTTTTGTAAAAGTCTCCATTTCCAAGCTGTATTATGAGTTAAACTTTCAGATTGGGTTGCATAAACACAAGTCACAAAACCAACATGTTAAGTCACTCTAGCAAAAGATCTGTCAGCTTCAAGGACAGTATTTATATCAACTTCTTCAGATTGTACAGATACATATGTGCCTATGTTCTGTTTTATTTTATAATAGTAATTTTGTAAGTACTGTTGGAGACCAGTCCTAGAGGTATTTAGGCTTCTTGTGTGATTTTTATTTTTTTTTATAAAAACATGTTGTTGCATTTTATTAATGTGTGCAATTTGCCATATATGCATTTGTAAGCCTAAGTGACTTACCTGAAATTAGATGGAATGTGGAATTAGATGATCCTTTGTGCTTTATTGAGGAGCTCTTCCTAAGAGTACTTGGTAGATAGATTCGATGGACTGAGAACTATGAGTAATAACTAGGTGAGGGAGATCCAGTGGAACCACTGGAATATTATTGGGTTGTCTTGCCTTTGCTCCTTTTGTCTACAGCTTGCCAGTATTGTCACCGCTTATCTTCGTGGCAAGCTGAAAAGCAGCAGCTGGAGGGAGATCGTCTCTGTTTCTGTTGCCAGCTTGGCAGTTTAATGAGCGTCATAACAACCTGACAGCTCATAACAGCAATTGAAGAGCATCTTTTTATACCACACAGTTCTCTATGTGCTAGTAGGATGTACCAGAGCATGCTAACAAGTGTGTATAGGTGCATCAGTGTCATATAAAATACCTGATGGTTTTGCTGGTGTCATGCGAGTGGTTTCATGCTGAATACTAGGTCCAGCTTGGGTTCAAAGTAAGTTTGACTGAGATGTTTTTATCAAGAGACCATAAAGTGATATGCATGGTGCCTGTGTAATGACTTTGCATACCCGTGGTTCTGTATGTCTGTACCTTTGGTTCTGTTGTTGAGCCCTGTGGCACACTTCTTCTGCCTCCCAGAATGCTTTGACAATGTGTTGAACATGCAGAAGCACAGCAGCCTAAATGCAGCGCTCTGCCTTTCCCCCCAGATACTGCAGCAGGTATCAGTGTATAACTGGTAGGTCCTTTCAGCCGCTCTTGACTTCTTACAGTATTTGAGTGCCAAGAATTACTGCTTAGAGTGCAACGTTCCTTGTTTTGGCATAGCACTCCGTTAGAGATCTTCAGAGAAAAGAGGGCTTAAAAACCCAGCCAGTTGTGGTGTGGGGTTTTTTGTTTGTTGGGTGGTTGTTTTTTTTGTTTGTGTGGTGTGGTTTTTTTAAGAATTTTGATTTTTAGGACAATGGTCATACTCTGAATCCCCTACCTAAATGGCATGGGGCAGCATGACGTGGTCGGAGTTCAACCTGAAGGGCAAATGGAGTACAATCCAAACGCTTTTGGTTTAGTTTACATTGCTGCATATTGCCAGATCAATAGTGGTAGAAGTAAATTGTCATGATCTCGCAAATCTTATTCTTTTAGTTATGTACTGAAGATGAAATGCTTATTCCATCATTATACCAAAGATGTCTAAAGAAGTGAGAACTGGAAGCTTCTGACTTCTGTTAACTGATGAGACCATGTTTCCCATCCTCTTCCTGGTATTGCTTACTGATTTTAACAATCGTTAGTCTGATTGGACAGTTACCCTGAGAGGAGTGTGAGAGTATCTTCATTATTCAGATAGCTGTTTGCAGTTGCACGTACAGAGTGGCAGATCAGAGGCTGCTGTTAAAACACCTATGGGAGATTGCTTAGGCAAAGTTAGCAGGAAATCTAAGAATGTGGAGTTGTGGCTAAATTTTTGGGGGGCTTGTTTTGGCGTTTTATTCTTTACAGTGTAGATGTATACTCCACCATTTTCAATACCTTTTTCAATATTTAGTACTTTTCTGTGTTTTGGTGGTTATTTTGATCATTTTGCAGCTTGTGTATATGATAGTTACCAGAGGAGCTGCTTTCTGAACAAGACTTCCCACTCCTGAATGCTTTAGGAGGAAGTCACTGCTGCTTACATATAAATTCATTAATATACGTGCTTTACAAAAAGGACTTTATAATGGATGTTTCCCTTGTGAAAAGTCTTAGGCTTGGCTTGTAGAAGCTGTGTGAGAAGAAGCAGCTGCTACGGTGCTTGAAAGAATTTTAATAGTCTTAAATTTAGGAAGAAGCCTTTGCTTAAGCACAGCTACTTGGACAAAATTCTTAGGTACCATTTGCTTTCAAATGATCTTACATATCAGAAAGTATCAGGCGATCAACTGCTATTATCCAACACAGGATTATTTCCTTTAATACTTTATTAAAATTAGACTTCTTTCTAATGTATTGTGGATATTGTCTTATGTCCACTGTCCCTGCTTGGAATGAAAATGTGGATCAGTATATACTAGCACTGAACAGATATGCAGATTTACAAAATTGTTTTTAATACATATTTTTAGCCATTTGGGGAGAGGAGTTTTGTGTGGATCCTAGAGACTTGCCAACTGTTCTCATATTTTCCTGAGGTAAACATGAAAGAAATGTAGAGATCGTGAGACCGGAAAAGAACCTTGCTTGGGTGTGCTGGAAAGAGGCAGGTCTGTTACAGTAAGATGAAAGAACAGTTGCTTGTTGTGTTGTGCAGCACTATGAATATTATGCAAAAATGCCAAAGCTGGGGAACCTGTCAGTGGAAATTTCCATTTCTTTTATGCTTCACAGCTCAAAGGGAACCTATTCTGCAAGGAGACTGGCAAGTGGTGCAGGGGAATGAAGGGCACAGCAGAGATTGCTCCTTAACTGATGGGCTGCTGCTTTGAAATGGTTGTTTTCAGAGTTAATTAACTGAATGCTTGCTCGAATTTTGTGTTTGGCTGAATTATCTATTTCTAATTCATCATTTGAATCTTTTGTGATCTGTGGGGAGAGCGTAAGATCTTGTAGCCAAACACGTGTGTGACATGGCCCTCAAAGTAGGGATGGGGTAGGAAAGTTTACAGAAGTTTTGTAGTTGCTTTGGTGTTGTGGTGAATCTGCGTGTGGTTTGCCGAGCTTTCTGACAGTTACTGTCACTGCAGAGTGGATCTGCCGTAATGCTGCAGTACCTTTTTTTCAGGGATGGTAACTGAGTTAAGTATGAACTACAAATTTCAAATTTGTAGGGGAGGGGGAGAAGTGATGGCAAATGGCTGGGAATACTGGAATTTGACACTGTCTCTTGGATAAGAATTTGTATGATGGGAGAAATCTGAGTAATTATGGATGTAAATCATTGCATCGTCAGCCAGTAGAATGGACTATTTATATTTTGTGTGTAGGAAGAAATCTTCTGATAGATTTTGAACATTGATTTTTATTTTCTTTTTAAAATCCACTGGAGTTCTGGTATAATGTGTGTGAGTGTAGCTCTGAATGCAGGGTTTTTCAGCCTAGAGCAGCCTCCAAGCTGAGGCACAGAACTGGATACGAGTCCCACCAGGCTTACTAGCCTGGAACCAGTCCCAGGGAAGCACTGCTACAGGGAGGAGACACGAGGAGGCAGGTATGTCTTTTAGAAGACACAGAGCAGTGGCTGTATTTTGTGTTGCATGAAAATTTATTTTGTCTTTGCAGGCTTTTTTTTTTTCCCAGTTGTTGCACTGGCAAAACCTTATGTGCAAGCAACTGACACCTGAAGTAGTTGGCAGAAAATTTTATGCAGTGCCAGTATGAGAAACTGTCTTAGGCCAGCCTTGGCTCTGAAGAGTGTAATTACAAAGCTGTAGTTCAAAGGCCTTCACAGGGCAATCTTGGGTTTTTTTTTTAAAAATATTTTTTCTTCTTCTGTTTTGAAAAAAAACCCACTTTGTTTTCTTTGGCTTAACTGTTGAATGAGAAATTAAGTCATCTGTCGCATTTATGTTTACTGCTGTCAAAATAGCAAAACCCATTAAGGATAAGAATGAACATTTTACAATTAAAAAAAAATGACAGAATTAATTTCCTCTGCATTACTGCTCTTCATGGACAGTTCTCATTTGGTGCAGTCTGGTGTAAATAAATAATGTATTATTCTGTAAGAAATGCAAACGCAAGTTTTAAATACCAGAAATACTCCATGGTTTGGTAGTTATCACTAGTAATGTCTGTTGCTCTGTGATAGTAAGAGCTTGGCCTGTCTGTGTGCAGGGCTGCTTATTGGAAAAACATGCAGGGAAAGTAGTGAGGAGCGGCTAGGAAAGAACTGAGAGGTGAATGGGTAGGTGATCTTCAAGAAAGCAAAATGAAACTGGGATTGTAGAAGCATTTGTTTGGGAATGCGTTTTGTCATTTACAGTGGAGTTATTACATCTAACAGGGCTTGTATTCCAACTCAAAAATAGTTAGAAGAATAAAATCATATGAATCTTCATTTTAAGGCCACTTCTTTGTTTCTTTAAAGTCATAGCTCGTCCCTGACCTTTCAGAGAGATGACCAGGATTTTTGACAGTTGCTTCTGTTAATTCATATTTTTTTACATACTTTGCTTGAGATACTGGAGATAGAAATGATTTCCAGCAAGTGCCAGATGGTAGTGCTGAAATGGAGCCACCTGCAAATGAATGCTGGAGACCTCTGGAGGCTGCTGTATGTGACCTGGGACCCGTGGGGACCTTCAGCCTTGCGCTGTGAGATGGGCATGGAGGTATCTCTGTACAGCGTGAATCCAGCCCTCTGGGTCACTAGTGTATTTCTGAAACCGGTGGTCACTGACTATTTTGTCAGGGGGAAGCGATGCTTAGGTGAATCTTGGAGTGACAAAACCTTGAATAAAGGTTTCCATACCTATGAAAGCCTAAGCAAATGAGAAAAGAGAGATGGGGATTAATGCCCATGCAGCTAAATTTGGTTCATTCTACCTAAGGCTTATTTTTGCTTGGGAAGACATGTTTCCATTTTTAATTGTGGTGCAAAATACTCATGCAATGTTTAATAATTTGATTATGGAGTAAAATTACGGGAGTTTGACCAGAGGTACTTGGTTTGGGGGACTGGCTGGTATGTTTGTGAAATCCAAATCGATAGGTTCATATAGAAACAAGAAAAAGTTCCTAAACTTTGCAAGTAAAGAGGTACTGGTTGGTGGAGAAATTAGGGCTGTTTAAAAATAAGACACCAAACCACCACCACCAACAACAAAAAAAACCCAAACAGCAACCATACTCCTCCTCTCTTCTCCTGCCAACTGAAAAACAAACCACCAAAACCCAAACAGAGCTAAAATGAAATTTTACTTTCAAGACTCTCTTTTGTGGAAAATAACCTGGACAGCAGCAGGCCACTAACTTCTGTCACCTGTCGTGACAAAGTCAAGCTTTTGGAATATACATGCTTCTTTTCCATACTACATTCATTTAGCTACTTTAAAGTCTACGTAAATGTAAGCTCTTGGATTTCAGAAAGCAAATGGCAAAAGCAACCACCAGTTTAAGTACCATCTTTTTGTTTATGCAAATTACAATTGCAGTATGGCCTTGTGTCCCTTTTAAATAGTACCTGGTCACTTGTGCAGTCTCTTACTTTGCCACAAAACACAGGGTAAAAAGGCAGAACATGTATTTTGATTGAATGTCTTTAAAAGTTTGCATGCATGAAGTCGTGGAGAGCAATGGATAAAGGTATGCGGATATTACTGATGCATCTGAGTGTCAGAACCAGCTCCTGGTAATGTACTAAACTGGAGGACTAAACAGAAGCTTTCAAAGCTGATGTGCTTTGCAGCTTTCAGGAGTTTCTTAGTGGGAGTTTTCAGGTCTGTTAACAGACCTCTCATTCATAGCACCTATTCAGCTTTTCCATCCTCATTAATCCAGGAACTGTACCTGCCCGGACCATTAAAAATAAAAGACTGTAGGATGCTGTCCTTTATTTTCTAGAGTTCCCCACCTTTACAGCAGAATCAGCAGAACAAGAGCCTCATCCTCTTTTAATATAATATGCGGTCTTGGCATAAACCCATCTTCATCCACAAGTTAAGATGTGTCCTGCCTTATGCCCCTTCAGACAGATGGGTGGTGATGGCAGTAGCAAATATATGTCCCTGGATACTCTTCTTTGGACTAATAGTATTTTTTTTTGCTAATAGTAACCAGCGAGTGACTAGAAATCAGTCTTTCATTTTAAATAATTTTGGAAAGAGAAAGGGAGCAGAGGCAGTCTAGAGTGGATTTGATTCAGCTCATGGATTTTGTTCTGTTATGGATGGCAGCTTTGTACAGTATTTTATGGCACAGCATACTGTCTCATGAGGTTGCTGTAATTTCAGCAGAAATTCTTTTATCTGTGTGATGTGGTTTTTACTTTGTCTATAAATATAATAGCAAGAACTTCAGCTATATCATGGCCAGATTTGAAATGGCTCATCTTTTTTCAATTAGTTTATTTTTTATTGTCACGATTATTCATTTCTCTTACGTGGAAGAAAGCTACATTATTTTAGGGAGTGTCCTTCTTGAGTTCTTGCTGTAGTTCATTTTCTTTTGTTTCTGCTCTTTGTCCAAAACCACTGTATTTTTTCTTTTCTTATCTTTCTGCTCTAAGTAGTAAGTACCAATTTTTGGATTAAACCAGTCCACCGATATTTGCATCTGTGATCTTACCATATATGTGTATGGGTGTTATTGTTGTGTCATTGCTCCTTAAGCTCCAAACAGTCTGATCCATGTATATGAAAGATTGTGTTAGTGGTAGCTTTTTAAGAAACCAGCCTTACTGTATGAATGTGAAGCAGTTATTAGTTGCATTAAAAAGTTTTGACTTAACCAGGGAAAACGGAATTGCAGAAATGAGTAAGTGGGAGCCTCAAGGTGGAATCAATTCTTTAGATTTGAATTGGTGGATTCTTTGCAGGGACAAACTTGATTTTCTTTGTAAAGACTGCAGTGAAATAAAATGCCAGTGATGACGTTTCTAATGTACTTACATCTTTGGTTTCCTGGAAGAATCATGACAGAGGCACCAGCAGTCTAATTTCAGTGTGTGTGTATATATTCTGCGGTATCTCAAATATCTTTCCAGCAGCCTTCAAGTCAACTTGTATCGTGGGGACAGATGATAATGTATGTCTTGCTGTTGATAGGTCTAGTGGTCTTGCTTGTACTGTTCTCCTTTGGCAAGATGATAAAGCTGACAGATTCAAAAAGTCAGCAGGTCAGTAGGATTGATTAATAAACACATCTGACCCCATAAATCATAGAGCATTATGTGTTGTCCACTTAGTCTTTAAGTACGGTACTAAGGAAGTACAAAATGGGTATCTGAAAAAATATGACCTGGATTATAAGAAGTGAAAAGGTGGAATATAAAGCACATCTTTCGTTAGCTGTTCTGATGGTTGGTTCCCTTACAATTAAAACTTACTTCATTTTGAATATGACTTTTGTCTGAACTTTGCAGCTGTTGATTTTGTTACACTATTAATTTTGTTGTGCTTTTCTATGTTAATCTTTAAAACAACTAGTATTTTTTGATTATTTGAACACTGGAGTCTTCATGTACACAGCTCAATGTCTTTAATATTCAAAGCAGTTTAGGTTCTTTGCTTCATACTGTGAGAAACTTTCTCCTCCTTTCAAATAACTTCTGTGGCTCTTCTCTGTACCCTGTCCAATTTTTCAACATACTTTTAAAAATGTGGATACCGGAACAGGATGCAGCATTCCAGTGTCCCCTGCGAAGGTAAGATTACCACCTTACACCTATCGTGTGCATATGTCCGGAGGAATGTATAAGTGGTTTTGCTCCCTTTTCTTGCCATGGCATCACATCTTGAGATGCTTACCCACTGTAATTGCCAAGTTCTTCTGGGTTATTTCTTCTAGGATTTTGTGTCCATTCTGTAAGTCCTTCCTGCAGGTGACAAAAATACTCTGGTTGTAAAATACATAACTTGACCTTGGGTTGAACTAATTTTTAAAAAAATTATTCAAGAGCATAGCAGCCCTCTCCTCTGTATTTAGTTCCAGCATTCTTGGTGACATACATATGATTACTATAGAGGCCTGATGAATGTGTTGAATACTGTAGAGTCTGTTGTCTGTTGTCAGATATTTACTGACACTTCCCCTCTAGTGAGAAAAGGCTTATGCCCATGAGAACTGCAGCTCTTGTTGGCAATCGCAGAAGCACAGTTAGAGCTGTTAAATGCAGAGTTGGAGAGGATACCTGGAGAAATGATGAAATGACATTTATTTTCTAGTATCTTCATTCTTGTCTTTATCTCTGCAAAGCAAGAAGTTATATAATAAAACCTGGAATAACTACTTAATAACATTGCAACTTTGTTTCATGCTGTAAGTACCAGATAACGTCTGTCTTGGTAAGCTTGAACAGAGATGAAAAGTATCTCTCTAATTACACACTGGCAGGTGAAAAGACGGTAGGAGTTTGAGACCCACGGACGGTTTGCTTTTGTTTCCTTACTATTTGGTAAGGCAGTTAGGGTCTTACTGGGCTCATGCAATCAGCATGTGGGTGGAAATGGCAATGAACAATGAAAGCCTCTCACTTCTTGGGAAAGCCCCCCTTTTAGAGGAGGTCCGGGCCACAGTGGTGCATCATGCAGGTTATCCCCAGGTACATTTAGTTTTGATAACCAGCTGTTACTGAGTCAGTACCCTCAAAATAGATAGTTTTTCCTGTGAATAACACAGTGCCAGAAACCGTTGGTTTTTACAGTTACTTTCTAAAGCATTCTCCAGTCATGGCTAGAAGAACAGATGTTTTGGGGGTGGCTGGATGACAACGGTCTTTTCAAAGTCTTTGTGCTGTATGGCTGGAACATTGTTAGGGTTTCATACCCAGGGAATAAGTTCAGATCTGTATCTTCGGTTTTCTTACCCAGGGAATATGTTCAGATTTATATCTTCATTTGTTTTAAGCATAACTTCTTACAGCACTTCACAAGACGCGCTTTGGGGAAAAAAAAATAATAAAAAATCTATTTGTAGTACGTGGAGGAGTAGGAACAGGAAGCGAGCCTGGCTTGCATGTGAAAGAACAGAGTCAAGTAGAACAAATTTGGCCTTGAATTCTAATTTAAGAGTGGTGGTGGGATATTTTTTAATGGTGGAAGTTGGCATGTTCAGTGTAGTTTTGTTGTGTTTCTTTTTTTCTTTAACTCAAAACTGTAAGTTGCACCACAAACTTGTATACAGGTTTCCTTTCCATCCCTATTGTCTGTGATGGTAACTCACCTCACTGATTTCATGTTGCTTCAGGATATTTCTGCTGAACTGCCATTCCCTGATTCTTCCACACCCTTCCTTGCTCCCTGATTTCACCCTGATTCACTAAATATTTAGTTACCATGACAGTCTGTTATTTCCTACATATGTATACTGCACTATACATACATGACAGAGATGTATCACATGTAAAAAAAAAAAAAAAAAAAGTAAAAGATGCTGTGAGTGACATGGTGAACAGCTAGTCCCCAATGCATCTAGCATTTTGTTTCTTGTATTATTTTCATGTTCCAATTCCTGATTTTTTTTCTCAAGTCAGATCAGATAGTCTTGTATTGACATAGTTATTCTTGTGCTATTAACTGCCACTCAGAATTCTTATTTATGTTCCATTGATATGTTAACGACCCTGCTTTTTGTAAGGCATTGCAGCATAATCTTCTGAACGCTGTGACATATACAGTGTATGTATGTAACTAAACTGCATGTTGCCTGTCATTTTTCTGTGCTTGGGGCAAAGCAAGAATTTCCCCTGAATGTAGGTGCCCTTGGGATGTTGCTGTGCATATGTTTTAAAATGTCTGCTTGAAACATCCATTTGATGCAATAAATATGTAAATACCTGTGTATTCTCACAGTATGGGCAGCTGTTGTTTATAGAAATAGCATAGAACATGCATTTTTCTACAATGAAGGCCTAAACATTCATGATGGTTTTTCTACAAATTCTTTTATTTGGGTGATGTGTGGACCACTGTTGTGATGTGAAAGAGACTGAGGGGTTACTGGTGTGCTGAAGTTTGATATTCAGGTTACTTCAGCATGAGCTGAAGTAGAACAGCTTTACTCATTGTTCATGCTGACAGTACTTTTCTAATAACCCCAGCAGAAACTGAGGTTTCTGTGCATCCAGAATCTGCACTGGTGCTTTCTACGTATGTGCTGTTTGACTAGTGTGCACACATGGCAATGTTTCCTGTGTAATAATCTTTGCCTTCTTTTGTACCTGTGACAAACTGCATAGAAGGTGGGGAAAGAGTGCTGTAGTTCTTGTTTTAACCCTCTTCTGTTTCATCGCTTATAATACAAGCAAGCAAAGAATCATTGTTTAGTAATGCTAATGAATTTATTTTTTAGGATCTGGTCAACACTGGACTCAGCACTTTCTTCTTTTTCATTGCCTCTGTAGTACTTGCTGCTTTAAACCATAAAACTGGAGCAGAAATTGCTGCTGTGGTAAGAATTTGAACTTTTTTTATATGTGGCTCTTCTATTGCAACTAAAAATAACTTTTCCCTTGTGTTCATTGAATACTCCTGTTGCCTTTGCCATTGCAATTTACTTCTAATTTTACAGCTGGCTGTAAGCTAATTCTGATTTTAAAAGTACTGGTGTCCTTTGAGTTGTTCGTCTTAAGGCTTGAGGCAAGAATAAACAGAAAAATGACTTGCAGAGAACCCTTTTAACAGTTGAATGTGCCTTGCCTCTTTATAGCTAGCTCAGATGATACTGCTCTATATTGCAAGCCTACGGAAAAGATAGAGCCAAAAATTCATAAGAAATTGGAACTGCTTACACATTTGCTGAGTTCTTCTTGCTCACTACAGATTATTTTTGTTCTGTGGAGTATAGTAGTACTTCAAGATTTAAAATCTAGAACAGTAAGTTCAAGCAAATTAATTTTGGGCTTGAGTTGGCAATCTTTTTTCTTTTTCTCTTTCAAACCTGGGTATTGAAAATCACACAACAGTTCAGCAGAAGTATATAGGAAGAACTGCAGATCAGCTCCTTCTCCAGGCTGATGGTCTGGACTGGTCATCTGTTCCTTTGTCATTTGTTCACTGTTATGTACACCCTGAGGAATTAACTGTTGGATGAAGAGCTGTATTCTTTTTTACAGGAGGTTCTAACATTGAAGTTGCATTGCAGGATTTAATTGTCATGTTTTTAGACAGAGAACTTTGTTTTCTGGGATTGTTGCTCTTACTTGCTTTTGCAGATTCTCTAATTCATTGAAGAAGAAAAACCTCAATTTTACAGGCCAGAATGACTTGTCAGTGCAAGTAGAGAACTAAGCTTCTGAGGAATTTGTTGTGAAACTACTATTGTTCTTGTTTTCAAAAATTGTCTTTGACAATTCTTTCTACTTTTTGTAGATATTTGGTTTCTTGGCAATGGCAGTGTATGCTGTGAACACATATTTAGCTATTAAAAAGTGGCGAATGAACAGCAGACAGCAAAACAGTCGGCAGACCAGTGATTACATACGTGCTCGGACAGAATCCAGAGAAGTAGATCATCGCCCCGAGATTCAGCGTCTGGATGCATGAAAGCGACATTCCAATGGGACTGCAAAGGGAAGAGAAGTAGTGCTTAACTCCCTCATGGAATAAAGGTTTTTTTCGTTATTTAAGGAAGAAAAGGAAGATCAGATGGTGGCAAAGAATGCCCAGTCCTGCATATGTGCAGAGATACATTGAGTCAGAAGCTGTTGTCATGAAGGAAGTAAATGTTGGTCATTCAAAAGCAAGATCTGTTTAAGATGTTTGCATATATATACACATATATTATATAGCTTATATAATATATAATATATATATGTTTTGAAGTATGTTACTGTTTTGGATTAACTGCACAGTACTTTCTATGCCTCTCCCAAGTGCAAACTCTGAATATGCGTGTTCCTGCCAATTTTTCTTCGTCTGTTGTAAACACTGAGACCCAGCACTACATTAATTGGTTAATACAGGAAAGAAATCCACCAAAAGTAAATTTAATACGTGTGAGAAGGAAGTGAGACACGAATAGCAATAATTTTAGCCATCCAACAAACTCTGTATCCAACCTGCTCTAGGTGAACCTTCTTTAGGAGGGTGTGGGGCTAGGTGATAACCAGAGGTCCCTTCTGACCCCCACCGTGCTGTGATCCTGTGAAATACATGCAGCCTTGGCAGTGCCGCTCAGTTCTCATCTGCAAGATCTCCTGCAGTTTCACTGTTGGTGCACTTACATAAATGAAATGGACAACCATTTCACATTTTTTGTCTGGTGGATATTGTGTTGAGGTGGTTACTTGGAAATTGGCCAGATCTGAACTTGTGTGAAGTTAGCATGTTTACTGAATGGTGCCCATAGTGCATCAAGTGCAAGTATGAGGTTTTCTGCTAATGTTGGGATATGTTCTATTTTTTTTTCATTTCAAAATAGGAAATAAATACACATGGGAGGCAGGGTGGAGACAAGGGCGTTGAGTGGCACAATAGAGAAAGAAGGGGGTGTCATCCAGTATACTTGCATCCAAGTCATGGCTTTCTTTTTTCCAGGTTCAGCCTTTCTGAGAAGCATAGGGTAAGCAAGAACTAGCAAAAAATTATGATACACTTTATAAAGTGTTTCTAGGGTAGCAATATCATGATTCATGTAAGATAAATACTTTCCTTTTTGGACGACTAGTTGTTTCTTCTAAAACTAAAACTGTTGGTAGTAGCTAAAACTGGTTGGGGTTTTTGTTTGTTTTTAATTTTTTTTTTAACTGGGTTTTTCTGCAGTTTTTTCCCCTAATATTTCTTGGAAAAATGAGTTTAGACAATTGGAGGATAATATAGGTGTATTGACTTGTTTAGAAATAGTTTTACCTAACTGGAGTTTTCTTATTTTATTGAATCCAATGAAGAGAAGGCTATTTTCTCCTCTTAAAACTCAAATTCTGTAGTAATCACTTAGACAATATCATAATATTATTAGGAAGATTTCTCTTGATATTTTTCTAGTTGTCTTACTAGTATTTTGATGTAATCCATTATTTGGCATATGCATGTCTGTGTGTTACATGAAAATGTGTGCGGGATGTCTCTGGAGCTGAATTCCTTTCTGGTGGAATCTTTGTTGATGGAATCTTTGAAATCAGTGGACCTGTATGTCATGTATGCCTGAATTTCTCACATTTGACTTGGAACGCTTTTTGCTGGTGTTCTTATGTAGCTGTACTCCAAAGTGGATGGATGCGGTTAAGTGGAGTCTTAAGAACAAACAGCAATATGTTGCAGATAGGTAATTTTTTTGAACATGAAAAACAGGTTATACCAAACAGAAGATCAATGGAAGTGCCTGGGCTTTTTTAATACCAGGGGAAACTGGGATAGTGACAGGTGTGAGCTTAATGCTGCAATGGTCAATCAAGCGACAGAGAATTATTTTGGTGTGTGGGGAAAAAAAAAAAGTGACAAAACTGATGTCTCTTAATTTTTTATTTACTAATATCTGCAGTGCATTTCATCTTAGTGGCTAAGGTGGAGATTAAAATTCAGAAAGAGTTACTAATGAGGTTAAAGAAAACTTGTGTTTTCTTAATGAGTAATGGTTTACCAGTTACTACAGTAACATTTCATTGTGCTTCATTGAAAGTGAATGCCAAGGGAACACCTGTTTAAAAAAAAAAATCAAACCATGTAAGCCAACTTCTAGTGTTGGGTTTAGAATGTTTTACTGAGGTGGTGTCTCACCAAGATTACTCTGCGTTTCATGAATGAAAAGTAAAGGACAGTTCCATGCTCAGTGTGGTATGAAGTAATGAAGTTTGTTATTGACAGTGCAGTTGTTACAGCCCTGCTGTTTCTCAGCAGTGCCTAGTATTGGCATAGTTTGCAAGGAGAGTTTGTAGATATTGTCAATTATTAAAAGAACTTTTTTAAAAGTAGCTAAGCATACCTAAACTGTCATTAAAGCAGTTTGCATAAAGGTTGTAAAAACCCTAAACCATAAAAACCAACCAAACCAAAAAAACTCAGAATCAAAACAAAAAAAAGAACCCCCTCCCAAACCAACCCACACCAAAAAATCCAAACCCCCCTACTCAAGTATAGAATATCGTCCATGCTTTTGGAGTGGAATCCTCTGAAATCAAGAAACAGAAGTTAGGTGATGCATAGCGAAGCTTTCTTTTCATTAGGAGTGTATCCTGTGTGCTGGTTAACGACAGGGGCTGCGATGGTGTGTACCTGTGTAAGAGGATGCCCTGTTCCTCACCTGTGCTCCCTGTGCTGATACTGTTCAGGGCTGTGGGAGGTCTCATGCATCTGTAAGTTTATGAATTTGGTATCTTTCAAATCTTTATACCTTCCCTCACCTAAAAAAAAAAGGGTAACTTTACTGAGATTTTTCTGGAGTGAGATCATGAAAAGCTTCTGTCACCTTTTAGCTGGAATGGTGAATGTAGAACGATGCAGTTATACTTCCAATACAGTGTAATACTTTGCGTAGTTTAGCAAACCTGAATGACCTTGTGCGGTTTTACATGTGAAGTGAGTTTTCTTGAGCTGAGAACAGTATGCCGTTATTTATTACTTACATCATGACATAAGCTTAGCACAGCTTTCAGGGTGTAATTCAAAGAGAATATTAATTTAAAAAATACTATGTAATACACTTTGTAAAACAAAAACAAATGTAAATTTGTAATTTCCTTATTTTGGGGACCAAAGATTATTTTAGTATTGTACAGTATATACTTTCTGAAAGTCTTAAGTTAAGCATTTATTACTCTGCACAGATGTTATTTACTATTTGGGTTATAGAGAAGGAAAATAAAGTAGCTGTGAGAGACAACTAAATTTGAAACATTAAGATTGCATGATATATACAGGGTTGATTCCCCCACCCCCTAAGACTTAATTTGACATGGTTATATTAAAGAGGTGGTAATGTTTTAAGACTGTTATGCAGACTGTGGTCATAATAAAAAAAAACCCAAAACCCAACAAACTCCAAAGGAAGAAAAGAAAGTAGAAAGTTTAATTTTTTTTCCAACATGCTTAGAAAAGTGACATTAAATTGCTTCTCCCAGCCAGTTAATCTTGCTTGTAATTTCTAAGCATATCGTGGTAACTTCTCTTAGTCCTTTAGTGCTGTTTAGCTCCGTAAAGGGACTCAAACCCCACTGTAACAAAAACTAGATCAAATCTAAACACTGATTTAGATTAAATTAAATCTGACCCTTAGAGGAATGAGGTGCTTGAATCTGTAGTGGTTCTGATTAGTCCTCTTTTGTCAAACTAAGCCCTGGGATGTGCAGTGCCTGTGTGTTTCTGCATGTAGAAATGATGGTAAATTTTGCAACCTATGCACAGACATCAGAAGATTAAATGTAAGATATGATTGGAGCAACAGCATAATATTGTTGTGTAGTGTTATATGAAGATTCTCCTCTTAATGCTATGTATGTTCAGTTTTGTCAGCCTTAGTTCAAGTTTGTCATACATTCCTGTAATGATGTGCAAACTGCCTACAAATAGGAGTTTCTAAAACCATAATTAAGAACTGATTTGACACTTTGCTTCTTACTCTTCACTTGATCCTTTCATTTTGTATATTCATGCCTCATCTATCTTACGTTTTAATATTTGATTTTTTTAAGCCTTCTTTATTGATCTGTGTAGTGTCTGCTCCGGTGTAAGGAAGGTAAGAATACTGCCCTCATGCTTAACTCGGATACTCTTCCCTTTATCGATAGCTTTTGATGTTTGGCCTAGATGTGCCAGGGGAAACATTATTCTTTCTCCTAGGACTTTGGAAGCTCACTGGTATACAGCATGTGTGTCTGTGTAAGCTTTCCAGTAGGAGCTGCATGTGTGGAGGTTGAGAGGATTAGAGATTCATCTGCCTCTGTCTTTTCTGAGACAAGGTACTGACTATAGAGATTTGATGCCTATATTCCAGTCTGTGTTATTCATGATGGGCTTTGTATTCAGAAGCATTGCATCAGCAGTGAGCTTTGCCTTGGAAGCAGCTTCTTAATTTTTGCTTAAAGATGTCTCTTACATGTGAATTAAATAATATTGGGAATGTGGGGTGCTTCTTCATAGGTTTTGTGACATATGTTTCACTGTGCATCTCATGATACCATCTCTAATGGTTTTATCTGTTTATATTGTTGATTCTAGAAGGACGAGGGGAGAACTGGGGAAGTTTCCAGTCTTCCCTAAGATAATCTTACCTTACTCCCTGCCCCCCTTGTGAATTACTGTACAGTATGGTTGCCCCTTCCCGACGCAGCAGGCTGCATGGTTCTTAAAATGCTGTGAAACACAGCAGCAGAATTGATGTGCTACAAGATGCATGTGAACTGTTAAGACTGAACTGACCACTAGTTTTCCATTAATTTTAAGGTCCCTAAACAAATCTGCTATTTGGCACCTTTGTGCTGTTTTGAGGATGTTGCGGGCACAGCAAATGCTTGTGTAATACGTGGTTTTATTAATGCAACTTCCCCCCACGCCCCCTCCTTAATTCTTGTTCTGTGTCTGTTACTTTCTTGTCCCATGTCAACATTCCTACTTGTTCTCTTTCATAAGGAAAAAAAACAAGACTCAAAATAAGAAATAACATTTTCAGGGCATAATTTTAAAAAACAACCAACCAACCCCTCACCAACTTAATAGCAATTCAAATAGCATAGCAAATAATATCCTTTCTCCTGCTCCGATAAGATACTCAATAGGTTTGTACATGAAAATCAGAGCATAAAGAACGGGTCTTGCACTGAAAGTTCTGGAGCCAAGTATCTTCAGCATTATTTAGGATAAATAAAAAGGCACAATGCTATCATGAATTTGAGATGTGATTAAGGGTGAGAAGGAGAGAGAAACCCAAACTTTATGCTTAATAATCCAGTGCTTTCAAAATGATATGTGAACATTAACAATGCCCAACCACAGAAGGAAAGATGGCTTCTGGACTTTATAGGGAAGGGAAGACGGACACCTTGAATCACAAGTAATTTTCTCTGTTTCAAACTCTGGGGCTGTGCTGGCTCTGTAGTACCCCTGGAGAGCTTCTATTCTGATGTTGTTAATGATGTATCATAAAAGCTGAGGTGTGGTAGTTGGTTCCCAGACCTGCAGGACGTAGGTGTTTGCGTCACAAAGGGCTCTGCATCTAGAAGAAAGGATAGATTCAGGCTAACTTGTGCTCAGCCTCGCTGAAATGAGTTGAGCTGTCATGTAGCATTTCTGAAAATTGGGTACTTGGGTCTTGTTTAGAGCGCAAAATAATGGATTGTTTGGAGGGCCAACAAAGCTCAAAAAGACTGCAGATAGGTATGTCGTGTGTATGAATTTTCATGGCAACAAAAGTAAGAATTTAAAAATTATGCTGAAATGGGTACAAAACCCAGCAGAATGTTTAAAAATAGGTTGTACAAATTATGCCATATTCCTCTCTTTATTTTAACAGAGGGAGCAGGTGAAAAATGAATTTCTACAAATATTCAGGAAAACTCTGAATGCCCCTGTAGAGTTTTTCCTGGTATATTGTTTTCCTTGTTAGCCACTTGGCCACCTGGATCGATCTGTTTGACAGAGTCAGAGTGGTGCTGTCCAACCTGAAAGGGTTCCTTTGTTGTTTTGGTCTTATTTTTGCATTGTCTTTTTAAACTCTGTCTATAATTTAACCATTTGTATTCTAAAGATAATCTTTAAAAAATCTGCTTACACTGTGATTTATGATAACCTTTAATTTAGTGTATACAACACAATCTAATTTTCTTTTGGGATATGCAGCTTTCAAAAGTGTCTTATATGCCCAGAAATGAAAGTTGTCTATTTATCATGAGAATGTGATTAGATAAAGTTACCTATCCAGAATCCCAGTGCAACTTCCAGATGCACTGGATGGATGAGTTAGTGAAATTGCCTTTTAATCTCTATGGGTTAATAATTATTTTTTTATAACTAGCCACAGATAATTCCTTTTTAAATTATACTTGGCAAACAGAAGATATTTAATTTTATATACAATATACATAGTTACCTTGATTGACATATTTATAACATAGAGCTTTGTGTTTACTATGAAGGTTTTATCTGTATACCATGGACTTCATGGGTAAAAGTTTAAGAAGCCAGTTAGCATATATGGAAGGATATGAAACTATCTCCATGAATTCAGAATGAGGACATAGGAGCATTTTAAAAAGCAATAGCCAGATTGTATTAACAGAGTATCTGGGTTTTTTCTTATTTTTTGATTGGGGCTGGTCCCTACAGCTGTTTTAATAACATCTGGATGTGAGTAACAGAACGAAATAGACATCTGCCTCTTCTGATTGTCACAGACTATTGTCTAGAATATAAGAAATTTCAGGGTATTGTATTTGTTTTGCTTTGGACAAATGTCTCAATAGACATATTTAATTAAAACCTTCATGTGTTTGAAAGAAAATACCCTCTCTTAAGTAGGCTGATTTACCACTTTTGGTAACCTTTTAATCCCAAAAGTACTATTGTCTTAAATGTTTTCAGTAATGTTACATTTATCCTGAAGTCTACAGGTTAAAGTAGTTCTGGCTAGCACCCTTTTATTACAACAATTGCTACCTTCATTTTTCTACTGTTTATACTTTAATCTTGAATGTTTACTGGTTTCTACTTGTTGGATATTGTGGAGGGAGAGTGTATCTTAGCACTACAGTTTATCCAGCTTTAACTCATACATCACAGTTCTGGAGTAAGAAAATACTTTGATTTATATATTGTGGCCAATTTAGTGCATTTTAAAATGATTTCTATACTTAAGACACAACATTTATGACATAATATAACGAATGACTTAGCTAATCATTATATCTGTGTAGACTTACTCTCTTCTGTGTAGTGTCATTTTGAAACTATTTGTATATGTTGAAGTTTGTAAGGGTTCAGGAACCCACAATAAAATAGTAAAGTATGTATTTATTTCTCATTGTAATGTTCAATTTTGATTTGAAAGTTGACTCTTTGTATGTCTTTTCACAGAATTGTAAACAAATACCGAAAAACTGCTTCACCTAGGGTGCCTTCCATGTATGGTATAAACACTTGTCATTCACAAAAATAGAGATGTAAATTTATTAATCCAGTAAACACTATTTTTGTAATGTGAGTCACTAACGCATCTCTGGCTTCATTGTGCTTTGTTTCCACTAATAGCAGATTTATAGCTACTATAGTCATCAACTCCCCTTTGTGCACTAAGTAGTACATCTGATCTCACGGTGAATCAAAAGATTGTATCACTTTTGCTCTGCCTTCAGCTGCTACCTGAAAGATGGAGAGAAAGCATGTTGCTGATGTGAGCTAAAGGTGCGCCAAATTTCTTTACTTCAGACTTGAGCAAAGAGATGTTCAGCGTGGGATATCTATATCCTTGGTGCTGATTCTGGGTCCTCTAGAAAAACGTAGCAGGTGTATGCTAAACATTCTGATTCTAGCTCATTGTTTATGATTTATAGTGTCCAAGGAAGGAGTAACCAGGCCTGACAGGAGGACTTTATCCCTTGGGGATATAGGTCCTATACTGACAGATTTGTAATTGTGAACAGCTCAGAAGCATTAGTTGAAGTAGTGGGTGAGAATTCCATCTCTGGCTGAGCAAAGGGGGTGCAATTTTCCTTTTGTCATATGAGCACAAGTCTGCTGTGTAATATCCTTGGTATTTTGCTTTTGACGTAAGAAATATTGTAATGTTTTGCCAAGGGAAGTACAAGTGTACTCTATGTGCAAATGCAGAACCTGATTCTGTTGTCCTTACTCAGGCAAAATTCCCCATTGATTTAGGGGACTGCAGATCAGCTACCCATTCATCACCACATCTTGATGAAGGTTTGAAGAATATCACTAATTAGCAAATGTCCGTACAGAGACAATTTACAGTCTTGAAGCAATTTCATGTTATTTTTGTAAATGTTCTTGAAGTTCTCAAACTGCATAGGAGGCCAGCTGATAAAACAGATGCTTTCTGTAGTAGTACTTACCAGCTGTGATCGCTGTGTTCTCAGTATCAACAGCTGTAACTTACATGCCTAAGTGTAGCATGTCCCAGCTCTGTAGAGAAAGTTGTGCTGGTAACGCTTGACCAACTTCAAAGGCAAGTAACTACAAGAAAACGTAACCCACAACTTTCTTACACCAGTAATTGTTTTCCAATATGTACTGTGCTTCTGTTCTGTTGGTGTTTATGGTAAACAAAAAACACAAGCTGAAGAATTGTAACGTTTTGCAATACAGAAAGCAGTCTTGTTTTTAAAATCCATACTGTTATAGCATAATTTAAATGGTGTATTTATCAATTTTAAATGTCATTTTACTTTTCCAGTCTTCTGTATATGGGCACAATACTTTTTGTAATTTTTTTATTTACTTAGCTTTCTGTCTCTTTTTTTTTTTTTTTCTGATATTTGAAGATTTGAGCTCTACGGATTTTCACGGTACTCTTCTGATCATGTCTTCGTAGTGGTAAAAGTCTGTATTTTTTTATGTAGGGAAGATGGTAGTTTTCTAACGCTTACCTTGATCAATATAGTATGGAATCATTTGTGAAGGACTTCCTGTTTAATAAACGGACATATTAAAGTACTAAAACGTTGTCTTCGTCTGTAAAGGCACCATATAAATTCAGTATACTGAATGTCGTGGTTGGTAATTGAGTAAGTTCAGTTGCTAAATGCACTTTCTGTGCAAGAGAACGGCATGGGGTTAAACATCAAACCAACCAACCCTGTCTGAGTGGTTTTTATGTTTTTGTGACTCTCTGACAAGACAGACTTTATAGATGCATGAGTTAATGAAAACCCACGTATAAGCAGTCCTTGATGAGAGGTTATATGTAGCAGAAAGCACATGGAACTGCTTTCTTTCTGAAATGGTTGTGGTGGACTTGCTGTTGTGGAAGTTTCTCCATGTGGTGTTCTGTAATGGGCTGAAACGCTGTATCTTGGTTTGCAGCATCACATTCTGGACTGAAAAGGAATTTTGGGGCTGAAATGCTGGAGTGGGTGGGTAATGCTCTGCCACATCATGGGCTGTACATTGCAAGTCCTACCTTAATGCAGTCAGGATGTTTGGTAGCCACATGCTTTCGGTGCAAGGTGAAAGCACTGAGTTAGTGAGGGTAAGAAGTGTGGAAATGCATGGATGGTTGAATGAATGTTGTTGAAAGATTTGGAAATATGGGTGATGCTCTTAAAACACTGTTTAGGGATAATATGCATGTGGGGAGGTGGTGGTATGATTGAGCTTCTTTACAGAAGGATTCACTAAGGAGAGTCGTGTGCTTGTACAACTTACCTGCTACAAGGTGGGCCAGTTGGGTTTGCCTGTGTGTGGCTGTCGGTGGTAGATTCTCATCCATTATGGTATTGCATCCGTTGGACCTCTTTAGAGATCAGGCCTTAATGTAACAGATGCTGTTTAAGAAAACAAAAGAGTTGAAGTGCTGTAATTAATGCCATATTGCTGCTGATGTTATAGATGGTGTTGCTTGGTCAAGAGAAGCTTTGTTAGTGGTCAAATTAAAAAAAGTTTATTCTCTCTAACTTCTAAATACTGAACCTTCCGTTAGTCTCCTGGGGAAGACTGATTTCTTAGGTATTGGATCAGGCTAACAAAATGTGATGGACAGTATCCAAAACACATGAAACAAACACAAGTATTACCTGGCCAAAATTTTAACATTGGAATTGCTCTTTTCTTTTTCAAGGGAATAGATTGAAAAAATTAGGGTTTTTTTAAAATATACTTAAATTTTCTGAGTTGTTTTACCATCTGGGCTAGAAGATGTTTTGTTTTACAAAACATCCAGAGCAGAAATCTGAGTTGCGGTGTGGATTCTTTGATGCAGGCCTGCTTATTTAGAAATAAAACAAGAGATGGTGTCTCCATCCTGACTTCCAAACCAGTACTCCATGCAAAAAGGTGACTCAAGCATCTTGTAACAAGATTCACGTTTTCTGTGCTTATCTAAACTTCTGTTTCCTTGATGTATTCTTTCTCTCTCCATGTTAAGAAAAAAAAAAAAAAAAAAAGCAAAAAAAAAAAAACAAAAAAAAGATGGCTAGGTGGAGCTGCTTCTTGTGCTTTTATATATGCATGGTGATACATACCTTACATTTGCTCTTCAGGGACAGTTTGTACCCTGCTGTTTGGAACGAAGCCACTTAATTATTTTTTATCTCTGAAAAATTCATTTCATCAGGTTGGTTACAACCTAGCTGCCTGCTATGAGGTTTAGCTCAGCCTAGTAGCAGATATATGTTTTCTCATTTTTTTAATGTGTTTTAGAAGTGTAGGTGTCAGAAACATACGCTTAGCGTTTGGGCACAAGTACATGCTCACTTAATGATCCAGGCTGCTGGTCTCCTAGCAGGGCAAGATGCAGCTATAAAATTCAGGCTTAGAAATTTCCACAATGATCACTTAGCAGAAGCATAATGAATTGAAAACATTTGTTTGCTATGCAGAGCATTAAATTGTTGTCGTCTTTCCAACACGCCAGGCTAGTGGAAGCGTTCTTCTCAAACACCACATAGGCTTGGATATACTGCTTTTCACTTAGTATCTTGGCAATTACGGAGTCAGTTAGAACTTTTAAGACTTAGAGAACTTTGAACAGTATCAGGTGAAAAGCAGAATTAAGTAGAGTAATGGACGGTGTGTTAAAATGACAGTTTTATTTTACAGACCCTCTTATTTCAGTCAGAATCTAAAAGGTCTGCTTGGAAAAGGTCTTTTTAATACCTTAATACCACCTGTCCAAAACTACAGCACAAGACTGAACAAACCCTCCACAGATACGTATAAAAGCTGTTCGATAGGAGGCGAGGGACCTTCAGAGAGGGCGAGAGGTGTACGAAGCAGTTCATCTGTGATGCCAGCTGATGGCCCTTCCTTCCCGTCGGTGGCTTTGCGCAGTGTTCAGATGGCAAGGCTTCGTGGGGTGTTTCCACATCGATTTGTGACACGCTCGGTATTGGAAACTCATCGCTTCCCCAGGTTTGCCTGCCGCTGGGTGCTGTTCAGCAGGCCCAGGAATTCCCAAGGGGAATAGTTGTGCTGTGGTTGTAACGAAGATGCGTGGTAGCCTGCGTGGGTTCTGGAAATGGCTCCTGTTTGGAACAAGAATGTATTATGATTGAAAAGAGATGGTTGATTTTGACCCTGCCGAATAGGAACTTCAGTAGGGCATCCATGCTGCAAGTGTAGCATTATGCTTGTGTCACGAGCCCTGGACTGCAGAGAAACCAGTGCTCCTGCTGTTTTGGTCTTACCAGTTGGAGAAAAAAAAGCTCACAAACATAAAAACCAAAAGATCAAGCAAACTCTGAGCTTAGTGTAATATTGCTGGCAGGAGATGAACAAAAAAGACAGTCAGCCCCTCCCCAAATCAGAATTGGCTTTTACAGTAGTTATTTTCAGTTGAGTACTCTTTTCTGAAATTATATCAATAAAATACAGAAATGCATTTCGCTTCAGTTGTGGGAATTGATCTTCTTAAATAAAGGCTGGAATCTTGCACGAGTACTTGACCCTGGGACCAAGCTGCTTAGAAATAAGTGAAATCAAGTGCTCGAATGCTAGTAGCGAAATTCTGTGGACAGGCAATTCACTGCATCCCTGCTAAAGCAGTCCTGAAGCAACTAAGGAGCAATTTTGTTTGCCTTTCTGTTCTACTTCAGGAATATTCCAATATGAAAAAAAATGACTAGAAAACCTTAGCAGATTTTAGGTTGTAACATGTCTGTGAAGGGTGAACCCAAAGAGGATTGTTGTTTACAATGTTACTAGTTGCCAAGTAAGAGCACTGAATCTCCAATGTCTACTAAATACGCAAAAACTAATTCTTGGTTAAATTCTTTCATGCTTAACACACTGAGGATGAAGTTTCTCCTTGCAAGACGTGCAAGCATGAGTGACTGGTCTCCAGTGCTGGCTCTGTGCTGTCCTCTGCCTTCCCAGCACATGCATCTTGCCTGATGGAGCTGCTTGAAACACTGGTCAGAGGCAAGGCATTAAACCCAGGTCTTAAAATAAGTAAAGACACCCAGCACTTCTGTTAAAAGAGGTTTAATCCAGCATGGTTTCTAAATACTAACCATGTACAAGTTTCCAGCTGTGACATGCAGTACATTTTTTTTAATAAAAATAAGAGAAGTACAAACCCACTGAATATAAAAAATGAGCCCAGGTCCCCTGACGTCACAGTGCGTGCCAGTAAAATATGACAACAGAAGAGAAAGGAAGGTAGAATTTTATACAGGAAGAGATGCAAAGGTTTTTCTCATAAAATCAAAAGACGATTTGTCACATTTAGAAGCAACCGTTTGTTTTGCCTTTATTCTGTCAGTGGTCTGGAAAGAGGAGAGGTAGGAGCTGCCCGTTAGGCAGCTCTGAGTCCGGCCAGCACCTTCCCAAGCACCTGCTCGCTGTTCGGTACCGTGGTTCTGCCTGTCAGCAGCCAGCTGCCAGCAGGGAACTGGAACCCAAGTGGTCATTCTTTCCCGAAGGAAATCTGCCTTTATTGTTTTATCCTGGTGTTTCATTTACTGTGTTAGTACCATCTGCTCTCATTTTAATTACCTTTTGTTAAGGCCACCTGTTCTGGTACTATATTAATTTTTTCTTTAATGCATACAGGTTTCTTTGAAATAAACCTATCTGCTGCCGTATATAACGAACATGCCATGTTTCTTCCAAGCAGTATGTGTTTATAGGTGGACACAAATATTTCAAGGTAGGTTGTGCTACCCATGAAAACACCTTTTTGTAAAATCAGGTGGCTTTTCCACCAGAATACTAGATTGCAAAATAAATCATGTCCTTCCAGGGTGGAGGAAAACCAAACCTCAAACCAAAACAGAAAACCACACATGGAGAAAGAGAGGTGTCTCAAAAATGAAATTAATTGCAAACATTCTTCAGTTTGGAGGTTGGTTTTTTACCTTTTCACAGTGGGAAGGATGTGTTGCCCTCCTGGGGCCCAGGTATCCTGAGTTTTACAGTTTTAAGTTTACAAACAGTAAACTCGTGGGAGGACCAGTGTTTGCAACAGCGTGAGATCAGACCGTGGTATCTTGTGCATAAACACTTGGAGGCTTCGATAGGCAAATACTGTTGGATGGCATTTGGCAAGCCTTCCTTAGCTGTATGTGCAAACGTGTGCAAGGGCTTCCATGCAAATGGTAGGAAGGGGGCTGGTAAGACAATGCCTCATGTGTTCTACCTCGTATCGGTGGTGAAATCGCAGAAGATGGGGTGTGACCCCATCCAAGCAGCTTACAAAAGTGATAGGGAATGTTTGATGAGGCAGCTACCCTGGGGCAGGATTATACTTTGAGGTTTGTTCTTGCTACATGTTTCCAGTTGTCACTTTTTCTTGCCACAGATAGGCAGTAGATACAAACGTATTGAAACCGAGGTGTTAAGTACAATCTATGCCTTCAGTGCTTGAGAGAGTGGAATATTCAGATAAAGAAATACTGTTAGTTAATCAATCAAGAAAAATACAAATAGAGTAGAGGCATACCAAGCCTCTCTTCTTTGGCACAGCAAGAAGTATAAAAGCTCTAAGTGTTACAGAGTTGGAATTAGGTAAAGCATATTAAAAGCTCCGCTTATATGTTTAAAATACTGTGTTCCTGTTTACTCAGTACATTGTTGTGCTGAGTGAGGAGGGGCAACAGAGAATTGAGATGTGTTGTTTGGATACAGACCTTGGGCAGGTTGAACTACTGTAAAATCTGTAGCTCTGAAGGAGCATCTAATGGCATTGGGAATAGTCTCCTTTTCCACATCGCTGCCCTGTCTGTGCTTTGGTGATTCCATAAACAGCGAGGTGGAAAGAGGCTACCAAGGCTGAAATCAAGGAGATATTTGAATCGGCAGTGCATTCAGCAGAGAGGAAGGTGTCTGATCATCTTCCCTTCATGCTTGGTTGGTGTTGGGCTCTTCAGTCGGAGTCAGAATCTGAGTCCTCATCTGAAATTTAAAACAAGGAGTAATGAAAATGAAAAGTAGGAATGTCCACGTCAGTTTTAGCTTTTGCAAGGAAAGAGATGTTGCTGTTGCTCTCCAGCAGGTGTCTGCTTCAAAGGCTGTGACACATTTAGGAAAAGGCTTGTAAAATGACAGTTCTTGTTAATGTGGTGGAGCTTTAAATAGTGTTTCAAAGGACTCAAGAAGTGCTGCTGAGAGAGACTGGGACCCCCACAACAGAGGTAACAGCTGGGATGAGAGCGCTTGTGGAGGTGTTACCATTAGCGTGACCACCAAGAGGACATCTGCTGCAGGCGTACCTCCTGTGCTAGGGTGTTGCTGCTTGCTCTCGGGCATGGTTACACTTGGCCAGCTAAATGTGTCTGAAAGCCAGAAGCTTTAAGATGTTAAGAAATCCCAGCAGGCCTGCAGAGGTACTTGCCCAAGCTCGAGAGTCCGCTTTCAAGGAAGCAAGGGATTTCTGGGCTCAGTGTGAAGGTAAGTCTGGTGCTGGAGGAACCGCGCTGCAGGGCAAAGCCCTTCTTGCATGGTCACATCAGCACAAAGCTGCACCACTGCACATTGGTAAGTGTATATATTTCTCTTTCCGTCTCCAGGGAAATCGGATCTAATCTTTAGCCTGATTTTGTACCCTTGTCACCTGCTCTTCTTCTGAGTAGGGATAAACAGTTTTCAGTCCTCACAGTCTGTTTCCTATGATCTATTTTTTGAATTATTCTTTTGTCTCCTTGACCCAAAGCTTTCAAAACATTTAACAATGTACTAAAATACCTAGAAAAGACTGTTAGTGTTACTGTATACCTTCTAGCATTCTGTACACATCCTGGGGTGTTTTTGGGTTTGGGGGTGGGTGGGTTTTGGATTTTTTGTTTTAAAGTGTGGAACAGTCCGCTTAATCTGCGTGGGTGTGCTGAGCAGTACCACTGGGGCACGATGCCTGGTTTGGGCTCGTGGGGTGCTGCAAAATAGCTGCCTGTGTCCTGACTTGGCTTGAAATGGGTCTGAACTCCCAACAGCAGGTCCCTCTTTTTATCTTTGTCTGAGTGGATCTGTCTTATTTGAGATAGACTGTACCTCCTATGTTAGTAAGAAATTTGATAGCAATCTTCTTAATTTTATGCTTTGTGGCCCTTGGATTTCAAGGCCATTTACCCACAGATGGTCACCCTGAATAACAGGTAATCATGGTAAAGAGAGTTAGAGAAAAGCACTATTGGACATAAAAGGCTGTGGACTAATGGATTTCAGTTGTTAGTAAAAAAAAAAAAAAGGTTTTTAAGTAAGACATTTTGACGAGAGGATAAAACTCTGTGTTGCAGTAATTTCTATAATTGGATCTGGGGCCTTTCAAAGTTAGATGGCACAAAACTCAGAAACTTAACATTCCTGGCTTGCTAGTTATCTTTATAAATCACTGAAATTCCATTTTTTGTACTTTTTAAGACTAAGCAGCTTCATAATGCAGCGTAGTTGTGGAATACAAAACCAAGGTACCCAAGAACAGAAACTGTTCTTACTGAGTGAGTGCTCTTGCTTCCCTGCGAAGGGTGAAATGGAGAAGAGAATCTCCTGTTACATGTTGGTATAACCCACACGGGGAATTTTACTCACCTTCTGACTTGTGCCCTTCAGGGGAATCGGAACTGCCTTGCTTGAGAAAGGTAACCAGGTCATTGAAGGTTATGTAGAAATCAATGGCGTACACTATTGTGGCTATAAACCCAAACACCTGAAACGGCAAAATAGTACTGTCCTTGATAACAGGTCATGTCCATCAATGACAAACTGAAATAAGCCGAACTGATGCAAGAAAAATTACCGAAGAAAACTTGGGCTTGATTCTTTTTGACCTGTGCCTTTCTAAAAAGGCAGGGAAGGGAATTGTGTCGTGAGCCACTGGTATCAGCTGCATCCCAGCTCATTCCTGAGCGGTGATCCCTGCAGCTCCAGAGGTGTCCGTAGCACCTCCCCAGGTTGCCTCCCTCTCTGGCTCTGGGTATGTTCTGAGCACCAGCATTGGCCTGGGCTGGGAGCTACAGGAGGACGTAACCTGCACCTCTGTTAGCCCAGGGCATCTCTGTGCCACCAAGCAATTGCCTCAATTTCTGTGGAAATAATTTTTTCACTGGTTTGCAAGGAGACACGTCTTGCAGAATGAACTAGACTGAGATAAAATGCTTCTGAAGTTACCTATTTAGTGTCAAGGCAGCAGCAGTGTGGTGAGAGTAGGTTGGTTTTCACCCTGAGAAGCTAGGGTAAGCACTATGTTGCGTTGTTCCATGTCTACATGGAGTGACGAAGGTTAAAACTAGGTCTTTTGTTTTGAAATTGTGTTGGACTTGCGATGGTTTGGCAACGGTTGCCGGCTAACACTCCTGGGTATTGTTCTTCCCTATCTTTTAAAATTATTATGCAGATTTTATTTATGTTGCATACATTATTGATGCTTCGAATCAAGTTGCAGATGGAGAGGCTGTATCTTATTTCTGAACACAAAATGCTGATGACAAAGGCTCTCCTGTGCAGTATACTGGAGGGTAAAATGACACTGCTCTAGCTTCAACTCATCCAAGTAAAATTAAGCAGTAGAGGCAGGAGGTTGAAATTACTTAATACAGACTGTCCTTAGTAGTTACAAGTTTGATTTCTTTTATTATTATTATTATTCTCTCCATTCAAGGATCTTTATCTTCTTTGCAGGAACAGATAAATTTATCTTCCCTGTACACCTTCCCTAAGTAGTACAGTTAACATTGAGCAGCACTGTTAGGATGAAAAAAACCCTATTAATTGATTAAAAACAGATTTTTCTACACAACTGACCATTTCTTCCTTGCTTTAGGCAAATCTAAATCTCATTTAGTTAATTGAAGAAACTTCCAATGGGGTCAAAATTGAATTGTTTCTGAACTATGTGCATACACGGTTCACTGAAATACTGGAGTGGGGAGCTCACATCTACTTACTCCTGCTGCTTTAGATGCTCCATCGTTGTATTTTGAGACAGCAGCAATTGAAATGGCAAAGTAAATGATGGCAGCAGTGACGCACCGCAGGAAATCCTGTAAAATAACCAGTGTTGCAGGCTCCAATTAGTCATGTAATTCCAGCATACAAACGCCTCTAAAAATTATTTCAGAAATGACCACTAAAACCCTTTGTTGCTGCGTCGGTGGACTTGCCTGATTCCGGAGTGTGACTACAGCCTGGTATTTTGTAGCGGATGAATTGCTCATCTGGGAAATATCTTTAGATGGGAGATGACTGGAATCTTGGTATAAACTGCTCTTACAGACATTGGTATAAATCCTGCTTCTAATGTGCTTATGCCAGTCAGACCTTTTTTCAGGCTGAGAAGGGCTATCTTTTAACTTGGAGCGCTGCAAGGGCTCTAGTGGAAGAATCATTTGAAGTGCTTTAAAAGGTTTCATCCCTAGGCAGAGCTCCTGTGGTACCAAAGGCTCTGGAGGACCGTATCAGTTCCCACGGGGAACAGGCACGTGCTTGTTTCTGTATAGAAGTAGCCCTGCCTGTAGGAACTTCTCATGTAGGAGCCAAACACTTTTAGTGTTTAAAACTATGATTTATACTTAGCATGTATACTTGTAACCCTTAACAGCTAGCCTGAAGTGAGTGTACCTGTTGCTGACATCAAATTACGGGCTTCTGTGGCTGGGAGTGTAGCTCAGCAGGGCAGGGGCTGTGCCCTGTAATACAAGCAGTGATGTACTGGAGCAATGGTGTCTCTGAACTGTGTATTAAATAAAGAGCTGTGATTCCCAGGGCATGTGTAAATCACATAAGCTGGAATAACGGAATCTCAATCTGTGTTCACAATTAGACCTTCTGCCTTTTCGGAACAGATGGATGAGTAAGAGAATGTCTCAAAGCACAAATCCTACGAGAAACTCGACTCTTCTGAAGTCCGGACAAGGTCTGGTCTCTGCGACTGGAGTATATTATGGTAATAATAAACACACAGGTGCTTTGTTTTAGTTCTGTGATCAGATGGGTGTAGAAAACGGGAAAACAATGGAAGTGAGATTACCAGGTAAAAACCATGCACACCTTCAAAGCCACTGCTATTGTTTTATCCACCAGTGGCCTTGCGAATGTTATTTTTATACATTGAGACCTCTAATTCAAATCTCACTACAATGAACCATTGCTAGACAGCACCAAAAGAGAATGCAGATCGATGACATGAGCATTTTTTGCAAGTATTTGTACTGCTCGACAAATGGTCCCTTGGCAACGTATATTTGAAGCAACAGAGACATCCAGTGGCCAGTGCGCAGTCACCACTGCAGCTACCAACCTGCCGGCCCCCAGTGAACAGCCAGGGATTTCCCAGTGCCACTGAGCAGCTGCAGGGCCTTCCCCCTTCACCGAAGTAGCTGCCAGTTTGTTTGCATGTGGGTATGACTGATCTCAACAGCACTCACCTGAAAATTGGAAAACGTTTTAGTATAGCGTGTGCATTACTATATAGCATGCCTCAGCGTCCTCGTTTGTAAGGGTAGCAATATTAAGGAGCTCCCAGCAGTGGGCAGATTTAGTTGGGCTGATGTTGCTTGCTTCTGAAGATCCAGCCCTAAGCCATTTGCCTGGAATTGCATGTGAATTCTGTGCTTTAATAAAAGCATACTTTGTGTCAGCACCAAGAAAGCTATAGGATCTAGTACAGCATAGTGTAAAGAGTGCTTTGGGACCTTCTGAATGAGAGGCAATATGGACAAGCTTCTAATAAGGAGGTGAAGTCGTTAACAGCCTGACCTCCTGTGTAGTGCCTTTTACTCATGTTATACTCTACAATTACATTTGTGTTTTTATATTGTGCATTTCACTTACCGTCAAAGGCCAGTAGAGTCCTTTAAACTTCTCGTTAAGTTTAGAGGCGTAGGCAAAAAAAAGAAATAGTGCCAGCAGAAACTCTAGGAGTGGTGCCATCATGAAAGAGGCAGCTAGAGATGCAATATAGCAGATAAAAATGATAAATGACAGCACCTAGAGTAAAAGGAAAACTCTAGTTATTCGCATGAAATAGCAGAGCCTCAGGCAGCCGAGCAGCTTTGAAGTGTTATTCTCCCTGCGTGTTCCTGTCAGCGCTGCTGGTGAAGGCGTATCTTGCTTCCAACTTTTTTTTTTTTTTCCCCTTGGGCCAAATGAATTTTCTCATTTAGCACGGAATAAATCTAAAGGAATGGTGTTTCTTTCAGTGCGTGTGAAATCGACTTTCCGGGCTGCTCAGTGGATTTGCACCTCTCCAGTCAATAATTTGCTCTAGATTGTAAACAGTTCTGACAACGTAATTCTGAAAACAGAGTGGGGCATTGCCAAGCAAACAGAGCTTTAAGCTTTTGGCTGTGACAGTTCTCATTTGAAACCCAAATCATTGCTCAGATAGCCCAAAGTAACTTAGCATTTATAATCTTCTTAGAGTTGGAAAAAAATAAGTCCGCTGTTGACGGATAGGTAAGAGCTGAGAACTAATCTGTGATTTCTGGAAGTCTCTGGTTCTAGTTTTCCAGTGTAGACAGCTGTTTTAGAGAGTAATAGGATAGCTAACTCCCATAGATTTGTTTTATCTCCATGATGTTTCCTAACTCTGCAAAAGAACAAAAAGGGCATTTCTTTTCCCACTCAATTAAAATACCTTTAGAATGTCGTTTATGGCTCTAAATAGGAACTTTCACAGTGGGAAAATGGCTAAAGAAGATGCTTTTTTACACAAACCAGACTGTACCAAAGTGCTTGCTACGCTTCTGGACTTTCAGCTACTGTATTTGTGGAAGCGGGAGGTGAGGCCATGGAGAAACTTAGAAGAGGCTCCAGCCCTACAGCTCTGCAGCCTTGCATGGTAACTGGTTGCTGGTTTGTTCACATTTAGCTTAAAATACAAAACGTTGCTAGTGTACTGAATAAAACGTTTTCTGCATGTGTGAGTGTTACGAGCTAGTTTATACCTGAGCTGCTCTATTCAGTCTGCCCTCCTGAAGACAAATCCGTGCCTCAGCGATGCTCAGGGGTGCTTTTGGCCGGCGTAGCAGTAGGTACTGTTTGAGCATTAGATTACAAGGATTTTTTTAACTTCTAAATTTGAAATTGGGATGCTGACATTCTCGCTCATATAATACTAAAAACAGATGTATTCTTTTCCCCCAGCTGGCACATCTGAAGGCAGACATGGCTTCTTCAAAAGCCTAAATAATGTGCGGACTGTGATGACCAATGCATTTACCTCATTACATTTCAGATCTATGAATTTCTTTGCTTGCTGCTACCCTGTGTTCCTGGGAACCACCTGTACATCAAAAAAAATCATTATACTTGAATGATAAGGCTCCTACAGTTAATTATTGATTAACAATTACTCCTATGAGGGGTCAGTCAACCCTCAAATACGTATATCAAAAGAGCCCATTTAGGTGTAGGGGGCAACAGAGCAGTTCAATCCTGATGAAATGATTTCTTTAATTAATTAACAAGCCTTTATTCTAAGCTTAGGTTTTGGGGAAAGCAGTCAGTTCTTGACCTGGATGACAACAGCTGGATGGAGTATATTGTTCTGATCTGTTAGGACTGGGTGGTAAAGTTTGAGAGGATGTGATATTTTTAGTAAGATACTATATTTATCTTTAAATGTTTCTATCTATTCATTGTTCTCATTTCACTGAGTTGTAGGAAACTGATCTTGTTAAATAGAGAGTTCACTTCAGCATCAAGGTCTGTTACCTGATAGTATTTACCCTATTTGTTGTTATTAATCCTATTTTTTTTTGCTTATGGCTTACATAGCTTCTCAGCAGTTTTTTCTAGAGTTCCGATACAGCGGAAGGAGCTCATTCGCTATCTTATCCTTGATGTAGTATTTTATTTCTCTGAATGAAAAGTGCCAAGTACTGTTTCAAGAGAAGTAGATGTAACAGAACTTGAAAATTACTGAGAGGAGAGAGGATGACTTCTTCCTATCACACTGCCTATTCCTTTTCCGCCCCTATGGAATAAGAACAGAAAGGACTGGACTTCATTCAGCTTTGTGAATCTGCTACGCTGGCATTTGTGGAACATAACGTAGACGTGGTTTCATCTTTTCTTGGTTTAAAAAGAAACCACCATGTAGTTAGGACGCTTTGTCTTTTTGTTCTGGTGCTTAAAAAAAAATCCTCTTCCTTTTTCTGGCTACAGGAGTGTGTGATAGCTGAGATGGAGAGACAGAGAAGTGTGCAGGGACGAGCAGCGGCAGGGAGATGCATTCAGGATAGGTCCTGCCGACCAACCCCCTTTCAACAGCAGCACATCAGACCTGAACTAAACTTGGCAGATCTCTTATGAAAGGATTAAATGCAGTGTTAAATAATACATCATACCACAGCAGCGAGAGGAGGCAGAGAGGCACATTTCAGATATGTAAGTTGAAGATGCACAGTAGAGATCACTTTGATCTCGATTCTGTTTGATACAGTAATTCCTGCACTCTGCCTGCCTTTATGCAGAGAAAAAGTTGTACTGTCAGAAGCACTAACTGTTGGGTGAGACAAAGAGCCTTTCTGTTCTCTTAAGATCAGCCTGATGGTAATTTGTGTAACCCTAAGTTCCCACTGTGCTCCCCTAACCC
>JAVJGJ010000033.1:12904419-12925043 GCA_035590215.1 Microhierax caerulescens
GGGTGTGGGCCGGGCTGCCCTGCTGGCGTGCCGCGCTGTGGGCCCAGCGAGCCCGGCGGCGCTTGCGGAAGCTTTGTGTGTATATATATATAAATATGTGCGGAGAGAGGCCGCTGTGAGGCGTAGGGCAGCGCTTGCCGCTCGCCAGCCCCGGCCTGGCCGCGGTTGATCCCTCCTGGGGGAAGCTGAGGGGCAGGGTGGGCGCAGCGGAACCCGCTGGAAGGCCCGGCCACCCGCCGCTTGGCTCTTGGCGGGGCTCGGGTCGGTGCCGAACTTCTGCTAAACGTGTGGCCGTGTGCGGTGCCCGCTGCGTGGCCCAGTGTTGCCCACACCTGCGGGATCGGTGGCTTTGCAAATACCTTTATGAAGCAGCAGGGAACCTAAAGGTGTCACGGGAGGGGGGCTGGCGTTGGGACGCGGTGTAACTGGAAGTTACGAAGCCGTCCTTCCCGCTTGTAACTCCTGTTTGTTTCCGTTCTAGATAAACATGTGATAAAAGGAGATGATAGGAAGACAGTTGTAAGTATTTGCATTTTGTTCAGTAAAATATGTAGAACGTGCAGCCTCTTATTTTGTTACAATCTGAGCGTATGTGCTGGCATCCGTGGGGCACGGCTGCCGCGCTGCGGTGGGGGCTCTGTCACGGGGTCTCACCGGCGCGAGCCCACGCTCACCTGCTGCTCTGAGTTGCGGTGAGGTCCTGGGGGTTGTGCAGACGCGTGGTATGGCATGGGGACAGGTGTCCGTTTGGGGTCAGTTGCATCCGTAACGTTGCAGTTGCCCTATACAACCCTGACTGTGAAGCTTGAGGGTTTTTTTTTGTATTTGGAATCTCATTACTTTATAAATTATTTAAGACAGCTGAAAAAACATAATCAGTCTATTTTGATAGTGCAGGTTTCTGAAAATGGAATGAATCTTAAGGTTTAAACTATCTGTTTATGGATAGTGAAATTATTACTTCAGTTGACGTTTATTTTAAGTTGAAAGTTCAGCTGAAGCCTCTGCAGTGAGCTGTGGCAGATGGTGTGGGGAGCAGCAGCCCAGCAGGTGACCCTCAAACTCCTGGGGGCCGTGGGAAGGGGTTGGGAAGTTGGGGGCAGGGGCAGCAGCCAGGGGTCCCAGAAGGTGAGGCTGCCCCTGGCCGGGTGGAGAGACACTTGGTACCTGTGTGTCTGGGAGAGAAAGTGCGGTGGTCAGCGGGGAGTCACAGAATCCAAACCGATCCCCGATGTCTTCCTACAAAACAATCTTTTTACATTCTAAGGAAATAGTATGCTCGATATGGGAAGGGTATATTTTTACGCATGCTGTTTACAGCTGTGTGATAGCATGGTTTTTAAAGGCTATGCTGTTTTTCATCAGATATGTATTGAAGGGAACATTGCAAGTGGGAAAACAACATGCCTGGATTATTTCGCACAGACTACCACCATTGAGGTACTCAATATACATTTCTTTTACATTTTTTTATCTACATCGTTAAGCCATTGCTCATCTTGTGGCCCAGTGCCCCAAGGGTGCACCTCCCCCTCCCCCAACTCTTTACCTTCAAATTGAAGAAGAGAAATTTAGATGATATGTAATATAGTACTAGATGCCAAAATACCAGTAAAAACTGTGTATTGGAGTTTGTACCTCTGTAAAGTAACAGCAGCCCACGTGGCTTGGGCATGTTTGGGCATGCTTGTTTGCTGTTTCATGTCACTTAAGTCTTAGATGTGTCTTGTAATATGCAGAGTAAAGACAAAGCAGTAATTGTGTAAAAATACTGATGTCATGTAACTGAGAGCCCAGTAAATGGATGGCTTTTTAAAAAAAATGAAGAATCTGTTAGAATGGTTTCTGGAGATCTCTTAGACTGGAATGATATTTAATTTCATATTGCTTAGAACAAGATGAGGGCAAGGGCAGGCTTGCTGTATATTAAACAAAACCAAGATCAAACTTCAGTGAGCAGTTGCTTTTGTGTGCACCAGGTAGTAATACTTTTATAGTTGTAGACTTGTAGGGCCAAATTAAGTATTTTGAATACAAAACATGTTTAACATGGAGTAATTCTTTTTACCAAGGTTTTGACAGAACCAGTCGCTAAGTGGAGGAACGTTCATGGTCACAATATCCTGGTAAGCGGCAGAAAGTATTTCTGCATTTACAATCACTGTTCTTTTAGAAAGACATGCACAAGTACTTCTCACTGATCAGCAAAACTGTTACAGAAGGTGTGGTCATAATTTCATACAGCAAAAAATAAAGCTCTATGATGCAAAAGGTCTTTTACTGTGATTAAGACATGCGTATAATAGAAACGTTGCGTATCAGATGTGGTTTTGACAAAGACTGGGTCTTTTATTTGGTGTGAGCTAAAGAAATTCTCAGGAAGGTAAGCCCTGAGTGTGATAGATGTTTCTAAATCTGCTTATGCCTATTTCAAAGAAGGGAAGAATACTGCTCAGAAAGTGAGGGCTGGATCTGATCGGTTAATATTGTTTGACTGCTGAAGATAAGGAGAATTCAGTCCTGTGAGGTGTGGACAGCTTCTCTTGTTTTTTGGGCAGTCATTGTTTCTTGGAACCCTTTTCCATGAGTATGACCCTTTGTCACAGCAGTGCTTGCGGACAGCGGTCAGGGCTCTTGGCTACATCTGCAGATAGGCTTTTTTTTTTTAAAAAAAAAATGGTTGGAGTGGTTTCTGATGCCAGTCTTCCCTGCTTGTATGATAAGCTCCCTTGCAAAACTCGTATTGCTGGCTGAGTTGTGTATCTACGCTCAAGCTCACGTGGAACTTGAGTCAGCACAGTGGTGTGGATACACCCCAAACCACACGTGCCCAAACATGTATTTGATACCATCACTGCTAGCACAGATCCTCTGAAAAAGTAAATTCTCCCTACTAGGAGTTGCTGATGCTTTACTTTTTTCTTATTAGTAGAGGGTTGGGGCATGCTTGGCTGTGTCTCACATCATCACAGCATTCTGTGCGCTTCGGAATGCTTTCTCAGTCTGATCTTGGGCAGGGAGAAAAAGAGGAGGTCAGATCTGTGGACTGAAGCCACGCTGCTGACTTAAAGCTTGTCACCTCGGCAAACAGACACTGAATGCTGTTTTATTCTGAGTCAGAACTTTGCTCTGCGGGATAGACCGTTGCTTGTAAATATATGTGTGTGTGGAACTGCAGCAATCGGATCAGAGTAGAAAATCTGAGAACTGCTTGGAGGATCCTTTGGGAAGAACAGTTGTCTGTGTTAAAAGACAGCTTTTCTGAGGCCCAGACCATACTTACTGGAACCATATATGCATTTCTGTATGGACTGGGTATATGTCAGTGCACAAAAGTAGGTAGCAGAAAATATTTTTTTAATTACTAAACATATTTGAACTGTCTTAAATGAGCTGTGCCTTGGTCCTGACCATTCCAGGTTCAGAGTAACTAATTTCTGTTGACTTCAGTGAGTGTTCCAAGTGCCCTACTTAGTGACTGTATGGACCAGGACTGTAACTCTTCTGTCTGCGTTGTGGAGAGCAAATGATCACCTAATTCTTGTCAGACCTGTGTCAGCTGTTTTAGTGCACTTTGTTTAGAAATTCTGTTGTGCTAAAGCTTACTAAATACCCAACTTCACTTTTTTTGCTGTTTGACCTAACGAAAACATCTGTCTGTCTTGCTTCCATCTCTGACCCCAGGGCTTAATGTACCAAGATGCATCAAGATGGGGGATAACGTTACAGACTTACATACAGCTTACAATGTTGGAGCAGCATACCAGACCAATGGTAAATGAACATATTTTTCTTCCAAACTTTTTAGAAATTAGATGCTGTTATGAGTAATGAATCTTTTAAACCTTGTATCCAAAAGTTAAGATGCTGTTTGTGGGTTTTTTTTGTTTGTTTCTGCAGTGGGTTTGAATTTTTATTGTGCAAAGACATTGTTGATATGGTCAGCATGTGCCCCAGGGGTGAAATATCTGAGTCCTATCTGCTCAAACTTCTGCTTCCCCAAACTAATACTGCTTTTCTTGCACCACCCTTACGGGCTAGACTTGCCATCATCACATGTCAGTGACTTGAATGTAATTAGTGTCTATATAGATTTAGCTATTTCAAATCTTTGGCAACCATCAAGTAATTTTGAAGATCGTGTTAGTATTCATTCTACTGCTTCATGCTGTCTAGCATAAATTTAGCTATTGCTTCTTGTGTTTAGCCAAAATACTTGCACTAAAATTTTCTATTGGTTTTTTTTTTAGATGGTTTGTATCCTTCTATTTTTGTAATTTTTTTTCCTGTATTACTTCACACACACTACCTTTTAACAAGACCTGTTAGTTTCTCTTTCCTTCAAACACCTTAAATTACTTCCTATGCTAAATCTTCCATTCCCTGATTCCAAGACCCGATCTTAGCTGGCATGCTTGTATCGTGATGGCTCTTGCATTGTATTTTCTGAGCCTGTGTCAGGGCAGACTTCTGGCAGTACCACATACGATAGTGATACCGCACATATCATTGTTAGCTTTTTGGAAGAGGTGTTTTTCCAAGACAATAGAGACTTCATTCTCTTGCAGAAAAAAATCAGAAATTCATAAGGATCACACTGCATTTCAGCTTGGGCTTTGCTGTCCTTGCCATTTGAGCCTTGCTGGAGCAATTGTTGCTTCCATGGTCATTAACATGCATAATGAATACCTGGTTGGAAAGAGCTCTACCAGGATTGCCTTGCTCTGCAGGTGCCAGATTGTGTCAGAGAATCTCACTTCTCAAACAGCACCTCATTTCGGAGCACATGCACGTCTGGCTAAGGCCGGTGCTTTGTCAGAAGTAATTGATTTTTTTTTAAAAGTGCCATTTTCTTGTTACGGTTTTTCTGATGTTAGACCTGTGCTGTTGAGGCAGTAACACACCTGAAGGTGGCAACAATTCAGGTCACAATAGTTCCTGTTGCTCTGCAAATCCTGAGTGGATTGCTGCATTTTTGTGCTCCTAGTTAACTTCAGCTGCTCAGTGGAATGCTTCTGCTGCTACTTCTGAAACCTGTGTATGAGTAACCAATTAGTTCTGTAGGCATTTAATAACGTGGTGACCATAAGCAAGATTAGAAATACTTGGTTTTTTGTGGTTCCCACCCTCCCAGTAAGTTTATCACAACATTTTCAGTTCTTCCAGATCTTAAATATTTCATAATGTAAAGGACATGGTGTACAATATGAGCTTGAAAAGAAGCAAACAGGCTGAAAAATGTAGACTGTCTTTTTTAGGTTTCCCCTGTAAGAATGATGGAGCGATCAATTCACAGTGCAAAATATATTTTTGTGGAAAATTTGTATCGAAGGTATGGTATATGGTTTTCTACTTTCTTGGCTTAATTAGATTAAAAAAATATATCTAATTGACTGTTGATTTCTTTGGTAATTTGCATCTAAGTGGTCTGTGAAGTCTGTCAGTTCTGTGTTGGAGTGGCAGTGTATTTTTATGGGACGTGCTGCCCACTGGTAGTATAAAACCTGTAGGACAATGGGCCAGGCGAGAGCCTGTTTCAGAAGTGCTCTTGTGTATTTAGAACATCTTATTATTTAGAACACCATTTACTGAATTTATCTGCTCTCAAGCTGAATACAGAAGTTGTGCTTAAATCAAAGCAAACATATACTGAACAGGTGAAGAACCAGGAGGATATAAAGAATAACGCTGCAGGAGGGAGAGAACTAGATAGCGTTATCCAATCTGGCATCCAGGATTGGCTTTTCTTGCAAGCAGGAACTTGAGTTCACATGCTGTTGCTCAGAATCAGGATTCATAGGATCAAAATAGACTTTAAACCTTGGCAGGCTAGTGAGTAAAGAGAGAACAAGAGCCGTTTGTCTCTGAATGTCACTTTCTGAATCAGGTCCCCACCCAAGGTGTGCTTGGGCCAGAGGAAGAGCAATTGGGCCGAACGTGAGTTATTTTACTCTGGGCCTGAAATAGAAAAAGCATTTATTACCTGGCCGATGTCTAACTTGCTCATCTCATACTAACTAAAACAGGGTAGCAATCAGTACTGATTTTTTTTTTGTGTGGTTTTTTTTGTTGTTGTTTAGAATGCTGAGCTTCTACTGAGAAGCGTATACAACAGGTTGTGTTTTCAGTGGATTTTTCAGTGATCTTACGGGACAAAACCAGTTTCTTCCCCCTGTCTGCAGGGAGAATGGCTGCATGCCACGAGATGGCATCCGTGCTACACAAGCTGCTAGCCTGTTAATGGAACTGCTTTGAAAGCTGAGAGAGACACAGTAAGATGCGAGGCAAACAGAAAAGGACATTATTTATCCCAGTCTGTAGACAATGGAAACGTACTGGAATGTGTCTTGTTTTTAATTACTTTTTTCTTTTCATTGTAGACAAAGTGCTTTTGTTCCAAAGGCTGATAACTTTGTTGCTATGAGACTAAGTCTGCTTGTGCCAACTCTATGTATTAATTTTGTAATAACATTTTTAAGGGTGTCTAAGATGTTTCGTGGCCTCAGTCCTTTTTAATGTTGGACAGAAGGCATTTGCTTTGTTCTGTTACAGCAAGCTAGAAGCCAGCTGATGCTACCAAGAGCAAACCAAGATACAAGGGTGTGTAAAAGGATTGTAAATAAAACAAGGGAAGATTTGGGATACGTGAAAATAGCCATTTTGAGTCACAGTAACAAAATAAGTAAACCTGTCCTTCCTCCCTCATATCCTGTGTCCAGTGGTGGCTAAAAGTATCTGGAAAGAGTGTCAGAACAGGGTAAGCATTTATGGGAATTTCTGAGAACATCCAATAACTTAGGTTATGGAATTCCTTACTCAGCAGTGGTTTCTCTGTATTTAGTAAACCACAGGGAATTTCTTTTCCATGAACCTGTCTGGTTTTCTGCTAAGCTTGTGTAAACCAGCTTTAGTTTCTAGGACATCCCATGGCAAGCAGTTCTATAGCTTTACTCCGTGTAGTTTGATCACCACCCTGTTCGGTGTGTTGTAGTTCTTTAAAGATCATCTAGACTTGTCTCAAAAATGAATGCTTACTTCTGTGTACAGGAAGGAAGACTGCATATAAGAAAAGGCAGGATGATTATTGGAGTATGGAAATAGTAGTAACAGTGGAAATGAAGTCCATTTCAGAGTTCTGAAAGCACATGAAATCTCACAGTAGGAGAAAGTGCTGTAACGTAGAGGCAGTACCCCTGTGACTTTACTGTAGAGCCTATTATTTAGGGGGTAGGGAAAGTCATCTTAGTAACCACAGGTTTGTTCATCTGCCTCAGTAGTTCGCAGAGCTTCAGGACAAATGATGAAAGCAAGAGTAATTAAAGCTTTGAACAAAAATGTAAAGTCAGTGACCAACAACACATCATGTTAGACTACTCTAGTAATTGTGTTTTGTAATGTTCCACCCCCCCAGCCCCCTTGAACAAAGGCATTCTCATCGATCTGAACTCAAGTCATGTATTTATCAAGTAGGTTTTGGGAGACTTTTGTGCATGATGGTTCTTAAGTGCAGAAGCTGGTGGTGTAATGTGATAGGAAATCTCGTTGAAGGGAGATATTGAAAGGGGATGTGTCACACTAGAAGGAGGTTACTCGTGTTGGTTCAGCCTTTAGATTGATGCTTTGGTACAAAGGGTGAGAGTATGCTAATAAATTCTGTCATTCCATTGAACTGACAACAGTTCAACTGTAAGATGAAAGATTGTAAGTTGAAAAGCAGAAATATATATGTCTTTTAAAATATTTATAGATCAATAAAAATTGATTACAAAATAACACTAGTTTTGTGTAGCCCAGAGAAGAGTGAGTGATTCTTGGAAGTATCTGGCAGAGGGCTTCCAGGAGGGAGATGGAAATATTGGTGCTTTTGTACACAGCTTTTATGAGAGCTTTTTAAAATTACTTTTTACACTTTTAACTGCTTGTTCATGATCTGTGAAATAAAATTGAAACAGGTGTGAAGCTGAGGTACTGGCATGATCAAAAGAATGAAAAGCCTGTTTAGAGAGGCAAAACCAGCTTGACATACGTATAGAAAAGTTGGGAGAATACACTTGTCACCTATGGGCACACTGGGTGCAAACACAAAAAATAGGAGTTACTGAAGATGCAAGACTGTAATAACAAAGGAATAATTAGATATAAAAAGGCTATGGATACATTAAGGGCTAAAAATTTGAAGATGGTGTCTTAGCCATCAGAGGAAGAAAGAGAATCTTTACACTTGATGCTTTTCTGTAGCAGGATAGTAGTGCCCTGTGGCAGTGGGAAGGCCCTAAAACGATTGCTTCCCATGCAGTGTTTTTTTGTTCAACTGCTGCATGAAAATTTCTAAAATCATTCTGTAACTAAACCGACTTTGCAAAGGAAAATTCCTTTGTGTCCTCTGGAGGCTTTTTCTTTCCCTGTTACTATTTCCTAGAAGGAATCTTCTGTCTCTGTAGGGGAGTGATCCTAATTCTTGTGTAGTTTAGTCAACATGCAGAAATCATGCAGAGGACACTGGTGAGGTTGTCCATTGAAGAAATTGAATTTTGCCTGTTTGATGGAAGGTCTAGAAAACAAACCTGACCTGATACATCTCTAAGTTTTGCTGAAAATGTTATTAAAAAAACTTCAGGCTCAAGCTGTTCAACCGGTATGTTCAGCAAAGGGATTGTTCCATAGCTGTATGGAAGTCAGATTCCCATTAAAAGTATGTAAAAATGAAATAGAACTTTTAAAACTCAACGTAAGATTCAGACTGAATGGGGAAAGCATGCTGTGAAGAGCAGAGCTTATTTTCTGCTTGCTTTTCTGTAAGAGAAGGTATTGCTTAGGGTCCCCATCTTAAAGATGGAGAAGAATCACTTGTTATTTCTAGTCCAGACAAGCTCTTCTCCTTTAGGAGAATGATGAGTTGAAGCGAGGGATGAAGAGCTGTGGGAATATCAGGAATACCAGCTCTTCTTTGATCCAGTGTTACTCAGTATTTGTGTTTTGGCTTTGCAGGCTTTTTCCCAGAGAGAGAAATAGAGTAAGATTTACGATGGTGAAGGAAGGCTTAAATTGTAAGCAATTGCTGTGAGTCTCCGGCACGCAGAGATATGCATGGGTGTCCAAGTTCTTACTGCGATTGCATGTCTATCTGAGTTTAGCACTGAAAGACACGCTTATGTTAGGTGTAAAACTGTAGAAGAATTTTAAATGTGCATGAGTATGCATGGTACGTTATAGGGTAAGCACTAGCAGTTCACTTTGTCCCATTTGATTTTGTAGTTAGTTATTCATAGCTCGTTCCTGTGATGTTTAACTTTTGCAGTAAAAACTTACTTGTTAGGAGTCAAATGTCTGCCAACTTAAATGAAAACACCCTTTTGTACCTTTTATGTTACTTGTAGCTTTATGGATCTTGAGCCTGACCCAGAATCCTCACAGGATATTGGGAGAAATTCTACACTGTGAGGGTGCTGAGACACTGGAAGAGGCTGCCCAGAGCAGCTGTGGATGCCCCATCCCTGGCACTGTCCAAGGCCAGGCTGGATGGGGCTGGGAGCAACCTGGTCTGGTGGAAAGTGTCCCTGCTCATGGTGGGGGGCTGGAACTAGATTATCTTTTAAGGTCCCTTCAACCCAAACCATTCTGTGATTCTATGATTATGCAGGGGACTCCACTGGCAGAGGGAAGGCAAAAGCATGGTGACTGCAGGGCGGGTCAGTGCAGAATTGACCTGCACTTACGGGTCTTTTAGGGTAAGAATAGTGAGCTTTTGCTTATTTCTAATTCCTTTTGATGATACATCTTGGAGAAGAGTAGCAGAATTAGTATTTGGCTTATGTATATGCCTGCTGCCCAGAAACATACACGACTGATACATTAGAAGAATAATAGTGAATTATTCCATATTTTGGGTGCTTTGGGAGGCAAGATATTCAGCTGGGTGGCAGATAAAGAAGGGAGGTGGTATGAATATGGGTTTTGCTTTCTTGCATATCTAGGTGGAAATATCTTTCTGGATTATCTTTACTCAGTTTTGCCAGTGATCAAAGCACGTTGCCAGAAGAATGGTTTAGAAATCTGTGGAATCTTTTTGTTCAGCCCTATTTAAAATAATGCAACTGGTCTTAATCATTCAGGTGGAGAGGACAGGAGCCTCTCATCTCTTTTTTATGAATTTATCTTGCAGAGGCATTCAGGAAAGAGTGTGGAGTATGTGTTGTTATCACCAGTTTTGAAGAGAGACTAATGTAAAACTAGAATATTTGATATTTAGGAATATGGTACTAAGTGGAAATTTTTATACTAGTAAAAGCATAATAGATGGTTCTTAATATGTCCTCTGTAGACTACCTTTTACATGAGTTGTTTGATATTTTATTGTTCCTACTGAGATAACTTTGGGATGGTTGTCTCTGATATTGTCTGTGCGCTCTGAATACAGAGTTCAAATGAAGCATATTGAATATTTCACTGCTCTTTCCACAAATATTTCTTGCAGTGGCAGTAGATTTTATTTACACGGTGTCATTTTTTCAGTGCTCTTTACTATGGCTTCTGTAATGAATTGTCAGTGCTGCATAGTAAATCAAGCCTTTCTGGTGACATGCGCTGTAGTAGAGTCCAGATAGATTTGAAATGATTCTGATATAAAGAACTTGAGCAATAAATACTATTGATAGTAATTTGTAGTTACTGTATAAATGTCAACACGGTAATACTTTTCTTGTTAGTCACCAATTAATTATTTCTTAACTGTAGTGGGAAAAATAATTAATGCTTGTAACTGTTAATAATAAGAACTTTGTGTTAATGCTTTTCTAACAAAAAGAAAAAAGATTTGGTTTTTCTGTTGTGTAAACAATGCTGTAGGAGGCCTTCAATTTGGACGGGCATAATATTGGTCTTGTTTTTATTTCACATATGCTGGAGTAAATTGAGAGTAATTATAGTCGGGTGAAAAAAACAAAAAAAGAGTATATAATTGATCTGTGCATGCTTTTCAGTGAGTGGTGACTTTTATGTTTATTCAGTGGAAAAATGCCAGAGGTGGATTATGTTGTCCTGACTGAGTGGTTTGACTGGATCCAGAGCAACACTGATGTTTCTGTTGATTTGATAGGTAAAATTCCGATGGGATCTGGCGGGGCATGTTTGTGGGTGGGTTCCTTACTGGGAGAAAAAATGTTCCTGGGGTCACAAATAATCATATTATTCAATATAATAGTGCCTGCAATGTGTAGCATCAGACAGCATTAATTTGTGGATGGCTCATGGATTAACAGTAATGCCAAAGGGGAGGTTCAGTGGTGGTACCCAAGTCAGGATTCTTTCCTCCTATGGTTTGTGAATTAGATTTTTTCTTTGCTTTTAAAGCTGATCCTTGAACATAAGTAGTGTAATTTTTTGTTATGACAGTTTACCTGCAGACTTCTCCTGAAGTTTGTTATGAGAGGTTAAAGAGAAGATGCAGAGAAGAGGAAAAGATCATTCCTCTGGTAAGGAGTTCCTTCAATATCTGTGGTTACAATGAGCTTTAAAAACATAATGATTCCAGTCTAGAATACTAAAATCATATCCTGAGTGTATTGCCAAAATGTGGTCAGTTGTTTCCACCGCAAAATAAAAACTTCAATATTTGATTTTGATTTATTTTTAAAAAGTGATCTATCATGCACCCTGACTTTCCCAAGCGTTACGTTTTAGTAATCAGTGTACTGTAGCTGACTGTTTAGGTGCAGTATTAACTGTTAATCTCTTCTAAAATGTCAAAAAGCAATTGCCTTTATGCCCTTCAATGATAGAAAAGCATGCAGCATGCAGGTGCTGAAGATTTATGTGGGTGCTTTCTGTTGTCTGCTATTACCAGGATGTTTATGTGTGAAAAGTTGTCTCTGCTTGTGTCTGAAAAGAAGCAACTTGTTGAAAATTGTTAGCGTGGGAATCTGCTTAAAAATAACCTGTAGCAATTGAACGATCACCTCCTGTGTTGGTTTACAGATTGGCCTTTCATTAAACTAGTTTTCTCCTAAAGAAAGCCTAACCAGAAATAAATGTAGTTTCAGAAACCGTAGTGTGTACTACAGAGGTATCTCTAGTTTTGGGCAGTTCAGTAGAAACAATTGACAGTGGAAGGTACATGCAAGGCAGTATGTTTTGGGCCATGTGAAATTCTGCCTTGGAAAATAAATCCTTGCTGTAATGGATTTGAAGAGACATTGTGTTACTTCGCAGCTCAGCTGAGGGGTGGGGAGGAGCAATTATGAATGATAAATTGTAAGTGATCTCCGTGGAAAAAAAAACATAACTGATGGCAAGCGCAGGTACTTTTAGAGGAAAGTGAGTCAGAGTTAGGAGAAAGTGAACTGGGAATTTTAGGAAACTGTGTTGACACAGAAAGAGCATTCAATACATATTCTTTGCAGTCTTGCCCTTTTTGTCCTCCCTTTTCTTTGTTGTATTTTTCTCTGTAAAATCTTGAGCCCTGTTACACCTATGGGAGAGAAATCTGGTTCTTGATCTTAAAAGGAGCTGAGAGCCCTGGGCTTCTGCAAGCTGTGTCTTTGAGGTTCTTCATGGAGTAAAACCTTATACTGGGAATTAATTTTTCTCAGAAACCTTCTGATGGTTTTTATTTTTGTTAGTGGAAATACCTGATACTGGCTTCTATATGTAGTTCTTGACTACTTACCAAATGTATAAAAATTGCGATGTGTGTTCCATCCCTGGGCATATGTGTTACGTGAATACCTCTTTTCTAGGAATATTTGGAAGCTATTCATCAGCTTTACGAAGAGTGGCTTATTAAACACACTCTGTTTGAAGTTTCCTGCCCAGTGCTTGTGAGTATTATTTTAGTTATAACCAATTACGCATACGGAGGATTGCACTCTTCAAATACTGAGTGTTACGTAGTGGTAAAAGTAAATTTGCTTTTCTAATAACCTTTGGAGAATGAAAACCTCAGAAAAATGTTTACAGCTATCCATAATGTATAGCATATAAAAGTCTGGTCTTGCGTCTCTTTGGTGGAGTTTGAGTGTCTGTTCACTGTGTTTGTGTTTGGATAAGGCATGTCACTTTTCCATGAATGCCAGATTCTGAACAGGAGGCTAACTGGACAGGTCTCTAGGAGTGTATCACTTAGGCTTCAGTGGTAGCCCTGTTCTATTTTGCTCAAAAGCAACCATGTTTTATGGTGTCGGTCATTTCTAATGTTTGTGTTCTTCTTTTCAAGGTTATCGGAGCTGACCATGACATGCAGAAAATGCTAGAAAAGTATGAAGAAAACCGGGACCAAATACTAAACCCATATAATATGCAACACAATTTATAGAAGTCTGCAGTTGTATTTAAAAAACATGTTTATTAAGTCTGGTTTGGGGGCACTTTTGAGTATCTGTAATATTTCTAGATATAATGGGTTTTGCTTTTGAATTATGCTGTGTAGAATGTTGTGGATTTGCAGCTATGAAATGTTGAGATACAAGTCATAAACAGACTATAAGCCAACTCCCTTTCATGTTTTTAGGTTCTCCATCAGCTTTACTGTGTCAATTCTATTCAGCTAAAATACGGCTATTTCTCCCATTTCCCACTTCACTGCTGCTTTTCTATAAGTAACCCAAGTTTCTTCCTTTTTTTCCCCAAAATTTCCCTATTTTTGTAATTTGAAAGAAATAGTTCCATACAAGAGTTGGGGTGTCCTTTTTTATTATTAGAGGAAGCTAGTGAAGTGCATTAAGTTGAAGTAGCTTTGTTAAAACGGGTCTTACCAGGTTGAAATAGGAGGTCTTGCTCTAATCCGGCCTACACTAGTACAGTTTCATTAAATTCACTAAGTTTCTTCTGCTTTACATGAAATCACAATACAGCTCTAGTTTTGAAGATAACTATGCACTAGTATACTCCCACCAAATTCAGTGGCAAAAAAAGAGTAACATTTCAGAAGTGATCGCAGGATGGCTCTGAGGCTCTTTTTTTTTTTAAGCCACATTTTTAAAAGGGCTTATTTCTCTCTGGTGTTCATGAAATCACTAGCCTTGCTGTGGCTGAGTTGAGGACTAGTGAAAATACAGGGTACACGGAACTGTATTTGTTGTTCCTTTTAAATGGTTATAAAAATTTCTAGAATTCATTGATTTCTTAACTGTTTTGGATTCTTCATTTGTACATTTTTTTATAAAGAAAAATGAAAATGGTTCTTTGGGTTTATATCTTGGATCCATTTATTGTGACTTACAGGTACTTGAGGAATATAGATTACATTCTTGCACTTGTTTAAGCTAAACTGTTGAGTTGCCCTTAATTTCTGCTTTATCCTCCAAGTGTTGTCTTCAGGATAATCCTTTTAATGCAGCAGTTCTGACTGTTTTCATGTTACTTTTGCTGTTCAATTTGAAAGGAATGATTCCTGAAGTACGGTATACAATTATTTTTTTTCCACAGTAGTTTTCATTGGTTTAACTAGAGCAAGCAAGGTTACCAGTGCTTTAAAACACAATTCTAGTAATATAATTGAGTATCTGTCATAGTAATGTAGCTTCTAAAAATGGCTAACATCCAAGGCTTCAGTTAGTACTTTGATCACTTACTACAGACATTTGTCTGTAACTTGTTGGAGAATATAAATTTTCAGTTACTTGGCTTTTCCGTTTTACACCTGATTTTGGACAATATCTGATGACATTAGATTTGGAGATTGCTTCACTGCTTTTATTTTGTAGTTTAGTGGTAGCTGGTTTTATGCCTAAAAACTGTAGTATTGAAATGACCGCACTGTTTTCAAAATCAGGAAATGTGATTAATTTCTTGTTATTTCCATCTGGTGGGACTTTTTTTCCCCCCCAAATCAGAACAACTTAATAATGATCAGTGCGTGCACTGGCAGAGCATTTCCTAGTGAAGTACTACATTAGTGTACCAGAGCTTGTGAACCCAGTATTGGCATTCTATCGTTCTGTTGTAAATCTTTAGAATTCTAGATTAAAAATAAGAATGTTGCATGTTAAGTAATTATCTTTCTTACTGAAGCGTATTTGTAGGGGGATAGTAGTCATTGTTGAAACCTTCTGTTAAACTTGCAATTTTTTTTCTTCTCTAAGAGACCAAAAGAACTATTGCTTTGGAAATAGTTCTATAAATTTGAAGTTCAGTCATCTGCAGTTTGTTCTTAATACTACTTCATTATGGGTTGTAGAAGCAAAGGATGTATATTTTGCACACAGTCCAGAAAATATCACTAAATTGTTTTGTACAGAGAATCTTACAGTACAAAGACTGTCACTGTTATCTTTCAGCTTTTGGTAGAAATTCATGCATTTTGGTCAGACTTCCCCCCCCTCCCCTTTTATTCTATCAAACCAGTAGTTTGGATGGCGGTTATACATAGTCATAATTATAATGGAATATAAAGGAATAATTTATATAACTTATTTATTAAAAATTAAAGATGTGATGTCTACCGAGAACATGTTTTTATGTTTTGCTAGCTATTAATTTACATGTATAGATTTTCATATTCAGGAAGGCTGGGGTATTTAATGAAAACTGGGAACAAAACCAAACAGGTTGCTTGTTATGTGTCATAAATGTAAAATGTTTGTGATCTGTTATAGATGTGTAGATAAAAATACTGCAGTAACCATAAATAGCTGTTTTTATGTATGGAATTTATTTGCTTTTGTTTCTTGAAATCTGTTCATGAGGGGAGGGGGGAAAAAAGGGCAATCGGCATTAGTCTTACCTATTTTGTTTCTTTTACGACTGTCTGAGAAGCAGTGATTGGGTAGCAAGTTGCAAAATACCATAGAAATGACTCATTTCTGTAGGCAGAGTGAACTTCAGTACCAGTGGAATGGGTAATACAAACAGGCTGCCACTTCTCTTGGCTTTTAAGGTTTGGTTGATAAGTGGGATGCAGCCTATACTTGTAGAGTGAACGATATTGTAGGAATACATGAGATGAGTAAAAATTGTGGGGTTTAATTACTTTCATCACAATGAGTTCCACATCTAAATTGCAGTATGTGTGAAAAGTGATTATATCCTTCTGTATTGCCTTTATTACATAGTTAGTCTGAATAGATGATGTCTTCTCCAGACTTTGGTATTTCCTTTGTCCTAGTCAAGGTGTCTTAGCAAATCTGTAACATCTGGGAGCAGCATATAAAATGACTTGAAGTAAGACAGAGACACTGGCAAAAACTAGAACATTTAATACTTGCGTTCTGTTAGCCTGGCCTTCTGTGTACTTTCTTCTAGCAAGGGGAAGCATGTGTAAGGGATCTTTCATGCTTGCTTAAACACTTTAGAAGTGACTGTCCAAAACTGTAGGTCTTAATAAAACTTTGAAAATTGTTTTTACCAGTGTAATTAGCACACAATACTGCCAACACCAGGAAATAGCCCAGCATCTCCCTTCACTGCACTTCTTCCTGCAGAGACTGTAGGAAGTGCTGACTATTCTGCCATCAGTTGCTATTAAAAGATTCAGACCCAAAGGTCTCTTGTCCCTCTCCTGCATAATGGCTTTCCTGGTAAGTTACTGTCCTGTTTCGTGACTTGGAGACAAGAGTGTCTGAACACATACAGAGGTTCAATAAAGAGAGTGATGGAATAGAGGAGCTCTGTTTGTTACCTACTGCATACATACTACTTGACTTTTATTTATTTTTATGCCAGAAGGCTTGGAGTTGAATACTCTGCTCCATCCTTGAGCCCTCTTAAGTGATACATTCCTTCCTTGCATGTACCACAAGTGGGATTGAGGTGTTAGGACTTCTGTGAGTATGCTGCTCCACAGATGTTGCTGTATTCATTCCCAATCCTCATTTCATTTGTTTACCATATAATGCTGTAAAAAGGAGCCTTGTAGGATTTAATTGGCTATCTCACTTAAAGAGTATTAGTTAATTACCAGTGGGTGGGGCCTTTAACTGTTGTGGTGAGTTACTGGTGGTTCTTCTCCCAGTGTTCAGGTACAAGTCAGGTAAAATACAATGAAGCAGTGTTTCAGAAATTGTCTTTGTGTGTTGAGACAGCTCTGAATGATGATAATCTTCATCAGTGCATTGTCCCTTGCCAGTCCCTCTCAGGTACGCTTTGTTTGTGTCTTGGCTAACTGTTTTTAAGACTGTTGTTTATAACTCTGAAGCAAACTGTAAATTTTAATTTATTTAGTGTTTGTGTGGGTTTTTTTTCCTCTGTCTTAATACTGAAATTATTTGGGTTTCATTCTTGCCTTTAAAAACAAAAAAGTTTATTCTAAAACCAAGCTATGCTTCCTGAGCACCTTACATCACTGAAGGGGTGTATGTGTGATATGAACGTTAAGGGGAAGAAAGGACTATTGTAAGAGACCCTGCGGGGAGAGGTGGTGTGAGTATCACCCAGCTACCAGGTCTCCTGCCTGAGCTCTGTGCCTACACTGATCAAAAGAGAATTTTCCTAATCCAAGGCTTGGGAGAGCAGAGCCATTCAAAGTGGTTGTGTGTAGCATATAAATTTGTGAGCAGAATTGGCCTTGTGCCTCTACGATGGAAAGACATCCAATCAGTCAGTAAATCCCCGTTCAATTCATAGACAATCAGGACCAGCTGTAGCACAATTAAAGCTGACAGCTCACCAGAGGATAGGCAGGCATCTTACAAACACAAACCACCTTCCCTTAGAACGGGGCCCAGGCAGCCGCCTTGCTGGCTAGCAGTGCTGCTTGAGTGTTTTCTCTTATTTTAATTAGCCAAGGAGAGGTGCAGTGGTTATTGCCAACAGGGACAGGAGGGCTCTGGCAGATGGGGTCAGAAATCTTATGTTCCCCTTTTGTCTGTCCCTCTTCGCAGGGCATACTGTATTTACAACTAGGATTTTAAACCTGGTTCTACCTTACTGATGTGGAAGCAGTTGCACAATGCTGTCTAAGACATTAAATACGACTTTTAGTTCAGCTGGTTTTCAAGTCCTGTCTCTTCACAAGCATCTTCAATTGTAAAGCAGTTGTTTCTTGAGACCCCATAAATCTGCAAATACAAAAGTGGTTTCCAGTACAAGACCTCAAACCCTTACCATTTGTACAGGAAGAGACGTTAAAGGTGTTCTTGCAGCAATGACAAACTCGGGTGAAAACATCCAGTAAATGCGTAGCAGCTCTCCCTACAAAGGCAGATAGGACACTTACTACCAGTCCTGGCCAATTTGCCATAGAGGAGTGTCTTCCTCAATGCAGGTACTCAAACAGTAACAGGAGGTAGATCTGCAGAACGTGGCCATTTTGTATTTAATAAATGTTGTGCAGTTCAACTGTTTGGTGGGCACTGTTCATCACTACTCTCTCCACCAGTGTTCCTGTGACTTTGTGGAGCAGTGGTATACTATTAGCAAGTTAGAGCTATGCTTCTACTCTTCTGGAAGAGCCTCTAAATATTTTTTTCCTCATGTGAGGTTGTTCATAAGCTTCTGGGTGTGGAAGATGCTGGTCCAAAACTGCTCAAATGGGCAAAGTGAAGATCTAAGTCTCCTGTACACCAAGTAGCATGAAGATGGAAATAACAGTGCACAGACCCATGAGGGGAAGTTTAGTAAAGACTTAAGTAATTGTTTCCTCATAGTAGGTGTTAATAAGTTTAATGAAGGCCAGCAGTATGGCATTGATGCCCAAGACAGTGTCTTTTCAGGTGTTGGTCTCTAGTTCCCGTTTGTATTGGTTTTTCACATGTAAGTTGCTGTTACATACTTTTCCTGGTAGAGCTACAGAAAAGATAAAGGTGGGGTGTTAGGGATATGGATCCTGTAGTACCCATGGTCATCTTAATACTTGGGAGACACCTTCATTTGTGATCGGAAAGGGTTTTTGCAGTTTTAAATCAGAGTTCCTGAATAATTGAGACAACATGAGACTTAAAACACATGATTTTAATAACCCCCACAGGGGGAAAATACAGCTTATAAAACCAAAATGGTTAGGAAGAACAGATGGGTACCTGAAAGAAGAGTAAGGAGATAGCGTGGGTTGACGTAGCCAGCAGCTAAGCACCTGCACAGCTGCTTGCTCCCCCCTTCCAGCAGGGAAGAAGAGCAAAATCAAATGAACTTTTGGGTTGAGATAGAGGTTTAGTAAGGAAGAGGGTGGGGGCAAACATGTGATGCAATAGCAGTAACTCACCACCTCCCACAAGCAGACCCGTGCCCAGCAGTCTCTGAGCAGTGACTACCTTGGCACACAAAACCCCCAACCTTCTGCTATCCCAATTTTACTGCCGAGCATGTATGGTATATCCCTTTAGCCAGTTCAGGTCAGCTGTCCCAGCTGTGCCCTCTCCCAGTTCCTAACTGGGGTTTCTAATTTTTTTAGAAAAAGAAAACTGTGACATTGTGCAAGCACTGCTCAGCAATAACCAAAAAACTCTCCTGCTATCAACAATTTTAGCTACAAATCGCAAACACATCACTACAGGGGTTGCTGTTAAGAAACTTATCTCAATCCTAGCCAGAACCAGTACAGAAATATGATTTTCATAACATCTGTTTCTCCCAACCTCTTGCACAGCTGAAGGCAGTCCTCTCACTTGATGTTAGCTTGGTCAAAGTTTTACTCCCCCTACAGTGCTGAGATCAGGTGATGACAAAAAGCTAATCTTTACATTTTAGCTCTTGAGGTTTTTCTAGCGTAATCCATGTGCTCCTCTTTGAATTTTGGGGGGATGATTATTATAAACAGTTGTAAAAAATTTATACCAAATTAATTTCAGCTAATATTTTAACTATACATAAGACAACACATTCTTAGCATTGATGTACTACTGCAAAGGTTACTTGAAGCAGTATTCAACTGTCTTTCTAAGTAACAAATGCATAAAGAAGCAACACAGATTGTGCTGAAATAGTAGCAGTGACTGTGCTTTTCTAAATTCAATTAAATGCTCTGTATGACAGGTTGTCAATGCTGGGACTCCAGCTTACAGCTGATCTGACCTAACAATCCTGCTCCCTTCTCAGCACAGTGCTCACACAGCACTCCCACCTGCAGGATACCCCTTACCCTGGCTTCTGCAGTGCTCACTGGGGCCCTTCTCTGATCTGACTTTTCCTGCTTCTAAAATGGCAGAGAATGAGTTTCTTCCCCACCATGAAGTGAGTTTATTGGCTTACAGGAAAGTCCAGTGAACTCCAAAGCCAGTGCAAACTTAAGTGGCAGGAACAGGGGTAATAGAAATGGCAGCAGTAGCTGGATGTCGCTCATCTGGTAGCAGTGAATGATTATGATGCTCAGGGCTTCTCTTGAAATTTGTGGTGGTAGCCACAAAAAATGTTGGTAACAAGTGAAGACAGGTATAAAATCTGCAATATGGGTTATTGCCTCTATAAACCCAAAAGTGTTCACAGGGCTGTTTCCTTCTTTAAACTTAAAGGAATATTATCAAACTTTCTAAACTTTCACTTGAAAACAGGAGCAAGATTAGCTCAAAGCACAGCTTCCTAGGAATGCAATGAGTTAACAGAAGTACACACCAGTAGAGCATTTGTAAGTTATGAAGTTGGGTCTTCCAGCTTAGAAACATTTACCTGTTTTTATCATTGTACAGCATGTTATACTCAAAAGAATACTCAGGAATAGGTCTGTAAAGGAAAAAACCCAACAGATCGGAAGAGCGTCC
>JAVJGJ010000033.1:12929617-12968754 GCA_035590215.1 Microhierax caerulescens
GGGGGCGGGCGCTACGCCGAACCGAAAGCGAAAGGCGGGAGGGCGGAGCCGGCGCTGCCGCGCGGGCGGGGCGGTCCTTGGCGCTGAGCGCGGCCGCGTGGCGCTGAGGCGAGGTGAGGCCGCGCTGAGGCGAGGCGAAGTGAGGCCGCGCTGAGGTGAGGCCGCGCTGAGGTGAGGCCGCGCTGAGGTGAGGCCGCGCTGAGGCGAGGCGAAGTGAGGCCGTGCTGAGGTGAGGCCGCGCTGAGGTGAGGCCGTACTTTCCGCTCTGGCTGCCCCGTGCCCACTCCTGCCCCTTTCCAGTGCCGTGGTCCCGGCTGCTTTCTTGGCTGTCCACAGGCCCAGGGAGGGAGGTGTCTGCTGTGGGCTTGGGGAGGTGAGGCCCTGTGCTCAAGGTCTGATGGGGGGTGTGAAAACTGCCCTAATGGTGACTGTGCTGTGGGGTGAAGGGGGAGCATCTGTAATGTAACCCTTTCCTTGTGTCTGTTTTGTTATTCTTATTGTGTGTTGCCACAAATGAAACAGACTTGGGTCTTCTGCTATGGTGGCTGAGAAATTTCCTGGAAAGGGTTTGAAATGGAGGTTGGGTCCAGCAGCTGGAAAACAAACCCAACTTTCGTCCAGATGGTTTTGCTAATCTTGACTTTCTGAAGCTGAATTTTGGCGTTGCTTCCTATGGCTGCTACAATGTTGTTGACCTGTGTGACTTTATAACTTAGTGTCAGCCTCCCCTGACCTTAATTTTTGTTGTAGACCAGCTGCGCTGGTGCCTTCAGCAGTGTCTCTGCTGACTTGACTTGTTGCAAGTGTGAATTTGACTTGATGATTTTTTAATGGCTCATCTTATTATAGATTGTCTTCATTACGCTATAAGTTTTAAAATGAATATCTGTCTCACTGCTAAACACTGGGAATGTGTGGTTTCTCCTGATTAAGTGAAATCTCAGGCTTGACTGCAGTCCTGTTTCTTTTCTTGCAGAAAGTGGCTGTATGGAGTTGCAAACAAACCAGTTCTCTCTCTGACTTTCCAGGCAAGTGGGTTTTCCAAAAACATATGCTTTTGATCGTCATGCCAAGTGAAATGTCACTAGGAAATACTTTTGTAGAATTTGTGTATGGATAATTGCTATATAAAAATTGCTGATCTAGCCAAGAGGGAAGGGGGAACAAATCCCCGTACTACTACCACATGTTAAAATGAGGCCATCTGGCCATCTGCCGCGATGTCTGCGTTTCCTCCTCTACCATATGTGCATGCATACACAGACAAGCTTGGCTGTACTCTTAGCAGGGTGTCTGCAGGCAACTTAGCCCTCTTTTTGCCATATGCAAAACTTTACTGACCCAAATGAAAGGGTTGGATTTCACGTTTCTGCACACCCGCTCCCAGAGGGGTAGGATTGGATTCTTTACGCTTTGCAGTTCTCCTTAATGTATAGAATAGCTGCATTTTGTTAAAGCCGGGCATGTTTTGGTAGAACGATTCAGGGAATCTTGTTGCTGGTTCTTTTGAGAGTTTCACTTCTCAATAAAGCATATTTGTATAATACAGAAAATACTGAGTTGACTCATATATCTACCTATTACTGCATTGTTATACTTTGAATTAATTTCCCAGTACAGCCTCCAAAAATGGGATTTATCTGCTGTGTTTTGAAGGTCTTAATACTTTGAAAGCCTGTTTTCTAAAAGGGAAACTTAATTGCTTCCCTGGCGTGTGCATGTGGCACCAATCCTGTCACTGCCAACAGGGCAGAGTACTTGCCCGTGACCCAGGTGCTTGAAAGTCCATTTGCAATTCCCTAAGCTATGAGGTCTTCCATCTTGCTCCTTCTTCTTCAATGAGATTTTGAAAGAGATTTTTGATGAGGTTTTGTAAAGGAGTTTTGCTCTTTTCTGGGTGTATTAATTTTGTTTATAATTGATTTCAGTCTCTTGCAGAAATAAAGAATACTGCTAGGAGCAAAGCTGTGACAAAATAATCTCGAGTTTTACAGGGTTCTTTCACTGCTTCATTGTCATTTTAATTTATTTTTTTTTAGAAAAAATTGTCTCTCCATTGTGAATGGATTTAGTTTCATTTGGAGTGTAACAGAAGGTAGACTATGAAAAAGACTACAGCAAGACAAGAGCCTGGTCATTAGTTCTAGGGGAGAAGAGGAATTCAGTAGAAAGGAATGGCTGCTTCCAGCTGCACATGCAAACTGTTGCTGTTTCTCTGGAGTTCAAAATATATAATGCCAATACCTGGTGAACCCCATCAAGCTGTACACCTGATTTTTTTTTTTTTTTTTCATTGTAGTTGGGCTAATTTAGGCAGAGAAGAGCTGTTGAAATGACATTGATAGGAAATGCAGGAGAACAAGTAAGAACAAATAAGCATATGGACCCATCTGAAAATCTGGGCTGTTAATTTATGGTATGCTTACGAGTTCAGTAGCCAGTGTTCAAGCATGCGTTACAGTGAGCTATGGAAAAGGGAAATAAATATGAACTTTGCTAGCTGAGAAGAAGTTTTGATACATGAGATGCTGTTGGGGATTCAGAAAACATGGATTTAGTTTCTATCTACCTACTATTCTCATTTCACGTGTAGCATACCACTTCAGTGGAGGTAGAGCTGGGGGTGCTTGGATATATAATTGTGGTGATGAGTATTTTTGCTGAAAGCTTTTTGCTGTGTCAACAGTATGGTGTTAGAAATCTTGTAGTTCTTACTGGGTCACTAATGTAGTCTGGGCTCAGAGAATCCTCCTTCCAAGAGGGTATTGGCAGAACACCTAGGGTTTGGAAACAAAAGTACAACTGACAATTCCCAGGCCACGAAGCAGTGTCAGACACTGTCAGACAGCGATAAAGAGAGGACATGGAAAGCTCCACTAGAAGGAGAGGACTGAAACTTGGCCTTTCCATTCTCAGTAACATGTGGAATCTTTCCCTTAATTCTAGTATCTCATTTCTATATAGCAGAGGGGAACAGCTTTCTATTCTCTGTCATGCAAAATCAAGAAAAATAATAACCAGACCTTTAACCTTTCTTGTTCTTTTTTTCTAGGTAGTCAGGTCTGTTGTCCTCCTTGAAGTGTACAGCTTCAGCCTGGACTTGGTTTCCTAACAGTCCAGTAGTGAGTAAAGAGCTATTCTGAATGTTCTAAGAATAATAGCACTGTTTGTATTCCCAGAATGTTATTAGTTTTTCTTCTTTTTTTCCTAGTAGTGTGACAGTATTGGCTCACAGTTCGGCTGTGTTTGTTTCAGTCTCATTCTCAGACATTCTCCTGTAGTCTTAACAGGTCGTTCTGTGTTGTGTTGGTGAATTTGAGCCTAAGTTTCTCAAGTTTAGGAATTGTATTTGTCCTCAATGAACTGTATCTTGTGTTTTTCAGGCTGTTCCTCTTGTCTCTTCAAATTCCAGTCCTGCTGTCCTACATACTCCTGCCTCTCTTAGTTTAACGGAAATTGCTGATTTTTAATAGGTCCATTCTCTCTCAAAGCTCTGAAATCCCGCAACACTTGGTATTTTTGTTAGGACATAGGTGATCCCACCTGATGCATCCTTTCAAACTAACAGCAATTGATACTCCCTTGTATGATAATTATTTTAATTTACAGAAGTCTGTGGTTATAATATTATGTAGAGAGTATGTCTTTAGTTTAAGGAGGGGAATAATTTGTCAGACTGTGCCATGAGCAGTTAGATCAGTTTGATGTAGTTTCTGTTCACGAAATACTGTTACCTTGCTGTGCTAAAAAATTACCTGTTTGAGTATTTCTGGGAAGATTGGCTTGTTATTTCCTGCCTTTTCTTTTTCCCTTGGTGACATGTTGCCATTTTCCAGTCTCCTGACCTCAGTAATTTTCAGATGTACCTATATATGTGTTTGTGAGGGTTTCTGATGCTTTTTGAAATGCCTGAGAGTATTTCAAAGGTAACAATTTTCACTGCAGCAGTATTGTAGACTCTTCCCTTTCTGCTCTTGCTTAGCTGGGTTGATCCTGGCTGGGCACACATGGACTCGTCTGCCTGAGCAGAAGAGACCTGACTGCTCTAATGGCTGCTTATTCCTGTAATCTCTGACAAATATAAAATCCAAATATAAGTGGCTGAACTGTGATGTTCCTTAATTAACAGTTGCTTGGTTGCCTGATTAACAGGAGGCTAAATAAGGGCTGTGGGTAGTACCAAAGTGATACTGATGCAATAAAAAGTACAAGAAGCTATACATGTACGTTCTTTACTGAAAGTTTTGTGTAAAGATCAATATACTAAAAATCAAAGCAAAAGAGGTGACTACAGAAATACAGTACTGTTATCACATTGCAAGAAACAGCATGTCCAAACAATTTTCTTTCTGATATTAGTCATGTAATAAATGAAAGGCCTGTGTTAAGCCAGTTTTAGCATTGCCATTAAAATTATGTGAGAGTTTACAATACAGTCTGATAGGACGACATGAATTTCTTAAGAGGAGCATTAGGAGACACTGTCAACTTTACCAAGATTTTTCTGGGATCTTAAATATTCTTCAAGAAATGAAAACATGTTCTTACTGTATCATTACTAGAAATCTCAACACTGTTCCAGTTGTAGTGTTGGAAGCTGTTAGAGCAGCTTTGGAGCTGTAAACTTCTCTTTCAAGTATTGTCTGTTTGCAGGGTTGGATTCATAAGCTTTTTTCCCAAAACGTTGTTGGTATCTTAAAAAGATTAACAAGAGTAGAGAATTTTAAGCCACTTTTGCAAGTGACAGTGGTAAGGTATCACTGAAGGTAGCATACTCTACTTTTAATTCACAGGTGTGTTGGGTTTTTTTTAGGGTATTTGTTTATAACAAATGATGTAGCCTACGCATTTAATGGTAACTTAGAAAAATGCTGCAGTATGGAAGTGTATGTTTTGGTTGGCTTCCATATTGGCGTGACAAAGGAGCTGGGATTATTTTGCTAGACGAGCCCCGCACTGTGAACTCTGTGGTGTGATAACCAGATCACTTGTACCACAAGAGGGAGTAGTCAGCTATTGGTAAGTAATGCTGCTACATACAATCCAGATAGCAATGCTAATGTTATAAAATAAAGAAAGGCTTTGATTAGTTTTCTATAATCTTAGTAATGCATTTCTATCATGAGGTAAAATACAAATTTCCCGTTTTCATCAGAGGCCTACTTAAAATCAGCTTACTATGTAAACCACAGATAGAAAGCTATTGGAAGGGCATGAAATACCCGTCAGGTTAAAAGCCTAACAGGTTGCAAGGATTTCCCAGCATGCACAGAAACTGTAAACATCTGTAACAGAGTAGAGGCTTGCCTGCCAGGCGTGAAAAGCCCTCTGTGCTTGTCTTCAGAAGAACCTTCAGGTTTGACATGTAAGAGACATGCTTTCAGGGGGAAAAAAAAAAAAAATCGCATTTGCTTCCTAATATTTGTTTATTAGATTTCCCCCTCCACCTCCCCAGTAGTAGCCTCAAGTAAACCGGTCTGGTCCCAGTGCCTTACCCTATTCTAGGCAGGTCTCCAAGAGCTGCAGGAAGACATAGCTATGAAAGCGTGTCCTATTCTGCATAAATAAACCACTGTGCTTTCCTTCATGTTTTATTTTCATGACAGTAAAACTGACTGGTACATTTCTATGTTGGTTTTCATTTCTGGCCCCTAATAGATGGTGAAGAGTGTTGTTTCTCTTATTGCAGGATACTTTGCATGCCACAAAACTTTACATTTGTATTTTGTACAGAGGAATAGTTCTGTCTGTTAAAAGTACAAATGTGAAACACAGCCTACATTCTGGCAATGCCTGCTAGCAGTTTTGCAATGCAAAACTGTGAATTTTTGTTGTTTCGGATATAGTATACTGAGAATATTGAAAATCTTGCTAAACTGCAACAGAATTCTGTTATTTTAGCAAAATACAAATTTACTCTTATCTACTTAGCAAAAAATGCATACTTACCTTATCATGTGCATATGACTGAGTCAGTAATGGTATAATTTATACAGCAGTAAGAACCGTATAATTACTTCCCATCTAAGTATTAATTATAATTGTGTCAATCTTCAGAGTGTTGAATGATGATTACAGTTGAAAATTATTTAGTATTTACAAAAAATCTAAGTGCAATTTTAATAATTTGGATGATGCTTCCTCTTAAAGATGATTTTATATTTACTATACTCACTTTTACATATCCTTCAGTGGGGGTAGTAAACTGAAGTCCATTTTATCAGTGTAAAAAAAAAAACAACACCATTTTTTCACTGAAAATACCTCTAAGATTTAGTGGAGATGAGCCTCTGATAACTACTAACTACTACTGGTTGAACATGTAGTTTAGTTGTTACGTGGAGATGGGGTGCTTGTGTACTGTGCAAGACTAAACTCTCACATCTGCAGTTTGCCTCTGCTGTTCCTGCTAGTGTGCATCTCCAACTTGTATGCAGTTACCAAATGAACATGTAAGTTCAGGTCTATGAGCAGAGGCTAGATTTGTGGGTACCAAAATTTCAGTGAAAAGGATCGTGCCTAATAAGAGAGGCTTCTGCACAAAGCGAGGTTTTCTGTTACTGTGCATGCCAAGTCCAGCATCTATGATTTATATCACACTAATGCAATTACTAGACATCAAGATCCTTTGTAACACTACGGGCTCCTTACTGAAGAAAGAGACCAGTTAGGGCCTGAAAATGCAGTCATGCATGGGAGTCAGCATGAAGCATCTTCTGGGGTTCCAGGCACTGCCCTTCATTGGCTATACCAAGTCCCTGTGAAGGGCATGCTGCTCCCAGCCTGCACACAGCTGTAGTTCAGCTTCTGCAGGTAAAGCCAATTGGTGTTTGGGGATCCATTGCCACCTCTCCATTGCTTGTCGCTGGTTTCTTTTTGAGGAAGACTGAACAGCAGGTTTTGCAATGGTCTGGAAATCCTGGTAATGGCCAGGCTTTCCAAAGGAAAAATGTGACTCGCAATATTATTATTCTTTTTCTTTCGCTCCTATATGGTACTGATAGTCATATTTTGCAGGCAGTGCTCTAAGGAAATACATATTTAGACAAAGCATTGTTTAAAAATGCTTTGTTGCCAAGACACTGAATGAAATGTACTTACTAGTGAAACCTACAAAGACAACAAAATGCTCATCTTTTTCCTTCTGCTTTAAAACATGCGAGCTATCATAAAATCAACAAGCAGGCTTGACTGGATAACATGTATCTATGTTAAGAGTGGCTGATTTCAATGTGTTTTGAAATACTTCAAAAAGGTCAGATGCACCACTTGTCACTGCTGCTCTTTTATGCTGTGTGATGTCATGGAACACTTTGAAGCACAAAGAGGGAGGTTTAGGTAAACTTTCAAAATTTGCTGTAAAAAATAAAATCCCATTGCATCCCTGTTTAAAGATATAAAATAGGTAAAACTTTCAGAGGTTTTGTTCTTCCATTTTTAAATGTTTTTTTTGTTGGTCTGAGTTCTTCAGAAGAATTGAAGGAAAGAGCCACTTTTATTCACATGATTTGGTTCAGAAGGGTCTGGTAGTCAGTGGAAGAATTTTTCAGTACTTCCATTGGAACAAGTGGGATGGGGATATTCTGTTCACACACCACTGTCTCGTACAGAGGAGCAGCCTCCAGAGCGAGGGATGACAAAGAGATGGATGAAATGGGCTGCTGCAAGTCCTGCAGCCTGACTGCATAATTTGCAGCTTGTCCTGCAGTCCCAGATGCTGCTGCTTCTTCCAGGCTAATGTTTATAGATATTTCATTTCTTTGACAAGGGTCCGTAAGAGAATATGGGGGAGGATCATCTGTGGGAATATATATTTGTGTTGCTCCTGGCCCCACACATTCATCGTAACTGAAAGAAAAAAAGAATTTTTCATTAGATTCCTGTAAAAAATGTCACAGTACATTATTTTCAGTATAACAGGGGCAGGTAAAGTGAGAAGAAAAGGATCATCTGGTGTTTTGTTCCTCAGCCCACATCCTTGCTTACCCTGCCATGTGAGACACTTGAGAGCATAATACTTAAAAGCACATCTCCAGCTACCTAAAGATAATCCCAGAGGTCTCAGTGTAAGTTCAGACCCCATCCTCCTGCATGAAAGTAACATCTGTGGCAGCACTGTTCTGCTGGGGCCCCTGGGGATAAGCCCAGCTCCTTACAGCCTGTTATGCAGGAGCAGGAGGAATAACACTGCTGGCTCACACAAGGCTGTGCATGCTGCACCAGTCATCATGAGTGTAACACAGTGGGGACTCAGTCCTGCTCTCAGCTACTTCTAAGCAGTTAAGTTAGAAAATGGCTGGGGAAAAAGGAAGTGGTGTTGCCATTTTAGTTATGAAATAAGGTACAGAGAACTTTAGATGGACTCTAGAGTATAATGTCAAATGGTGTCCTCCTGACTCACAGGTCTCTGGTGCTCAGCCAGCAGTTACATGCAGTGTGTTGTCTGGGTTGCAGATCTGTGCTGGCAGAGGCAGCAGGATTTCTTGCTGAGGTGTAGAGCTGTGATGAATAATCTTGACAGACTCATGCTGGTCATTCTGAGACTTGGCAGACTACCCATCATGTTCCTCCCAAAAAGGAGGAATGCAAGACAGACCAATTTGTGGGGTTTCCGTGAGGAGCCAACTCAGGTCTGTCTGGGCTTTGTAGTTCTGTCTGTGTCACCAAGCTAGAGCCAGGGGAACCTATTAATTACCTCCTTATTCCACTGCCATGCTCAGTGCTTGCTGTCCCTGTGTGAACACAGACGGACACCTCAGATTGGAGCTTGGACTGCACAGCCTTGGGAGGCCCATGAGGGGTAAATAATGAGCCTGAATAGACTGGTGTGTCTTTGTGCTTGTGTTTTCCCATGTTTTCTGTGTTGCAGGAAGGGGATGGGACAGAGTGGACATGAGCAGGCTCCATGCATTTGCACTGTGCTCTGCTGGCACTGCCCAGCCCTCTGAGCTTAAGGGCTCTGCAGGGGTTGCACTGTGGCCCGGAGAAGGGCTGAACCAGAACTGGTGGATCTGGTCTGTTTTTTGGGTGGTCCACTGCCTGGCTATCTTAGCATCACCTGTTTTGTTTGTCCACAAACTAAAGCTGACTCTACTTTTGCTGTCAAATCAGCCCAGGTCTAGTTGTCTGAAGGAAGGTTTGGTTTTCTGGTTCACTGGCTACAGGTGAAAGTGAGGAAGAGTCATAACATCATCATAAATGTCGGACCTGCTTTGTTGGTGGCTGCCTTGTTTAACTGTTTCAGGATAACTTAAATCCAATTCTGAAGAAGGGAATGTTTCCTGTAAAATACCTCAGTTAACCTGAAAAACGGTTCTGCTGGAGCCAGACAAATTAAGAACCCATTTCCTCAACCACACTAACTGCAGAGCCATTAAGATTGAGGATATTTCCTGAAACTTATGATATTTAGCATATGGCTTCCCAGTAGACTGCAGGCAGTCATTCTGCCCCCTGTAATTGCATTACTGGCAGGCTAAACCGTAGTTAATAAACCCTACTTGTAGGTTGTAAGTGGCTTGCAGCGGGGCAGCTTGCATTGGTTAGGGTGAGCTCCCATCTACTGCAGTCAATGATGGAGGCCCTGCCTTAGGAAACTACTTGGCTTTGCTGCATTCATTCATCCCTTTCCCTCAGAGCGCTCCAGATGATTTTGATGATATTGTTCCTAGTGCGGATGATGGAAGTGGTTTTTGGGGAAGGGAAAGGTAAGAAAGTGAAATCTTAGTAATAGGTTACTAAACTCAAATATCCACAGATGGTTTTATTTTTACCTCCCTTTTATCTTATTTTTATATTCATAAGGACAATGGTTTTAAATTCAGATCAGAAAATTTTAATTTCCCCGTCAGAAAGGTGTTTAAAAACATATATCTATTCTGAAGATCCTGAATTGGGCTGCTAGATACTTCTAGAGGTCGAATTGTTTTTGTATAGCATTTGGAAAAGATTTCAGTGCAGCTTCTATGAAGGCTCCTGAAGCTTTCAAGCATACCTGATAATCTTTTAAAAGATCTTAGACCTCAGTCAGAGATTGAGGACCTGATGTCCACAACTTGTCATGAACTCGGCAAGAGTAAAGGAGGAGCCACTCTTTGCAGGATTACTTATTATGAGCTGTGTCTTTACTTAATTTACATTTTGCTCACCCAAAGCCTAGTGAATTTATTTAAAATCTTTCCATGGTTTTTAATCAGGTAAAGACTTTAATCAGGTAAAGAAAGAGCACCGACATAGTGAAAGTGTTTCAGTTTTGAAAAGCCCACAGTAATGTGAGTTTCAAGGTAGAAAAGTTTGAATCCTCTTTGTTGAGATACAAAAAGGAAGAAGTTTCTCTGCTTCCTGATTCTGGGCCAAGGCCCAGCACAAGGGAAATCTGCCACTGACCTAAAGGAGAAATGGGCACAGTATGAACCTTCTACTTACTGTTGTTATATGATCATCTGGATTTCTCTCCCTTGGATTTAATTTAATACCTTTCATGGACTGTAGCTCAGCTCTGTAGAACTAAAATGCTTGGTGGGATAAATAGTTAAACGATCTTGTGTGAAGTAGACTTTTAAGCATCAAGACAAATGGGTAGCAAATTATGGTATTCAAGACCTGGCATTTTAGTGTTTAGTTTCAAATATCAGTATGTTAGCGTTAGGGCACTTTTTCTTCATACAAATGACGGATTAAAAATATTTCTCTCTTTCTGTCCCAACTCCAATGCAAGTATGTTTCCCCCCCAATTTTTGGCAATTAAGATCACATTTTAAAAACTGAATAGGGCAGTAAAGAACACATGCAAGATTTTCAATCAGATAACTTTTTGGCACCTTCACAGATGTGCCTGTACATCATTATGGCCAAGGAGGCTACAAATATTGCAATTAGCTTTTTTTTTTTAAAAAAATAACTTATTGTATTTCATTAGCAATTTATGATCTTGATACTGTTTCCTATATTCTCTTCAAAGAATGGTATCTTTGCTTGTAATGCTGACATTGCAAACAGCTATTGTTATGATACTAGTAGTGAAGGCTACAGATAAAAGTTCCTTGTGTTTTCTGTTGAGGATAGAAAGGAGGTGAATTAAGGTCATACAAGCAACTTTAACTTTGTATTTTTTTTCCCCTGCTTTCCAGGTGTGTTGTGGGTGTAGGTGGTTGTTGTCGTTTTGGGTTTTTTTTCTGTCCTCCTTTTAATAGCCTCAGTAATTTGCTTGTGCTTTCAGTACTGTTATAGAGGTACTCCTGTAATATAACTAATGAATTATCAACGCTACAAGCATGAATTCTGTTTTGCAGTCTCTCCTTCAAAGAGACCATAATATGTAAATTTATTCAGCTTTACCAGATCTTTTTGTATTAAGAGGATTCTAAGCAAGTATAATAAGTAATACATAATTTGATAGGCAGCCACCATCCGTGTATGTTGGTGGCTGGAAAATCATTCCTCAAAAGATTTAAAGGATTACTTCTAAAAAATTGTAACAGCGATCATTTTTTGTAGCTGATTGCAGTGGGTGATACTGGACTAAACCTTTACTGTTGTCTTAAAGTAAAGCTTCATGTTTAAGGAGGGGAGGCAAATGGACTCTTACATTTTACTCCACTGAGGTGTGTGACGAAGTGAGTATGGCTAAGTTGTCCTGCAGTGTGAGGTCTGCACCTTTGACAGAGCTTTTAGGTCTCTTTATTCACAAACTAGAACAGCATGAAGCAGCTGATTTCTTGTCAGCTAATATGGAAACCTTGATATGGAAACCACAGGGCCCAAGAGGTACTATCTAGTGATGGCTACCACTAAAAAGAACCAGTGCATCCATAACAATCAGTAATGATCATTCCTAATATTAAAATTATACTGTTACATGCAAGTCACTTAAGTATGGCAACTTATGCTGTTGATTTCATCTGAGAAGGTGGCAGCTGTAAAGCTTTGGTGTGTAAAGTTGTGGTTTCAGTACGAGCCCACGTCCATGTCACTGAAAGGAAGTGTCCCCTGTCCTGTTGCATACTCCCACTGTGTTCCTCACACTACTTCCTCCAAACCATGATACCCACCCTGGAGCTAAATAGGCATAAATGGGGGGTGTGTGTGTGTGTGTGTGTGTGTGGCGGGGGTTGGTGGTTTTTGGTTTTGTGTGTGTGTTTTCTGGCTGAATTTCTACTGAATTAGCTACCAAAGTTGGAGGCTCACAGTGCAGTCAGAAGGGTGTCAGTGCAACACGAGGGAAGTAGAAGAAGTGGAGGAAGTCGGGTAGGTCTTAGACCACAGCTCACAGGCAGAACTTCTCAGCCATATCATGAAAGTGCAGCCTCAGTAACTGCTAAGGGAATGACACCTACGTATATGTGTGAGTTTATATATATGCTTTGCAACTGAAAATACAAGAGCATGGAACTTGCATGACTGAAGTGGAAAACCAAAAATACTTGCTAGTACAGGCAGTTATGAAATGTGCTGTTTGTTGTCTACAGTTTTGGTTGGTGGGTTTTTTTTTTTTGGCCTTGTTTCTTGTCAGAATAAGTTCATTGTCATTGTAGACTATGCTGCTGATTTTTTAAGGGATAATTATACTCTGAAAGAGAGGGAGGGCTGATGGCTGTTAACATCATCTTACCACATGTAAATGTGATCTGCAAAGAGAAGACTGTTGCTTAACAAATACAGCAACTTTTCAATCTGACCTTGTTGACTTGAAATGTTGGGGGGTGGAGGGTAGGGAGTAACTTCATGAATTTGTCAGGTCTCATTGCAGTAAGTATTAGGATAGGTTTGTTGCTAAGGAAACCCAAAAGAGCTTATTTAACTAGCTGTCTTTCATAAATTGTGACCTACTCTCTGGGGAAAGAAGGTTCTACTTACAAAATTTTTTAAGGTGTGAACAATAGCTAGTGAAAAAAAGGCAAATCTGGGGAATGAAGGGTTGTTCTTTCTTAAATAGATGTCTTTTTGTTTACTTTGTTCATTTGTTATATGTTATGACTCTGCTAAAATTGGTCCTGTTGTACTGTTTCCATTTTGCTGGTGACCTACTGTCTCCTTTTAATAATGCTAAAAAGAATCACTAAATCTAGAAAATACATGCGCTGACAGGTTTGTTAAGATAAAAACAATACAAAGGATGTTTAAATGATGTTACCTAATAAAGAAAATCTGAAATTAGAACAAATATACTGTAAATCTTTAAAAAGAAGATAAAAGGAAAAAATAATGTGTTTATTGACCATGTAAGTAGTTCAGCTGATGATGCTACCTCTGAGCACCAATCTACTAACAGCAGGTTTTGTAGGACAGCAGCTTGGAAATCTGTCAGTGTTTCCTTTGAGGTGTTTTTTCTTAGAATACATGTATTCTTTGGTGATGTATAACTACCATGAAGAAATGCATCATTCTTGGCAGAACTGCTCTTATAGTGACATACGTCATGAGACAGTATATGTTTTTGGTTTGTTTTTGATACTGACAGTTTCCATTTGAGATACTAGGTACATTTACGAACTATCTTTTGGCTTTTTGCATGCTTTGTAAGTGATTTATTAAGCAGAACTTTAATATTTTCTTATAATAGCAATCCATATCACTGATTGTCTCAGTCATTCACTTAGTTTAATTTCTTGCACAGTGACTTAGAATGAAAAGCCAAAACGTCTTTATTAAAAAAAGAAACACTCTGAACTGTTGGGCCCTAGTAATTAGGAGAGTGTCAGTGCAAGAGTAAGCAAATGTGATTAAGTGGCACCTCCTCCTATGCAGTTTCAGTCCTACTTATCGTGTTAGTATGAATTCAGTATCCATCTGTGTCTGGGCCTGGATAATATTACATCAGAATTTTTGACTGTGACTGATCCCAAGTTACAGTAGGTGAGGGGGTAAGTAACAAACATTTAACACCTAGAGATAAAAGCCTGCGGTGTCAGCCAGGACAGGGCCCTGAAGGAATGATCTGATGCTCCATAAAATTACTGGAGTATTTTCTGGAAACATTTTGTCACATGTGTTTGAAATGTGTCTGTTTAAACAAGGGGGAGACTTCTCTTAAGGTACTCTGGAGGAACCTCTCCCTTTTTATTAGTTGTAGAGTGATGCTGATCTCTTAATTGACTTTTAAGCTCCCAGAGGTGTGGTAAATGCACCTCCAAGGTGCCTGCCTGATCTCGAAGTAGGTAACTGTGAACAAATAACACTTGTTATTTTCTATTTTAATGTTTTTAAATAGTAAAACATGTAACCCAAGGTATTGTTCAAGGCAACGTCTAAGGCTTAAGTAACTTACCCCTTGAAGAGACAGGAAACCTGGACTTAATTTTTTTTCTGGCTTTGTTTTTCTCTTCGTACTTATTTCTGGAATTTTTGATTCCAGGCAACTACAGTAGGACTATTTGTGTTAATAAACACTAAAAGTATGGATCTTTATTCTGTACAATGTGTCAAATAATCTTGAGGAAGTTGTGAGTCTTTGATGAAAATGAAATTAAATGTAAACAATGTTTTCATGAGAACGTATACCAGATATCATTTGAAACTGGCATAATACAATTTCAATGAAATTGTGCAGCTTTAAATAATTAAAATAAATGTTTTAAATAAAACCAGTCATTCTGTGATGAAGATTTTATATGATACATTTAATCCTAGCATTAAGTTTATATATAATAAGAACCACTTGATCACAGTGTTTAGTCTCTGGATTTCTGTAAACATTATACAGTAAAAGACAGTGAACAATGGGTACTGGTTGAGTTATAATAATAATTTAAGACAAATTTATTTCAGATTAATCTCTTGTAGCCTCCCAAGCCATGGAGTTAATCTATAACAGTGTTCTAAACAACAATACCAATTTTTGCCTGTTGGCAGGAATGCTTAGGACCTACTAATATTTGAGGAAGTTTGTCATGTGATATGTTTTAGGATCATATTCCTAGACAGGTATTTGCTGCCTTATTCTAGGAATGAATTCTGAGCAGGTGAAGGAAATAATATCTGTAGTATTCAACAGAAAGTTTAACTACTAGGAAATTGGAGAAAAATATTCCTTCTTTCAGTACTGTTATCAATGACTTAACAGATTTAAGTTGTGAGTGTTCTGCATGGCACAATAGATTTTTGGTTAGAAATACTTGCTGCCTCTCTTTCATCAGGTTTTTCTGCTTTCACTGCTACAGGGTTGTTTGGTTTTTTTGGTTTGGTTTTTTTTTTTTTTTTTTTTTTAATTTATATGCAGCAATAGTTTGCACTTCTTGAGTGAAACTGGGACAGGTGTAGAGAAAGGCTGGTCAAGGTGATACAGCATCCCAACAGATATTTTTGATGACAGAAAGCAAAGAGAACTTCGTGTCTTAGCCTGACAACATACAGGCTGAGATACGAGATTTTTGACCACAAATACAAGAAGTAATTAAAGACAAAGGTATGGCCATTTAAGAGGAATGGAGATGATGCAAAAAGAAATATAATAAAATGGCTGTAAACAAATTTAAGCTGAAAATAAGAAGTTGCCATAATAATTAGCAATTGCATCTGTCCTTAGATATTCTGGAATGAGTATAATGGGGACACAAGATCCTTGCAAACTCTGTTATGGAATAAGTAAACTTAAAAATGATGACATGCAGCAGCAGGGATGAGACCGGGTGACTGCAGAAGATCCTTTCAAGCCTGTGTTCCTCTGGCTGAAATGGCTTCCTGAAGGATGGTCTGTTATTAAAAAATACCAAGATGAAGGAAGCCTGAGGGAAGACCTATCCATACAGCAGATAGAATTTGATGATACTGCCACTGGTGTAGTGGCATTCACATCAGCTGAGAACCTCACTGGGGCTGAATTCTGTTCAGAGATATACCAGAGATGTGAAATACTAGTCTAGATACACTTGCTGGGATTTCAGTTGCACACTCTGACCTCTCAACGGCTGGCTCAATGTCAGGCACTAAGGTGGTTTCCCTGTTCACTAGATGGGCTGTGAAATGTGACTATCATGTAAAAATCACTTCACATCAGAAAGCAAATAACTAAAACCAAAGCTATTAACTTGTTCCTATACCTAATAGTAATTAGGAATAGCACTAGGTGTGGAGAGGGGCTTTTGAGGGTTTAGTTGCTCAGAATTTGGACTTGAAAGAATTGAGAATTTTATCTCCTGTCATGATTTCCAGTGGTTTTAAAACTGTCGTATTTCCATTTTTTTTTATTTTTTTTTTTACTTTACTGACTGAAAATCTCAAGGAAGGTACTGAAATGAGATCTGAACTTAACCACAAATGTCCATCTCATGCTTTGCCAGCTGTCTTTGCAATGTGTCAAAAGCTACTTACCTTGCATGCTTGCAGGAAAAGTGGCCTTGGCAAAGGAATATAGCACAACATAGCAAGTTTTTATGTTAGTTTCCTGCAAGCCTAATTCTGTCTTTCAGGAAAATTTAGGAAGCTGGTTCAAGCCTTCTTCGTCTGATATGGCTAACTTAATTAGAAGTGGGGGATGGAAAAGAATGTCTTATAAAAGATGATCTGTCTGTAAAACATAAGCATTTCCTTTTGCCACTTTAAAGTACTTTATAAATGGATTAGCCCATTTAAACAATGCAGACTGAACAGGGGTATTGAGTACTGGAATTTACCAAGACTAAACAAGACAATTTTCTCTAGAATTGATCCTGTATAGATTAGGCAAGATGAGCAGATGGGTAAACTAAGCAGACTTCAAACAAACAATCGAAAAAAAATCCTAATGTATTCTAATGTGATTGCTAGGGTAATGGGTGATTAACAGCTTTTTATCATAGTGTGCCCTGCAGGACATATTTCACACATGTGAAATACAGAGAGGACTTTTGTGGCTTCCATTAAAACTATATCTGAAGCTAAATCCCTCCATCTCTGGAGTCATTCCTCAATGATGTTCTGTTTTAGACAGTCAAGAATCAAAAAGATCAAAAAGGTGATAAACTTGGTAGCCTAAAGGTCTGTACATACCATCAATATCCAATCACTAAGGAGTGAAAAAGCATTTAGTGGACTGGGGTGAAATGTGTTTCCTCTGGTAAAAGGTGAAAAGTTGGTAAAATTCCTTGCATGCAGGGAACCTTAAATCTCCTAATTGTTTAGATTTTAGAGACTCTAAAATGAGTCTCTAAAATTTCATAAAGAAAATGCAGTTGTTTTTAATTTACTTAGTCCTTGATTGGTACTGTACTTCAAGCCATTCAAAACATGTAAGCTCAAATAATTTTTAAACAGCTTTCTTATTACATACATATAAAAAGATAATTAGGAAAGCTTACTGTAAGGGCATGTGTTACAACAACCTCTGGGTATGAGCTCCTGATTTCTATCTACAGAGGTATTATCTTCAGTGTCAACAGCATGTGTTAGGAATATATAAAATGACAACTACAGACATCTCAATCAAACTCCAGAATACTTTTTTCATTAAAGGTCTGCTGCCTGTCAAGTAATTCCAAATAATACTCTGGATTTTTTTTTTCCTTTGATTCTTCTTAAAAGTTTAAAGATACTAAAAATTCAATTAGATTATTTTACTCACAGTCACAATGAATATTGAATAAATTAGCAAATACTGGATTTACAGGCTTTCTGGTATCTTTCAAAGTCATATTTACTATGATGATAGTTAAGATGTTGCATGGAGATTGTTCTTCTATTTTGTCCTGGTTGAATTTGTTCAAGTTTCCTATTTTGGGGGGAGAAGAATTCTGTGGTTTAGAATTGTTGCTAGATCACCTGGATCATCTGTCTCTGGTGACTGAAGTTTCTTAGCAACAAATACTCTGCCATCTCTGGTAACACAGACTGTGAAACATTAACTTAACCTCCAGCACTGCTACAAGTATCTGTACATGTTAGAAATAGACTAAATTACAAACCCTCAATATATTGAAATAGCTTAGTTTATACCCCCTGTATTTTGTTTTTATATTTCCCTTCTACACCCCATGTAAAATCAATCTGACAGATGCTAACACAGATCTGAGATTCATTAGAAAGTCATTAATTATCCTAATGGAATGTTTATGGATAGGAGGAACACTGTATTTTGGGCTGTCAAGACAAATTGACCAAATGGCTTCTCTGTAACCACCTGCAACTATGGCAGGCTAATGACAAAGCTCATACTCCTCTAAATCTAATGTAAAATCTAATGTAAGAATTAAATTGAGCCTCAAATGAAATTTGTGATTAGATATCAAAGTAATTAAATTATTAACATACCAAGGCATTTTCCATAAATTAATTTCCCAGTTAAAGTTTTTATATAAATCATATTTTGTACTGGACTTTCAACTGAAGAGATGACAGTGGACAGTTCTGGACAGTTCTCTCTCCTTCAGCCATGGAAGTGGGTACTCTGACTCTTCGTTTCATCGGCCTTCCCCTAAAATTCCTTTACCACTCATTTCATGGTTTAAAGCCCACCTGTAAAATCTAACGAAAACATTCTAGACTGATTATAATCATCCCCTTGGCCAAATAGAGGTGTCATGCTTTCTACTGAAATAATTTCAGGAAGTATGGTTTTAGCAAAAATTGTATGTTCAAGAAAAATCAGCTCTGCAGCATCTAGTATGCAGTGATTGATATTGTTGCCTCTTGCAGGCTGTTAAATGAAGCTAATGCCTTAGTGTCTGCTTGTGGCAGCAGGGCACTAGTTTTCAATCGCTGAATTTTTTTCACTTCAGACACGTGTTGAGAGTCATTTGCCAATGCAGTTGCTTTCCTTGCTGCTCTTCATTTCTGTTCTGTTTTTGCTACAGTTGCATTATTAGTTTTTGGGCATGCTAGTTTAGCTTTAAATTACATGTTGCACTACACAAATTAGAAGGAGGAGTTGCATTAATTTAGCCAGTGCTACATTTCAGTAAAACTACTCTTCAAAACATTATCATGTGTAACAAGATTGATCCCAGAGAGTTAGTATTTTAAATGCACAAGCATGTCTTGTTTATGCTTCAAGGCTGTGCCTGACAGTTTTCCTGCTGTTAGCACCCATCAGTCCAAATAATCTGCATGGTCTAATAATTAGAAAAAATATACTTTGGTGTTATGCCATGAAGGAGAGTATAAAGGTAGCTATACAGAAATGTTTCAGGTTCATACATAAAGCAGTGTATTCATGCTATGCTTCTCAACCAGTAATTTTGTGAGCAGGAAGTTACAATGGACTATATAATGTATTAACAGTAGTTTAAATGTCTCTATGTAGCTTTGCTTTCAGCCATCTGCTAAGCTCTACTTTTCCTGAAATTTTCTCCAAATTGTGTTGCTAAGATATAAAACTTAGTAAAATTTTGATGATTTGCCAGTCCTATTTTTTCTAAAATATTTAACTATGGTAGCAGTGAGAAAACAACAAAACCACTAACAGTAATCTTTGCTTTTGACCTGTGATGCAGAACTGCAACTGATGAGATGAACAGTGTTTTCTTGTGTATGCAGAGTCAAATCTTGGGCCCCTGGGGGATGCAGTCTGCTCAGCCCAAAAGGAAATCTTGAGGAGGCAGTGGCTGGACACGTTTATGTCTCTGTGATTCTAGTATTGATGTCCCACAATAGTTTCTTAGAGCAAGGTAGGACACAAGATAACTTGTGGTAGACTTATTACAGAAGTAGTTGGGGGATTTACAGGAAAGGTGGATCATCTAGTGCTACGCTGTATCACTTATGTATCTCCTTTCAAACAAAGAACTCCATAGAGGTGGAAAATCCATCTTTGGGCCTGTTTCAAAATGGAAATGGAAGCAACCTTTGGTATAATCTTAGGAGACCTGTCTGCTAAAGAAATATGTTCTCAGAGCTTGTTCACAGAGTCTGAGCTCGTTCTCAGAAATCTGGCCAACTGCCCACTCAAGCTGTTGCTTGGGTGTCAGCTGGCTGGCTTTTATTAGTAAAGGCTCGTGGGTGTGGGTCCAAAAACCAGTCTAAATTTTTAAGTGGATTTATATGAAGTTCTACAAATTTGGATGCCAGGCTCAGAATATTTTTTCACATGCGAGTTTTCCGCTAAAATATTTACACCATCTCTAAAGCTTATTTATGATATAGTATGATTTGTAATACATAAAGAGTTTCTTGTAGAACATGCATGGAACAGAAAAAGCAAAGATCTATATACTGTATGTTCATACTACTGACTTGTTCTATATTGTGTATGTATACAAACACTAACAAAAGGCTGGTCTTATATATTGATTTAACTAAAACAGAGTCAGCTTAAAAGGAGGAAAAGAAAAAAAAAAGGGGGTGGTGGTGGTGGTCACACCTGTTCAACCATTACTTGCCGTTTGTAAGACAGAGCACTACAGAAAGCTTGAAGTGATGTTCTGTTTAAAGCAATTTCTGTTGGTTCATTGGAGGGAGTAACCAAATTCCTTCATTTATTAACCTCAGAGTGCATGAGGCACACACAGGAGATACAGATGGCCTAAAGTGCAACTTTTGTCACTAGTGATGGCTATTCTTGTATCCTGTGAATGCAGGGACACAAATGTGGAAGGAGCTGCTATATAATTTCTGGAATAACTATCTTTGGAAAGAGCCTCTTCTAGTGATGTTACTTCCCCAGGCAATTAGAACTGCCTGATATTTGAAGGATGCTCTTCTCCAGAGATGCCACTATGGCTCTCCAGAGCACGTTTGGGTTAATGGTGTCATCCTTCTTTGCAGATTACTGATATAAGATCAAGATACAACTCCAAACAATTTTCTCCCTATCCTAAATTAGAAGGTTAAGTACAATTAGTAGGATGTCAGAAAGGTATATTTTCTTCAGTTCTGCTTTCTGATGGAATACTGAGGTTAAGAAAGCTGAGAAGTGAGTGTTAGTGAAAAATACAGAAAAGTTTAAAGGTTTCTGGTGCTTCTTCCCCCCTTTTTGTTTTTTCCTGTTTACTCTGATCTGAACAGTCTCAAGGTCAGTAATAAATGTAACCTGAAAGTTCTTGAAAAAAAAAAATGTATTGGTATGTATTTTTCTCTTGGAACTGAAACTTTGACTTCTAAAATAATTTCTTTCAAAGAAAGGTGTTCATAAGTAATTCTACTTGTGTGTTTCAGTAGTATGCCATAAACATGATACATTTTAAGGTATTAGAAAATGAGAATTGGCTGCACACATGCCTTTAGTTAATAAAGATATATTCTGCTAAGGAAAATGTGAACTTAAACTAAATGAGTCTGTCTGTATTTAGAGTTTGTGTGGCTTGCATTTTTATAGTGGGTATATATAGGTCCAGCAGTTTTACTTTCTTCTTTATCAGGCTTTACAAGTACAGGACTATAACTTAGAAAAGTGCTTACCGTGGAGGTGAATCAGGATACATGACGTTGACCTGAGAAAGTGTATCCAGATAGGAACCAAAATCAAAAGCTGGGGGAAACTCCTCCATGCAGGTGGATCTCAGCTCTCCAAAAGAGCCACCATAAGAGAAGCCATCTGGAGCTGGAAAACAAGCAATTAATACTTGCTGCTCTTTTTCTCCATGGTGGATTCTCTGAGACAATATCATTGTTTATTGCCAGAAATTTGAAAATTAACCCCATCTCAGGCAGAGGAATTACTGGTATTCTGGAACGATCAGGTTTCCCAGGTTATTTCTATTCCTTTAATTCCATCTGTAGATGAACTTTGGTGGTTTAGGTTATTGTACAGGCACTATATAGTTAGTGCTGCCCTATAAGATCCAAGTGTCTAAAGCTTTTCTTGTGCCTCAAAGGTTGAAAAGGAGTGTCGATTCTGCTGCATGCAGCTTCCAATATTAGCAGGATTGCTGAAGTTGCCAGGAGTTGCATACACTGAAACCTTGCTAATTCTGTGAAGGTTTTTAAAAAGAGGCTTAGGTGTCTGACTGTAGATATGTGTCTTGAGAAAATGCTGTTCTCAATAAAAACACTCACAGAAAGGAGGAAAGCTGGAAAATAGAGAAAAGATCATCCTGCTGCCTGCTCCAAAAGTTTCTTAATGCTGTCATGCAAGAGCTTTATAGCTCCACAAATACCAAGAAGTTAGTGCTGTTTTCTGTCTTAGAAGATAGTTCTCAACATTCTGGGGTAAATTATCCTAAGAATGTCCCAAACTGTGGAAATGCAACAAACTGCTCCCCTGACCGCCCCCCTCAACTGTCTTCCAAATAAAGTAATCCCTCCTTTACCCTTGACATGTTAAAGTAGTACCTGGAGACAGGGGCCAGCTTCTAAAGTGACATCAAAGTAGTGTCTCTCAACAGAGGGTAATGGGCAGGACTCACAGAACTGCCTCTTTCTCCTTCCAGCAATTTTCACCTCTGCCAATGTATTCTCAAGGAATTTACCAGGACTAATCCTCTCTATGGCGCACTGTGCTTTCCTTTTGCTTAATAAATGAAGAAAGCCAACTTCACAGTGATTCCCGCGGCTCCCATGCTGCCAGTGGAAGCATGCTGAGATATTAGGATGGTGTGTGCTAATGTAAAATTTTCACTTGGGTAGACTGGCAAAATGAATATCTCTGAAAATATCACCATGCTTTTCTTCCTCCATTTCTCTAGTACTGCTATTTCTAACAAGGAGCTTGAAAATTGTCCTTTATGTTTTTGCCTGGCTTCAGGGTTTTAAAAGGAGCTGAAATTAACATAGCAGTAGATTTAAATGTAGTGATTGAATCTTAATGGTTAGTGGTTTATCATTCCAAAATATTACTGTTCATGGGTAAAACAGTAAGTCCGATTTGGGTTTAACTATTTAATCCCAAATTTAGCTGCTGAAAGGTAGGAAAAACAGATGTTACAATATTAGTAGACATTAGTTGTCTGGGTATTTTTTTTTAATTTTTCCTCTGTAGGTTACCACAGGAGTTTGCATTTCACTTCTTTTGGAGTCTTAAAATTTATTCCCAAAACATAGATGCTCTTCACTTATCTGGATAAATGTTTCTGGAGAAGCCCAAAATAATTACTCATGGCTCTCGGTGGACAAACTGATCCTAGGAACTCTTTCTTTTAGACACACAAATTCCTAGTCCAAATAATTAAATGCAGTACAATTGAATAGTGGATACTTGATACGTGTCAGCAAAATCAAGATTTGAGCCAATGTATTTTTATGTGGCTCGCTACTACTATCTTTTCTATATAAAGAAAAAACCTCAACAATATGCAAAGAACTGTACTCTCATAACGAACTGCAAATGTAGGAGCCTAACCACAGATGACACAAATGTTGATGCTCCAAACAATTCCTTAATCCATTTATCATTTGAATTTTTATTAGATGAAGACTTAAAAAGTAACTTTTTGTAACTGTTTTTTCCTTAAATATATAAATATCTGATTCTGTCATTTCTTTGACAATGTGACTATTAACTTCTGGTCAGCAAACCGCAAATTGTCCAAAACTGTAATTATACAATTAACTCCTCCATATTCCCAAACCCTTTTAAAGTACAGGGGGTTTTGTCAGGGAGTAGGGGAACAGCAATTGGCACTTTTTTGACAGCAAGCCAGTCTCTTTAATGATGCTGACAGTTGTAATGACTTTGATGTCATCGATGACATCATTAATGATGCTGATAGTTGTAATGACACTTTGATGTCCTGGTCTGTTTACATCCAGTTACTAACTTTTGTGGTCAGAGAAGAAATAATTGCCCCGTTACTGTTGTAGGTTGGTGCACACTGCAAAAGTGAAAATATTCCTGGCTTTCCATCAAATAGAAATTATATTGTATGCTATACAAAGTCTGTAATAGGATATGAAAAACTACCAGCAGTCTAGTGATGGAGAAGAAATCTTATACCATATCAAGGGAAAATAAGCTGTTTAAGAAATGCTGTTGGCGTTGGCCTTGTTTATTTTAACCATTAACTATAGAGCTTGTACTATGTGAATTCAGTGCCAGCACAAAGATGCTATTAAACTACAAAGCTGCCTGTGACCTACTTATCCTATTTTTTTAATTCATTTTTTTATCCCTTGCACAGCAGCCAGATGTTCTTTGTTGCCTATAGCACCAGATATTAATAAATTTAAGCATTATCTTGCTATAACTAGCTATCTTACCATAAACAGCTTCTCTCCTCAGATGGGGGTGTCTTAACCGTCCGTCCTTTCGCAGACTGCCAACAATGATTGTAACACAGGACAGAAATAGCACAAGTCCAATCACTACTCCAGCCACCAGAAGGGGTGAAACAAGTAAACTGGTATCATTTCCATTTTCACCGTAGCTGGGGAATTCACTGGTTGGGCTGCTCTGGTTCAAGTGAACTTCTGCACAGCAGAGAGAGAAAGCATGTGTCAGTTGTGAAAAGAGACATTCACCAAGTATGGTTATACAGATGCCAAAACTAAAAGGGCTTTCAAAGCCCTAAGAGACAGCCTGAGACAGATCCATCGTAGAAATTCACTTTTATGGGCAACCTATTTATCAGCCCAATTTCTGGAGCTGTTAGTAACTGACTCTGGGAAAGTCACATGGCAGTTGTTTCCCTGTTACTGGGGAGTATCCTGCTAGACTTTTGATTTTGATTGCTTATTCCTGGAAAGATTCTTTGTATCATGAAATAACTGATGCTGAAAGAACTTAAATTCACAAGGAGGAATGTGAAAACTCAACAATTTGGGCTCCAAGTGGAACAGAATAATTGCATGTTGTTAATAGGTACGAAAAGGCTCCAAGGTTTTCCAGTGGATGTTTCAGGCAAAAGTGAAATGGAGGAGAATGCTTTTGTAGCATAGGACATGCTTTAGTTTGTGGGAAGTGTCAGCATCCCAAGAAACTGATTTGGAGCAGAGAGGGAAGAGATTAATTGAGTGGGATTTTTAGTGAGGCAGTGGATTTTCATCAAAGATGTGGCTTTTTACTAGGCAGAAACTCGGGCAATGTGGCAGTCCTCTTGGCCTTAACATCTAATAAATTGTTGAAATAGAAAACCATCACAATGAGTACTTGAAATTTACTCATTAAAAATCTGAAAGTAAATAAACTTAGTTTACTGCCCTTTGGGGTCCCCCGTATATTTAAACAGTAACCCAGGGATGATGCCAAACCTGTGCTTTAGTCCAGGCTTTCCTAGTGTTCAAACTGGCTACATGCCTTGCAGAGAGGTTAGGTTTAGTGCAGTCATTCTCATTTCATCCTCCCTAGTTTGGCCTGATACTGTGTAAGGAAGGAGCTATACGGGCAGGCAGATCTCACCTTAAAACAGTGTAGAAGTACTGTGGTGCAGTGGGTACCCTGTGCTTCAGCAGGTGACCACAGACTGAGCTGAGCTCTATCTGGCTTGTGTGCCTTTGTTCCAGGCAAACAGTTCTACACAGCAATGTTACTACACTGACTTCCACCCCATTCTAATTTTTCAGTCAAAATGCACTCATGTTGTATGTGGCAAAACTATAAATGCTTTTCTCCGGTAAAAAAATACAAAATCCCTAGATGTATTATTTAAGTTAAATAATAAATCTGCTTAAGGGAGAAAAATGGAAAATGCAAGAATATCCCAAACTATGAAAAGTCAGAATAACTCCAGTAATTTATTCCCAAGCCAATATCCTTTGGAGACAACCTAAAGATAACCAAACAGGAAGTATTCTCTAGAGAATCAGAGTGACATATGTTTATACATGTGAATTAATTGCCCATAGATGTATTTGTGGGGGATTGTACTGCTAAAGGAGGGGAGGTAAATGTTTGAAATGATAGAAATAAGGATTCAGGACTTCAGCAGCTGGAATCCCTGCTTAAGTAAAAGGCTCCATATGTTTGTTTGTGGACAAAAGTTTGGTCATGCAGTAAAGTTAACCATATTTAGGCCTAGGTATTGAAAAGAAGTTGCAATAACCACCCATTTTCCTATTTTTAATCCACAGTTTATTACCCCACCACCCCATTCCCCCAAACCCCGAAATGAAAAAGAAATTCCCTTTAGCTGCTCAAGATCAGCCTACGTACTGAGTAAATGAGAGTTTTATTGATGCAAGAAATTATTGGAGATGCATATATACCGAGACTAACTTTCAAATATGGCATGGATATATTTTTATATCTGGCTATATGCCAGTTGAACAGAAAAATGATTTTTTTTTTCCTACAGAAACTAAGGCTAACAAAATTTTGCTCTTTTGAATGTTCTGTAAAATGAATGTGTGGTTTTAGAAATGCAAGTGCTTTTTACGTGGATAGATGTTAGCAGACAGTTTTCAGCAGTGTTTTCCCCACTCTTTTCCTTTGGGATATACCACTTCATGTCTTGCAGTCACAATAAGCTTAAAAAGAAGATGATGGCTTCAAGCCAATGTATATTATCATTGGCTAACGCTTGACATTGAGAGAACTGACTAGAAATATAAAAAACCTTAGGAATTAGCATGTAGTAGGGTTTTTGTTAATTTTTTAGAAGCACTTGACTGTTGGCTGAGAATCTTTATGAGCAATTAAGATAAACAGCCAAGAAATGTGCTGAGTTTTTACAAAGCATTTTATGCCAAAAGAGAAAACTGAATTTTCTGATAATGGAACTGATTCTGTAGCATTAAATCAAAAGGGTATGAAAAACTGTCCTACTGAATACTCTTAGCACAAAGAGTTTTCAGGTATGGGATATGCTTGAGGGGTAGGTCCTGCTAATCTTATGGCCCTTGCACTAGAACTAAACTTCCTCAGAGTTTACAAAATTATAATCATGTTTCTCATTTGTACAGTTTTTTTAAACTATTTCTGTTGGTATTGCATCCAATTGCATTCTGGAACTGGAGTTGGTGATAAAACTGCCTGTCAAGTTCAGTGGGAAAGAAAAGAGGCTGTCGCAGTGACTGCTTTGAGATCTTCTGAAACTTGGAACTTCTAAATGATCCTCTTTAACAGGAAGGGACTGTCTAAAGAAGAGTAGACCAGCGTTTAGTGGTGTGTGATTCCCCCCCACCCCACTTTTTTTTTTTTTTTTTTTTTTTTTCCAGTTGTGTATGGAAACCAACTGGTATCTTAACACATTGACTATTTTGGAGATTCCTGTGGTGCCACCCAGTGTGAGCACTTTTGCTTTATAGGAATTTAACAGGATAGCAGTGACTTCAAATAGAAAGTCCTCTATCTTACACTCTCCACTTGTACTTGAGGTGTTATTTTTTAGACAGCCCATTTATCTAGCATGTTCTCAGGGCTTCTTTAGCTGTTCCAAATCTTGTCCATGTTATCTCCAATTTCTCACCATCATGAATCTTTCTCTTTGTAATGCTCTTAATCTAACTGAATGCAGTCTTTGGTAAAGGCAAGATATATTGCAATATTGCTTTTATTAGAAGGAACGAATAACTCCCTTTAGCCTAGCTCCTAAAATAATACGCAGCTGATAAACTTCTCTTACGGTATTATTTTAAATTACACACTGAGCCTAGTCCTCTAGACTACAGACTGACTAACTACTATGGGAATTGCTCAGGTGACTAACAACTACAGAATGAGATGCTATGTTGGTATAAAATCTTTGGCTTTTAATTTTTTGGAGGTAAAAGATGTCTACATTACTTCTGGCAAAGGAATGTCTTAAAATTTTTTCTCCTCTTGTCCAAATATATCTTCTATTGATAAACTGTACATTGCTGTATATAAAAATGCAATGCTTTTTCATTCAGAATAGAAGTATCTGGAAATGTATGTGAAGCCCATAAACACAACTGCAATAGCAGAGTACTAACCTTTTTTTTTTTTTTGGGGTTGAGCAGTATTTTTTCCATGAAACTGCAAATTGTAAACAATACATCCATAAATGTCATACTTTATATGTAATCCTCTAAATATGAGTTATATTGGATGCACAAACCATTGCTTTTACCCAGCAATAGTAGTTGTGTAACTAACCAGACATGGCACAAATGGAACATGCTGGCTGTTGCAGCCATGAATACAATGCAAGGGGCACATATGGCTGAGCGAATAATTTAGAATGAGAGTACTAGTGGAAAATTACCTACACTATCCATTCAGTGTTAGACAATAAATTACGAATCTGCAAAATCCCTTAAATATCACATTATATTATTTTACCCAGTGCTCCTGCCTCTCAACAGACCAACTCGTAAAGACTCCACATAACTGAAGGAGGCATAGCACAAACTGACTTTTTTGGTGTATGTTGTGCTTTCTCGTTCTCGTGAACTTGTCCTTGAAAGGATATTTCTCATCCCTTTCTGACTTGGCAGTAAGTAATGTTGAAGTTTCAGTTGGGTCAGATCCTGTCAGAGTAAAATGTCTTGGGTGTGTTGATGTGTCATGGGACCTTGGTTCAAATAAGATGTAGCCCTTTATTAGGAATGGGTTCTCTCTTCTTCACTGTTACCTGCTTCTATCCCAGCTGAGACAGAAGGGCAACACTATATACAAATGAAATAAATACTGAAATAGTTGTGATTGTGGTTTTGTTAGTTTGGTGGGGTTTTTTGTTTTGTTTTTGTTAAGTTTTGTTTTTCTCTGAAGGCGTATCAGTTCTAGTGAAGCCATGATTGTCTTTGTAATTGATACGGTTTTCTTTGTTCCCTTAAAAAATCAGAGATGATTTTAAGGCTGGATCTACTAAGATAAGCAAGTATCTTCCCCTCGTTTGAAATCTATCATCTTAATAAAGATGATAATTCATGTTATCACTGCTGGAGAGGATGAGACATGGAGTGGTTTTGTTTCCCAGACTGAAATGTTCATGAAGTGTTCATGTGTTGTACTGGAAGGATTTTGTGTGCAGAATGATATGCCTCTAGATCCCTGCGAGCCTCAGTTAAGGCTTGCCTGTGGACAGAATGGCCTTAGTGATTACTTGCTGAACTAGAGCTGAAGCACACTGACAGAACAATGTTGTATTAGATGTACGTATGTCTTAGGTTAGTACAAGTTGTTTAGGGTTGATCTAGCGCCTCCTGTTACCTTTAAATATGCTGTATTAACAAAGTGTACATACAGGACTGGAAATGAGTAGGAGGAAGCTCAGTATAGGATAGTGCATAATATGCTTTGATTTTTAAATGATTATAACAAAGTGTCTCAAATACCAAAGCAATTCAAAGCATGTTTCTGGTATCTAATTTTTTAATCCCTGGTTGGGATAGTATGAGAATATATGCAGTCTCTTTAGCAAGGGGAGGAGACTGACAGATAGCAAGAAGGAGTTGAGAGGTCCCAGTGAGGCACACAGATAAGCTAAATTAGTGGAACTGATGAAGATTTTGTTGATTCTGCCTTTATAAACGGTTCCTGTTCAAAGGTGATTTAGTCTGGCCAAGAGTGACCAATTGGATTCTGCACTTGCGGCTGTACTGTGAAATAAGCCTCTGGTTGCAGCTGCTATCAGGCTGCTATCATGCTGCTTATTTTTGTAGCTCCCAGGCAGAAGCTCACAAAATCAGTAAGGTAGGTGCATTATAAAACCAAACTGAAAAAAGGTTTTGCATCACAGGCATCAGCTTTGTAGGGAGCATCATTATAGGAAGGAAGGGAGGGATATTATTCAAATCATTGAATGCAAGTTCCCATAGGAGCTAAATCTTAAAAAAAAAGAAGAAAAAAAAGTCTCTGTTGGATTCAAAGCTGTTCCATCTGGATCCTGAGGAAGGTTGTAACCTCTCACTTAAGCTAGATAAATGCCAGGGTGTTACCTGCTTACAGGGCTTACCTTGCTTATCCCAAGTATACATTAGAGTGGCTTCAGATCAAAATCTGGCCTGTATTTGATTTACTTGGTTCAACTTTCATTTTTTGTGAGTAACCTGCCAGTTTTAAACAGAATGGCAATCTAGCAAGTTTTGATTTTATTTTTTTAACCTTTCCATTCCCTAGGTGTAGTGACAGTATTAAGAAGTTTTCAGTAATTCCATAAAAGAAAAAGATTATGAGAACAGCTCAAATCTGCCAGATGTGATATTGAAATCGGTGCATTTTCCATGGAATGCTTTGGATGGATCTATGTTTTTTGCTGACTCCCTCATTAAGAGTCCCACTTAATGATAAAATGGGAACTGAATGCTCCCCCCCATTATAAAAAAAGAACAAATTACTGTGCTTTTTACTAGTTCTGACAAGTATGGATAGGGCAGAAACTAGGTATGTTCTCCTGAAATAGCTTCTTGCAATCTACTTTTTGTTTTCTCACAAGGCTACCTTTTGCCTTTGGTGAAAGATTAATCTTGGCACACCTATTATTGAGTGCTCAATCACATAAGATTGACAGGAGCTGAGATGGCAGCTTAGTAAGGTAGGAATAATTAGGGGCCCAGAAAGACTAAGTACAGGGAGTTTGTAACATTAAAGTATGGAAAATGGAAAATTTGTCACTAAAGAAAGTGTTTTGTAGGTCTGACTACTTGTGTCAGTGTAATGAATTAGGTGTCGTGCCTTAATATTTGAAAGCATTGAATGTTTGGGTTCTTGCCGTCTAAAGCAGCTGAACTACTAGTAGTGCAGATTGTCATGCTACAATGCAAACTCAGATCTGTGTCTTTTTAAAACCAAAAGAATAAACCCACTCAGCTCACCAATTATATTCCTTTAGCTATGGGAACATTGCACATCAGATTCTTCCCATATTCTAGAAAGATATACAAAGCAGATAAAAACTGTTTAATGTTTAAATAGTGTTTAAAAGGAACTGATGATGCTCCTAAGAAAGGCAAGGCTATTGATCCTTCTGTATTTATCTTGCTGTCTTGTAACAAAGTCAAGCAAAAGAGTGAAAGACTAGAATAATCTGGGAAATGTCCTTTCTATAAATCAGTTTTACAAGAGCCATAGAAATAGTACGGGGAAAAGAAGCTTCAGGTCAGGAGGCCCAGCAGCATATTTAATTCTCTCTCACTGCTTGCCTCTGCTACCTACAGCCTAGGGGCCGGTCACGTATTGTCCTTCTGTTCTGTATGCTTTGCTCATCTGCACACATAAAATTAAACTGCCTCTTAAGCTACAATTGATATTCAGTAATAAGTGTGTAGGGATTGCTTCAAACTTTTCCCTTAATGTGGCTTGTGTGGTGTACCTATTCATAGATGAAAGACTGGTTGATCTAGTTCAGCTCATGTATATTACAGCTCAAACTTTCATTCACTTCCTGCTTATGAGAGCCCATTAACGTGTGCTTGATGGTAGCTTATCTTCTGGAATGGTACTTGGTAGTTATTTGACAAAGTTGCTGAATAAATAAGTTTTTGCTATCAGCTACTGCAACTGTGACATTTAAACAGTTCTCCAAACCAGATGATAGTCATTATTATTTTAAAATTTGTGGTCAAAATCTTTATATACAAATGGTTAACTAGTCTTGTCTGATTATTGCTATCATGGGAGAGATCAGCATAATCCAAACCTATGGGAATGGCATTAGCCAGACATGACCCATAAATTTAGACTAAGTTTCTCTGCAGCTGACATTACCTCTTTGATCATCCTCACGGCATATGTATGTTCTAATCATAATTAAAACTTTTCACTGATTAATAGTAAAAAATCAAAACCTTATTCAGACATGAGACTATGTGATAGGGACATTTCAGTTTTATCTGATGCACTCAGCCTAAAGTGAATTTCAAGCATACTTACAGGTACAAAAGCCGCCCACGACCTTGAGAAGCTCGTCCAAGGCAGAAAGGGTGGCCTTTCCTCTGAGATATCTAACTCTGCCTTTTTATCATGTCTGCTGGCTATCAGATAATGACTTTTTTCTTCTTGCATTGACATCCTTATTATAGAGCCAGAATGAATAAGATTGGATCACCAGCAGCCTGCAAATTGAGAATGTCAGAAGCAAAGAGAATGTGGCTGCATAAGGGCTCAGAAAATAAATCTTTTCAGATACTGTGGCTTTAGGGTATTATGTTGATGTCACAGCAGCATGTATAGGTGCTGTTTCAAATTAACAGGAAAAATCTTCCAATTTTCAGATCCATGGTCTATTTTATCAACATGATAAATACCACTGCAGTGAAACAAATCACTCTGCAAGTATAGTAGCCCACTTTGTGATGGACAATATATGTCTTCCCTTTCTTTCTCATATACAAACAACTTTGAACTAACACAGTTTTTTAAGCCATTACTTTTTTCAGAAACTCTGTATTAGGGCTTGGAAATAAGTATGATGAGAATCTTCTTTTCCCTATCAAAGTTACCTTCATAAGCTAAGATCCAACTTAGGCTGGTAGTGACTTGACCAGGGCAAAAGCAGTAATTCTTTTTTTTTTTTTTTTTTTTTTATTGTGAGAAAATATGGTATTTTGGAACACAAACTTCTCATATAGAATGTGGAAAACCCCATAGCAATACAATAATTTTTATTTTGAGAGGGAAAGGTTTGAAAAAATGTAATTGGCAAATAATTCTATATTTTACCTCAGCAGTCTGTCTGCTTGAAATGTGATCTAGATGTCTCATGTCTTCTCTTGAGGAGGCTAAACTCTGTCTGAACTGGATGTAGCTATAGGGCAGATGACAGCTCGTGGAAGATGTAGCCCAGACAGGAGACCTGATCTATACTGGCAGCAGGGGGAACCCAAAAGCAAAATTTTCTGCAGAAAAGTTCCATTCTTTACAAACTTTACTTTCTGCCTCCCCAGAGAAAATGAGAAGGCAGCGATAAAATTTTTGCTAGCTCTAAGTAACAACTGGTTAGCAGCTGATTTGTGTAATATTGCCTGCTTCATAAATTCGTATACATTTATGAATATGTAAATCAGTTATCCACTTATGATTATTATTAAATTGGATCAGATTTATGAGACTTCTTAAATTATGAAGTTTTGTGTTTTTCTTGTGCTGCACTGAACTATTCAATTGGGTCTATTAACCTGCATCTTTAAGCAATCATTAACCTGCTCACATGATTTGAAACTCTGGAAAAGAGCTAATAAAGATGACATCTGCAACACAATTCTGAGACTGAATTACTAACTGAGCTTCAGAATCATATCCACCTTGTATATACCTCAAACACTTCTAGAGTGTTTGTGGCTATGTGCTGCTGCTTATTTAGGACTTTTTGTACTGAAATAGTCTTATTTCTTTTCCATCCTCACCTCTAGTCTTTAATAGTAATAATCTAAAAAAAAAAATAGGTAGAGGAATGATTGACGTTTACTACTTAGAAAATAAAGACAATAATGAAATCCTCGTTAGCTAGTTATATTAAGGAACTGGACACTAAGATAGAAACTTGTCAACAAATGCTGGAATCCAAAGATCTTTCTTTAAGAGGTGATATCATATGTGATATATCTCAGTCTTTCTTTCAAGGTGACTTGATTTTTTTTAAATAGTTAAAATGCTTTTGCAGTGTTGTTATGCGCTTTCATATGAATTATGGTGTTGATGTCACAGAGTATACAAAGCTTATAGTATGACTTACACTATCATTTGTATCTGTAAAAGCTATAGCAGTATCTGCCTGCATAAATCAAAGAGTTTTCTTATATTATTAAGAAGCGATTTGATTCCCTCAGATCTTGTCTGAATAGGACTAGGGCTCCTGTGTAGATGGCTGCAGGAATGTCAACAACAGCAAAACCAGATATTGATTCTTGGGATGATTTCAATCACTTGTTGCTGAAGGAGCCACCAAAATTCAAGGACACTGAAAGATCTATAGAAATTAAATTGCTCAAACATTAATATTTGAAAAATTGGGGGCGGGGGGAATCTCTTTCTTTAAAATCCCTATTGCTTACTATAGGAGGAAGACTTGTTTGGTTAGAGGATCGGTAAACCAGAGTGCAGGACTTGCCATACAGCCAAACACCATTCCATATATATGCTGTGCAGTGTGTAGGGGCTGCTTGCTGCACATGTATTCTGCCCTCTCCCGTATTTCTTGGCTGGCAGAGCTGAAGACTTACACCACTGAAGGGCTAGAAAAAGTAACTTCCCTCCCAGCTGACAGGTGGTGGTGTTTCTCCTGCAGTAGCCTAACATTCTGCTGCCTTGCATATATAGCTTATTTTATAGGTTCCACACAGTTCCTTCTTATAAATAACATTATGTTGGTTGCTCTTCCATTTGAGATGGCAAAGGACTTTAAAACCAAACAAAACCCCAGACAGGTGTAGCCTTTAGGAAAGTACATTTATTCACCTTCCTGTATAAACTCGAGTGTGTATATGTGTAATGTTAAATATAAAACGCAGTTTCCGCTTCAAGGAGTTTCAGCATAGGGTAAGCATCAATAGCTGCTAGAGATGAAGTAGCTACACCTTCTTATCTGCTGGGACGTCAGAAGAGTTTCTGGGCTGTTCCTCAAACAGAAGGCATAAGCTGAGGATGACTGATATTTATAGATGCCCTGAGAAACATCTGTGTACGCTGCACCATTTTCTCTCCAGGCAATTAGAAGTTCAGTAGAAGTCCAGGCCTTGGGTATTCTTCCCTGTTCTTAAAACTAAGCTATTTATTATTTTCAAAGAGGATTTAAAAAAAGAATATCTTTCTAAAGGCAGCAGAAATTGCAGTGTGCATTGTTCTGCATTGCTACTGAATGAGACTGACCAAGAATAATAGTAGAAAGATGCAGAGTAATGCTAGAACAAAAACTTGGGCTTTTTCTGTAAGCACACTGTTTCTTAGATTAGACTCCATTTAAATAATTATACATTATGGGAAAGTTGATAAAATTTTGAATTACAAAGCTTTTATAAATCCCTTTGTAATGAATGGTGTTGCATGTAGGTTGGAACCTCTGCAATGCCCACAGAGTACCCTTGACAAGGTCTTAATCTGGAATCCTGACTGTTTTTAAGGGTAGCTAGTTTTTGTAGCCTTTCAAACAAAAGGGACCAGAAAATGGTTCAGTCCTAGAAAATAAGTGTGCCCTGTAAGGGTGCTTCTAATAAGGCTACCCAAATGAAAACTCTTTCAGGAATACTTCTGTTAACAGATGATTTTCTACCATGAATATTAAATTGTTCCCATTTACCCGTCGGAGAAAGAAAAAAAAAATATTTGAAAAAAAGCTATGGAATTCTTGGTGCAGTAGCTAGTTTCTAGGCTGATGTAAAATCCTCTTCTATCCCATTTTAAGTACATGGCTAAACATATGGAGAAAGGTATAAACAACTTTGTAATAGAAAGTGAAGTTATTTCTGTTCCTGGTTATCCTGATGACTGCAAAGGGATTTTCATCCTACATACTTGCTAACAGCAGGGACTTTTATAACTGTTGATTAACAAATCAAAAAAGATTAAAAAAAAAAAAGGAACCCCTTCTTCAGTTTCCTTTTACCTGCCTTACTTGTTCATTTTAACTATGCTGGCAGGTAAGAGTTACATTGTTAGGCTTATAAAGAGGCCAAGAGGATTCATGTGGTGTGGCCCGTTAAGGTGTTTCTATTAAAACTAACTGAACAGAATTCTTCCCTACCAAAAAGGTATATATTACATGCTAGTTGTGCAGTACAGGGGAACTCAGAATGTCCTTCAATATGAGGGTGATGTAAAGAGTGAGTTCACATTAGAAAAATTTGTCACCATCTTGAAGATATTGCTAAATTTATATATGTAAATTGTATGCACCTGCTCTTATGTGGACTAATATTTATGTGAGATAGCTGGACACACTGCCAATTCTGGTGTGAATATATGAACATCTTCACTTTCTTAGAGCAGTCATATTAAAAGACATTCAAAGATTAAAAGCAACTTGAAATTATATATTCTTTGCATTAGTAGACAACGATTTTTTTTTTGTGAAGAAACTGACAGCATGAAAACAGGTCCTATTTTATATGACACAGTAGAAATACAATATGTGAGCTGGAGAAAAGTGAATGCTATTCTGAAAAAGACTTACTAATGAAATTGATGTAGCACCGAAAGTAATAAAATGGGAAAAATGGTGCTCCAGGCTTACAAGAGAAGTATAAAATCCTAGCAAAATACAATGGGATATGTGTCACCTGTGCTGGATGCTATCTTCATAATAACTTTGCAGTTAAAGCCTTGGGGAAAATCTTTTCCAACAGCAGTCACAGAGCTTTGAACAACAGTAGAAAGTTGGTTCTTTCCTGTGAAAAGGTGCTATGGCTCTTGGAGGGCATGAGGTAACAACAACCCAGGGCTGGAATTCACATTTTACCCTAGTGATCTCCACAGGTCACCTGTCCAAAGTCCAGTGAGACACATGGCTGAAGTCTGAGGTCTCCACTGAAGATCACCAGCCTGTGTGTCAGCCGAGTAAGTGAACGAAGTAAATGCTAAGACAACATGGAAGCCTTAAACTTCAATTGCTTAAAGCAAGAGCAATGCAATGACTGATTAATTTGCTGAAATTGAACAAAAATAAGCTTAGGAAAGGTGACTGTCTTCTCTTTAAAGCTCTTGTGCTCTAATGTAAGCATGAACTCCTGATGATTATCATAACTGGTAAGTGAGGTATGCAAAAAGCTGAGATGAGCTTTTAATTATCTAAAAGCTAACAGAAAGTTTGTGATCTGCTGTAGAGGCTAGATGTAAACTCAGAATTGCTCTATCACCTCAAAACAATTTTGAAATAACGTTACCTTGCACTAGCAGGTGAACAGCTATTTCCCAGAATTTATAAAACCATGGACTTCACAGCATATCCAGATATAATTGTACTGGCAAAATGCCCAGTTAGAATGGCAGTGGAAAGTGGATACTTTTTTGATGGCTTTAATTTTATTTTTTTTTAATCTGAAGTGCCCACTGTCCTGAAGCTTGAGGAAAAACATTAAATGGGAAAGGTTTGAAATGTCTACATGTGTCAAATAGTTCCTTTAACTACTCATTCTTGTCTTGTATATCACAAGGTATCTTTTGAGGGGTCTTAATCAAAAGTGGTGTGAGTGTCTTGAAACTGTACTACAGTGATATATTGTTCCTGACTTTGAGAAGGGAGAGGTCCTGCCTTCCATTGTAAATTGGTAAAGGACTGTTATTTAAATTAGGTGTGGTTTTTTGGTGGTTTGTGTGGGCTGGTTGGTTGGCTGTGTGTTTTTGTTGTTTGTTGGTTTTGGTTTTGTTTTGTTGTGTATTTTTTTAGCTAGTGGAGATAAAGGAACAGATTGGAATTCTTTACCAAAGAAGGTATGTATGAACACTGTGCAAAAATAAAATCCTGTTTGGACCCCTGCCACCTTGTAGCATTGCTTCTGCTTGTGGTATTAATTGGAGAAGTATGCTAGAAATGTTAACAAGGATAACCAGTATGTTTTATGGAGCTACACCTACAGCTTTATAATATTCAGCCTGTGCATGTTGTCCTACTACAATTTGTTCTAAAGTGTGTGCTGAATATCATATAGTGCAGGGACTTTCACTTTAGATCCTCTGATCTCCATTGTGCTGACAGCATATGATACAAGAAATATCATGCTGTTTGGATTATTAAAATAATTGATGTATTTGTATTTACTGTGTCACTTGTTAATACTATCTTGTTAAGTCCTTCTGAGGATGAGATCACAGATTTCTCTAACTAGCAGCTGCTGCACAGTTTCCTAAAATACCAGACTTTAGGGTTGGGCCAAGGAAGGCAGGGTTGATGATAAAAACAGATGGCCTCATTGCTAACAATATACCTGAGCCTGCAAGCCCTGAGTGCTTGTGAAGGTGTGGGCAACCTTGTTGATTCAGAAAGTGCTAAGACTCTTCAGTGAGCTCTTTGGTTCTGAAAGTCCCTGCTCCTGTTCATCTCGTATGCTACTTGGAAATAAACCCTATCTGTGAAGAAAGGTTAGAAATAGCCCAATAATACATATGTTTGTTTTTCATGTTGCCCTTTCTCAGTGTTTGATTACCCAAAAGGTCTGCAAGAGAAACATACCCATATGAACCTTAGAAAATTACTGTGACTGAGATAGGAAGTAATAAAAAATGTATAATGCATTAATTTACAATATTTGTCAAGGTGATTAGTGGCTGTATGAATTATGGTCCTATTTCCTCTGATGAATTTAGCACAAGATTTCTTTTTTTTAACTTTTGGATTGACTATGAAGTAGATAATCACTGATGAAGCATGGGTACTCTGTAATTTCTTTTGAACTACTACCACTACTACCCTGTCCAAACAAGTCTTCACCACTAGTTCCTGAATCATCATAGGAGGAATCAATACAATGTCCAGTCAAATTATCTTGTGCACTGGCTCAGTTATCTGCTCATCTCTCAATTATTCCCAAACATGAAATTACAAAGCAGAGACACTTCACTGAGGTAGGATTCCAAATGAGCAGGATGTCAGTAAGATGTGCTGGGGGAACGCTGTCTCTTCTGTGTTAGCTCCCTGTTAGGATAAAATAGTGTCCTGCACAGTGGGGAGGATGTGGTGCTTGCTGGACTTAGCAGTGCAATGGACAGCTATGTGACTGGAAATCCACCACGTATATACCCAGCGTAGTTTTCTCTGTCGAGATAGAGGATCTGTATCAGGAACTTGGCATCCAAAGTCTTAATGCTCGCTCTCTTTTCAAAGGGAAGGCACGGTATTAGTGGTAAAGAGTAGCATGTTACCAAACACCAAACCATTAGGATATTAACATCTCTCATGAGACAAGTGAATGTCTCAAGGACCAAACAGTAAACTGAGTGTGTGCAATTTTAGCACATTGAGATACGGACCCTTTTTATTGGCTTGTTCAGTCATGAAATCTCATGCTGTCCTCTGTTAGTACAAGTATGATCCCATCTGGTCAGAAGACTATTGTGTGCTGACTGAAAGGGCTAACACTGCTCAAACTGCACTGTAGTCTTCTGAGGACAGATCATTGCACTGAGGCTGTGAATTGACACACCAGTGCATTTGAGTAGAGTGGTGCTTTAACTCAATGTGTTTCATAAGTCAACAACCAAAGGGCAATACCTTAACTCTGCTCTCCCTCAAATTGCCTTGTGATTTTAATCAAACCCAACTGACACTTTCTGTGGCACATGATCTATGTGTTATGCTCTGTGTTAAGTCATGTTCTAAGTCTGCATGTTTTTCCTGCACTTTCTATGACCTGTGGAAGAGGGATGAATTACCAGCACACTGTTTTCTTAAGCTGAGCAATTCCTTCTAATGAATATTACATGGGTTATATGAAGATAGAAAATAGGAAAGAAGATACTTGCTACAGCAACATGGTGTTTTTTTTTTCTAACATCCCCCCCACCCCCCACCCCGTGCTTTGATCTC
>JAVJGJ010000033.1:12968854-12994934 GCA_035590215.1 Microhierax caerulescens
CCCCCACCCCCCACCCCGTGCTTTGATCTCTTCTGTAGTGGGGCTTATTGTGTTATTTATTCCTCACAGTGAAAGTATGATGCTTACGCCTGTTAGTATTGTTCATATTTTGCTTTATATTCCTTAAAGAGTAGGAAATGTAAGGAATGTTCCTCTACTATCTTTGTGTGTTTTGTTTTTTATCCTGATGATTCCTTTCTCCAGACAAGAAAAATTAAATTGTTGCATTATACCTGTCTGTTTCATGCAATTTTATCGTCAAGTAAACTTTCTGTCCTTCTTGTTAACTCATGTTCCACAGACTATTTCTAGAATAGAGTTTCTATGGTACTTTGTGAAGACCATGTTGACTAGTATCTCCAGGGCAGCAGTCAGCGCAAGAAACTGTTTGGAGCCCAACAAAAGCTTGTGGACTGACCTCGCTGTATCTTATTGACATAATGAACATGTCTTGTATTTTCAACGACTGACTGACCTCTGTTTCTGTACCAATTATGTCCTTCTACGTTTCTGCCGTACTATATCATATACGACATTCCTAGTATTGAGAATCAGGATTTCTGCAGCAAAGTATGTGTGAAAAAGAGCTAGCTGACAAGCACAAGGTTGCAGATTTTATTCTCTTGGTATTAAACAAGTTTCAAGAAAAAGAAATGCATCTCTGCACTGCTGACGCTGAGCCAACAAGTTTCAGTCTGAGAGGAGGAGAGAGAACAATGATATTTGTAATTTCCTGCTAAATGCAATTAAGTTCTATGTCTCTTCTAGAGATTGCTTTCCTGAGTCAGTGGAGTTCATTTACATTTTGGTGACATCTACAAGAATTTTGCCAACACAGCTTATTACTCCAATCACTGTGTCAGTTCTGACATTTCTCTTTCCTGGGAGAATCCCCAGAATGGCTGGTTTTGTTCTTAGTAGCAGACTGGAGGCTTCACTAGCAGAGGCCCACAGGAAGCAATGCCAGCATTAATCATTCCAGACCCTCATCTGGTAAAGCACCATTCCTCAAGCTAAGTCACCACAACTTTTTATAGCCATGGTGTGAAGCACGCTGTGTGAATAAAAACCTTCACCACAGCAATTTTGTTCTGGAAGCAGAATCAACACCCTGACCTTGCACAGGTCTCCAGGCCTTGTTCCTAGAGCAGATACACAAACAACTAAGTTGATGCAGCTCCGGAGAACCATGCTGCAGTAGCAGGGCTCACTTACAAGCACCAAGTAGATCCGTTATCCCATACAGGCACATAATTAAACTTCAAATTATTCTAGCACTTCTGGGGCCAGACAACTGAATTCATGGAAAACAAAGGCTAACCCTGTAATTGCACTGAAGGTTGTTATAATAGGATGCTTAATTCCCAGCAAAGAATCTTTTTTCCCATGTAACTGTTAGAGCAAGTGCAGTGTTACAAAGATGGTGAAGGACTTATGAGTGCTTTAGGCCAGGGGCATCATCTGAGTTAGACCCTGAACTCTTCAGTCTTCCTTTCGCATATCACTGGTTTGTGTGTTTCTCTGGCTCTCCCATGCAGAAGGACTGAAGAGGTTACAGGGTTTCGTTCATTTATAACCATCATTTACCAGGTCTGTGAATTACCGTTGTTTATGAGAGTTTCCAATGATGCTTAGTAAGGTGGATCAGGAGAATATTTTTTTGTCTACCATTACATTTTTTTTCCTAACCTACCTATGTATTTATATATAACACTTATTTATTTGCCAATTTTCTCTCTGGAACAAAGCCTGGCAGCTATAAACACTTGCAACGTGATGATATGAACAAGCCTCTTCTGTTAGCCACTCATATGAAACCAACCAAATTATTTCAGTCATGACTTAAGGCGTATTTGAATTTAGGATTTCAAGGAGGCTTTATGCCCTCTGGCCCTGCTGCCTGTTTTCTATTTACTCGGTGTTTTTAATCTTATTCTCAATTTTACTGCATATAATGTTCCCCACTAACTCATGTTTCTTAAAGCTAGTGTGCCAAAAAGCTGAATTCTGCTATTTATTTATAAAAAGACTGTGGACAAAGAAGTTAGGCCTCAGTTCAGGAAAGCGCTTATGTTCATAGTTTATGCACTGTAAATACATTCTTGATTTTATTCATGCAAAATTTTCCAATTTAGGGAGCACTGAGATGCACATTCAAAAACTTTTACTGTTTTGCTTATTTACATTGTGGGAACAGTATTTGTCTAGCTGAAGGGCTCTTTTTCTTGTTTTGTCATTTTGAAAGTTTATGTAGAAGTGTTATCATAAAAATTACTGAAATGTTTTAAAATAGCTTTTTCTAAAATTCGTAGACTATAAATTCATAGACTTTATATTATAGATGAAGGACAAGGCATATCAGGATAACTCCTAGAGTAGTTTCTTGTCTGTGTTTGTGGGTTTATAGAGCTGCCTTGATAGAAACGGCTTTTTTAAACCTGAGCTGCTCTTCCTGAAAAAAATGCAACCACACACAGATATATTTTAATATATTTCAAAATACCACAATAATACTGATAATTTCTCACTATGAAACTGAACGAGTAATTCTTTATATCCTATCAAATAACTTAGTATTATTATCTCTACCTTGAAAATAGATGTATTTAGCAGAATTGAATATTTTCTAATATTCAATATAATTTTCTAAGTTCATGGAGCAAGAAGGGTCATCATCAGAATAACTGTCCTATTTCAGGAAGACCTGACACTGTCGTCTTTGCTCGATAGTACCTGATCATACTTTTTTCTAAACGCTACTGATTTCCATTAGCTATTGCTAATTTCTCTAGCTAGGAGACAAAGGGTGTCAGAGGTGTGCAGACTTGTCTTTTATGTTTATTGTATGCCAGATTTCTATGCTTAGTTGTTATTTTCAAAACCCTCTATTCTTTTTAGCTGCATGCTTATAAAAAGATAAGTTGTCAAATTAAAGATGTATTATACAGATAAAAGTTGTGCTCTAATTAACATTTACTTGAGGGCTATTTAAATTACGTCCATTGTTCTTTTCTGCTTACAGAAGTTGGTAGAATGTGAGTAGGATTTTTATACCAGGCGGGATTAACAAATACTGACTCTCAGCAGGCAATACAATACGCATTACATAAAACTTAATGTCAGAAAATAAGAGAAAAAGATGCTGAATAAACATAACAACACTGTAAGAAGCAGTCTTTCAAATTAATCCTTAGAAAGGATAAATAAAAGTTGTAAGATAAGAGGATATTGTTGTCATTAGTTTTGGTAATCCAGACTAAGGTAGCACATTAAATTTATACACAAGTCCAGCAAAAAAATTTTTGTATGTGACAGGCTGCATATTGTTGTAATAGGGAAAGAGTAGATAGTAATTTCCACAACAATCTAAATTCTCATAATAAAACAGAAATAGATTTCAGTTCTTTGGAGTATTCATGAAATTTAACTGAAGGCCAAAGCATCATCTTGTAACTAAAAAAAAGAAGAAATAAGAGTAACAAGTAGCATTGAATTCAGAATTTAATTGCATGACAAAGATTGCTTAAACTATCGTTACAATGAACAATTTGATGTCTTAAGAAGCCTGAATTAGCAAGATTGTAAGAACTGATTTACTAATGTGCCCCTGAATAAGATACAGATAGGTGGGTTTTTTTTCCTTCCCCCCTCCCTTTATCTATTTTTGGGATGCTGAAGTGTTATTCCTAATAGAGAAGCTTGTATTATAAAGATATTCCTGAATATAATGAATATAATTCTGTTGCTTCATAAGAGTGCTAGGATTCATATATTACTGCAATATTCAAAGCTGACAAGTGTAGTTATGCACATTTGCTAGGAGAAGTAGTGAAGTTAAAGGAAGATGAAATGATTTTTCAGCAAGAAATTGACAGATACAGGACAGACTGGGTCTCTTGATTTTGGAGTTCTTTCCTGTAAAGACAGTGCCTCCAACATACCTTCCATTTGTGTTTCCTTCAGTGATCACTAAAACTAGGTTTCGTATCTATTTCAGTGGTGCACAACAGTATCACACAGATTAAGGGCAACTATTCACCCACTTTTGGAATTTCACTTCAGAGCTTATTTTGTGAATCACTACTTTCTAGGTCTACCATTTGGGCAGTTAGAAAAGACTGGATGCATGTACAGGGCAGGCTGAACCTCTATCAAGTCACCTTCCCGAGTACCTGTCTGTCTCCACTGGAAAGCTAGAGTATGTAAACCTGTACTGAGACGTTCTTTATACCTTCTCTGAAACTGTTTGCAAGGACTAAGAGAAGCCTGAATACAAATTTGCAAGGAGATTGTGAAATGGCAAATTCCTTTTCTTCAGTTAGAATAACTTTCAGAGGACATCTAATGGGCTTGGAACCAATGGAAACAAAAGAATGCATTCATTAGGTTAAAATTTAGTATTTTCAGGACTGTTGCCACTCTATTATCTCAAGCGCTGTTACATTAATCTAATAGTTGTTTAAATAGCAGTACCACGCCTCCCTCAAAATCTGCTTTTCTGACAAGAACTGTCCCAAATAAAAGTCTGGAGAGTACTCAAACATACTTCCTTCAACCGTCTCATGACAAGATTACATTAACCATCCTGGCTGCCTCTAGGCAGGATTATCTAGATACAACTTTCCATAGGCAGGACTACTTACATGATTTTATATAAAGCTGCATAGAGACTGATGTAGATTATTAATCCAAATGGCCTGTGGTAGTTAATGGAAAAGCAATATGTGGGTTTATCTGTGTAGATGCAGCTTTTAGAACAAACATAAACCTGGCTTCTGTTAATATGAGCCTTAAGTAAAGTCTTTATGACAGAGTTACTTTAAGTTTTTATGTAGTGTTTAATTACTTCAGGATATAATAAATAATACAATGAGAAGTATCAAGTGACATAAAAACCAATTTCTTTGGTACAAAAGACTCCAGTCATGTAACTTTTGGAAATGGGAACAATGATTGCACAGGTTGTGGCTATGTTTGGCTTCAGTGGGGCAAATTTTTTGGCTCCCATGAAAATGTATGTTTAAATCTGAAGCAGGATTTTAGCCTTTAATACTACTTTCTCATAGTTTCAGGAAAGTCTCTAGATAAATAATACAGCCTTAAAAAAAAAAACCACCTAAGCACATAGGTAATCTAAGATACTAAAAGACAGCTAAAATCTTTGTATGCGTGGAAGCTTCTATGCTAAATGGTTGGCTAGAGGAGTGGAAAAAGAAGGCAAGAACATCTTAAGTGCTACAGGTCAACACTGTTTTGCTGAGTGTATTTTCTGAGAAATGTATGGTTAACCCTTGAGCAAAGATTATAGATTTGATTTCCTTTTACAGCAAGGGAAATACTAGCTTGTTTTCTCAACTGGAACAAATCCCTGCATTGCTTCTCAGGGCAGTTTTCCTTGAGTACATGTAGTACAATGTCTTTGTTAAGCGGCGGTTCTACTTCTAATTCAAGAGGATTTAACAGTGAAAAATCACTGACAGTCAAGTTAAGAAAAGGGAGCCCAAAAAAGAAAGGGGAAGAAAGAGAGAAGAAGAAAGATACAAGAATGTATGTTTTCATGTGGTGGTTCTGGTTGACTGATACAGGAAGGAATAGGTAAATATACTCATTCTTCAAATACACTTTAAATAGTTCATATTCTTTCCCATTAGGCCGAATTTCATGGTAGGTGCACATTAAAAGGCATACTTTTATGCCAGTGTTTTGTTTCTTAGATGCTAAAATTAAGCTCTCAGAGTAAGCTAAGGTAGTAACTATTTTGTCTGTGAAAGCCAAGATAACTGTGGAGGGTAAAAAATAACTGAATTGTGGGGACTTATAATTCTGTAACATGAAATTAATGCCTAGTTTATTTTGTCTTTCTGAGTTAAAGCATCTCTTTTACAGAGCTTTGTGTTGTGTATGCACACATCATCTGTTGGTAAGCATATACTGTTGGCTGTGTAAGAATCATCTCTATGAATGCACACACGTAGCTTGTTGATTACTGTGATTACTGTGATGCCATAAATGGCATTTTAGGAATATTGGAGCTATGGCTCAACACACTGACTGGTACTGATATCCTTTACTTATGTTACTATAATGCCTAGAAACCATGGTTAGGAAATTGGATGTGCAAGGTGCTACAGAACAACAAAGATTCCTTCCTCTCAAAATAACTTTTCCCACATTCTTCTTGTTTGATCCACCACTTGTTGAGGCTCTTCCTGCCACAACTAGACCATGGTTAGTGGTGACAGCACGGATTTTTTCCGTCTTGTAGCAGTATGCTTAACATATGATGGACATCTCTCCTGGAATATAGCGTCACTGGAAGGCCCACTGTTACTCTCAGTAGGTACTGTGGATGTTGATTCTAAGGACTCAAGGTTCTCCTAATTCCCTTCCCGGCCCTGCCCTCCCCTTCCCTTCCCTTCCCTTAAAAATTCACTACTGTGGCTAGCTGCAGAGCTTTTCCTGTACATGCCTACGTCTGAAAGGATGTGTAAAATTCTGTAGCCCATCTTTCCTCTATAACTACTATTCTGTGTGTAAGCCCTCTGCAATCTTTCTCACCATATCAAATAGGAAAAGTTGAATGTCTCTGCCATTTGGTTGTAACTGGACAAGTAATAATGTCAAGAGTTCCAGTGTGACTGGACTGTCCACAACAGTGTCGGATATCCTTAAAATACCATGGCCTCATTCGTGTCTTACAGCGGTAAGCCACAAGAGATTTCAGGGAGCTACGTGGCAGTAAAACTGCTGTAACACAGTTGAGAAAGAGTGTCAGTTTTGCTTTTTCCCCTTTCCTAGGTATTTATTTCTGAACTCCTTTCTTAGCATCTCTTTTTCCTTTGCTTTTCCCATATCTGAGATCCTGCTTACCTGCATAGCTGATACAAAGCAATCTCTTACTCTAAATGACTACTGAGACCACGTGGTAGTGGTTACTGGTACAAGGAGCCCCCATTATAGACACTGCAGTACCTGATTTTAGACATACTAGAACAAAAGGTTTTCACTTTATTCCTTCCCAACACCTAAGTACGTGAATCCAGAATACACAGTGGGCAGGAGGTGATTTGAAAGTCACTTCCCTTTCACTCTATCATTAGTCTGCTTCTGTGGTTGATGTACTGCCAGTGTTTTAAGTAGATCTTGCACGTTTTCTTTAAGTACTGACACATCCAAAATCCCCTGCAGTGAACGTACATGCATAGTGAGCACATATAACAGACTGAGGAACCTGGCCATTTATTTCTCTGTTTAAAGAAAAAAGTCTTTCTCAGACCAAAAACCAAAACTGTTGGACAAATAAACTTTTAATGGGTATACTGTGGAAAAGCTTTTTGTTTTTAAACCTGCACAAAGCACAACCTTCTGTGCTTTTGGATTCTGTAATCTGAAGTTGTGTTTGTTTAAAGGCCTGAATATTCACATCAGAGCTACTAGTTTAAACCTAAGTACCACCATGCTTCTGTGATGCATTTTTAAGAGCTCTAGTGTTGGTAGGAATGATTGACCAGTTTTCAGATTGATGGGATAATTTCCTTGGGGCAATAGGGAAGACATCCCTTCCTTTTACTTTGGTGGCTGTATTTTATCCCAGTTCTTCTAGGTGGCCATTCTATTATATGAGTTGATAGCTGAGACTGAATTGCTGTTTTATTCCAGCTTTGCCAAATAAAATTGCATGTGATCAGCTTCCCTGGGAATCCCTGTATAGCTGCAGTCCACCAATTCTGCAGTTTCAAAAGCTGATGACAGACTTGCCTGTGAGTAGAAACAACTAAGTCCTGACTGTAGGTGTTTCCTGGGGAGCAAACTGTACTGCTTTTCAGAAGATCCTGAAAAGGTTCTCTTTTTCTAGTTTGATGCGTGTTGATGTATGGTTGAAAGTAAAAGTATTGTACAGGTTTTTCAAGATGGTTCCAAAAGATACGCGTTTTCTTTATGGTGTATGCGTTGTGTATTCACTAATTGTCATATAGAAACAGTACTATTACTACTGTTTCAGCTTTACTAAAAGGTGTGTTGGGTTTTTAGAAGGCCAGAGGTGGGGGAAGGAAGTGGAACAAAATTAAAATAAAAAGAGTAAAACAAAGTAACTCAGTAAAGTATGTTATCAACACTGAAATTCTTTTTGGACTTTGATAAATATTCCATATAATGAATTTAAGAAATAGAGCTCTGCGCACTATGTGACAGTATCACCAACCGCTTGGCAATGTAATGAATCGATTGTATCACAGAAATGCTTTGCTAATTACGTGGAAAACAGTCTTGTGAGCAGGGTTCAGAGGGCTAATCTGCTTGCTGTTGAGTGCAGTGGGATATGCTTGTGTGTTCAATCCTTCCGTTAGAAGCAAGGATTGTGATCTGAACAGCATTTATGGACACTTTTCTCTCTATACAGTATAATGTGGACCTCCTACTCAGGAATTTTAGGCTCAGGAAGTAATCTGGGGCCTGCTTTCTCAGGGTCAAGCTTTCAACAAGCTATGCTTCAATCAGAACAGATGCTTGTGAGGATACTACCCTCTTCTCTGTGACAGTTTTTCTCCTTTTGCCAAGGGTTATTCTCCCTCTAATTCTTGAGGCTCACAGAAAATTTCCTAATAAGCTGCTGACAAAATCTGAGGAGCTGATTCAACGCCCCTATTTAAATATAAACCTATCCTTCCTAGCTGGTGTTGTCACCATATTAGGGAGCACTCATTTTAAGTGCTCCATCAACTGGTTTATGAGGATGATTCCTAGTAGATGGAGGTGAGCAACTGTGATGGCATAGTCTTTAACTGACAGAGCTTGACTTGGAGGAAAGAACTGATCTACAGCTGCCAGAATACACACAAATGCTAGATGAAGGACTGTACACCATGGAAGATCCTCTCAAATCTTAATAACATTTAATACTGTGTGCTTAAGCTTTTCACTGCCCTCTGCATAATATCAGGCTGTAAGCATAAAATCATTGATGATGAAACCACTACTCCAACAACTAACTTTAAGCAATAGAAAGGGATTTAAATTCCAGCATGTCACGATTTTCAGTCTCCATAGCTAAGAATATCTTTGACAAGGGCTGTTTTCACAGACAGCTCAAAAGGTAGAATATAACTTTATTCTCTTATTTTTTGTGCTGAAATTACTAATTTGTAACATGATAAAAATGGAAATTTTAACCTGTCTGTATACTAGTTTTACATTATGATTTATAATGAGAATTGCAAACTTCCACCCCAATGGAAAGCAATTTCAAAACATCTGCTTAGCATTTACTGAGGCATTTTTAGTCAAGGAGTACCATAATGCATGGCAGAAATTTGGACGATAGCTTTTGTTTGGGTTTAAAAAAAAGCCCAGTCAACAGCTCCTTTCCTGTTTCATCACAGCTACAGGTAGTAACAGGCTCTATTGCACGCTAGTAATATGCATTCATAAATACACAGAGTAGCGATGACGCTGGTGACTATACCAGCATTTTGACTCAGAAAATATTATGTCAGTTTTTGTCCTTGAAGAAACAGAAATTTAGCAGAAGGTCAAAATTTTCACTGGGAATTTCTGTGCATGACTGTAGGGGAATGCAGATGTGGCCTCTAAACATATGCGGGGAGATGATGTCCGTACATTTTTTACTAGCAACAGTTTGATAGCTGTAGCTCTAGTACACTGCACTTGCCTGTTGTTAAAAAACAAGTTTAAGTGACTTAATGCCACTTACCAAAAGGTTTTCAGGTTGTTGAAATAATAACGTGAAAGTAAATTTGTACTATCTATATATACATAAAATAAAAAAACCCCTTTTTCAATTAAAAAAAGTGTCAATCCCCATGTCTCTTGAAAACATCAAAATAAGAAAACAACATTTTCATTTGATAGACCCATTTGCATTTTTAATCAGCTTCCTTAAACAGCATGACAAATTGTCCAAAGACACACAAAGTAAACAGTGGATAGGGTATATGACTGAGACAAACTTTAAAGATGTTTCTTACTAGTGCTTTAACAGAAGAACATGCAATAAGTGAACTACACTTCCTTCTTGGTACCTGTTTTTTTTATTATGTGTGGGTTTCACATGAAATAGATGAAGTTTTTCTTTGCCAAAATAAAAAGAAAATTAAAATTCTGAATGGAGATCCATAAACTGTAAAGTTAAAAGAAACACATTTGAGATGAGAAAGAATAATGGTAACTAATATCTAAAAGCCTGATATTTTCATTCATGCTTTATGGCTCAAGGGTGTAGTGCTTTAAATGACTATTGCCTTCAGTGGGCATCACAGGTTCTTGGATCCTTCCAAGAAATTCTAAAATGTATTAGGATGAAACAAACTGAATGAACAAAAGTATTTTCTAACCTATGGGCTAAACGTTTAGATGTTAGTATCACTAAAGCAGAAAGTTAGAAATAAGAACAAGAAGTAATTCAAGTGGAGTGCCTCTATTGTGCACATATATAGAAAGAAAAAGAATAAAGACGATACATATCTATTTTTATACATACACACAACCTGATATACATAGACCTATAGATTAGTCACAAAGGGATTATTTTTTTTTTTTATACACAAGTACGTTTTTCATGTGCTTATTTAGCTGCATGTTCAGATGTGACTTCCTGAAGGAAATGCTAACTGCCTATGGAAATCTGTCAGCTTTTGAATTCCATCTAGCTCTGTCACTGCCTTGTGCTTTATTACTAGGTAGCAGTGCTATTCTGGACAATATGAGACTGAAGGAAATGGTACACCTGATCTAATTGCATAGTCATTCTGTGTAGATTTTCTGTTGGTACTGATCTTCTAACAGGTCTTGCTGCTGTTCAGCAAAACCAGCACATGATAAAGGTGCTTTGGCACTCGTCTGAAACATTTCTCTGTCTGTGAAGTATATATGAAGTGACAGATGTTAGTGTCTTGCTGGATGACACTCCGCTCTCAGCTTCATTTGTGAAGAGCAAATCAGTCTTTCCAAGGAAAAATAATGAATTTTTCCTTTAGGCAATTTCTGATTTGTGTGTGCTTCTGTAACTACTGCAAATGATATGTTAGGTTTATGTTTTTGAGCTCTTAACTACTGTAATATGTTCAAAGCAAACCTGTGACTATTTGACTCTATTTTACTCAGTTGTCATTGTAGTTTTTTCTTATTAGCACCAAAATGACAGCTTTGCATTTAGAAAAAAATACATATTTACATATATTAAAAAGAGCTTGTTGCCACTACTTAGTTTATGCATTTTATAGAAGGGCAGAAAATAATGTATACTTCTGTGCAATGTAAGTTGGTGAAAGGTTTTCATGTGATACAGGCAAGATGCAAGACCATCAAAACTGATGTGTTCCCATTAAATCTTCCACAACCACGCTTAACATGTTTTCTAAGTGAAAAAAAAACACAAACCACATGTCTAGTTCTAATATCTGCTGATTAGATTAGGAATTAAGAGCATAAGATTCTGAGGACTTGCCTAAACTCAGGTTTTGTATGTCCTCCCATGCATGTTAACTGTAGCCCTTCTCCATTATAAACTTATAATCTTTCACGCTCCATGGATCTGACCTGAATCCTGCTCTACTTAATGGACTATGATCAATTCTATAGAGTGCTTGTGTTGCATGAGTGCTGGAACTCCACTGTAAAGCCAGGTAGCGGGTTGTGACAAGCACGGATCTGGAGTCTAAACGGTGTGGACACCTGCTCTCTACACTATGCATGTTTCAGAGGGTTTTACTTTGGATTAGCTCTATCTTGCTTCCATGAATGTAAATGCCTATTAGAGGATGGAGAGGAGTTTACTAGGCTCACTCCTGAAACAAATTTTTTTATTTACTTTCATCTGAAGTGTATTGCCAGTAGCTCTCAATCTGTCTCTCTGTTGTAACTTCTGGTCTTTTCGCAAAATTGCTACTATGTTCTTCTGTGTACAGTGTTGTGTTAACTAAAACTGCCAAGTCTGCAAATATTTCTGGCAAGTAATTAGTGACAGCAGTATGTGATACCTTCTATTTGTGTCATGTAGAATAGAGGTCTGAAAGTAATTTATCCTCTTAGATGTTGCTAGTTACAAAATGGGTATGTTAAAAGGAAGGTTTCAAGAGTTAAAACTGTTGCTCGTTATGTTTACTTGTGCATTTCAAGCTAAAAGTAGGAACAGAAAAAGCTGACATGGCTACATCACCAAGTTTGCTGAGATCACAACACACTTCTCATCAGAGCTCCTCCAACTCACCTTTCAACTTACTTGCAACAAATCTGGTTCTAAACCCAAATGGCTAAAACTGTCTGCACTTAAATACACTTGACAGTAATCCTTACCTCTCCCCTGCCCAAATATTATTGCAATTGGCTGTAAGTTTGTTTGTGTATTTACATTAAATTTGCAAATGGAGTTGGCCTGGCCAGCAGTTGCTGCTCTGCAGAGCTGCCAGTGTCTAATTGTTTCCACCAGTGGTGACAGCCTTTGAGGCTTTTTTTTCCTTTTCTTTCTTCTTGCACCTCAACTGGCTATTCAGAGCAGCAGTCTTCACAATACATTAGATTAATGCATTTTGAACTCGACCAATCTTCCATTTCCACTACTGCTGGTATTTGTCTACCATTCTACTTGAAATCAGCACACACTATAAATGATTTAGACATATGAATAAATAAAACTCTAAATATCCATATCCTTGCAACAGCAAAGCTAGATCAAATCTAAGGTTTAGAACAGTATATTGCTACAAACACCAATTTGGTGAGCAAATGCATTCACATTAGTAGTATGTTGTGTCATGACTTAGGAAAGTGAAGGGTAACTCACTTGAGCATGTTAATTTGATGGACATGTAGTCTCTGCCACAGTCCTTCTTATAGTGACAGCGCAGCCAGTTTAAGAGACAGAGTCCGTCACCACACTGTAGTTCTTCTTTCTTACACGGCAGAATGTGCTGTTCATCTGAAAGGAGGAGAAACAATAGATAAATTTGTGTAACAAGCAACTCCATCCTGAGCAACAAAGCCACAGTCTCCTGAAAGTCAATCTTCCTGCTTTTGAAAGCCCCGTGTGTATGTGTGTATCATAACACTCTTTCCTTTTTGTCAGATGTGAAAAGGGTCTCAGACTCAGACAAATATTTCCTGTACTGTTGTTGCTGATCATTTAAATAGTGTTTGAGACAGACAAGGTCTAGTTGAAGCATACCAAAAAAATTACAAGGGTACCGTGTCTCTGAGGCACCTAGCCTACTGACTTACATGCTTTAACATCCAAAACCAAACAATCCACCTTTGCCCCAGCTTAACATACAAAATGGATAAATGAGGGGGAAAAAAAGAGATCTGCTATCTTGCATAAACCTGAAGGACTGGATTAAGGGCTTCTTAGCTGTAAGTATAACTCATAATCCTTTTCCAGTTTGACAATTAAGGGTAGGAACTCAGTCTGATAGAGTGGGGAAGGATTTTTTTGAATCATCTTAGTAAAGCCTTGGGTAAATTTATGGAGACGCAAACTCAGATTTGGCTTGCAGAGACATTAAATCTATATAGTAGGGTCTGCAGCTCTGCATGAAGCCGAATCTTTGACTAGCTCCTCAGTTGAAAGATTGAAGATGCTTCCCAGGCCTACTGTTGATTCTTGGGGGCTGAGCAGAAAACAGAATCACACATCTCTGCCTAGAAATGAGGAAAAGGAGCAATTTTTATCTTGCCTTTTAATAGTGTACTATGTTTTCTTTTATTTTTATGCATACACACATGCATGAACAGGAATTTCCAACTCTGAAAGGAGAGATGATACCAGTCAAAGCCCTGTAACAAGAAAAGCAGGGTTTCAGGCCATGCTTCTATGCACCTGTGCAAAACATATTTGCACAAGAAATTAGAGTGCTGGTGGGAGTGTCATCACTTCTTAAATTTGAACAGGATCACCTCTTCCTAGTGCAGCAGTGCTGCGGGTATGCCCGAGGACAGCATGGTCACTGCAAATGCAATGCCAGCAAGCAACAGGTGTTTAGCTTTCACTGGCTACTCAAAACAGCTGTTTTGTTTGATGCCCATAAACATTCAAACAGCAGCTGCATAATACAAAATTTAAAAAGGAGTTGGGGAATCTCTATGCAAGGAAGAGTATATCTTGATTTTTTTTTTTATGGACACATTAACTGCACAATACAAAATAGCCCATGGAATGCCAATTAGCAACCATACCATCTAAAACACACTGAGCAAATAATTGAAAAAGAACTTGTTATATAAATGTATTCCAGTTTGTTAGGTTAAAAATCTTTTAAAATACTGTAAGGAACAAACAAATTCATGGGGATCAGGAAGTCAGAAAACTACCCAGGAAAAGAGGGGAAAAAAACTCCTACATTATTCAAAGATGGGATTATTTTAGAAAGTTTTTTTCCACATTTCATCAGTAGTGCTATTGAAAGTGGACTTGTTTTGACGGTAGATAAAAGGAAACTATATTCTGCCAAGTGCATCTGAGTGCGCAAATGGATACACTGACATCATTTAGTTGCGTGGTTTTGTAGGGCCTTCCAATAATGAGAAAGAGAAGTAAAATAGACAAAAAGTAGTTCATTAGTAACAAATAGATTTAAAGTTTGGCAAGGAAGACCTTTGTGCAGAAAGACTCTTTGGAAACCAGCTTTAAATTTCATTACAGTGTTAGAGCTGTTACTCTAGTATGTCCAAATTACTTTATGTAAACAATCTAAAACATTACAAATACAGGCAAATAAAAGTTCAAGCCCAACTTGAAAAATGCTAGGCCTGGAAAGTATAGGCACAGAGGGCTGGTGTGCAAATCAGTACCCAACAGAAGACAGGCAATTCTGCTACATCACATTTTTATTTGCTCTCCAGTTGTCCTGGTTTCAGCTGGTATTTTTAATTTGAAACCTTTTTGTTGTCCTTCGCAGCTGTGAAATCATGCAGTTTGGAGTAATTGTTCATGGTTTCCCATTCTCCACATAGCTGCTCCAGTAGAAGATGTCAGTACCCCCAAAAGCATTAATAAATACCACCGGCACTGACAACTGTTAAATAACTGAATACTGTTAAAGTAAATCTTATGATTGTACGCTTGTACCTGGCAGCTCTGCAGTCTAGAAGCCCATAATCAGATCATGTCAATTTGTACTTTCAGAACAACTTGCAGTACATTTCCCAAGTGACTACTGTATTTCTGGTAGGCATCTTAGACAATTTTGGGGTAAAATAGCATCGAATTCCCAGTGATTAAAATTGTGGGGATTTTGGTCTGATGACTTTTTTGTTGTTGTTTGTTAGTTTTGGTTTGGTGGTTTGTTTTTATTTTTTAGTTAAAATATTACAGAAGAAGCAGTTAAGCAATAACGACTTTGTGATACCAAATGTAGTCATTGTGTAAATGGGGAACAACTTTTGTTAACTGTAGACTGGTTACACAGTCATTGCAAGCATCAAAATATAATTGACTGGAAGAAAATTATGCAAAAGGAAAAAATAATATATTAGCAAATATATTGGAATCAGTGGTCCTGGAATGCATCTCACTTATTTGTATCTTCCATAAAGTCTGTTTAGTTTGGAATCTAGTTTGAAGTTGCCCTAATGATTTTAAACATCTTTGGACTTGCTCCAGTCTACACCCTTTCTTATCTTCACTGTTCCTGTTTTTACTAGCTCAAACCAGTTCTCTATCACTGGCCACGATTTCACTACTTTTTGGATAGAAGAAAGTTTTCTATAGTTCCTGCAAAATAAAATTCCTGGTTTACTTTTCACCACTTTACTGGCTCTACTTCAAAGGTCACTTAAACACCTCTTTTTTCTTGTCCAGAAAGTAATAATATGCTTTCTGTTTCTGCTAGTTGTTGTTGAACTACTAAGTCACTTCATTTTTATTTTATTTTTATGAAAATGCTAGAAAACCACTGCAATGTTTTATTATCTTTAGGGAGAACCATTAAGATTGCAAGCTGTAAGAAATTATATGGGCAGATCCAATTTTTTTTAACTGAAAAGCAGTGGGGGACAATGATGGTTAAAAAAAAGGGTGTGCAAACCCATCCCATAAAGCTGTATTTCCTGGGAAATTTTCCCAGGTGTAGTGAAAGTAAATTGTCTTTTCTGAATCCTGATAATACAAATCTTTCATCTATTCTCAAGGTGAGCTGCAAAATAACCAAAAAACCCAGGAAGACTAAAAATACGTAAATGCTTTTTTGAGGAAGAAACTGAGGCACAGGCCTATAGTCACGCAGGAGGCAGGGACAGAAGCAGGCATCAGATTCAGTTTGGTACTGACTGAACAAATAACAGTGTTTAAATTCTATGCAATGAAAATTCTTTTGAGACAGGTAGTTTCATTTGTGACAAAATGCATTACTTTCCAAGATTATGTTTCTATCTCAATAGAGGTTAGCACAAAGTGTTTTGTCTTTAAAGTATGCTTTACCCTGAAGTAAAATTTATTTGAAAACAGTTTTTTTCTGCAGATGCCAGGGAGCTAACAAAGTCTGTTTTGGAGAAACACTTCCCAGTTCTAAGCCCACCTGCTCCCAACCCGAGTGTGCCATGTAATAGCATGCTGATTGTTTTCAAGGTTTGTATTCTAAATCAGCATGCATTTGAATGAATTTATGAAGTGAAAATTAGTAATTTAAGAATATCAAAATGATCATATCAAATTTGGGTTAAGGTACAATATTATGTAAATGTGATGCATAACATTAATCTACAAGTTGAAAATTAACCTGCAACATTAAAATACACGTGATAGCTTAGAGCTACTGTATATTACCCAAATTTGTACTTTCCTATGTTGGTAATATCACATTTTTTAAAAAAATTCAAATGACCTTTGAGTTATATATCTGTTAAAGTGGGTATGCACTTCTTGCGTCAACCACTGAGTCTGATAATGCCCTGATACCATCCACCAGCAGGAACTACTCTCTGCAGCGTAACCCTTTGCACTTTGTCAAAAACTTACTCCTCATTTTTGCTTGCAGCCTGGCTTTGAAACCTTTGTAGCCAGCTGTGGGAAGATAGTCATGATGAAGGAGCCTCCAGTGACACAGGGATGATTTAACAACTCTTGAGCTCGGCAAGAGGATGAGAGAATAAGGAACACATGGCACATGTTAGTTTGATGCTTAATGCTGTGTTGTGCTTGTATGAGTTAGATGTGCATGACACAGAATACTGTGCAAAACACCATTTGAGGAAGACAGATTCTTATCTGTCTGGTGACTTCTTGTGCCCCTCAGTTCCTTAGTATTTTTGCGTTGATGGCAACTAAAGCAATTTACAGTAACCTTAAATCAGAGGACAGACAGAAAATGTCATTTCTATACTATTAAGGTACCTTAATACTTTTATAGCTTAATACTTAATACCTTTAGCCCTGCATTTTACCATGCTGTCCTTGGCTGTATTTGGGAATCATAGTTTTATGTTTGAGAATCTGGGAAAAAGTTCTTATTTTCTACCTCTATAGATGCTCTAGCACTTCTTAAGTATGATCTTATGTCTCCAGCTTTGTGAAAATTTCCAATTTACAGCTTCCTTCATCAGTAGAAACTTTTTTTTTTTTAATTAGAAACACAGACATGTAGCTCTGAAAGCTCTGAACATAGCTTTTTTCCTTCTTTTTTTTTTCTCTTTTTTTTTTTTTCTTTTCTTTTTCTTTTAGACTTCTATCAGGTTTCTAGACACCTTTCAGGTTCTAACAGGATCAAGTTGCAAAAGAACAGTTTCTACCTATGTTTCCATTTAGGATTGTGCTGTTCTAAAAGCAAAGTCTTTTCTAAAAGTGTCTGTATATACAAAATCTTTGTTGGGGTATTCTGGTTTTGTGCTCTTCTTGAACATTGGGACAGTTTCTGATTGGGATTGATGCTAAGAAAATACTATACAGTGCACAAACAATAGCACGAATACATTTTAACTGCTTTTTCAATCTATTATTGAATGTCCCATATTCTTTCTAAAGCAACATTTGATTCCACCAATGTGTTTAGTGTGAGGAGTGTGATTATTAATGTAGTTTAACATACTCTTCAAATGATGCATAGAAGTAATCCCAAATAGCCACTCTTAGTTGCTTCTCTTTGCAGTATATCTGTGTTCTTTCTCTAGCACCAAGTTCCAGGCCAAAACAGAAATCGCTTTGGATTCACATTCCTCTCCATATGTGTCTCTGAGGCAGAGTTATAATTACAATACCAAATTACTAGATATTGTTCGGCTACTTGTCAACATGACACCTGCAACAAAGCGGGAGTGTTAGTTTGTCATTCAGAGCTTTTATTGTCTGTTCAAGTTTGCAGGGTTTTTACATTTGTTTGCTGAACAGGGAACGAGGATCACACAGTAGGCTGCCTAATCACCGCACTTTTTAGAGGCAAGTTTCAGAGCAGTACATTAAGATGACAACAAGGAAACATGGTTTACAAACTTCTAAAAACTCCAGTCTCTTCTGTTCTGTGTTGGGCTTTCTATAACCTACTTTATTAAAAAAAGTTTTGTGCTGCTTTGCCAGTTGTCTGGGCCAATGACTTGGCTGCATACTGTGTGCGTTTGGAAAGTGAAAATGGCCATCGTGTACCTCAGTAGTCTAACTTGTAAATAATCATAAATGGGGAGCATTTACCCCAAAATATTGAACTGTGCTAATAAAAGGAGATGACTAAGTGTGGATTAGAAGCAAAGTTCAGTATGGGGTTGTCCTAGTAAGAACTAATCTTCAAACTAGGACTAAATACCTTGCAATCTGTTGGGTGCTCTGCCACATGCTGTATTACTTTCTCCCCTAGAGGATGCGTGATCTCTTTTATAAAGCTCACCTCTTTAAGGTCCTGAGTCCTTGCTGTAGAAATTCCTGATTTAACCCATTTTGTAAACTGGGGCCTGTTTTCAGTGTTTAAAAATTGGAAGCATCCCATTAAATGATTTGGAATGACTCAGAAAGACGTTCTACTGACTGAAGTGTTGTCCTGGTTTCAGGATAAGTGTGTAACTTTCTGATACAAAATGTGTCATTTCTATGTATCTCTTGGGTTCTCCAGTGGAAGGGAGACCCACCTGTATTTGTGATCTAACTAGAAGAACTGTACAGGCCAGCTGTAGTTACTTTTCTGTCGTGAGTAAGTGGGAACTGAAAGTTGAGGTAAAGTGTAACAAGAATACTTCTCTATCATGTGTCAGCCTGACGGGCAATAGGTTGTATGTGGACAATTAATACAGCTACATAAAAGAATCATATGAAAAGGTAAAAGCAGAATAAATGTTCTGGATATTGTCTTGCAGCAGGTCTGTTTCTTCAAGTCCAAGAATAAAGACAGGTATGAGATTGGACAAAGATGCTCCAAGGGAAAATGGCTAGTGCAGTATCTTGCTAGCAAGTCAGTGCCAAGTAATGGACAGATACCGATCCAGGCGCCAGGAGAGCCTTGCTTTCTCCGTAAATAGCTGTGTCATATAAAGCAATTAATTTTTATGACAACCTTTTTTTTTCCTCCCACCTTTTGTGTTATTTAGACATCTGCAATCTGGAAGGATGAGTCTAATTATTTTGTGCAGGTCTTAGCACGATAAAGCTTCAATCTTAGTTAGGTCTTTTAAGTAGAAGTCATCCTGTAACAATTTTGCACCTAGGAATAAAGCAAGGATGCTGAAAACCTGTAAAGATCAGATGCTTACAGAGCTGCTTCTCTTAAACCATGGAACTAAAAAAGATTAATTGCCAATAGGAGAGATTCCAAAGTAAAACATTTTTTAAATGCATGTATTTCACTATTTCTTTTTATAATGCTTCTAATGAGGAAGTAAAACAATTGTTGAAAGGAAAATCCTCATTTTAATGATAGAAGTAAAGGGATTAACATCCTTGCAACTAAAACCAGCAAATACAAGATAAGAAATTTAGAATTAAAGAGGTCAAAACCAAAAGTGTTGTAGAAGCAGTATTTGCATTAACAATAGACAGTGATCAACTGGCTTTGGCTGGAATATCCTCCTGTGAATTATCTTCACACAGGTCCTTGAAGACTGTAGGTGTCTCAATGTCACATAATGTCATTATTTTTAAAAAGCAGTCTGAGGGAAGTTTCAGGAAGTTCTAGCAAGACAGGTATCAAGTCCTGGAGCTAAAATCACTGTTTGCATAAATGCTGTTAAAGCCAAATGAATTGCTTGTTTCTGCCAGCTCTGGACTTGAGGCCAAATTTTCAAAGCATCTGAGGACAGTGACTCGAAGTAGGCTTTACAAAAGCTCATAATCATTTAGGTTTCCACCTCTCCATGAAAGATGCTCTGCATAAAGGCATCTGGGCATCTAGTGCATTTTTTAGGTGCTTGAATGTACAGCTCAAATACAATCATTATATAATAATGAAATGTCAGACTGCCAGAATTAATAGTGCTCAGCACCTCTAAAACCTACCTCCCCCCTACTCTTCTCTGAGACATTTCTCAGCATGGCTGCTTGTACCAGTTTGATGAGATCCCCTTTGGAAACTAAAGCATCATTTCTATTTATTTGATAGCAAGTAGAGTTGGACTGTAATCTGTATTTTTTGCATAGTAGTTACATAGGAATTAACTCTGATCTATTATTCTCTCCACTAAAAAAATATATTCAGGAGGTAGGAGTTGGGAGAAGCTGCTGAAACCAAATCATTAAGTCAGTAGTTACAGTGGAAATTAACGATTTAGAGTTGTCAGCTACATCCTCATAACCGTGGATGAGAAATTGTCATGCTTGGAGAGAAATTGATACCTTCCTAGTGCAGACTCCAGTCTAACAAATGAAAAGGTGAAACCATCATTCTTGATGTAACAGATGATTTCAAGCCATCATAAAATAAATTGATGGCAGAAAGATACTGAACGGGATATGACTTATTAGGGGAGAAGAACAAAGAATTCTGAGGTGTGGCTCTGGAGGCATTTGGACACCTTTCCCATCTGCACAGTTGGAGTCATTAAAGCCTGAAGTGCAGTGCGGAAAACTGTAGGGAGATACGGGGTATGCCTTTAAGGAAAGACAGATGGAAGCCTCTTTGGTGCCTTCAGAAAATATCCACACTTTGAGAAAAAAATCAATGAAGGAAAATAAAGAGCAGATTATTCTGGGGATTAAATTTTGCTGTGCACTTGGAGAAGAGGGGGGCAACTACAGTGTGTTTCCTTTACTGCCTGCCATCACAGACCTACGTGGTTTCTGGCATTCTCTGTTACAGAAGGGAGAGACCAGTAAGGGGTGGTAAATGTTGGTGCTTCGATCACTGACACTTGTCAAGGCATCCCAGAAGGGCAAGGGAATATACTGCTGTGGGGTGCCGAAGTCTTGGTGCAGATTTAAGTCTGTCTCTTAAACTTCCTAGCATAATGTACTCTCTCCAGGACACCAGCTCACAGCAAAGCTGTCATGCAACGGTTTGCAGCAATCTCTTGTTTTTCTGCATGTCTCAAGTCTGGTGCAGCTAATAGAACCACTGTAAGATACTTGCACAGACACAAAATCACCCAGTTTCTTCACCTGTCTGAACTGAGGCACTCGGCTCCACCTGTGCATATGCACGTGAAGTTATGTTCATTGAGTACTGGGCCTCTAGACAACTGTGTTAAACTGGGTGACTCTGGAGGTCGTTCTGGGAAAAATACAGGATTTGCCATCAAGAACAAGAGCTACAGACTCTCTAGTATGTAGCAGTGGAGACAGTATTTTATTCCCATTGCGTACAGAAAGATTTCCTTGTTTATAAGTAAAACTTTATTCAACCTTCCAGCTGTGGCAGCCAGCTGTGCTGTTACTCTGTGTGAGCGAATGCTGAGGGGCAGCATACAAAGTGTCTTCTTAAGGGCCTACAGGTTTTAGGGTCAGGATTTTCTGCACTTTTCCTTTGTAGTAACTATGTCGCTGTGCCTGGCTTAGGTGGGCTTTCATGCAGAAAGAGGAGAGCCACAGTATGAACACTTTTGTTCCTTCTTGCTTTTGTCAGATAATTCTGTTTAGTAAGAGTAAGTTTGTAAGATCTATAAGGGTTACAACACATGAATCTTAATGCTGGAAGTTATAATGCTGTCTGCATATTTTATAGTTTTGTTTCTCCTGATCCATGCATCCAAATGAGTGTTTTACGTATCTCTGGACATTCCTTGTGCTTTTAAGTGCAACAGCAGAGACATAGGTCAATATGGTTATTGTAAAGATTAATAATATTTAAATACGTAAGTATATAGTCAGTAGTTGTAAAATAACTATCTTTTTATAATAGCTGATACGTATTGGTAATCTGGATAATAGATTGCAAAATCAGTTGATTTGTTTGCTTTTACCTGTGCTTACAATCAGTGTCTTCAGAGATGATTCTCAAGACCTGCTGGGGAGGAGGTGGAGGTGGCAGTCACATGCAGGAAGGCAGGGCAGTTTGGGTAGAAGAGTTTGTCTGCCTTTTTATTTCTCTGACAGTTTTGGGCCCCCTTCATTTAAGTATTAGAAACACTGACTGAGGTTCATGACTGCTGATTAATAATGATTCATACAAATCATCATCAATATTTTCTAGAGATAATTTTACTTTAAAAATCAAACATACCTACCTGATCAAAAGGTAAAAACGTGGCAAAGAAAATCCAGCGTTTCTTGTAGAAACATCTAAAGCAACAAAGCTAATAGCAAATTTTATTTCCGATCAGAAAGTTCCATTTAATGCTGAAACTGTCAACCTGCCTTTGTACTGTGTGGTTAAAGTCACATGGCTCCATTCCTGAGTATTAGCTTGCATAGCCTTTGCCTGTGTGAGCCTTTGTCCTGTACAAAAGCAGTATTCTTGAGGCACAGCCAACTTATAAGAGCTGCAGTCCTGCTCCTGGGCCTTTGCACTTGCTTAGGAAATTCAGTGTCAGGAGAATAAACAGGTCTAGTACCTTATATATGTGAATTCTTATAGCTGAACAATCCACTACGTAGTCTCCTTCCTGTAGTATATAGTAACAACCTGGGATAACACCAGCTTCTTCAGTTGTTCACTATAAAAGCATAATACAAGGCACAGGTTTTTTGTTTGGTTTTTTTTTTTTTTTTTCCTTTTCTGGTTAATGCCCACGTGGCATTGTGTTAATATTATCTGTTACTGTCAGTGGAACGATTCATAGTCTAGGCATTAGTAATTAAACACGATAGCCCTTGTGTAGAAGGCCAGAACATTGGGCCTGGCTGAACTGTACCCAGTTAAGGACAAAGTAAAACAAAAATACTGTTGAAAGAACACTTAATTTTGAAGAGACATAGGCACCCATTTTGAAATTAGGGCAATACTGAAGACTACACTGAACTGTTTGCTGAAACAGTTCTATTACAAAACTCTACTAATCTAGAGTTAATGCAATACAAAAAGTTGTCTTGCCATGAAGAAGTGGTCTCTTTGGGAGGGGCAGTGGCAGGGAAAAATCTGAGCTTAAGGGTCAAGGAACATGAAATCAAAGAATGGGTAAGAAATTATGTTATTCTGATATGAATCCCCAAATTAAACATGTACTGCCTAATACGTAATGAAGTACTATGAAATGCGTAATGTAAAACCAACTGTTCTGTGGAAAAATAATGTAAACATTATTTTTTCAGTATTAACCTGTAATAGCATAAGCACACAACAATTATTTTTTTGCCAAGTCTACAAGCAGTTCACTAATAGATGAGTAGACTGCCACACGTAGCTATGCTAATGTAAGCATTTGCAATTTCTTGTCATTTCTGTATTGGTTTTATGTATTTTCTACAACTTAGGTGATGCCTGGTCATCTATTAGGTAGCCAGAGGGTGAAGAATTTTAATCAGTAGCTACTAATTTTGCACTTGCTCTTGAGCCCAACTTTAACATGTTTTTTTTTTTTCTGGGAGCTTAAGGGATTACCAGGCAGTCTGAAAGACAACACTTGGCATTTACTTTGTTTTGTACTGTCTTCAGCTTTACCAACCAAACTCAGCTCCTAGTTATCAAAGCTATCTTAGGGTGAGATCCTACAAATATCTAGTGTTGACAGAAGCCGGTCCTGACACTATGAATAATTTCTCCAAGTTGGTAGGTTGTGGCAGCAAGCATTAAGCTTGATATTATTTCTAGTCTGGGAATGATAGTAGCTGCCTGACTTTGTTGTTCCTTTATGTATGTTCTGAAGTAAGTAAAATAACTTTTTGCCTATTCTTTCTTTAAACTTTAGGTGTAATCATATGATTTCTCACCCATGATGGGTACCTTGGCTTGAAAGTTATTACTGAAATCTTAATCTAGTTACAGCATTTCAGTGTGGTTCTTGAGCTGCAGCACTTGTTCTGAGAGGTATCTTGGTTGTTTTAATGGTTGTGCATGTATTTTTATCATTAGGCATTCTGTTGTCTAAGAGATTGGGCATGCTACTCTGCTTCTCTGCATACATGTGGTTTTCTGCCAAAATAGGACCAGTGATGTGGGCAGAATTGGCTCCTATAATATTTCCTTTTCAAAAAACTTTCATGTAATAACTACAAAAGTCAGTCATAAAAAGGAGAGTGGAAGGAAGTCAAATGTCAGGAATTGTTTTATTTCAATAACTGGAAGTAATTTTTAGCCACATTTGTTTCACTAGTGAGTGCCAAAACAATATAAATTTTGACTGATGTCAGTGTGCTCAATTTGTAAATCAGTTTTAGCAGCTACCCGCTAATTTGTTTTTGTGGGAGAAAGAGCTGAAAAGGAGGATTTTAATACTTTTTTTAAAAAAGGAAATATTGAAGTACTTGTACCTGACACTAAACTTCATCATCCTCTATTTCAGACAATTCTCTCATTCATTTTTGTGAGTTTTGTCTGTATAAAGATCACAACAAGGTTAGGTCCATTTCTGTTAACTCTGTTGTTTTCTTAGTCAGAAAGCTAATATGCTTTTTAATGGATTGATGTTTATCTGCTAGAGGACTTTAAATATACTGTTCCTACAGCTGTACATGACCGTAGGGCATGCCATTAACACAGTTAAGGGGAAAGAAAAAAAAGAAAAAAAAAAAAAATACTACTAACAGAGATTGGAATAATTGCTGCCTATTCCAATATGGATGGAGCTTCCAGAGATGAGAGGAAGATGGAAGAAAAGAACTAAGGAGGGAAAAATGAAAAAAAAAAAAAAAAAGCTCCTTAATAGCAGTTAGTTTTTATTTTGCAAGCAGATGCCAGTTGAAGACACCTCGTGTTGTTAACCTGCACCCACTCTCTCTGGGGCAGGAGTACACGCTTCAGACTGAACATACGCACAGATGTAGCTTGAATGGGGCTGAAAAAAACAAAGAAGTCATTGCTTTGTACTTCCAGGAATCACTCCAGTTCAGGAAATAATATTCTATATAATTTCAGTGCCTCTTAAATTCAGCCCCCCCCGTATAAACAACAATGTGTTATATAAATATGCTAATTATTGTTGTTAAGACTTTCACCAGTCTCTGAAGCAGGCACCTACCATTGTAAAACAAAATAACCGTTCTCTATTTTGTGTAAGTGCATCCTGAATACATTAGGCGCGTGTGTCAAACTGGGTTGGAATAAATTTATTCTAAAATTTGATACACATACTCCCCCTATGCATTTAAGCTTTAATATTTATAACTTGCACTTCAAAGATTTAGACTTGCAGGCAACAAAACGCAAAACCCTAAATAACAAAATGTTTAGATTTCTTAAAAGATGGGCTTGTTTGCTCCTGCAGATGCATGTACAGCAGGAGCTCCAGGTAGTCAGTGGGATGTAACACGGCATCTGTGCGGGGTTTTGCCTGGGCTGTCGTTCCACCCAGAGGCAGGGCGCTGGTCCCTGTGCCACGGGGACGGGGACAGGGACAGGGACGGTGCCGGCTTCTGCCCCTCCGGCCGCGCCCCCGCCGCCGAGCTGCCCCCGGCTTCCCCCCTCGGAACCGGCTGCGCGCCTCCGCGGCCGCTCCGCGCCGCCCGGGGCACCGCCGGCGGGTGCTGCTGCTATTCTGGGAGGGGGCTCCCGAGCGGCAGAAAGTTTCCGCGGAAGCCCTCCCCTCCCGGCCCGGCCCGGCGCCGCGTCCCCCCGGGGCCGAGTCCTGC
>JAVJGJ010000033.1:12995438-13037616 GCA_035590215.1 Microhierax caerulescens
GCCCCCAGCTCCCGGGGCCTGCGGTGACCCCGGCTCCGTGCCTCCCCCGGCCTTGTAGCGGCCCGGCGGACAGGGAAGGGAGGCGTTAGGGATGCTGCGGGGATTTGCAGCTCGGGTAAGGAGCTGCAGGGGGATAACGGCTCCTGAAAGCAGAGTCCAGCCCAGCCCGTGGGGCTGCAAGGGAGGGGACTGCCCGGGAATAAACCCGCGGGGAGGGCCGGGATTATCCGAGCAGGGCAGAGGAAATAATTCGCTGTGGCTGGATGGGGGCCAGGCGAAGAATGTAGTCCAAGTGGGAGCTAAAACCACTTTACTGTAGTAAGATCGACTTGTTACCAGGGATTTTGGAAACGTTTCTCATTGTGAATGCTAAAGCCCTAGTCGAGAGACGGAGAAAATAGGGTTGCGGTGGGTACTAAAGAACATGAGCTTTCATAATTGGTTTGTCTGTCTCTTAAGGAAAGCGTGCCATTACCTGCTTAGGTAAAGAATGCAAGGAACAAGGCCTTTTTTGGCACGTCTTGTCACCAGTTTGGGTTTTTTTAGGAACCGAGATATACTGGCAGTTTCTCTCTCCCTTGAATGCGTTAGCCCTGCAGGCACTTGCAGAGTGGTCCCACTGGAACTGCTTGTCAGTGAGGGAAGTGGAAGTGGATACTCTGTGAGTATCTAGGCAGCCTTCTTTACTTCCTTGCTCCTGGGTGCCTTTGTAGTCCAGAGAGCAAGTTCTTTCACATTGGAACAACTTCACCGTCAATATCTAGGTTGTTTGATTTCTCCTTGGTTCTGTAGTGATGCGTTCAGAGTTGTAGTGGAGTTTGGGGTGGATGTAAAGCTTGTGGGCTCTGGTCTTTGTGTAAAGAGTTTCCTGCTGTCATTGATCACCTTTCCCCCCCCCGATTTCTTTTTAAATCCAGGCAAGCACTAAGCAAGTCTAAGGTGGTGGAAATGAAGGTTTACTGGAAACTTACATGTGTGTTTCATTATGGCTCAGGGATACCTGTACCTTTTGCTGAAACTATAGTGCTTAAGTAACACATCTCTACCCTAAAATCCCTCCAGATGCTGCTGCAAAAGTTATCTTGTGATAATTTCTTAAGCCCCTCAGAACATTTGACTCCTTGAAAGACTCCTTCTCTATTATTTCAATAAATGCAAACTGGATGGCTTCATTTTAGGGCTCTTTGTTGTTTAGTTATGCTGCGAAGGTGTCAAGCTATGTACACATAAAAGCTGATTTTCTGTGTGTTGGTTTTTTGGATTTGTGCCCCCTTGGCCTCAGTCTGCATGTGAGGAGTCATGTATGCATGTAATGCTTTACTTAAGGATATGAAAATGTTTTCTTCACTTTACATTTCAGGAATTTCTAACTTCTAGTGCTTTCTGCAAATTTTGCAGGTGACATCATTCCCAAACAGTGCCTTATATTTAGCCATAGTACTGGTACTGGTATTAAGTTTAATACTGACAGACTTGGAGTCTTATGTTTGACTGAAAAATCTATGCTTAGACAATTACATAAACTAACAAACTGTGGAAAATATAGAGGCCTTAGTAACTGACTTTGAACGCAGGGGAATTGCTTAGTGTTCGACAATTCCGAGAAAAAAATCCCTCTCTCACCCTGGCTTTAGACCCTTTTCTGTGAGAGTCACGTCCTTTATCTCTAGTAGGACTTGCAACTACTTCTGAGACAGCAAACATTTGCTTCTGGGTCAAACAACACAATGTACAACATCTGATCCATCAAAGTCTGCAGAAACAGTGTCACAGTAAACAATAACTTTCTCGGTACTTACTGATACTCAGCATCTTCATCTTGAATCTACTTAAATGTTGTAGGTTTTGCTCACCCCACTGATTTCTATATCTGCATCAGATGAGTGTGGAGATGGGGCAGTTTTTCACTTTTTAGGGATTCCTGGTTTTCTCACTCAGTTGTGCAGCTGAATGAAACCTGGATGTGTTGTGGGCTTAGGCCGGACTCATTTGCAGACTTAGTGTAGTACCTCAGCAGTGATGTGTTGTGTCAGAGTGATATTATGGGTAGTTTACACTGTTATGTGGGTTTTTTTATTGCATCTGCTTTTATGTTTTGGTAAAATAGATTTGTATTAAAGAAAAATTTCCATAATAAGGGATTTATTACAAAGGAGTTTACTTATGGACTGCATTTGGGAGAGCTGGAACAAAGATAAAAAATATTCAGCATCTCTGCTGCTCGTAGCTATTTACGGTGGGTTAGCTTGTCTTTCTGATAACATTACAAAACAAGGAGGACCAAAGTAGTGTCTGTCTCTGGTGGTTTATGGCCTGTGTGTGCAATCTGAATTCTCTCAGTTTCTTAGGGAAGTTTTTTCCTAGTCTTTAGAAATAGGGAGGGTAACTGACCAGGAGTTACATTTCAGTAAAGTTCAGAAAGGCATTCCTTATGGATGGGACTGTACAAAGTTGCCATCCTCAGTGGGTGTTTCCCAGTTTACTGATAAGGGAGAATCAGTGAGAAACTCTTGCTGAAGACAGGTAATTTTATTCTTGGATGATTTTACATTTTTGTCAGTCTGGGGACTTCATTATAAAACTCTACTGTTAGTGCAGTCTGCTGAAGTGACAGACCTCCTTAATTTGGCTTACTGTCTCCTGTGGTTTCATTTGAGGTTCTTGGAGCTCAGTGCTGAACTGATGCTTAAGTGTGGTAGCTGCTGTGCTACCCACATGGACTTTTTGTGACAGTTGAATTTCGTAAGGCAAAATAAATTTTATTGCTGTAACAAGATCTCTTTTTGACTGGGAATTTTTATGGATTAGTAACAAGACATTTTGGGGATACTGTTCATCACATTTTTTTTTTTTTCTTTATGGAAAAGGTGTTATCAACATAAATGCTAGTATGATTATAGAATTACCCTTAGATAAAATGCCTCAGGATGAGCAAAACTGATTAATTGCTGTTTATGGGAGCAGGGAAGTCTTTTCTGTATAGAAAATTCAGTGCCTTGGTGGTGATAATAGCACTGATCTAGTAGCAGTGAGATTTCATCAGTGCTAGCTGCTGTAGGAGTCTCATCACCAAATGTATGCAGATATGTTTGCCTTCTCGTTACTTGGCCAGGCCGTGGGCCAGCTCAGCTAGCCCTGCACCTGTGCTAGACCAGCAGTGCCAGAAGCGCTGGGCATTCCCAGTGCTCTGCCATTTCTGGGCAAGATGATTACACCAGGCCCTGGGCTAAGGTAGTATCTTGCTGGGAGTTTCCACTGTGTGGTGGACCAGGCTGTATAAATCTGTGCTTGCTGCTGAAAACAAGAGGTCTGGAAAAGAGGGACTGGAATTTCATAGGAAATGTCTCATATTTTCATAGATGTTTGTGTTCTGAAATGTAATAAAAAGAATCCTTTGGTGGAAAATTTTTCAAATTATTTTCTTTCAGGAAAAAAACCCAGATGTTCATTCTGCTTTCTCAGAAATTTACTTAAAATATGAAAAAAACCCACAACCCAGTAATTTTTGCGTGGAGAGTCTTTAATCTCTAACTTTTATGCTCAACTTAATTTTTGTGAAAAGCCTTGAAATTTTTGAAAGTGTTTTCCAGATATTTTTAACATTATTTACCATTGAAGAATAGAGCAGCAGTATAAACTTGGTATTTGTAGGCATAAATTTGTGCACTAATTTTTTGCTGTCCTTACTCCCATCATACAATTCCCATTGATCTCACAGAGCTGTGGAACAGAGTAGGTTGGAAGGCGCTTCTGGAGATCACCTTGTTCATCTTCTGGCTAAGAGCAGATCCAGTTAGAGGAGGTTGTCCAGAGCCTTGTCCAGTGGAGTCATGGTATCTCCAAAGTGGGAGACTCAAATCTCTCTGGCCCGTATTCCCATGGTAACTCCTCACAGTTAAATTTTTTTCCTTAAATCTAATCCACATTGTCTGTGTTGTAATGTGTATCCACTGCCCCTTATCACTGTATCTCCAGAGAGAGTCTGTCTCCCTCTTCTCTGTATCTTCCTGATACGTAGCTGAAGGCAGCGATGAGATCCCCCAAACCTTCTCCATGTTGCCAAATCGAGTAGGTTCAGTCTCCCTGGACAGAGACATTCCAGTCCCCTCTGCTGGGCTCACTCCAGTGTATCAGCATCTTTTTTTGTGCTGGGGAGCCCAAAGGTGCCCATAATGCTCCAGATGTGGTCTCTCAAGTGCTGAACTGAGGGGAATAATCACTTCAGAGAAGGCAGGCAGGAATCCAGATGGCTAATTTCAGGTTCAGGGTAACTCCTGTTTGCCTTGCACAAGAAATCATTTCACTGCCTGTGGAGCTACTTGCATGAGTATAGGGAGCAGGATTAGCCTCACATGGGCATGCATTTTACTCAATTTAAAATCGGAGTTATTTATTTTAAATCTGAATTTAAAGTCAGAGATATTACATGTGTATTGTAGCTTGGAATATTAACGAAACTGCTATATCATTCCCTTTGGTCAGGCCAGTCTGTGTGTAATACTTTTGGATTTTTTGTACCAGTTGTCCACATTTTACTCCTCATTTTCATTGGGTTTGTTGTTGGGCTTTTTTTTTTTTTCCATTTTAATGCTGTCTTTCATGCAGGGGCAATGGGGAGCAATGAAATCAGTTAGGTTTTCAGATCTGTTGTGAATGAAATTCCTGAAGAGGTAGGATGGGTGGTTAGATTTTTAAATTCATTTGTTTATTTAATATTCACTAAATCACATTTCTAAGAAGTCTTAGGGTGAAGATAGTTTTCAGTTTTCAGGTTAGCAATTTTCAAGCAATGGATTTGAATACAATCAAAGTCACGTGAAGTCCCAGCAAGATCCTAATGATTTTTTGAGTTTGGATGTATTGTAGAATTACCAACAAAAGGAAATGCCTCTATGCTAAAAGTTATTTTGATGAAAAGGATCACATTTTAAAGTTACTGTATAACATTTTTCAGCTAGCATTTATAGGACAGGTAAATTTATTTTGAAAATATTTTTTTTGAGGTTTAAATCAAATGATTTAGTTCTTTAGGCATAAAATCTGTCAAGAAGAAAAGTAATTTTAAATTAATAATACAGTTGAAACATAGCAATAAAAAATATTTTACAGCAGCATCAGGGCCCAAAGGCAGGAGTCATGTTGTTTTACATGCCATGTAAAGAAATGAGATCTAGAATGAAGAGGCATTTCATTTTGTTTCTATAGTTGCTATGTCAAGAAAGTATTCTGTAGGAATTTTATGTCATGGGCAAATTCTCAGAGGCTATTTTTCTGATTTTTAAAGCTACCAACTATCTTTTTCTGTGGAAAAAAAGATGCTCTTAGGCTTTGGAATGGGGCCAGATTTAGTTTCTTATTTATTCACCTGCTTGCAGACTTTTGAGGAAGATAGTGAATTATGTTGCTGCCTTCTGTACATTTTTTTTTTTAAATTTGTATGTACACACTAGGAAATAATTGGGTCTAAGATTGTTACTGAAAAGCCAATAATATTTCCCCTAACTGTCTGTCTGTGGTTTCAATCTTTCTGATGCCAACTGATATTTAAGCATGTAGAATGGAAAATTTGATCTCAGTGTTCTTTTCCCTCTCATTGTGTGACTCAGTAATTAAATATATAGTTAATTATGCAATTTATTTTCTGTTGACCTTTCAAGGACCTTAAAGCATCTGACAGTGAATGCACAGTCTCAGTGTTTATTTCCGTGAGTCCTTGTATGAAGTTATCATAAGTTCTAATGGTACTTCTGGAATTAAAGTTGGCCAATGGATTATTAACAAGTAATAACATATGTGTGTCCCTGGAGCTACGTAACTATAAATAGACACAGATATATAAAAAGAAATTCTGAATTATGTTGTACACAGCATTTAAAATTAGGTAACACCACTACCACTAGTAATAATAGTAATTCTGCATGTTAGATACTACAAAACATTTTATATGTTGTAGGTCCACTCTTTGACATAGGTGTCGCATGCAGTGTTAAAAATCCTACCTTTGGATAATCAGACCCACTTGTAGTCCCATAAAACAGTGATACCTGTTCCTAAGGTGAGGGTGTCTGTGATCTTGGGGAGGGCTGTACTTAAAAACTGGTTACTCGCTATGGAGGCCACGTCCTGTACAGGCAGAGCTCGGCTCGCAGAGCCCCGTTTGTGTGAGTCAGGTGTCATGGGGAAGGAGAAAATAAAAGCAAAATGAAAGAAAGCTTTATACTACAAACTGGTTTCTTGAATATTTGAAAGATTGTTGGTCAGTGTAACCCTCATGGAGGTTAGGAGTTTTGTGATTTATTTCTCATTTTTTACGGATGGACACTAAAGTGAAGTATTTGCCGTTTACTGTCAGTAATCTTTTTAAAAGCGCCTTTTGATAGAGAGCTCTTGGGGAAAAAAGGCACACCCTGCAGTATTACTAGGGTAGGCAGGCATATGAATCTAGCAATGCATTTGTTAACTTAAAACAAAAGTACAAACGAGAAAAAGCCAGTATGGCAACAAAAGAAAATCTGTATGTGACCCAAAATTGATTTTATCTTTCTGAAATTGTTGTGTGGTAGCAAGAAATATTTAGTGCACCTTGGTGAAATAAAAACCCTGTCATTCATTGTCTTTTGTGTTTTACCAATGAATACACAAACTAGTATTGCTCCATTTTATTGCTATTTTATTTATGAAGTGTTTGTGAATCTGCAGGACCTCTGGAAGATGGTAAAATATTTATATATTCGCAAAGGCACAACGTTCCTCACTGGAACCTTGAACATTTTTCATAACAGTAAGGAAGAGATGCAGAGAGATCAAAATGCTTGGGGACCTACCCCCAGGCTCATGAAATTCTTGTGCAATTCAGACCTGGTTTCACTGGCATTGTGCATGCAGAAGTGAGGGTAAAATAAGGTGCTGGAAGTGATGCTCAGTCTTATGTAATGGTGAGGCTCCTTCCTGAGAGGAATTGCTGTGAGAAGCAGAAACCAGTGACAGAAAAAAAAACTTGCACAGAGAATGATTTAAATGCAGCCAGATTTTATATGAAACTGAATAAAAGAAATATATCAGCAACCTCCAGGTTGTGTTTCTCCCTCTATCCTGACAGACTGGCATCACTTAGGAAGTGAGACATATTTTTTTATGAACTATTAATGGTTAAAGTAAGGATGTAACGTATTCTCTTGTTTAATAGTTCTAACCTGTGGAAATAAATGTGCAGTAGGATAAGTGAACTGGCAATTAGTTTAAAACCTCAAGAGCAGAGGTTTCCTAGCAAGTTCACTTGCTAGGAAAGAGAAGCGTTGTGATAAATGATTTGGAGAGCTGGGAAACCGGGGCAGTTAAGTGGCTTATGCAATTTATTTGCAGAGAAATGTAAGGCAGGCTTGGGGACAAAAGGAACAGAGCAAAGCACAGAAAAAGGAATGAACCCTGAGGGTTTTACAATACAAAAAGATTATAATGGAGTTTAGGATAAAACTTTGTCTCTGACAGCTTGGGCATGGTGTTTAATGCAGTGGAAAGAGCAAACAATAGCATGGCACAAACTAGTAAGAAGATACCAAAAAGAAATCAGATGAACTGGGTTGCTGCAGCACTTGAAAGGTTGGTAAGTGGGACCACGCTTAGAAGACTGGCTGCATCAATTTCTAGTCAGCCTTTGTGTATCCTTTTGACAAAACAAGATATTCTCAAAATTGTGGATGGAATTATAAAGGAGCAGTTGTGAATGACCACTCTAGAGTATAGGTGAGTGAAAGCCAGTACAACTGGCTTCTGTCTGAAGAGGGAAATTGTGGTTTAAGTATCAGTGGAGAAAACAGAAAGGAATTGAAGGGGGAGGGAGCCATGGGCTGCTTGAGTTAGTGACTTGTAATTATGAAGGACACATAGTTCCTTAGTGCTTAAAAGGACAATTGAATTCTATCAAGAGCCCAATAGAAAAAATGAAATGGTACGAACACATGCACCCAGAGTTCTGTGTCTGCCACCCTTGCTCTCATTACTTTATATTGCAAGCTGTACAGATGAGCATGGCTTTGTTACCAATCCAGATTTGCTCCAGGCTTAGCTGAAAATGTACTGTCAGAGGCCAAAGAAAGTGAAGGGCAGCTAGGCTTTATTGTTTTTTTTGGGTTTTTTGGGTTTTTTTTCTTTTCTTTTTTGGTTCTTAGCTTGAAAATTGACTTAGTTTTTAATTCTAAGTGTATGTGCTTTGTACTTTGTTATTTGGAGTGGGTTAGTATTTTGGGGGCTTCTTTATTCAGATTGTTGAAAGTTCTTATCAGTAACTAGCTGTTATTAAAGTATATACTTGAACACAGTGTGCAGATTCTGATCATAGTGTCAGTTAGCTCCAATCCTACTTTGTTTCAGAGGTTTAACAGAAAAACAAGTCCCAAGGCAGCATATGTCGACGAAGTGTCCCAAGATGAGCATCTGTTAAATACTGTAAATGAAGTATCTGGTTTACCCTAATAGGCTTCAGAATTGAGCTTTGTTGTTATGATTTTAAAAAAAAATATTACTTCATTTCTGGAATTCTTGGTACATAAATCTTTTTCTTCTGTATGATCCAACAGTTTTTTTTTTTTTTTCAGATCTGGTACACAACAAGGAAAGGAAGTGCACTAGGTAGAAAAAGCTGTTGTTCCAGACGCCTGTATTTTTTCCTTCAGATCATCTGGCATCAGAAGCAAGGATGTGATCCAGCGTTGACATGACTGGGAGCCTAAGGCACCAGTAATATGGCACAGACTTACGCATTTCTGTTTTGTAGCATGAGTTTGATTCCTGCGCCCCACTGGATCTCTTCCCAACAGATGAAGCTTGGCTGTGAGAAAAAGTAATGAGTGCAAATCCTCTCCTCTCCTACGTGTTAGGTTTTTCACTACCACTACTACTACAGTTTCAGCTATTGTGTATCTAAAAGGTGTTCTTGGGAGCTTAACGGTGGTTATCTGGGTAGAATCAAAAATGGTCCAAAAATGAAGATGTGAGGGACACGGACAGAAATTCCATCCCTTTTGTTTTCTGTCCCTGTTGCCTCCCCTGGTATTTCCCTAGGCTGTGTGTTCTGGTGGTGGCTGTAGCTGCACAGCTCGGTACAGGCTTGTGAGTGATGCCTTCAGTCAGCTTCCCCAGTCAGCACCATTGTCTTTTCCCACTGGTGTTACCTGTGTTTAAGAATATGAGCATACAGAGGGAACAAAACTAATTAAAATTGTAGTATGAACTGCTGCTTTCCAAGCTAATCTAAAACTACCAATCTACCTCACAGCATTTCGTTCCTGTGCCAAAAAAACATTCAAGAGCCTGTTTTATTATTTCTGAGAGTAAGGCACCTTTGCTCAACCCGTCATTACAGAGGAAAAGGACTCAGCCTGTGCTGCCCTCTGCTTCTAGACGCTGTGTGAGATGTGCAAATAAATCTGAGAGCCAGTTCGTGTTTTGGTTTTGTTTTTTTTCTGAAAACCAACACAATTATTCAGGCTTTGGAATATATTGAGAAGGTAGAGTCTTGCTTGTTACTGGGCACTGGCATTGCTGATACCACCCAAGTAACTTTTTTTAGTTTTGACGGTGTCTTACCAGGAACTACTGCGTTTTACCAAATTAGGTTTCCAAAAGTTGAGCTAGCGTGTTCATCTACGTATCATCTGTTGGTTTTTTCTATGCATCCATGCTCACTATGGATAATGTAAACCTTCAGGTTCAACTCCTGTTTGAAATTGTGCTTGTAACATACTGTGGCAGTTACTTAGGGGAAATTGACAGTGATGTCAATAGTAAACTGATTTCGGTGCCATCTGCTGTATTTTGGCTGCAACTGCCACGGTGTGGTGAAGGAACAAAGATCGAGTTTAGCTGGTGTGCAAGGAAATACAAATCCTGTTGTATTCAGAAGTGATTTGTACAGTGGTAGACTTCGGTATTTTCTACATCATAAATTCACCGCATGTCAGACTTCTAAGGAATATCTATGGCCAAAATGAAGATGACACCTTTTTTTTAGTACTAGTGTCAAGACCAAAACTGAATAGCTGTCTTACCATTGTCCATATAGCCATAAGTCTTACCATTGAAAAGATTTACTTATTATATATATACATACACACACACACACACACATATATATGATTCTATATGGTCTCTGCTACCATATTTTGAGATGATAGCTAAGGAGCAATTGCAGCAGATTGTCCCACCAGAAAGATCGGTTGTAAACTCCCAAAGTTTAAGAAGAAAAGAGGATGTGTGGATTTTGAAGTTCCAGATCTGTTTGCTGCCCTGAATAGGCAAATGCATTTCTTTTCTTGTAAATACAACAAATAGTAATAACAGAGAAAGTATAAATACAGAGTGTGCAGTGTCAATTTATCTAGCCAGGTTCCAGTGACCACATTTTGCAATGAAAGCACGTCGCCACTCTGCTCTGAAATGTCAAATTAAATGGACAAAGATATTCCCGTGGTAACTGTCCAGAAAATAGCTGGTATCACCACTCTTAACTGCTGCCTTTTGTGGATTTACTATTATTTTGACAACACGAAAGCCAATGCCAGCTGACAGACGTGTGCATCTGGCATGGAAAATATTGATAAAAAATTCAGTGATGGGGCTTGGTAGTCAAGTCAAAATGAAAAAAAAATCAGTAAATATATAGAGGGTGTTTTTGAGAAAGAAGGAAGGTATGAAGAGAGTTGGGGAACGCTATAAAAAGATAGAAAGCCCTTGTGTATGTTTTATATGTGTTGAGATAAAATCCTTGCAGTGCCTATGATAGCAGAGTGACCATAGTTGTTGCTTGCTCACCCTTCTGCATCCATGTGAGAAGTAAGCACGTGTGGCATAACATGGTTGTTGCCCAGAGTCCAGCAGGGAAACCTCTTGTAGAGTCAGTGAGCCTGTGGTGTTGGTGGAACATCAGTGCCCCTGTTTCCCTGAACACTGCTAGTTCTTTGGGGTGTAGTTTAAGCCCCAGGTGAAGCATGGAAACATGGTGAAATTTTTATGTATCGGTGATCACTTCTCAGGGTGCAGATCCTTCCTGCTTCAATGCCGTCTTCAAAACCTGTATGCACGTTGGCTGTGAAGTTACTAGAATGTGTTATCAAAACAATAAATTTAACGTATGAAATAATCACATATTCAGTAAAAAGCACTAGGGAAATGCATTATTTAATACACTGCCTCGTGATGGTATTTAGTCTGGAGCTAAATACAGCTTCAGCTGTAATTATATATGTGCTTTACCAGTGGGGCTCCAATAAATGGATTTCAAAGCCATGCGGAGGACAGTGTTATTACACTGATTTTCTATTACTTTCAAAATCATTTTGTTTCTGACAATGTGAACTGACAACAAAATGAACATGTGTCCCACCCACTTAGTGGCTTTTTTTTGTACATGCTCTTTCTTTCCTTTCCCCTCAGCTGCCCCATGTGAGGGACTTGATGTAGATCTGTACACTTACTATAAACCAGTATCCAGCTGCATTTAAATTACTGCAGGTGTAGGCCTGTGAAGCAGGAGCTCCAAGGTGAGGGAGAGTAAAGAGCACTCCTTTTGTTGATGGAAAGGGATTAGTGTTGCTGTGAAGAGGTTTATTTACAGAGTCCCTCTATCCTAAAGCAGCTCTTGGGCAGGCTATATATGAACTTGGATTTGGGAACTGCATGGTGCTTCCCTGGAAGATCTTGTAACCTGCGTGGATGAAATGGGCAGAAGAGATAGGGAAACCGGGCATGTCACTGCTAGTATTTATGTGGGCTTGCATGTGACTTTAGAAGCTTAACACAAGGTATAGTGAAAGTATACCTTTATGTCTGACATTTAATATTTCAAGTTTTATTGTGTAAAGGCAGCCAAGCCTGGTTAATTAATTTAGAAATTCTTATTGAAGTGATCAGTTTATGGAAATTATCTTCCTGCCGTTGAATGGAATGAATTGCTAATAAAAAAAAATATGTAACAAGAGACAAGACAATATAAAGCTGTCATATGAATAATGCGTTTTTATTCTATTTTGCTAAGTTAAGAAAAATTCAGTTGATCCAGCCTTATTTATTCCTTAGAGAAATACAGGCCTACAGTCATTACCTATGTTTTAGAATGCTTTATTAAAAACCAAGCAATTAGTTGAGCAAATAATATACCATTTCTTGACAGATCATTAGGCTGTTACATGAAAAAGAGGATTACTCATAAGAAAAATCAGAATCCTAGGGAAGCTGTAGCTAGAGATGGGATTAAGCAAAATGTATTAATATTTAGACATGGTATTACAGGCTGAGGATAAATGGCAGACAATTGATAATAATGTTTGTATACAAATGGGCTTAGATCATGTCTTCCTGTTGAAGATGAGTCAATCTGAACCTTAAAGCAGATTGGCACTGAATAGATCTGCTCTTTACAGGTCAGATTTGTGCTATGATGCCCTCTTTTACAGTAGGTACTGCTGTCACTGGCATTTGTGAATGTTGTGTAGCCCACAGTCAAGTGGGCTTAATTTCCCTGTAGGCTCCATTGCCCTGTCTTCAGTTGCAGAAAGTGTCTTTCTTGATTTAGATGACATGAAGTAAAATTGTAGAAAAACAAAGCAGATAGGATTTTATTAATTTAGATAGGAACCCCATCGTATTATTTGTAAAGATGCAGGAAAGTGTGGGTGAGAGGATTGTTTGGGTGGGTAAAGATGTGACAAGAAGATGGGCTTAGGATCTTGTTTGGAAAAGGTGGGGGTGTAAGGGAGGAGAAATGTGTGTGGAAGCATGGATGGAGGGAACAGTTCCTATTCTGGGAAAGTAAGATGAAAGGAAAATAAACTTGAGGCTGAGCAAGTCCAAACTGTGTTCTAAGAGGAGGTGCCTCATTCCTTTTTTGGCATCCCTATCTGATGTCAGGGCTGGGGAAAATGTATATCCAGGTGAGCCCCGCTCACACTGTCTTATTCCTTTCTTTGGCTACTTCTGTAGAAATACCCAGTTGGTGTTTAATTTTCTCAGGCTTCTTGGTAGGGTAGGTGTCGCAGCTGTATTACCTGTAGAAAAGAGTGACGTGGGTGCAGTGCAGTCACATGCTCAGCATTCAATAAGAACCCTTTGGTTTCCTCAAATGAGATATGTGAAAGATATGTTTATTTTAGTTTGAGTGAAGTTCCTCTAAGCTGAATCTGAAAATCTTAACCAAGTGGAAATGGCAGAAAAAAGGCAATTGTGCTCTTGAGATAAGGGCAGCTGGTAGGTGGAGCAGCAAAAAAAACCTATTAAAATGAGTGCATTGGAAGGAATAAGATCAACCGCTGTAATGTTTTCTATGTCACAGACTTGCTGTTGCAGCTTGAACTGTTCCCATTACAGCAAAACATTATTGAAAGGACTTAAATAGCTTGCCTAGCGGAGCAGCATATAGTAGTACCGCTGTAATTAAGCTTCCGCCAGCATTTCTATGATAAACATATCTTCAGGGTCCTATAACCCAGCTTTCAAATCTTTATTTGGTGCTTGCAATATACCATGCTGTGATTTAACCTTTGTCCAAAGATAATGTGAAACTGCTCTTACCGTGGTGGACCCTTGTTCAGATCAGAGGTGCTTAGAGCAATACATGTGTTCCAGAGTTCTGTGGACAATGTTGGCTCTGTGCAGGCTGTCCAGCCTGTGGGGAAACGGGCAGCTGAACAAGCGAGTATAGTGAAATCACAGCGTTTGTCTTCAGTAAGAGCCTTATCCCTGTATCATGAAGTCGTTCTGCAGTGCTCAGAAGAGAGCAGGAAAATGACAGTGGAGTGACAGTCACGGTCTGATTCTTATTTCATCTTCTCTGCTTGAGAAGGAATATAATCAGTGCCAGTCCTTTTCTCTCCATATGCAGTATTAGAAAATCTCTCAGGTTTAAGAGGATCCAGGAGCCACTGAATGTCCATTAGCACATGTAGGTGGGCAGAGGTTTGGATCTGCATTCAAAATACTTCATCTGATAAGAGACCTAAAGAAGATTGCTAGTTCATTGCAGTGAGGAGAAGAAAGAGACTTGGTAAACTTCAATTTCTGCACACTCTGGGTGCTTAACAAGACTCAGGCAGTCATCCTCTTCAGGAATGTCCTGTCTTTTTTCAGAAAGCAAGGACGCCTGGGGAAGCTTTTAGCTTCTAAAGGCAGCACATTAACAATACTGTTATACCCAGCATGTGAATACAAGGATGCTTTCCTGGTCTATTGAAAGTGCGTGGCATTTTGTGCTGCTTCTGAGAACCAGTGGATGTAAAGTTCAGTTGTCCTTTGGGAACTTGGTGCTATCAGCTTAGCTACCCTAGGGTTCAGTCTCACCCATCTCCTTTGGGATATTAATTGATATTAATTGATATCAATACCTTATTGACATTAATAAATAAGGAGGTATAATGTTCATTCAGGGTTTTTGCTAGCTGTAAGTCCAGAGACTTAAACTAAAGTCTATAGCAATTCTGGACTAAAATTTGCTCATTACTGGGCTTCATATGGATACTGGTGTGTGAAGGCCTTTATTTTCCTAGCAAAAAAAAAACAGTTTTGAGACATTGCCTCTTTATTACTGCCTGCTGTAAGCAAGTCTCTGAGACTAGTACCTTGTAGCATAGTGCCTATGCTACCGCACATGAAGGACATGTCGTAGTGATTCTTCTTAGAAGTTTATGCAGCCGTGGCTCCTATCGCTTCAGTAATGACTAGAGGTAGGTCCTGTTTATAATGATGCAATTCTAGGCACCTTTGAGAAGCATCAAAATAAAATGCACTGCATAAACACATAAAGTGTAGAACTTTGGTTGTGCATGTTAGTTTTCATTTTCTACCTAACTGGAGTCCAGTTTAGCTGCATTTGAAGTGTGTCAGCTCTTAAGTTTAAATTCTACATGTGAATGCTTCCAAGGCTGATTCCTTGGATAGCCCCAACAGCTGCTGTCATGGAAATGAAAGCTTGTCCAACTGTTCAGCTGTTCTTTGGGGTCTTCAGAACTGTCCTAGGATGAGTTTTCCATGGTCAACTTAAATATTAACTAGGGATGAGTGTGTTTCATGAGTCTTTTCCTGTAAACATCCTGTGAAGGATTTGAACCAGAGAGCCTCTGAACCTGGCAACTAAAAATATCAGGTGGGTAGAAATTAAAAAAGCTAATCTTAGAGCTATGTGAGAAAAACAGCTAAGTGCTGATTATTTGTTGTGGTCTAAAATGGGGTAATTTGGGCAGCTGCAATAAAGGTCTGATGTAAGTAGTATGAATGAGTAAAATAAACATGTTTCTTAGAGGAAGAATTGAAGTAATGAAAAGGCACTGAAACCTGAGTCCTTGTAAGCCTTTTTCCATCCCATATAGAGCCACGTGAGGTATGTTGGTCATACATTTAGCATCTCATAAAAATAAAATCTGTGCTTTATTTCTCACCAGTGTTTTCTGTATGCAATAAATACTCTTTGTGGCTATGCCATGGATTTTAAACCCCCAACATGGTAAGTTTAGCTTCAAGATGTGTATGTGACTACCTTGTTCTAACTCTCCCTCATATTAACTGTGTTACCCATCACTCTTGCTCACAGTGACCTATGAAATGCAGGTCCCGCTCGTGCCTTATGCTTCAGGTTCTCTGTTAATTGCAATGGGAATAGTACCATATACAACACGCAGAGCTGTAAATATGTGCGGAGGAGGGTGTTTTAATTATAGGTCTTTGTAGATCTTTTGCAAAAATCTCTTGTGCCTCCAAGTGTGCTGTAAAATAATGAATAGTACTAAAGCTTTCATCCTTAAAATGCATGAGCATTAGAGAATGTTACTTATTCAGAATGTTTTTATGCATATTAACTAACCCTTGAGATGGTGGTGGGAAGTGTGTATGTGTGGTTACTATGGCACATGAAAGGGAAGACAATGGTCAGATAACCTTTCAGAGGGGAGTCCCACTTTGAACACTTGATGTGTAAAAGCAAAAATCTCGGCCTACATGACATACCTGAGATGAAAAGGGAAGTCTGTGTCACAGCTAGGATATGAGCCCAGAGTTCTGTTCTTGCAAATAGGCTTTATTGGTGCATATTATTTATGTCACAGATTTCCTCCTGAACTATTTCTACATCAAAGGCAGTCAGCTTTGCACAGGTCTGTTTGGTGACCATTTAATGTTCTGCCAGATATTCTTCTCTTGGAAGGCCGTGTGGTGCTTCCAGTTCACTCAGAAGTGATGTAAGTGACAACAGATGGATTATACACAGCCATTCTCATAGATTGCCTTGTCTGCTTGCCAAGTACTTGCATCAACATCCCCAAAAATCCAGATGTTGCAAAAAAATTTAAGAAACTCGATTCTAATTATGGGTGATGTTTAATCATCTATTTATAGTAAGTAGTTAATTGTGGAGATTATTTTACTAGGATTGAAGAGAATCACTTAATTTTTCTGGCAAACTCGAAGCTCTTTTATAAAGAAAGGAGGCTGCCTATATTCTAACACTTTTTTTTTTTACGTCTCTTCAGTAAGGGTTATTATGCTTTTCACTTACTCAAAGCGATTGCACTGCCTGGCTTGATAAGAGGTTTTGCCAGGTCCATGCAGGCACTTGAGAGACAGATCTGTGTGTGTTCAAGATGTGATTACTCAGTCAGGTGACTAGTGGTCATTGCCAAAACAACAGAATGAGAAAGATTTTTTTGTCAGCATGAGATGTAGCTCTGCTGCCTGGTATTTCTGACTGCCCTGCGTCTGGCCCTCTGCTAGCTTTCTTGATGCCAGCTCCTTTGCACGGTTGACTTTCGCAGTGGATCCCTGCTAGCCTTGACTTCTGCTTCTGCTGACGGTTGCTGTTGAGTACTAGAAGGCAGCACAACTGGGCACAGCCATCGTGTGTTTCTGCCTTCTCTCTGGGCCGTATTGGTTACAAAGGCTGTGGGTTTTGCTGTTCTGGATCCTTACCTAGCTGCAGAGCTCATGCCATTCTCAAGCACAGTACTGTTAGGAGAGCAGCACACAGCTGACATCTGCTTGCCCCCCATGTTTGCAATGGCAAAATACTCCAGGGAAATTGTCAGACGCCCAGAGTTGGAGTAGTTAGCAATTATGTTTGGGAAGTTCCAGTATCCATGTGCATGGCTCTTGCCCAGCTGAGTAATAAGAGGAGAGCTTTGTAGTCTGCCCAGCTGTGTTCCATACTTCTGTAATCTCTGTCCGTCTTCCCTCCTGTTCAAACAGTAATTCGTCAACCAGGAAGCCACCTACTCTGCTGTACACCAAGGCATGGTAAATCACAGTGGCGACTGCACTGACGTTCAAGGCTGTGCAAGCAGGGCTGGCTGCAAGCAGCGCAGGACCTACTGACCTGGGTGGAGGCTTCAGGTTGTCAGTTCTGCTTGGCAATCTGCCAGGACTGCAGTTTTCGGAAGAAATCCTCAGCTACTGTCAGCTGCACGTATTGGCGAAATGTGCTGTGGTTCTCTGAAGGAGAAGGAGGTCTGGCAGGGTGGGACCTGCGGTCAGTGTGTGGTTTGCTCGCAGAGCCCTGGTTGCTGGCTGTGTTGTACTTGGCATCTGTGGGAGGAAAGAGGAGCAGATGGTGGCAGGACGGGACCCCATGTGTGTCAGGGGAACAGATGTGTGAGCTGAGCAGGCTGAAGTGGCTCAGCTGCTGCTGAGAAATGAGGAAGCCATGTCCCTCAGGCTAGTCTCTGCTTACAGAGAATTTGCTACTTGTATATAACGGAACTTTTTGGATCAGAGGGAGAAATAACTTTAGTTTCCTCTCCTGTTTTTGACCTACAAATTCACGCAGTGCTCTGTTTCTCTGCTCCTCTCTCCTCATCCTAGCAAGATTTGTTTGCTGTCCAGGAGCTGGTTTTTGGCATATTCTTATGCTAAGTTTTGCAAAGTCACTATGTGTTCACGGGGAGGGGTGGTAGGGTAGGGCATGCAGCGGGAGTGCTGGTCTCCCAACCCTCCTGCTGTGAGTGTGCTGCAAACTGTTGTTCACAATGGCAGAGGATCAGGCAGAACATTGTTTGGGAAATCCGAGTATGACATGGATGGGAGAGCTCAGTCTGTAGCATGGGAAAGAAGTAATTAAGGAGTGATTGGGGTGGGATTAGATGGTGGCTTCTGCCAAGTCCTTTGTGATGGTGCTGCCAAGACCAGTTGTATGGGTGCTCGAAGAGGTCTGTGCATTTCTGCCGGGTCATTGTGCCTGTTCCGAAGCCAGGCTCACTGCTGAGGCTCTCCATCGGTGTGGTGTCCGTGTAGTCCAGCACAGCTTGTATGTGGTTATGTGGTGTTAGGGGTGACATGGAGCACCAGGCTTTTTGCAGAACAGGGGGGACATCACAGCTGCTGCTGTGCAGAGAGGGAGGAAGAGAGTGAGGCTGGAGTATGAGTGGGAAGGGAGTGACCAGGAGAGGCAGTGGACTGAGAAGCAGCCGCTGAAGATGGCTGTGGGAGGCACAGCAGATTGTCAGTGTGCACATCTCTGCTATAAACCTTTCATAACCTTAGCCCAGTAAAATACTATAACCAGATTTTAAACTGGTGTAGGTGTTTGCCTCTTTTTTTTTTTGTGGCTGACCAGCTTGAGTTCATCCTGAACATCTGCAGACACCATTGTTTTGAGTCCTGAAGACAGAGCCTGCCTCTCCTACCATATGGCACACTGAGATTTGCAGAGCTGGTGGATCAGCAGAGTTACAGTAATCTTTCTAGAGGAGGAGGAGGAGAGATGATGAAGGTTGATTACATTACTGATTACAAATACTGAATTAAATCCAATTGCAAGGAGTCTTTGCCTTTCATGAAGCCATTAATCTGTAATTGTGTGACAAGTGATTTCTGTGAATACTTTCAATTTTTAGGTGGTCACTGAAAGGTTCCTGGTACTTCTTTTACTGGTTTGCTTGTTTGGCTGCTTGGGAAGGTTTTGCTGCATGGTTGTAATATAAAAATAATGAACAAATAATGACTACTGGGTAATGCATGCATTCATACACAAATATACTCATTCAAGGCAAAACCCAACTTTTACAAGAGTCACAGAAAATAAAAAATTATTTGGTATTGCTTGAGAAAATCCCGATTAGTAGTTGCAGTTTGGTTTGGAAGGAAAAGTATTCTAAAGAAGTGGGGTTGGGCAAGATCTATCATCAAAACCAGATTTCAGTGTCATGAAAAACCGTCAGGACTTAGTATTTGAATCCTGGCAAACAGACAAACATGCCCCAAGCAGGGTGATCTGGACTGACCTTTAAATAAAGGAGGCATCTGGAGCTTGCATCCTTTCCCCAAAACCATTGCCTTGCCCGTTATGCCCTTCGGAACTCCTGCCTGAACAAGATCACCTATTTTTCCTTTATAAGTTCTGGCTTTGTAGCCTTCCTGGCTTCTGGAAAAGTCGGGGAATTTTTGTGAAGTCAGCGTTAAAGCATCAAACTGATTGAATTAACTTTCTGGACTGACTAATGTTATCGCCCATGCGTAAGACGTTCCCGTGAGCTGCCAGAGCGGAGAACCGAGCGGGCAGTCGGTAGCAAAACGGGGTGCGTGGGTGGGAGCCCGCGGCGCGGCCGGAGCGGTCCCTGCCGAGCGCTGCCCTCGGGTGCCACCAGGCGGCCGCTCCCGGCCATGGCAGCCGCTGCCGCCCGCAGCCGGCAGTGCGGTTTTTCCTTGATCCAGTTCATGAAATAGCACGGTACTGGCAGCACCGACTCGTGCTAAATTTGCTTGTGATTTTCTGCTCTTGCACTAGCGTGCATTTTATGCATCTGTGGTCGTGGGAGATACTGTGTGCAGTAAGTGCAGCAGCCAAAATTCTGATGCTTCAGGGTTTTTTCAGGTTTTTGCCATTTTTGTGTTCTTCAGGTTTACTTTTTAAATGGGGACAGGAGAACACGAACAGTTGTTCAGAAAAGGCATTTAAAGATGATGGAATATGGACTTACATTGCAGCCTGTTTTCTCTGTACTGCCCCAGTTGCATAAAAGTAGTTTCTCATGGCTAGACATTGTCCCAAGAAATATCTGCAGTGCAGGAGGTTTTCTGTGGGTCAGAGCAGCAGATGGCTACGTGATGTCTCCTGAACCTTTCCATTTGAGAAGGTACTGGCTGGTAGAAGGCACTGCAGGGGAGGCCTTGAGCTCTACTGAGGCTGCCAGTAGAGCTCCTTGGACCATTTGCAGCCCAGCTGTTACTGACTTTTTGAAAAACCTTATTTGGTCTATTTTTTAGAGGTGTTTTCCTGGTGAATTCTGCCTTGCTTTGTTCTGCTTGTTTCCGTAACTGTACTCGGAATGCTGGCTTTCGAGTAGAGGTTCCTTTTTAATGGGGAATGAAAGAATTGCAGAGATTTATGATTGATTGTGGCACTGATGAAGGGGTTAACTAGAATGAATTAAAAAAGTCTTGTGGGAAAGCAGGTGGGACAGCTCCTTGCTGGGGATAAGTGGAAGGAAATGCTGTTTTTCCCATTTCTTTGAGGCCAGGCGGGAACAAAGTCAGGAAACTGAGAGAGGTCAGCAAAGATCTGTGGGTTTTTATTGCTCATAAGAGTTTTGCTGGTTTGTTTTCTTTTCCTTTTTCTGATGCAGTCTAAAAGGGTGTCTTTGCTGTTTTGTTTTCTGTCATGATTTTTCTATGGACTAGATTTAGGCAAAAGCAAGCACTTTGATCTGATCAGAGCTACTCAGTTTCTGGTAAGGTTTGATGACTTGTGCTAAAGTAAAATTGTGATAGCTTCTTAAATGGGAAGGATATCACCTTGATGATTTCTTTCATTCCAGGAATCATGAAGGTAAAAACACAGGTTTTATAGTTTTATCTTTTACTCTTTCAAACTTGACATTGAAACATTTATTTAAAAAAAAGTAGGAAGGGAGAATAGATCAGGAAAGGTGGCAATTATTCTTTTTTTTTTTTCTGTCCTAGCCCTACCTGAAATATACTGTAAGTATATCTATTATTTCTAGCCAAATAGGATAGTGTATCTACATGTTTGCTAGCACCCTGAGCATTTCTCCTGCATGTGACATATGCATAGGAGTGAAACCATTTAAAATATATATATGTGGATCTGTACTCTGAACTCTAAGCTCCAAAAACTGAGTGTGGCTTTACATGACTTGCTCACTACAGTTAGTCCTGGCTGGATGACAGTACCTGTGCTTCAGCAAGTCTGATTGCCATATTGGCTTGTCCCTTCTGGGGACATTCTAAGCTTTTGTCACTGGTGGGAGAAAAGGGAAGAACCCACTGACTGAAGAACAAGAACTAGAAAAAATATGTTTTTTCCTTTTATAACTAATTATTCTGTTTTCACTGCATTTGCTCTTATATTCTTCCAGATGGTGTATCAGTAGTACTGGACTGTAATCAGATACTACCTGATATGATTGTTCTTTCTCTGAACAGTGGAAATTTGTTTTGATAGCAGGACCTTAGCTCACCTGACCTATCTGGGAAGCATGGCAGTGTGCCAGGTGTTAATATTCAAACAGCTTTTCATTGCTGCTTTGATACATATCAAGGATTCTGATCACAAGTCATTATTTCATAAAAATTTCTAATAGGGTGGGAGTAAAAAAACCTTTATTAAATAGCAGGAACTTCTATGTCTGAATATAATAAAATAATTTATGATATATTTTTAGGGATAAGAGATTAAAATGCATATTAATTAAATGAATAATGAAAACCTTTATGAGAATCTCTGCTACAAGTTGCAAGTAGCTGTTTAATCAAATTCTTTCTATGGAAAAATGCATTTCATTATAACATAATTAGCACATCTATTGTGTTTTTAATACAACTTCTACTAAAGTGTGTTTGATCTGGAGTTTGCTCATGGCAATTAGCAGAGAAAAAATTGAACTTTTTTGCTTTATTCCAGACTTTGTAAATTATAACTACTATATCTGGGGAAAATTAATGTGATTTTTTTAAAGTGCTGGAATAATCTTGGGGATATATTGGGGTAATCATTGCTAGTAGAGAAAAGGCAGTGGTAAGAAACTGTGCTATCTAGAGCTGCAAATGCAGAGGGCTTTTTGTTTTCTGCCACTGGTCTGTACTTTTCTGTCATGTCCTATCTACATCCTGGACTGTGAGAAAGCTGGAACTTTCTCTGTGCTACAGGGTAATCCTGCTTGTATTTGACTGTAGCAGCAGATCAGAGAAGAAGATAGCAGGCCTGGGGCTGGGGTGGTGGTGCTGTGAGTATCATCCTTTTTTGTCATTGAGGTAGCAGTGATCGGGTGTATGTACTGACCCAGGGTGTTAGTACTTTGTTCTGCACTGTGTCCTTTACCATTTAAGAGGAGTACTTTTCCATTAGGAAAAAAGGGCAGGATCTCAGTAAACATGGTGGTTCAAAATCACCCCTGGATGCTTGGCTGCTAAAATACCAAACATCTGCTCGGAAATTGAATGCATCCTGCAGCACTGGCATACACGAGTCTTCCAAAGTCAGAGGGTTCAACCTTACCAGCTGCTGAAAGCAGACTTCACTGTTAGAGCTTTTTTTTTTTCTTACCCCAGGAGGTTTACTGACAGTTTTCCAAGGAGTGGAAGAAAACTTCTTTTACAGAAAGTCCTTTGGTGAATATATGTCTAGTCTGAGAGTGTGTTTAGAGTGTAGATACCAGTGTCTTTATGGTTGAGTTCACTGTGGTACAAAGCCTGGTGTTGTCTTCTGTGTGAAGCTCATTAATGCACAGAAAATCCAAACTTGAGATTGGCTTTTACGTAGTAAAAAACCCCCAAACAAGCAGTACAAGAATATAAAAAGAAACTATCCAGTGTAAACATCTTTATACAGTGGAAATTGATACAGTGTTCCTTAAAACAGCTTTATAAAACAGGCTTAAAAATAGCGATTACAGTTAATACTATTTGTATGATGCTTACCAAAGTACTTTACTTACTGAACTAAATAATTTCATAACTAACTTTAGCTGTTGATAGGCAATACCTTAGTTACTGATGAAAACCTTAAACTGTAAGTATTATTAGTTAGCATTTTTTATAATATACTAACATGTAGAACCTAAATAGCATACACTATTGACTGGATTAAGAAACACAAAAGAGAATGAACACATTAAAAATAAAACCAATGCTGTCATCCCCAAAGGTATGTCTTTTAAAAAGGCTGTGATCCCAAACTGATTGGACTGATAGACAGAATTCTGCTTAGTTTTCCTTTCGTTCATATTTGAAAATTTGAGTGATTGCATTGTTGATGATGATAGGCATTAGGGCCCAGCTAAGTACTGTGTTGGACAACTTTTTACAGTACTGAGGACTAATGTGAGACCATATTATAATGCATTGTGGTTTCCTGCCAAGAAAGCATTTTGGGGGAAAGAAGTGTAATTTAGAGATGACATGAATAAGTGAAAAGCAAATTTGTGAGGTTCCACTACACTGGTTTAGGAAAAAAAAGATTTAGTGTTATTTGGTTAGCTACCAAATTTAAATAAACAGATCAGCTAAACTAATACATACAGCTCCAGCACAGATTCTGCAAAACTGAGTATCTGTGTGGTAAGGCTCTGTTCCTCTTGAGGGCAATGGGAATCTGCATTGCCAGAAGCCAGAGACACACCATTGTCCTAAGAGACCCACTTTTAACAAAATGTATTTGGCTGGGTAATTTCCTGCATGGGAAGTTTCATTCTGTTCATTCTGTAGCTCTTCATCAGGTGAGAAACTATACACATGCTTACCAGGGACATAGTGGTTGCAGCTCCAAAACCTTACTTACATTTGCAGTTCTTTTATGCAGACAAATGTGTGGGTGTGTAGCATTCTGGTTTGGAAGTCTACAATATTTTCCTAGGTGGAAAATACCCGTTTTACAGTACCTGCTTAGGAAAAAGTCAAAACAGTTTCACAGTAATGAGGCCCTTCATTTTTTGTCCCTGAAAAATTACAGTTGCTTTAATAACGTTGAATAAAAAAAACCCTATTCAATCTCTTTAGAAATTTAGAAACCTGTGTTTCCATCTAGAGAGATTTACAGTATTGGAGTCTTAACATTCCCCTGATCTGCACATTTCCTGCTCCGCAGGATATGTTTCATTGAGTAACACTGAGATCCTATTTACAGAAAGAAAAAAGCAATTTTTTCTGCTAGCTAGAGCAAATTCTAGCATGCCAGAAAGGTGCCTGAAATCATTATCAGGCTGTTAAAAATGACAGATGAAACCAGATTGTGCATCTAAAAATCCTGTCTAATTTTATTTTTAGCAACTCATATATGTAGTAGAAGACTATAAAGCAAGAATAATTAATATATTGAAAAGAAGGAAAAATCATGTCTCTCTGAAAGTGGTGGAATAATTTCTAATATTAATTGATAGACCATGTGTTCCACCTCTCGTCTGCTGGGTAAGTGTCAAGAGTGGAATACCAATAAAGGTGTTACAAGGGGGCCAGGCAAACCAGCTGGCTGGAGATGCAGGAGGTTATTAAAAACGTTCCTTCCCACCACCACCACACCTCTCTGTTCCAGTGGATGGTGACCTTGAATGCATGTTGATGAAAGCAGTACAGGAGGAGAGGGATGAAGGAGAATCTGGGGACAAAACCACTTTTGAAGGAGAAGTGTCTATCTGGATAGGGAGAGGCAACTCCTCTTTCCTAGAAGACTCGAGCAGGTCCTCGAGCAGCAGTTTTGGGGAAAACTGAATGTTGGCAAGGACAGCAGTGCTGGGGAAGTCAATGTATGTGATCTGTGTGTTTGTTTTTAACCCTACTGCGGTCAGTTTTTTTTTCATGTCTGTTTGAAATCCTAGTATGGCTTGAGTGAAGAGCTGCGAGTTCTTTGGCCATTGGCAGTCTCTTGGTGTCTGTCTGTAGTGGGAGGGAGAAAATTCATAGCTAAATTGAACTTAATACACAAAATCTTCATCTGGCTCTGATCCATACAGCTCGGCTAACATTTTAAACCTGGGTCCCCAGTCATTTAGAAAGTCATAATCAATATCTGAGTCTGAGGAGCCTGATTCCAAAGAACTGAGAGATTCTGCAATGGACTCAGCACCTTCATAGCCATAAATGTGAAGTGTGTCATATGGCAGCAAATCCCTGTCATTGTCGGCTTCATCCTTCTTAACTTCAATCATCATTTCCATTTCTCCAGCAGCTGAAGTTATATTTCCAGGAGGCTTTTGGACTTGTGCATATGGAGAGGGAACTGCTTCTGGCTTCATACCATTCTTGCGGACGGAGTTGAGTACAGATACATCATAGCTGGTGGTATCCATTTCACCACCACCTTCTTCATCATAAGTGACAAGCTGCTCATGAATCTCTGCCACATTCCTCCCAAGACCACTCAAATCCTTCTTGTGTCTCTTTCTTAGAAGAATTAACAATGTGATTACTGCAAAGAAAACTTAGATGAGCGTGTGTAAATAGAGAAGCAAGGAAGTCAAACAAATTGCATTTAAGATATGTAACAGTCTGAAGTGACTTTTTTTTTCTGGAGTGATTTTTTTTTTAAACACATTTATTAAACAATAGTTTGGCTGTAGGATTTTTATGTTCTCGAAGGAGTTCAGTCTGTACAGGAATTGTACAACTGACTCTTGAGCTGGAATCACAAGAACAAATGCATAGTAGTGTCACAAGTTCATTGAATCAACTACTGCCTTGAACTGGTAAATCTTTTAGTGCCAGGTGTCAAATGCCACTTATGTGGTAATTGCAAAAGAGGCCTCTTAAACGAGAAAAAATGTTGCCCCTTCTCTGACAGATTCCAAATACAGCAAATGGGTACTGATCTGCTGATTTGTTACAGATTTATTTATGTATATACATTCACTGTACTGTTTAAAGGGTTTCTAGACTAGTTCAGCCTTTGGAAACAGGAATCCTATTGTTGCTCCAGCACAATTTTCCTGTTTTATAGCTGTATGTGAGCCTAGTAACAGTAAATCAAGTATATTATGCAAACATGCAATAGCCTTTCCAGTGTCTCAGCCGTTCCAATAGAATGAACAGCTTTGTAGCTGAAACTGTGCTAACAGGCCAAATAGAAAGAACAAGTGAGATGAGTCCAATAATTACAGTATTTCTGCTTTCGTGACCATTTTATATCCACAAAGCTTTTGTAGATTTCAGTTAAGAAAAACCAAAACAAAATCCCCACGTTTTAAGTCAGAGAACACTACAGAAGTCAAATACTTACCAATGATTGTGAAGATACAGATAAAAATTGCCACCAGTGCTTGTATACTAACTCCAACTTGTTTAGCTCTTTCCTCACAAAAAGTGAAGTTGCCTTTTTCATTACACTTGCAGACACTGATGACAAGTGTATTTGTGCTGCTGAGCTCAGGATCACCGTTGTCTGAGATGATGACAGGCAGGTAGTGGATTTTGGCAAGTTCACGATTAAACTGTCCATATTTGACAGTGATATTAGCTGTGTTATCTGGAAGAAGTAATGACATCTAATTAAGTGATAATCTCTACCAGATTTTCCTTATAGATTATCAGTCAGTTGGTACATCTTCCCCTTAGACAGAGGCAGCCTTTAGCAAACCCAGTGAAACTTGGGTGGCAACAAACAACATTTTTTCCCCCAGTAAGTTAAGCCTTTAAAAATAAATTGTTACTTAGTTCAGCTAGACCAATCATAGGTCATTGCCACAGCTTTTCTCCCCTGTGTCCAAGTGTCTCACTTAGACTAGCTGAGAAAATGCATTGCAGGGATACGGTACCATAGTTCTCAATCAAGGAGAAGTTGCTATCTTCTGTGGCCAGGGAGTATTTGAAGAAACCTCTAGGTGATATTTCATCTTTGTCAGTAGCTGAAATCCTGATGATGACCTGTAAAGATGGAAGAGGTCATAATTTTCAGCATACATTCCCTCCAGTGATAAAACAGCTTACAGTATTTAAGTTAGAGCTGGGCTGTGTATCCTGTATAACCCCTTCAGTAAAGGGCAGACAAAGATATCTCGTGGTGCTCCTCTTCAAGTTCTTTCAAGGCAAGTAATTTCCTTGCAGGTCTTCACAGAGAGCAGTCTTGCCCCTTCATCCACAGGTGGGAAACAAAAGAAGAAATCTTGTGTAACTAAAGCACGAAAAAAGTCTTATCCTCAAAGGCATATGGCTCATTTAAATACCTAAGATGGATGTCTTCTAAAGTGTTCAACTTAGAAGTATGACTCATTCATTGAATGTCATTGAGACTGCCACTCTTGAAGGACATGCTTGTCTTTGAAAAAATCAAGTGGGGTAGATGTATAAAATATAAAAAATGTGTATGATTATGGCCCAAGGGTATTACAAAAATTAAATTAAAGGTGAGATAACACCTTGTGTGTTCTAACAGATTCCGTCAGAGTCCAGTCTGTGACAAAGTCTCTTAAACAAACATTACGTGTATGGGCTAAATACTTGTGTCTGAGGCCAAATGTCTAACACCATTTGTGCATGCAGATACGTGCACTCTGATGAGTCGTGCAGTCATGGAATCATGGAATGGGTTGGGTTGCTAGGTACCTTCCAAGATCATCTCGTTCCAACCCCCCTGCCATGGGCAGGGACACCTTCCACTAGCACAGGTTCCTCAAAGAGCTCTCCAACACTGCAGTGGTGTTATATCAGCAGTCTTTCTTTTAGTATTTTGGAATGGGTTTATTCTCAGTATCGCATAAACATTTGTGTGATAGAACTGAATTGCTAATTTTTGCTCTGCAAGGCTTGACTGTAGTTCACAGTTCAATTGCTGATGCATGTACGTATTTAAAAGCCTGGAGGGCAAGGAACTGTGCAGCTCAAGTGTGTAAGCAGATAACACTCAATATTCCAAGAGTGTAAAGTCCTGAAGAGAGATTTCTGACCACTGGTGTTGTAGAAATCAGTGAAATGGTTAAGTGCTTAGGTATGAAAGCTGAGACTAACTTTTAATAAAAGACATCTTTCCCTTGAGCTTGCAAGTAGGTAATTCAGATTTAAGGGGGAAAACTGCCTCCTGTCTCACCTTTCCTGGTGCAGCGTTTTCACACACTCTGGGTTCCTCAGGATAAACAAGTTCTGGAGCATTGTCATTTTCATCAGTAACTATTACGTGAACTTGGGCATGTGATTCTCTGTCAGAAAGACGGCCTGCAATGACAACAGTAGTACAGGTCTCTGAGATGTCTGATATCTCAGTGCTGTCTAGCGCTGCTTTTCCACTGTTTGTGTGGAAAATGCCTCCTGCATGATGAATACAGTGAGTTTCTAGCTCCATCATTAATTAAAATGTTTCCTTTGACAGATTCAGATATTTTCCTAAAACCTCTCCTATTGGGCTAAATCATCAGCGATCTGTGAGGAAGAAAACGACAATTGCTTATGGCTTCCTGATTCTTCACACCGTGTGGCTATGAGATTCAACATCATTCTCTGTCACTAAGGCACCAGACACAGAACAGGCCATGTCAATATTATTAAATATCTTTCACCCTCCAGAAAAGGCCGGCCCTGCTTCCTGAACCGGAGCGAAGCTGTGCGGGGATGCCCGTGCAGCCATGCTGCCTGGGCGGCAGCGTGGGAGGGTGATTTTGTACCTGCGTGAGTGGGTGAAGTTGGCTGGGATGCTTCTGCTCTAACCACAGGCTTATTTCTGTTTCCCAAGCTTGCTTTTTATTCCTTGTAACAAACTGAATTCATTTCTGTAACAGCCAGGCCCAAATCTTAAAACTGTCTTTGGCCTGTTTGTAGGTACTCATTTGATATGGAAGATTATTGTGCAAACCCTGCAAACCCCCCTTTCATTCGTAGCTTAGTGGAAACAGGCTGTCAGGTTGTGGCTCTCCTTTTTGATAAGCTAGTCCTGCTGCAAAGCTGTAAACTGATTTATTTCGAATAGGGAAGTGGATAGCACTTACCATCTTCAAGGATTTCCTGAGCTGCTACAGTGACGTTGTATGAGGAACTGAATTCTCTGTCCAGGGGCTTGGGAAGTTGAATAATTCCAGTATCGGATACCCTAATATAGTCTCCATTAGGACTAGCTCTTCGTCGAATAAATCTGTTTTTTTTGTTTAAAAAGAGATATGTCAATGCAAGGGTGATAAGAATGTATTTCACTTTAGTTCTTTGTAGTGGAAGGTCATAGATTTCTTGACAAATTACATTAATATCTTGACTGGGTGGCCTGAGCCTATTTCCCTGAAACTGTGCAAGCTGTGAGAGTGAAATATATCCATCAGAAAAGTTCCCAGATTATTGTCTTTTGCTGTTTCAGAAGTCTGTGTTCTTTTCAAAGCACATGCTTGAACACAATGTAACAATAAATTATAAGCATATCCATGGTTATGCATTCTGCTGTAAATGTGCAAATGTTTTACTGTAAGGTTATGTGGTAACTACATGGGTAAATGTAATTTGTGTTTGTATTTGTTGATTACCATATATATATGTCCATGGCTGCAGTGCTGCAAAAATCAAATTGGATTTTTTTTTTTTTTTTGGCATGCACATTCTGAAAATTAGGGCCAAAGTCTCAGTGCTTTGTCAAATTCTTGGAATCATTAACAAACTCTCAACTGTAAAATAGAGTTACTAAAGCTGATGTCATGTTACCTGATCTTCCGTTTAGCTGCGTCAGGGTCATGTGCCCAAACTGAACCAAGTGTTTTTATTTCTGGATCATTTTCCCTTACTTTGAATTCATATGGTAGTTTAGTGAAGACAGGAGGCTCATCAACATCAGTGACTTCAATGGTGACTGTTGATATGCTCCTAGAGCCACCGGATTTGAAATAGCGAAGATCAACTGTGGGGTCTGTTGCTTCGATGTCAAACCTGTATTCTGCTACTTTTTCAAAGTCCAGGGGCTAGAAAAAAGACAAACACAGATATTCTTCCTTTGGAGATGTCCAAGTAAACTTTGCATTAGCTATCTATGCAAACTTAAGCTCTGTGCTCTAATTCATGTTTGGAAATATTACCAAATTGCATCTTAGCTAGACTCTTTGGAAAGCATTTCCAAACAGAACTTCTCTTTCATAGAGTGACTTGAACAACAACTGGTTTTGAACAGATTCATCCAGTATTCTAAGGTCAGCAAGTGTTTCTTGGTTTAAGTAATTTTCTTTTTATAATTCTGTAGCTACCAAAACTTGTTTAGCTCCTTTTTCTCAAAGGCTGGGGACCATATTCTCCTCTTTGCTAGGCTTTCTGCTCTGAAATCATTGAAGGCAGACTTCATAGCTGCACTGACTGATAGCTGGGGCATTTAGTGATAACTGGCATCCGCTTCCTTGCTTTTCCCATTGACTGAGATTGTGAAAGGAGTCACACAATGGAAGGAAGGCCAGGAGCCAGAGCACTAAGAAATGCCCAAGCTATCGCTTATTTCAAATTTTGGGTCCCTTTGCACTATCGCCTGGGATTATAAAAGCACTGTGAAATCCACAATAATTAATTGTGGTGAGTTTTGTTTTTCTCTTTGAGTAGACATTGCAAATGGAAGTGGTAGTGCTTATCTAGTGGTTCAAATTTTATCTCACGTGACTGCTTATTTAAAATCATGACATATGCATAGCCAACAGCATGTTACAAACAGTGGGGTGAACTTTGCCCACTGCATGTTAAAAGATGAGCTGATTTCAAATCAACCGGTGTGTATATCTGTGGGGTCTCTTATTGCTTCTCCTCTGGGCAGAAGTTGCGAGCAATGGATTCCTCAGGTCCTGGAAAGACCAGAGGAAAGGCTGCATTTGGTGAAGGAAAGCTGCATACATCTAGTGTGACCATAACTGAGGACTTTACTGCTGGTCTTGGAATATTTGGTACTTTTTTCCTTAAATTTTTCTCTTCTTAATGACATTTCTAGTGTTAACAGTTAGAGAGACATTTGGAAGTGAGAAACACATTCCCGTCAATCTGAGGATTACAGGAGGTGATTTATAGCTTTCCCTCTTTCTTCTTCTTTTTTTTTTTTTTTTATTTTTTTTTTCTGTAAGTCAATTAAATAAATTAACCAATGAAATCTTGGGTTGGCAGTGCTCTGCATAATGCAGGAATTTACCTTAGTACAAATTAAGTAAGTCTGAGAATTAAAAAAACAAGAGCAAACCATAATAAAGGCCTTGGAGTGTTTGGGCTCTCTTAAAGAGTTACAAGGAATTAGTGGGGAACCTCTGAAAACACCCTGAGGAAGGTAAGAGAGCTGTGACTCAGGTTGGAGCAAGCGCCAAACTGTAGAGTGGTCCGGTGAACTTGTTCACATTTTCTACTTTGGTTTCACATGGGCTGTAGAAGGGAAAGATTCTTTTGACTTGGTCAGTTGGTTCAGCTCTTAAAATCACTTTGAACCATCCAAATATCTGAAGTTTGAGAGGAGCCTGGAGTTTGTAACCTAAATATCTGACATCCCCATTGCGCTCTGCAGTAATTCTATGTTTTCCCGGGACTGGCAGTTGAAATGAACTAGTGAATCACCAGCTCTTCTCACAGAACTTACAGAACAGGGTTTTCAGGATAAATGTATTTCATGCTGATTTCCATGCATTTCCATTTTTTCCTGCTGCTAATCCCAAACTGAATCAAACACTCTTGTTACACATGGAAAAACAAAATAATCATCTTTGTTACTGGGAGAAGTACCTTCTTTGGCCTAATGATTCCTTCATTTGTAAATGGATTTGCTACAATTTCAAAGGTGTCCCTGTAATCTCCTCTGACAAAACTGTATTTTGTATTTCTATGTTGTGGTTCATCAATATCTTCTACTTTGACTCTGCCAACTTCTCCTCCGACTGAAATGTTTTCAGGAACTTTAAAGTGAAATGATGCTGTTAAAAAGCACAACAAAAAAGACATGAAGCTTGAGTACACAGAAATTAGAACTTAGTTAAAAATTGTTCTTAGTTTATAGACATACAGAAAAATATTTCATTGAGAATTCAGCATTATATATCTCTGCAGACAGCACTGTATTTTCTATAAATGTATAATTAATTCCTAAAAATGCCAAGATCTTGTACAAAGTGATGAAATTATTATTGATTTTTATTTTCTTCTCTAGGTGTGCCTCACCCAGGAAGCGTAGCTAGGGCTGAAATACAGAAGACCTTCTGAATATGTAAGATTCTTTTGTCCACTTCTAAGAAGATTTGAATTGTGATGAACCCTGATATAAATTCATTATAGCTGTGTCACCCCTTGGTTTCCAAATGCTACAGTGCTTGTGTGATACTTACGGTGTTTGAATACTGGGAAGTTGTCATTGATGTCGGTTAAAGTGATAACGACTGTAGCTGTGCTTGAATCCCCAGAAGACCCTGGAGCGTCTTTTGCTTTAACAATAATTTCATATGTTGATTGATTCTCTCTGTCTAAATCAGCCCTTGTTGTAGAAATCACACCTTTGAAAAAATAACATTGAATATTATTAGATTTTGCAGCGTGTCTAATATCTCTTAATTTTGACACAAATTTTTGTGTTATGCCACATATTCAGCTTTAAGTAGCATTTTTACAGTGGTATTTTTCTAAGACTAGAAATGTTACAAGTCTTTGTACATGATGAAATATTTGGAAGATACTGTACAATACTTTCCTTTAAACTGAACTTTGCTGCTTAGAAGCAGTCAAACAATGCCTAAACTTAGTCATTACAGCATCTAGAGATTTTGTCTGAACACCTCTTTGTCTGAGCTATTTTGCTCCAGAGGAGTAGTACGGTTACAAGAGATACTGACGTTCTTTTTCAAGCTAGGTGAAATCTAAACAAGAAAGTTTAGGAAGGCAAAGTGTTGAGTTACTAATTATTGAATGCTGCTTCAGAATTTATGTATTTCCTTTTCATGTTTGGTCAAGGGAATAGTATCTGTGCTAAACTGAAAACACAAACTTATATTGGTTCCTAGACAGTCTCTTCATCAATGGGGAAAAGAAAGACCTTTTAGCTTCTCATTTAGTTCATGGCATCTGATATCCCGAGTTTATTATTTCATTTCCAGAGGCGGACAGTGACGTTGTGTGAGTGTAAATGAAAAATATTTTCTAAATTATGGTTAAAATTATATTTCAAATTATTATCCCTCTTGTTAGAATGACAAAGCTTAAAACTATTTTCTTCAGTATCTATAAGGTATCAAGAAAGTGTAAGGACATTTTTATCTGACCTACCAGAGTCATCAACTGTGAAGTATTCGTCTCCTTTAATGACTTGGTAGGTAACTGTGGCATGACCTGTAACTGTTGGGTCATCAGCATCTACAGCTGTCACTTTGGTGACTGAGGTTCCTACAAAAAGATTTTCAAAGAGCATATTTAGTATAAATTCTGTTTATTAATCAGAGACATGAAGGGAAATGAGTGATGGAATAACATACCTACTGGTGACATTTCTGGGACAGATCCATTGAATACTTTTTGTACAAACACAGGGGCATTGTCATTAATGTCATAAACCTTGATAATGAATTTAGATGGAGGTTCCAGTGACTGGTTGTTTCTTCTGTCAATAATGAGAGCTGTCAGCTCATACTCCGCTTTCTTTTCTCTGTCTAGCCTCTCAAATGCATATACATCACCACTGGTTTCTTCCACTTTAAAAATAGTGTTGGCATATTCACCTTCAATAATATACTTAGCGTTGTTGTTCCTTACACTTGATGTGATCTAGAAGGAAAGTATAATTCAAAGAGATAAAAGTGGGCTTTGGGTGTCCAGATGCAACACGGAAGATACACACAATCAGGGCTTCTTCAGATTCAGTTTGAAACCAGGATAGCCATCAAGACTTTTGATGCCAGCTGAAGTATTACTGAGCAAACAGCACCACCGCAGCTACAACTATGCAGGGTTATAGGATGAAACTTGCATCCAGACTGAAACTTGCTTGCTTATATATCAAGAAGCAATTTCTTTTTAGTTCATATCTCACATTTCCTAAAGACATAAACTGTTCATGCAGTTAACACATACAAATCATTAACCTCGTTATGTATGAAATAGCAGACACTACCATGTTCAGTTTGAACTACTCTTGTTGGCAAGTAACCTTCTGAACTTAGTGGAGATTTTGCTTAGATTTCACAGAAATACAGAATCGTATCTATGTTCACAGCTACTGACATTACTCTCTATTGCTTAGCATTTAGCAGAATTCCTGCCAGAGCTGACAGCTTCCTTGTGTGGAGTCACATGCAGTTTTTTGACAGTCAGTCTTTAGGCTAATGCTATGACAGTAAGATTAAATTTCCACCCCATAGATTTTAAAATTAAAGATTATATGCAATGAAAAAGGGTTAGGAAAAGGAATGAACATCAATCAATTTAAAAATGAAATTTAATCCAATCCCAAATGGTTTTGCACATTATTTAATCTGCAGATAATCTAGCGATTCTTCCTTTTCTATACCTTCACCCATCTAAGGACACTTGCAGAAGGTTTAAACCACAATTTTCCATGCACTATGTCAGCATTCTTATTTCAGCAAGCTATTTATCAGCAATTGCTGGGTTTGATCAAGAATTTCTAGTCTTTTTTTACTGATGTTATCATAAATTGCAACTGTTTGGTATTCAGGATTTGATTTATCCTGTAGTTGTCATTTACTGTTTTCTATTTTGAAATGTGTCATTAAAATTTTCTTCCCTCATTCCACATAATTAATTATGCTTCTGGCTGTGGTGCTGCTGAATAACAGTTTACAGATCTGGAGGCATAACATACAAAATAACCTCACCCTTGTCCCAGATAGTATAGTCTGTGTCTTCTTTCTCAATTTTTATTTACTTATTCAGTGTAAAAGTTATAGACTTCCAAGATTGCCTTTTCTAAAACTGGGGATGAACATACAAAGGAAAACGTCCAAGGTCGTGAAAGATAAAATCAAAATGTATCAGCATATTCCTGCAGCTGTCACTCAGTTCTGCCACACTGCTGCTGTGGCCTCTTTTAAAGGGTTTATCAAGTGTTCAATCCTGCAAATGCAATGCACTGAACACAGCCATTGCAAAAGCAATCAGAAGCATTCCACTGTTGAACGTCCACAGAGCACAGTACAAAGTGAATTACTCTTATTTAGGACAGCTCAAGGAATAGAAGCGTTCCCCTCAATCTGCTACTGAATTGGTCTGAAATGAAACAGAGATACCCTGTGTTAGCTGAGAGTACCCTATAGCCTCTTTTCTCTCTCTCTTGTGCTTTCTGCCAGTGAGCAGCACTGATCCAGAAAGGTCTGTTTCACTTTGCTGAGACAGCCTTGACAGATGCTGATTGTTGTACATGGGAGGAAAACGTACAACTGCATTTATCTGAAAAATGTCAAAGTAGTTCAATTTGAAAGACTAGATTGGAAGAACTTTGTCTGGGTGATATGCAGTTAATCATAGGATTTTATGAGCTCTGCCCTGAAGAAAATGAGTTTGCAAGCAGGTCAATGCTCATTATTATTTTTAGAAGTTATTTTCTTTCACTTTGTGAAAGAAATGTTTTGATTGTGTAACAGTATTCATAAACATAACACTTCTGTATCCAAGCCGAGAGTTGTAAGCTGTATGGTTTTTAATGCATATGTTCTTATCAGCTGATCTCCTAGGTATTTGAAAGAATCTTGAGCTACAGGAAAATATTGACACACATAAGCTGCCAGACTTCCTTCCTAACTGTGCACCTGCACGCAATGCAATTGTTTCTGCACTGTGGATACTCCATACTTGCCATTCGCTAAAATTTATTTATATTCTTCAAAAGAGTAAGAATCCCTTTGACATTATTCTTGATTTACCCTGGATCTACATTCTTGAGATTTTAACATGAGATTCTATCTATACTGCCTAGAATGCAAACAAGTAATACTTTTCAAGATACTAATTTGCTGTCTGCATTTCTGATTATTCATTGCTAACAGTCTGCCATTTACCTTGCCAACATGGTGTGGTAATGGTGTATCTATCTCTTCTTTGATATGCATTTGGTTCCATATCCAGTCTCTTTTCAGTCGTTTATGACTGGCATTGTTTGAAGAAAAGTTTTGGTTTGTTTTCTGACTTCCTTTGTCAGCAAATGCTGGAGCCAAGAACAATGAGAAAAGTAGGATAAGGTGGTTCATCTTCTTCTGTAGCCTAGAAAGTAATATAAAATATGAAAACTGTAAATAACAACAGAATCAAATCAATCAGAGAGAGTGGACATAGAAGTGCAAATGGACTTTCCTTCTACAGGAAAGTAATTGCTTTCTGTATTTGTTTTCATTTGCCTGAGCATCAAAATTTGAAATATTGGGCTGCTTCCTTCCATGAAACAGTTTTAACTAGATGACAACTGTAAACCCCAACAAAAATATTTTAATTAAATAAAAACATGTGCAAGTTTTGAAAGCTAGCATAAAAGCCAGCACCCATTTGAGATCCCATAGTTAATCTGAAGAGCAGATTAAGTAGTGAAGATCACGCATTGCACATTGCGGGAAGCACAGTCTGGCTGCAGAGCATAGCTCATGGGGAGACCAGCCTTGGGAAGCAACACCAAAGCTGAGCCAGGTCAAAGCTTACGTTAACTTGAAATGAAATGTTCCAGCTTGATGAACCAAAATGCAATGTTTTTACTTGCCCTGGCACAAAATATACTGTAGTCAATATCTTCATATGGAAAATATTGACTTAAAGTAAAATCTGGGTTTTTTTGGTGGAAAAAAATGATTAATGTGAAATTTTCAATCAATTCCAAGTACAATTTGGCAAATTATCTTGCTCGGAGAGCTCATTTATTGATTTAGTTTCTTGTCTTTTGAAATGTTTGAAGAGGCATATAAAGTTTGTTCATCCCCTGTTCTCCAGTTTTGCCACCTACAAAATGATCATTTGTGAAATTATTCTCAGGTTAAACCATATTTTTGCATCATATGTTAATACTAGCAAACTTGAGGCCTGACTTTCATATCAGATTTAGAAGTTATTTTCATGTAGCAAAGCTGATTAATTTTTGTGCTAAATTTCCCCTTCCCAATATAAAGGACTATCAGGGAACTTTAGCACTCAAATAATCAGACTTTAAATTACACATAAATCACTTTCCATTAGCTTTTAGGAACTGTTAGCATGCATGTCAAAAATAAAACTGCTAATTGTAACAGAGAAGTTGACATCACGCAGGTTGCTAGATGCGAGATTAAATTAATATTTTCAGCAGGAAGGTGCTGGGATGTTTCCAAAATTACTCTTTGGTAACTAGGCAATCAATGTTATCCCGTGGTGCAGCATCATTGTCAGTAAAAACATTTTATTTGCCATGAAAGTTTGCTTTCCTGTACTTCTCTTCTGCATTGTTGTACATAAGCTGAGGAATATTCCTTCTTTATGACTGTGCAGGAAATGACTAAATAAGGTGGCTTTGAAGTTGCTTTTTAATAGCTCAGCTGTGTTTTATACAGTTCTGTGGAGTCATATGAAACTTAATCGATTTAGCTATTTTTCTGTAGTCTATGTACTTTGGCTCTGAATATTTTTAGAAAAATAAGTAAGATTTAGCTGTTTTACTGTGCTTTATTCATGTACAAGAACGTTCTACAACTGGAAACTGGACACCATCAATAGGATTCTGTTGTGATCGCTTAAGTCTGTCTTTTATTCATAAAATCACAAAACATGATAACCAAAGGAGACTAGTTGGTTAACATCGACTAGTACAGGCTGTAGTTTTGGAAAGAACAGGCCATAGTGTTTAAATGTCATTTTCTCGTCTTGCTGTGCTGCAGTGGAGATCTGCTGTACCGCTGTGGTGAAGAGATTACCTGGGAAACCCGAGGACAATACTGGCCACTTCAGTTGCCGTTCGTTTCACTGAAAGTGACACACGTACAGACATCCTTGCAGAAAGCATTTTTAACTGAAATAGTCAAATCTCCACCAAAGCGTACTGGTCTCAGTAAAATCTACTTTGTAAAGAGAAATTTTGTGTCTTCCCAGAAATATTTTCCTAGTATTTGCCCCTCTGTTTCTTAATGCTCAGTTCAGATTCAGCCATGCCCTCTGCCAGACTCCTCAGGGTACTTCTCTTGCTGTTGCTGAGGGTGAGCACCAGTAACAGCAACTGTGGGGCCTTTGGTATCCCCGTACAGGGGCACTGCTTATCAGAAACCGAAGGCTCAAATTCATAACGAGTGCGTGGTTATCTGTGTAGGAGCTCTGGGACTGTGGTAATATCCTGATTATTCCTATGGATCCATGCAGCAAATGCAAACTCTCTGAAGTAGGTGGCCTGTTCGTGTTTCACACCGTTCAGGCCTTGTTTGCAAGCATAGTCATTAATACAGGAAGCACTAGACAGAATCTTTTTAAATATATTCACATTTCAGCTGAAGCTTAAGCTACTCCTTCCACTCAGCAGATCCATCTTTATTTTCTTAGATTTTAAGGTGGCTTGACTTCCTTTAACCCTTCATTAATGGATTCCTTGTTAATACTTGTCCAGCCTCCTTTGTAAGTTAGTGGTTCCTTTGCGAGCAATTTGGTGGAGTTTGGTCTGCCCTCTGGTATGCACCGTATGTCAAACACAGATGGAGGTAAAGGGCCTCTTGCAAAAAAATGACTTCTACTTTGTCTCTGGCATCTTTCAAAGTTTCTCGTTTTGGTAGAAGTAACACAGCACACGAGTACTTTGCACGCTGTCTTTTCTAGGGACATTTGATGGGCTTTGCTCTATAGGACAAACTGACTCTGAAAAGACTGTCTCTGTGCAAGTTTTCCATTTGGCAGCTGGAAGTCCTCTGCTGTTGGATACATAGCTGAATTCATCACAATATTTAAGAATACCCTTCTCTGGTAGCACATGCAGGCGCTTCAGAAGCAGGACCCTGCCGAGTCGTGACTGGATAAGGGGACTGTCCTGGTGTGAAGACCATGTTGAATGGATGTTAGCTCTTGACAAGCTGTACTAAATGCTCTCTCTTTTTCTGGCCATGATCGTTTTCCTTTCCAGCAGACCTCATTTGAAATGCCAGAGATAGCAGCAGAAGAGAGATATTCCCATGCCTGAGCAGGGGAGTGTGTTCCCATGGAGTCAGAAGCAAGAGAGTTTCTGAGGGGTGACAGTTGGATGATGTGTAGTGACTGGCTTTTCATTTCTTCTTGTGTCTGCTGTGGCATCCAGGACTGAGAAAAGGGAATAAGATGTACCCTTTCAGGTAATGACCCCTGTGGCCACATGCTTCTGGAGAAGGGAATAGCAGAGCATGATGCCCTGCCACGTGTGGCTCTCCCTAGCATGCTGCTGTGCGGTCCCAGCACCAGTCTACCTTCACATTCAGTCTCCACTTACCCCTCTGTCTCTAACTGATTAGACCAATAATTCAGACTTTTTTTTTAATTTAAGCAGGGACTATAAATGTTCCTTAAAGTTAGCAGGGTAATGGTTTATTCAAGTAGTTAAGTTTCTTGCTTTGCTCTTAAATTTTCTTTCAGCAAATGATGGGTTTCCAACCAACATTATTCATTTTATGTGTTGAATTATTTTAGCAAATAACTCTTGGTCTGCAGGGTGCTGTAGACAGTTAACTGAGAAATTCTGGTATTCAAACTGATTTATGGGACACATGACTCATAAGGTATAGTTTCTTCTTGCAGATTGGGAGTAATTACTAAAAAAATGTCAGGCGGAGATACAGACAATACTGTACCAATTAAAAGTTTGCAATTTACAAGGTGTTTTGGTAAGTAATCAACTATAAGGTTGATGAGCAACCACTATAAATAAAGTCTCCATGTAATGAAAACACATTTGATGAAATATTCTTATGAACATTTGTGGGTTTTTCCCTGGTAGGTATTTGCCTCTTATCTGGTTTACTTCTCACTCTAAAATTGTATATTAATGCTTGTGGGAGGTTAAGTTAGTTGACAAAGAAATCTGTTCCGTGCTTGCCTGTTAAGTAGAAGTTAAACCAGGTTTCTAAACTTTGGTAAATGAGGAGACAGTTTTAGCTGAAATGATGTATTTTTCTGGTTGATTGGACTAAAATCTTATGCTAGTCTTTGAGAATTTTTCAGCATCTGAAAAACAGCTATAGTACTAGAAATAGCGATAAGGAACATCCTAAGAGAGAAATTTGCTTGAAGTGGCTATCATTCACCAGAAAATAAATATATTTTAAAAGGTTTGTGTCCATATTGTTCAGATAATTTGCATACCTGATTGTCAGAAAAGCTAGAAATGAAATTATTGTTAATGATTGAGCTGGAAACTTGATTGTTTTTTCTTACAGTGTCTTGGCTGAAATCTGAACAACGTAGATGAAAATTAAAAACCCCATGCAAAAAATGAGAGTTTAATCAAAGCAGAGAATATCAACAACATTACTAATAAATCAATACTATAGGATATAATCTATTCCATTCCACAGTACTGGCAATTTTGCTATTTCTGGTTTTTAATCAAACCTTAGCTGTTGTGCCTGCAGCCCTGTAAATGTAGGGAATACTAAATATCTGAAATACTGTATTCAGTCAACTGGGAGAAAAATGGAGCTTGACGGAGGGCTTTTGCTCAGCTTAACCTGCCCTTGCTGTGGGTGGGGGCCCTGGCCCTGTGGTGTCTTGGGGAGTGGGGTGTCGGGATGGGTGTGTGCCCATGGACACAGGCTGGGCTAAAAGAGAAAGAAAATTAAGAAAGCACTCTTCACAAAAGCTTTTTCAGGAAAGCTGACTTTGGATAGCTTTAGTTTAGTTTAATAAGTATTTTCTGATTCCGTTTCCCCCTCGTGTCTGTTGCACCCCTCCCCAATATTCCTAAGGAGCTCTGTGCAAAAATAATGATGAATTTGCAGTGTATTAAACCCTACGATATACAGTGAAGAACCCTTTAAAATTTTTTTCAAATGCAAGAAAATTACTTTGATATATCATCTAAATACCTCCAAAATTACTATGCTTGATGAAGCCATGATAGATACAGAGCAGAATCTGACCCAGTGTCAAGTATCAAACAGACCCTGAACAACCCTGCCATACAGAATCCATTTTTAACATTAATTTCTCATCTATGTGATGTTTAAGACCGAAGGTAAATGTGTGAATGCAGTCAGCAATAAGAGATGGAAAAGTAATATACCAAACACAGGATGGGTATAAATTACCTTTGCAATGCTTGTAGTTTTGGTAAGCAAGCAAAACATCATTAAAAGAAAATAGTCCTAGCAATACTTAACACTGCCTTTCAGGGACCTTTAATGGCTGCGCAAACATGAATTGATAAAGCCTCCTCATTCCTCTGTGTGAAGTACTGCAGCTAGATAAAAAGCAATATCCCTTTCAAAAGGTACCTTTGAAGCACAGTGTGTTTCAGTGTGTTTGCCATCTCCTGACAGTGGACCAGGGTCAGGAGTAACAAGTCTCAGATTTTGTCCTCCCAGTTTCTTTGTCTCATAATTACACAACATCGCTCTACCCAGCTGCTAACAAACTCAGGAAACATGGCAGCAAAGCAATCACACAGGTGTCATTGTTACCTTCACTCCAGTGTCTGCTTGGCATCTGAGCTGCAAAACTGTGATCCTCTGTCGCTCCTTTGAGCTTACAATGTGAGCAGAGTTGAGGGCACGTAGTGAGTACAGTGAGAGTGGGAACTAGGGTAGGTCTTCAAACTTCAGTAACATCACTTAAAAAAAATGAAGTGAATTGCACAATGTTTGACTTGGAGCAATCCTTTTTTTGTTGCATTTTCAGATATAATTTGTTTTGTGTGGTTACTCAGCGTTTCTCTTGTTTCTTATTAAACCTGTCTTGTCACATGTTCTCAACAGTGTACAATGATTCATTTAAAAATAGGCTTTTCCTGAGAACATTGCGGTGCTTTTTCATTTCCAGATTATTAAGCTGATTTAAACAGACCTAGCGCCTGACTATCTGGTATTATATTTTTGATTGTCCTTATGTTGATTTTATGCATCTGAGAAGTGGTTTCCACTGATGACTAAACAGTCTGGAGTGCCAATGCCTACCTGAAAACTGACTATAAAATGACTTCTTATATGCGTGATAGTATCTTTGAGTAAATAGCCACTTTGATGACTAAACAGACTGAACAGCAAATGCCTGCCTGAAAACTGATTATAAAATGACATTTTATACTTGTGATAATACCTTTGAATGAATAACCATTTCAGCAATATCTTAACTAAACTTGCTACTTCAAAAAAAACACCCCACATGTCACTCAGTA
>JAVJGJ010000033.1:13037716-13051504 GCA_035590215.1 Microhierax caerulescens
GAATGAATAACCACTTCAGCAATATCTTAACTAAACTTGCTACTTTAAAAAAACCCCACACAACCCCACACATCTCTCAGTATTGTGTGCATTTGGTGCTGTTCAGTTCTTGGTGTTGATGCTACAGCACTGTGCATCAATATTGCTGAGGGCATAATTCAGCATTTCAGATTTTGTCTCTGGTTTTGCCTTCTCATATTTTTTCCAGGGAAAAAGATAATAATTCTAATCTGAAAGTTCTTTGTCATTTCAGGTTTGAGTTTCTGCTAGGTCTGGGGAAAACGTATGAAAGACTTTTTTTCCCCTGTCTGTTCAACTCACCCAAAAATTCCCTCCTGGATGATACAAAATACAACTTCGTCTCATGGGTGGGTGAAGTCCTCAGCCAGGACAGATGACGCTTTCAGAAATAAATTTGGCTACAAAGATCTATAAATACTATGTATACGTTAAAGATTCATTGCCTGGTGGAAAGCAGGTAGCAAGATTGGTCTCCCGGTCCTTCTGTCTCAGATACAGAACTGGCTAAAATCAGTGGAGGCAAGCACCATTTTGGTGCTTTTTTTCTTTTTTTTTTCTTTTTTTTTTTTTTTTTTAAAGAAATAAAGCCACCCTCCAGGCTAGTTGAGTGAGAGCTTGTGTACTGAAGACAGGTGAGCAGCAATAATGAGATCTACCTGAATGTACCCCCAGAGCTTCCCGACTCCCCTGCTTGCATTTTAGCAAGTGCCTTGCTGATTCCAGGATTAAAGTGCTGCAGTAAATATTGAGAGAAGGGTGTATGAAAAGGCTGAGTATGAACTAAAAATAAAAAATATATGGTCTAAGAAGACATTTTCTGTAAACAGAATGATTTCAGAGGAGTGAGGAAGAAGGTTTTAAGAGGTTGCAAAGGTCTTGGTTCCTTGCCAAGAAGCTTTTATGGAAAAGGGATGTGTAGATTTGCAGTTTGTTTGCTAGAAGTCTCCTCATCTGGAAGAGAAGCAGGATGAGTCAGGTGCAGGATCTGATCTTGCACCAGTGAATTCTCCTGATTTTACTATAGTTTGTTTTACATCAGTGATGTGCCTAATAATATGTTAGCTGTAGATTAACAAAAATAGAAATATTGGCATGAGTGGGGAAAGGCTAATCTATAGCAGACTTTGCTTATTTTCATCTATGAATAGTGCAGTACTACAGATGCAGACAGCCATCATAGTAGGCCAGAAATATTGTGCTTTGTGCTTTTGTCCATCTTTGCTCTGAATTGCTTTGAATCTGACCTGTTATATACAGGCATGACCTGTGGGACAACCAGGGAAATAGTTTTGTTGGTGGTGCTACTTCAGCTCTGTTCCTTACAGCACTAACATTCAAAGGTATCCTGATACCTACATCAGTAGACTCATAACATTTACTGTCTGTTAGCTGGGTGTGCAAGGTACAATCATGACCTCACTTGGGCTCACAAAAATCCTTTGCTGCTGAATGCTGATTTATTTGAGAGAATTCAGAGGCAAGTCTATGGGACTGTCAAGCACCCAGGCCCAAAAATCTCAAAGGCAGGAGGACACTTACAGATGTTGCAGGGGTGAAACTAACAACTGACTGACAGAAAATTTGTTCTTGGCCACATGTCTTTTGATGACAGTTGCCAAATGCTGTTGAAATCTGAGCTATTTTGGGGGGGTTAACTGCATTAAGTACAGCCTTTGTGTTCTGAAGTGAGCTAATAAGATGGGTGGGATAAACTCTGCATGCATAGTTTGGAATTGCAACATCTCCCATATTAATACTTTGTCCAGAATACAAAGCTTGGAGGAAAATATGTTCCATCAGATTAATTACTGATAAAGACAGATGCTGAAAAAAGTGATGAAGTACCAGTGTTACAGACAGGCAAAGAAATTGCTCCCATCCTTGTATCCAAGAAGTAGTTTCAGGGATGTTACTGCAGTCAGGGTCTCATTGACTTTGAGGAATGATGGAGTCTCTGCCAATCTCAGGGGCGTATTTATGTGGCTGTAGATCCAGCTTTTTTCTTGCTTGCTTGAGCCAATTTCCTTTTGCTTAGCCCAAACTATGGTTGGTTTGATAGGAGAGGCACAGTGCAAGTGTCTCAGCACTGAGCCTCTCTTGACCCCTGCACTTCCCACACTCAGATAATGTTTGATTTTTGGAGAGTGGGGGTTTGGGTGAGCAGGGGACAAGGAAATCCACCAAAAATTATTTGGCTTATCCCAGTGCAGAGGTGGAACAGTGTATATTGAGTATATATATATATATATAAAACAGTGTATATTGGTATATTGGAGATGTTTGTGATCACTAAAAAGATTTCTCAGGCATCTCTAAACACAAGCTTTGTTTCCTGCAACAAGTTGTAGGCACATTTCAGAATTTATCTGTTTTGATACTGCCCCCTGGTTAGCTCTGCTGTACACAGAGATTAGCTGAAGCTGTCACTGAATGTTTAAGAGTTTGGCCAAGCTGAAACAAAATAAGGTACACTATGACAATAATGTATTATAAAGCTTCTTCCACTTCCCCTTTGTTTCCAGACAAAGCCTTAATATCAGAGAGGCTTCCTGGCACAGGGCTCCAACTGATTGGCTTTGATTAAGGAAAAGTCCCCATCCTTTGAGGAACTGCATGTAATAAATATGATATTTTTTTAAAAAAAAAAGTACAGTGTAGTTGTGTTTACAGCAGATAAGATTTTTTTGACATTTACCTTCAACAAAAGCTCAAGAGCAAAAGTATCTGTCTTGAACACAAGCATCATGCACAGGTCGCAGTAATTGATATTTATTGCGCTAATGGTAATCTGAACCAGAGAAACCATGTTTAGCTGGCTGTGTGTTCCAATTCCTTTGTCCAGGTTATTCTACTGGGTAACTGAATACATTACTATTGCCTCTGAAAATTAATTTTGTGGCAGATAAAGAAAACATGTACATATACGTAAATCTCTTGTTTTCTGGCTGGGCAAGAGGCTAAAAAGCCAGGGTGTGTCTGGATATATTTTGTTTGGTAATTACTATTTTTCTCCCTTTTTAAAATGTCTAATTCAAATGTCAGTTCATTCTTCTCTATTTCCTGCCCTTATTCAACTAGACTTCCAAACCAGGCTTAATTAACTTCAAGACCTTTTCTGCCCACCCCTATAGTTAGTCTTTTCCTGCAACATTTCCATTGTTATAATCTCCATGTGTTGTGAGATGATACGACATTATTACTGCTCTTATGAATTTACAACAAGCCTTCCAGTGTTTTTACTTACAGCTTAGCTCTTGTCAGGAAAATCTCTTGTACAAATCAAAATAACACTAGGGAAGCACATTTCCAGCTTACAGTGCTGATAAAGGGAAGCTGGAAGACCTGAAAATTCAGGCCTCAGACACAGGGGAGCTTAAATAGATGAGGAAAACTGTTGTAAATTTTATGACTTTTTTTAGAGCTAGACATTTTTCTGTATGGATTTGATTCCATGTGGGAGTGACCGTGATTTAACACAGTGTTTTGTGGTGTTTTGCTCCAGTATCTATGCACTGGCTTAAGCAGGTCATTATTCTGATGAATTTTACAACCCCAGCCCAGAGGCGATGAGGGAACTCAGCACCCAAGGAGAGCTTGCTTCATTGCAGCCATGGTAGGTGCTAGTTCAACATGTAAGATGTGACTCCAGGAGTGACCCCGTTTCAAGGCAGGCCACGTTTTTGTTTACATGTGGTAAGAAGTCTTTATGGCAGTGATAAAAGTGAGAGCTGGGGGCTTTCAGCTGGCTGGGCTTGGGAACGTATCTGCTCACAGGTCTTAAGCCAGCACCCAGGATCTAGGCTGGTGGCTGCTGCCCTGCTGGGGCACAGTGCTGTGAGCACTGGGGAGTAGCCTGCACCCCCCCCAGGAGCTGATGGCTTTAAAGTAACCTGGCTGTTTGGGAAGTTCTTACATCAGTGCTGCACTTGTGGGTTTGCTGCCTGAATCCGGAACACAGCTGGAGATACTTCTTAAGCTGAGGTGGGAATTTTTTTTTCTCCTTCGTTAGTGGCTGTGTAAGTGGAACATTTAGTTCTCTCACAGCTCATATTTTAATCACGGCCACTGAAAACTCCTTTCTTGTGCGAGTGAAGCCTTCCTCTTCATTTAAAGAAGCCCAAGATCAATCCATATAAGGCAGGTAATACAGCTCACCATTTCACAGCAGGAAGATGACGCAATGTATTCCAAAGAGAAATGTGCCCCTTTCTTCCTGTTTGAAACTTAGGTTGTTTCCAAGTGCAATTACTGGAGGATTCAATATCTATTCTAATCCTAAACTTTTACTAAGGCTACTGCTGGCAAATCTAGTGTACAAAGCAAACGTGTTAAATGGTGCAACAGATGATAGATCTCCACAACAGCTTTGCCACTGTCAAGTTCACATTATTGTCTTTGTAAAATGAACCCATTACAAAAATAATTCCTGCTTTTTCTGCTGTCTGCTTTCTGCCCTTGCTTCTTAATTTCCATACTGGATACATGCTTTAGGTGGAGTGCATTGCTAATCTGGGCGATGCTAAAATGTGCATAGTGTAGCAGTATTTGTTTGTATTTTAATGACAGTCTAAAAAGCTAAATGAACAGTTCTGAGCAAATAGACAGTATATACTATTTCATTGTAGGTTTGGGTTCCTTTTAATTTTATTATTAACACCTTATTATTATTAATTATTAATTAACTATTAATTAATATTAATTAATATAATAACTATATATTAATAAATATATAATTTAATAAATATAAGTTATAATAAATCATATTATATATAAATAAGAATAAATATATTATAAATATTATATATTACATTATATAAATATTATATAATATATAACATATAATAATAATATAATATATTAATAAAATAAATATAATTTATAAAAAATAAATAGAATATATAATAAAAATTAATATATTTATTAATATTAATACCTTATTAATAGTATTGATTGGTTGGTATAATGCCAACATGAATAAACAGGTTCTCTTGCATACAGATCATATACATCTGAAAACTACGGCAATAAAAGCCAGTGAGATAATACAAATCTCTGAATTCAGGTGTAGGATTGGAGGTGGAGTGAGGGAATATCCTACAAAAAGAATGGAGAAGCTAACCTAAAACTGTGCCAGTGGAACGTTCTGCCGATGAAGCTGAACCTATCACAGGAACAATTCCCATCAATGGCAGGATTTCCTATCATTTGCATGAGAGCAACATTAGGCTCTTAGTCTCCTCAAGTGGTATGTTGTAAGGTAGACTTTGCACTCCTAGAGGATTTCCAGATCAGAAATTTGTATGAGATAGCATCATAAAAGGAAGGGGAAAAGGAAGGCTGATCCTACCAAAGCATTAGAAATGTGGACAAAGACAGGAGAAGGAATTCAACTGTATCCTCCAGACATATTGTGGAAATGGAATTTCCCTTCACACTGTCATACACAATAACGACAAGGGCATGTGTGTGCTGCAGATAACCCACCTTGTGCCCTGTGAACTTTGCCAGGTGTCAGGAGGACCAATCCAGATGTTGCTGGTGGGCTTGAGGAAGAGAGGAGGATGCAGAGAAATGGATGACAAAATGAGGGCAAAGCCAGACAGGCCACTGCTAATTTGTGGAGACTGATAGTAGGCTTGTTAAAAGAATGTGTGATAGAAACAGGGGGCTCTTTCTCCTAAAGATTTTTTGGAGGATGGTGGTGAAACCTCCGACAGAAACAGGAGGGTTTTGTTGACAAGTAGGTTGGGACAAGAAAACTGACCTCTTTGGATTTTGAAAAATGCAGAATTTGAAACACTTCTGGTTTTGGTCTACCTCTAACTATGGTGGTGCTCTGTAATTTCTTGCCTTTCAGATAACAGTGTTAGGGCTGGCCTTTTGGAAAGGTCCCTGTACAATTTCTGCAGTGTGTCCTAGGTACTATGCTTGCCTTTTCTGTAAAACATTAGTCATTTTTCACTGTTAAGTTCGATACTATGTAACACTTTCACATGCAGCTCCCAATCTTTTGTAAAACGATTTTGCTGTCTCACACAAAAATACCTGTCTGGAGAAAAGTCTGCCCAAGTCTGTCCGTCCTCGTGCTTGACCCTTTCTGGTTTACTAGTTGTAAATCTTTACTTGGATATATTCAGACTACCAAAACTGAAGTGTAGGCAGTGTGAATACCTGCAGTGGGTTGCTAAGTTTCCTCTCTGCCCTTCCCCTGTGTTTGTCCAGCCCTGGAAAACACAGCTCTTGAACTGTTCCAGTTCCTGTGAACATCCGTGGGCTTTAACTAGCATCTAGGGGGGCTGGGCCCCAAGTCTTCTCACTGCCTGCCCGACAGATGTCTATGGCAGCATATGCACAAAACGGACCCGTGGCACAAATAACATCCATCTCAGAAGTATGTTACAGAGAGAACTTAAAATATTCAGCAAAATCCTATGTTGAAAATATAGCTAGTCTCATGTGTATTGTCAAATTTGAAATTCAGATCAAGATGAGTGAAGCTCAGGTTCTCATGGAATGAAAGGGCTAATTTGTATTTTCACACTGAACTGTAAACGTGTTCTTCACAACTTTTTATTCTTTTTTTATATTTCGAGATCAGACTTATTGCAGAATTTAGGAGGTAGGTGGCACATGAGTTGGTGAGAGATGTGCATTCATGTTGCACATCATTATTCCCGGCCTTAGTTGTGTTGGTGGGATCCCTGGGTTTGCAGTGGCCTCTGTACATGGGCTGAGGACAGGCCCTGAAGCGGGATGTCTGTAAATTTCTTGGCAGCAAAAATGGTAGCTCCTGATCATGACTGATACCAGAGTGTTGTTTGCTTTGTGTTTGCAGTGGAAACATACCTGCCTAGACCCTTCAAATGGACTAGGGTGCTGAACTGAAATCCACAGGTGGATCAAGCAAAATCTCGTCATGAATTAAGCTGGTATCCAGCTCTGGGTTTGCTAAGGTCTGTTCTCCTAGTTCAGATTGCGATGAGCTCTTCAAAGGCATGGGTGAGGAATCGTTTTACCTCAGTGGTTATGAGCTGGGCATCTCTCCATTCTAGCAAATCTCCCATTTACACAAATAATTACTGTGTGCTGTGTTCTAGGGTGGTAAGGAAGCTGGTCATGTCAGGGCTAAACTTTGAGGGATTTTTTTTTTTTTTTTTAAGGATAATAACAAAAGGAAAGATACTTGTTTTTTTAAGAAATACACCAAAATGTTTTCATGGCTGACAAATTTCTCATTAAGACAGAGAACCTCTTATTTTCTTCTTGGTGCTAACATTTGAACCTCTTAATTAAACTTCCAGGACCTGAGCAAAAACTGGAGTTATGAACGCATAACAAAAATAACCATGAAGATTTCTTACAGAAAGCTCAGCTGCTAGAAATGATCAGTTACCTCTATTCTGTGAACCTGTGCTTTTTAAGAAAAGATAAAGGATTAGATGGCCCGATTTAAGCCTGTAGTTTTGTAGATATGTGCCCTGGCAATAGAAAAGAATTTTAGAAAAGTTTTTCTATTTTCCATTTGAAATATCAATTGAAGTAATTGATTTACATATGCACAGTGAAGTTCTTTGTTCCGTAAGTGCTGTAAATCAGAGGAGCTTCTAAACCATGCCCAGTGATTTTTACCTAGATCCTGTTTGCAGTTTCACTCAGCAGAGGCAGGATGTGAAGCAAACCTGACAACAAACCTGTTTGTTAACTATTTGGGTGGAACTGTCTCTGCCTAAGCTGCTGTTTCATGGCATAATTTCAGTGCTAGTGTTTTGGTTTAAAATGTTTAAGAAACAGTTTTATGATCTTATGTTAAAGAGCAAAACTTTGGCAAATACTTACTGTTACAATGCAGTGCATCTGTAGCACGCATAACAAATAAAGCCCAGGTTTGTGGACAAAGCAGGAATGATTTGTTAATTGAGTTTATCTTTTGCTTTCAAATTAATTTGTTTTATTGTTTGTAACATCACATTCTTCTCTCTAGTATACTGTATTATTCTAAGGCTTTCATATGCTAAATTAATCCGGTGTCCTTTTCTCCTGTTGGTCACCCTTTATTTAAGGATAAAAAGTAACTCCTGGAGATACCACAGATAAATTACAAGTCAGCTTTTCTGTGATTTGTTTCTGTTATATTGGTTGTTGTTACAAGGAACAAATTAACCTAAGATGGGAAGCTTTTGTAAATCATTGGAGTATCCTTGCCTTTGACTAATATTTTCTCCTACATAAACATCTATAATACCGTATGCTTTTACAAATGCTGATAATAATGTTTTATAATCAGTGGAGGCAGGGACACATTGATTAACTATACCTTTGTTAACTGCAGTAGCAACCAACTTCTACTGCTTTTGGTAGCTAAGAATGGAACAGATTTTCTCACAGAAATTAATCTTCCTCCATATCTGTTTCCCTTGCATTTCTTTCCTTCCTTTATCTTTATTACAGCATGACAACCAGCACAGTAAGGTACTGCGCACACTGACAGTCCCACTATTGCAGAATAGACTTCTCACAAAAAAAGCAGTATCTGTTCATCTCTTATGCATAAATGCTTTGTCTCTGCAAGCCGTACAGCAAACTTATTAGCTCGGGGACTTGCTACACTATCTTCAGGATAAGATAAAGCCTTTTCAGCCAACTTTATGTATCAAGCCACTGCTTGTAAAATACCTCATCAGAATAAGTGGCTCTTTTTGAACCACGGAGATCAAGAAACTTTTAAAATAAGAACTGCTGGTCATTTAGAACAGGGGCTGTAAAACCTGGTATTCCAGAGTTAGGATGCTAAAGTACCTGGGCCACTTTAAATTTGAGATTTAGGAGACCAAGTCACTGATGTGTTTGTGTAAACTCCCCTCTAAGCCTTAAACAAATCTCTCAGCAGGAGAGAGATGCCAAAACTGGATAGTATACATGGTGGCTTTTTCCTCCTCTTGGCATTGGTCACAATAAATCCATAGCACCATAAAGACAGATACCAAGTCAACCCCCACTTTGATAAAACATATTGCATCAAACCATAGCACAGCATACACCTGCTCGCTTCAAACAATACTGTCTGTAACTGCCCACACTGCAAGTAAAATCCTTTCCTAAAGAGTTTACAGGAGAAATTTGCAGTATCCTTTCTGTCTCTTTTCCATTATGAATGAGCTTTGGCAACATAATCTAGATATTACAAAACAGAACTACAAAAAATTACAAAATGCCACTTCTTTTAAACAATCTGGGAATATTGTGGTATAGCCCAAGAAAGCCAGAGATTTTCCTCTTCCAGTGTCAATTGTAAACAGCTCTGCTTTTGTCTGCACTTAATTTGGTTTAAGTGCCATCAAAGTTAGGCCCAAAGGATTCTGCGGGTATGTATAAAATGCATAGCCTGTCTGCTGGTATTTCTTAAATTATTGAACACATTAGAAGAGTTTTTTGGTGGAAGTAAAAAACCTGAGAAAGGAACTTCTTAACTGGATGACAGCAAATACCATTTATCCCTTACCTGAGTCACAGTTGGTAAAGCTTCGGTTTGTTCCCAAGTCAGGCAAACTAAAATCAGCAATATCCCAAAATATTAAGCAGTACACAGAAAATGAAGATCAAATAGAAAAATCCACTGTTCTTTTCGTTAAGCAATACTGGGAGTGTTCAGTTCTCCAGTCTCCAAGGTTTTCCAGCTGGGAGTCAGCCTTTTCCCATCCTGCATCCCGGCATCCTGTTATTGTTCCAAATCTTAGTAATACAGTGAGAAAAGGGAGTGGAGGAAACAAGATAAACTTAGCCTTATTATTGCTATACCTACTTATTTGTTGCTGACTCTAATGAGGGAGCTGAATAAAAGGAAATTGGCTCTGAGAGAAACACAAAAGTTGGTATGTTATTTACTATTGTTTTATATAGAGTTTTAGGAGTTAGCAAACATCTGAATAGTACTTTAAATAGTGTCTGGTATTTGATCAGCAGAAACTATGCCTGTTTTGCACAAACAGATTTTCAGAGATGTTTGGAGTTGTCCTATCTATAAGGATTTTCATACCTGCAAGCAAAAAAGCGAAGGCCCCCATATGAATGAGGCCAGGTTCCTGTAAGGCTCTGTCAGCACTGGATATAGATTTATGACCCTAGAAGCAAGACACTGTAGGTGGGTCTTTCAGAACAAGAAAATGTTTGTAACACCTTGATTATGGTTAATTTTAAGTTTTGAGACCACCATGGGCAAACAGAAGGGAAAAATTCAGCATTTGTGTGACATTCCTGAGGATGGCTTGCTGGGCCATGGCAAAGCACAGGCATCAATGTCTCTAATACTGTCACCCACATAAAACTTAGGCCAGGATATTGTTCAGTGAGCCCAGCCTGATCAGCCAGTGGGCTTTTTTACAGCCTAGCCTGAGGACTGAAACCTTTCTGCGGTATGGTGATGCATTCTTCAGTGCTACCTGCTGTTTTCTGACCCCTATCTGCATTTTAAAACTGAACGCAAAGGTGTATGTCTGGCATTGTACAGTACAAATGGAAGAGGATTTTTTTTATTAATAATGCAGAAGGAAATCTGAGAAGTGTGGAACTTAAAACTCACTTTTTTTTTTTTTTTTTTTTTTTGAACCAGTTATAATAAATGTGGACAAATGTTCAATGTATCTTAAGTAGGACTTTAAATTATAATGTTCCACGGTTAAATACTCTCATGCCCCTATTTGTCATCACAGTCCAGCACAGGTGATGGCATTGATTTCCTGGCTTGCTAGAAGGCTGAGGTTGGTTAGACTGTTTCACATTTTTATGATGTACAGCAGCAAAGATGAATGGCTCTTTAAAAAATTTGATACATTAATTATTCAGAAAAGTTAGGCAACTAATGAGGAGACATTTTTCAAAGTCTTACATAAGGAGACCAACCAGAGTTAAGTTTTCTTACAAGAAAATAGGCCGTTCCTGTAACATTACTGAGAGAAGAACAGGGAGGATGTTGATAGGAGTTTTCCAGGGAACAGCAGTTATCTGGTCAGGATGCAGCTCAGTGATAATCTGGTATGCACAGCAGACAACGGTCCCAGATATTATTTACTTTTGCAAATGACTTCAACTGTATTTACAACTGTTGCATAGCCTTTGATGTTCGTATCTGTGGACTTGGGAGTGAGCATGGTATTTAGCTAATCTAAACAAAGAACGAGGATAAGGGAGCCCTTCATGCCAGCTGCTCAGAAAAGGAGAAGAGAACCCCCCCATGTTCTCTATATATGTCCCGAGACAAAGATTATCAAGGTCTGTTTTGATGCCAGCTCAATAAGCTTTGTATTAGTTGGTTTATTTTATCTCTACAGAAAGTTTCAAGGCAAGAAGTGAGAAAGTTTCTCGAGGTATTTTCAGAGCTCAATAGTATAACTGAAAACCACTTTGAGGAAGGTACTTTCATTTAAATTTTAGAAACCTGATTTAATATCTCAAGACCACATTACGCTTTATACATTTCATCTCTGCTGAACGGATTCTTTAAGTCTTGTTTCTGGCTATGAGGAAATGTCCATTGGGATTTTAATGAATGAAGACCCTATCTTTGCAGCCCTCTCCAAAGGTGGCAAAACTCCTAATGGTTCAGACCATGCCATGCCCTCTGGTTAATCCCAGACAATTGTCCTGCTACTCTTCCTAGGCGATGAATTTAATCACGTTTTCAAAGCTGCTGACTCCAAACGCTAGCAAGCATCTTTTCTTGTAGATCTTCAGCTTTCAGACTTCTTTCTCTTTATCATTAGGGCCAAATCAACAGACATTGGAAAAATTCCTTGGTGACTAGTATCTTTTCATAGAATCATAGAATCATTTTGGTTGGAAAAGACCTTTAAGATCATCAGGTCCAACCGTTAACCCAGGACTGCTAAGTCCACCACTGAACCGTGTCCCTAAGCACCACATCTACATCACTAAGCACCACATCTTGCTTTGCAAGCAAGGGGATAACATTTTAAATCAAATACTCATTCACACCAAGTTTTGCTAATGAGAAACATCAGTGCATGATCAGACTTTAGCAGATATACCTGCCTTTTAAGTGCCTCATTTTATGCCAGAAATTCTATTTAATAGTGAAACTTCTGGAGGTGAAAGGGATAGGTAAAAAATTAATAGAATCCTTGGCATCTAACAACTTTCCACTACTATGTGTGACTCATGGATGGAACTGGTGGCACGAGTAAAAGGAGCAATAATTATTTACATTTCACAGTGTTTGTCTGCATTTCCTTTTTCCAGATGACACCAGGCCTTTTTCATTGGTCTGTTCAGCACTGCTGTACAAGTTTTCTTCCATGTTATGTCCAGCTTTCCCTACTGGACCATTTATCTTTTTCTCTGAGGTTTTCCCACAGATGTTCGCTAGCTGCTGTTTTTTGACTTTGTGGCACCTGGATTAGATGTGTCTGGTTCAGATCAGCATCTCTTTCTGTGAAACTTTGTAACGTTAGATTGTGTTACTTCAGTGCTGGTGTCTGAGCAATCTTCCAGACTATTTATGCTAGTAAAGTTTAAAACAGTCTTTCCTTTCTTGTATAAAAGGGGTAAAACGCAACTTCTCTTTGAAGATGCTTGTGCATAGTTTGAATTTTACATTTGTGGGAATCCAAAGTAATAACTGTCATCTTGCTACTGCTGAAAGGAACAATTTGTTATAATGGGCAGAAACAGAGCCCTCATTTACTATGCTAAATCTATTAAATTTGACTGCTCTCACTAACACAGATACTTGTGAGTGGGTTAGTATAAGTTAATGAAATTGATAACTGCACAGAATAAATATGAGACTAAAGCTTGCATATTTTTTCAAAATTACATTTTGTCTGTTGCTGAGGAGATTGTCAGGTGATCTGAAACTCCAATTTCATTACTTTCTGCATAGTCAGCAAAGCAGGCTGACTTATGATAATAGCTTTTGGATATATCTTGTTTCAGTTTTTCACTATAGTGCTTGTTTGCTGTCTCATCTGATCAGTGCTCTGTGAAGTTCTCATCAAAGAATTCATGGAAACCATGGTTTTAGGAACAAGTTCATTGCTTCCTAACCAGCACTAATTCCAGCAAAGTTGCTAAAACAGCCCATGCCTTTCATTGAATAAGCACAAATTATTTTTTTTTCTTTGCAAGTAATTCTTATTACAGTGAAATTCCACATGATAAATAAGCCCTTCTTAGTAAGCACCGTCATCAAAACCAAGGACCGCTATTGTCACAGCTGCAACTAATGATGTTTTAATTTCTTAAAAGCAGTCATCCTAATATTCAACTCTTCACTGGAGAAGGGCTTTGCACTTGGCAATACAGCTCAAGAATGCTTTTGTAACAGTTTGTAAAGGTTAGACCTAGTACTCTGTCTTGCTAAACCCAGCACATTACAGGCACTATGCAAGTGAAGGTCTGCCAAGATTTGAAATTCAGTCACAGCAGTAATATTGTGTTAGTATTTTTATGACCAGCTAAGAATTATGGCAGGGTAGAGCATAAGCTTTCCTTTGGTTATAAAAATAAACCCGAAATGCTAATTTTGAATAGCTCAGATAATCGTTGTAAAATCCCTCTCATTTTAAATTTACAATTGTATCTGACTGTTGTTTTATCTTATTGTTTTGACATTTTTAGGAGACTACAAAGCAGAAAACAAAATTTTAAAGTTCTTATTAAGCAGGTGTAATTTTTACCTTTTTATCTTTCTCTAAAATAGTCTGATCTCTTTGCTGCAGAAGACGTTTAAGTGACATTACTTCTTCTTTCAGC
>JAVJGJ010000033.1:13051604-13101290 GCA_035590215.1 Microhierax caerulescens
GAGCATGTTGTGTTGTTATTTCTGGGACTTTTAATCAGGGCAGTGCAGTGCTTTTAGTCATTTCCACTTGGTAACTGTTTTCCTTTTTGTCGCAGATGAGGTGCGTATCCTGGAGTGAGTCTGACTCAGCTTCCTTTTGTCAGGTTTGTTAAACAAAGAATGTAGCCCAGCTTTTTTTTTTTTTTAATTAGGTGTATTAAAAAAACTGCTGAGGTATTTTAGTTAGAACTGGTGGATATTTTAGTTAGAACTGGTGGAATTGAACGTTTGCTGGGGACATGCGATGGCATTTTTTCTGAAGTGTTTTCCAGAGTACTGTGTTGTGGCTGTACCATATGCATTTCATTAAACTGGATCTCTTGTGGAAGGTTAAATCCTATGCTCCTTAATCAGGCAAATCTCTCATCATATATGAGACCTCTGGCTGCATAAAGACTAATGACTGCAGGGTTTGTGTCTAAAATGCTCAGCAGGGATTGATCCCAGATGATCTTGTTTCCTTGTTTGGAAATTACAGGAAAAAAATAGATGGTAGAAAATGTGCCCATATTGTACCAAAACTTAGTACAGGAGCTGTAAAATGGAACTGCCTTACCAATGGACTGAAAGAAAGGAATCATGAATCCCTTTGCTTTGTTCATTGAAAACACAATCCACAGGGATTTTAACAAGCAAGACTGCAGGTTAACTCAGGCACACTAACCTTAACATGTGATTTGAGTTTGAAGAGCCAGTCTAATGCAGAGATTAAATTTTTTTTTTTGATAAACAGTCATTCCAGTGAAACTTTTTCTCCCAAAGAACATATCTGCTTTAATTAAAATGTCCCTTAAAATAGGAAGGCAAAGCAAGACAATCTCTTCTTCTCCCACTTAAACAAAAATTATGAAAATCATTACCTTTCATTCATTAACACTGCTGATTGTTTGTAGAAGCAGCACAGCGATCACTTCTGGTAACGTAAATGGGAAGCTCGTGTTTTGGTGTAGGAAGATTTTCTCTCTCTCTGTTATGCCAGGTCTGAAATGAGAGGGATAACATCCATTTTGATTTTTGGTAAAGTTTGCAGTGCGAACACTCTTTATGCCTGTGGCATTAATTTTAAAAATAAACAGAACCAGAGTCTGCAGTAGGTGATGGAGGGGTAGTGCTGTGGAGCTGCTGGGGCAAGAGGGACTGGGGAGGTTTCCCTCTGTTTGAGCCTTGTCCTGTGTTTTCTCTGGACACTGTGCTCGTGTCCTGACTGTGGCTGCGATTCGTTGCTCTGTAAGGGATGCAGCATATCAGCAGTAGGGAGCTGGAGAGAGGGAGGGATATGCCCTTCTCTCTTTCCTTCCTACATTATTCACATAACACATATGCCCATCCTGATACGGGCTTTCATATGACATTCTCCCCATTGATGGGTCAGATGTTGCCAGCTGAAACTCTTGGCTGCAAGCTCCTGCCTTCGGTGGGTAGGGTGACCAAGGGCTGTAGACCTTGGTCCCTGCACTCAGCAACACTGGCTGTTTGACTTGTTCTGACGTTGCACATCTGCTAGGGAGCTCTAAAACAGAAGAAGATTTGAGATACATTTTAATAAAGTTTGAAATAATATTGATTTTTCTTTCAAAAAACACTGAAACCTTTTTTTTTTTTTTTTTTTTTTTTTTGCCTTTTGCTGTTCTGTGAGAGCCTCAGGGGAGATAAAAAGTCAGGTTACTGCTTGAACTGCAGGCTGTATACCAAATGACCATTCCAGACATCGGAAAGATGTCATCCCAAAAGCTGCAGCACACAAATAGCTCTGTGGTGCTGGGATTTGTGTGGCTAATCAAGTGCAGAAGGAGTTTTACCTTGAGAGTAAGATTTTATGGTACTGAGGTGGAAAGAGCACGTACAACAAAGAGTATGTCACACAGTTGGGCCCGCTTTCAGGGTGATGTTGGGGTGCCATTCTCCTCAGTGTCTTTCCCAGCGCTTATGCAATGTATCCCTTGTACACTTGCCAGAAAAGGCGTGTGTCTTGCTAGTGCTTTGTTCCGTGCTAGATGAGTCCGCGAATAAACAAGTTCCTGGAAGGGAAGTTGCACTGGGTGTTTACAGGACACGAGGTGACCCATATCTGAAACGCTTTCATTGATGCCCCTTGAGGTCTCTAGATATTCCTTTTATCTTGTTACACTGAACTGCCTACACTCCAGTGGTTTAATCTCCATGTGTGAAGTCATGCCATTGATGTTAGTGTCTCCTGGACCAGGTCATGGATCACCCCTCCCTTCCCCCCCCAGTTTCATCATGCAGGGGTGGGCAGAAGAGCTCTGCTGCTGCTCTGGGAGCGCCCTCCAGCAATGCTCTGCTGTGCTTTATTAAGGTACATGCACACACATGCTGTCTTGCTGCTGCTCAGCCATGGCCCTGCTTGGAGCACGGCGTGCCAGCCCCAGCTGGTTGGCAGGCCAATGATTGGGGCTGGCCAGATCTCTCTGGCTTATGGTTTCATGGAGTGGGAGAGCGGCTGCAACACCCTGCTATTGATGTGTGAGATGCCAGTGACAGGATGGAGAAGTGCGAGGCGTGGGGTCCGCGCTCCGCTGCACGGCACAGACGGTGTGTGAGACTCCACAGGCTTCTGCAACAGGGATCAGATGGACCCGAGTCTCAAATTGCTGCCACCCTTTTCCCAAGGGCACAGGATTTCAGCCTGAGGTTTTGCTCTGTTAACGTAGCTCGAGGGAAAAGGGAAGGCAGTACATGTGCTTTCTATAAAAGCTGTTTGTGGATCTGTCCACTGGGCTGAGCATGTCTGAGCGTTTGCCAAAAGGAGAGTGGAGAGAGCTGCTCTGAAAGAATTCTTGCTGAGGAGCTGAAGTCTGGGAGCCAATGCACTAATGCCTCGTAAACTGGTTCAGTGACTTTTACTCATTTATATCCACTCTCTTTATTATACCCTCAGACCTAGGCTGCCTTATTTCTGGTTTTGCTGCCAAACACTGTGCAAATGCAGATGGTTTAAGTGTATCGCTGACAGTCCCCCACGTATTGTTCCGATCCGGCAGTCTGCATTGTGCCTCTTTTAGCCAGTGAGTGTATGTGTAAGAACTCCTAATGGCTTGGAAATCAGTCAGTATAGATTTTTTTCCCCCAGCCCACTGAAACTGAGCCATCTGTGTGGAGGCAACAGCAACTAGTATTTTCCTTTATTTAAACACTGAAGGCCATTCTCTGCTGTGATGTTGTCTCCTCTGCAGTGAAGCTGCTCTGATTTCACTAGTTTGAATTGAGCCGTTGTGGTGGAATGTGGAATGTAAAGTTTCAGTCTTTCCCTAAAACTGATAAAATAACATTTAATTGTTAATGGAAGGAATATATTTATAATTGCATAAATACCTTTGTAGCTTCCAACAGCACAAGTGTGATGGAAGATCTGATGAAATCTGAAGATTTGAGTTTAGGTTTTCTTGTTTGTAGTTTTGACATAAAGAAATATCCTGCAAATAGTCAGGGAAACTAGTCACAGAGATTGAAAGGCTTGGTCTATACAGCGCCAGATTTCAGAGTCTGTGATCATTGCAATGCAGTGGAAAAGTAATTTTTAATCTTCTGGTTACCTGTGAATTGCTCAGTTTGATAGTGCTGAGGCATGGGACTGGTCTTCCCAGCTACATGCTAACACTCTGGAGCTGTACGGATCTCATTGCAACTCTGCTAACTGAGGGAATAATGCAGAATGAAAAATGTGTAATGAATAATGAAAAGACTCAAGCTTTAGGAATTAATGATTCATGCTGAAATATATCTGCCCTGGAAAATTTTCTTTTGCTGATATTTCATCTTGAATGTACAAATGGTTATGCTGTGGCCATCCCTGTGCTCTTTTACAGAGATTAAAAAGAATAAGAGTTGGTTACTAACATCCAAACAGAATCTCAAAGGAGAGAATATGTATATTTAAAAGCACAATGGAAAATTTAGGACAGTTAAATCCTTGCTTTGACTTTTCAGGATTTGCATTAATTTTGGAAATTCAGAGAAATACAACAATGATTGATCTTACTAGTTTGCAGAGGTTGTGCATGAACACTTCTATTAGGATCTATATTCTGAGCGCGCTCCTGAAGAAGTATGCCACTAAATTAATTTATAGTGTAAAGATATATTTACAATAAACAAGAGGAAAGATAAATGTTCTTGAATTACTGCAAGTAGATTTACAGCTATTTTGACTTGTCACCAGTTTAACGCAGCAGAAAATTATGCTGATTTAACTTTAAAAAGAAAAGGCATATTTTAAAAAACTGGGATTTTCAAAAAAAACCACCCTTTGTGTATTATTGGCACAGTAAGTGCAATATTTTTAAATGTGCTTCAAGTAGGTATGAAATAAAACGGCTGGTAATTAATATAATTTGTGTTACAGAATAACTCATAGCCTCCTCTGAAAGCTGATGAGGCCAAATCCCAGAGCAATAGATCCCAAATCCAGGCCCTTTGGTGGATGGGGCAGTTCAGCCAGAGCAGGTCTGGCCCAGACCTTGACCTGCCCTCCCCTCAAACCAGGGTTCTGAGGCTGTTTCTGTGGTCTGAAGCACAGAAACTCTGTGAACGTGAGGAACTGGCCTCTTTGAACATTGGACTGAAATCGCCGCATGTTAGCGCATTTCTTCCTCAAAGCTGTATGGAATAGAATTGGAAGAGAATATTTCTCTTGGAAGGGACCTACGATGATCATCTGGATTTGGCTTCTGCACGGCTGAGCTAAGATCTCATTAAAAAAACTTTCTTATGATGCTTCCAGTGTTTCCTGCCCAGGGTTTCCGATGACAAAGGAACTGGCTTTCTTGAAGAATTTTGTTGTTTCCTTTCCTGACCTTGGCCGGCGTCTGCAGGTGTACGGCAGCACAGTGAGAAATGCCTTCTACGTGTTTCCTTTACATTTTCAGAAGGGTTGGTTTAAGGGAGGCTTGGATGAAATATGAGCCATTTGTAACCACCCCTGTGGCGCATTATCACAGCTAGGGCTGCACGTAGGAAATGAGTGCAGAAGTGTTCTGAAGTGTAAGCATTAAATGTGAGCAGATTTTAAAAATCTGGCTTGTTGGAAACAAAAAGGCACCTAACCCAACAGCAGTGAAATGCAGTGAGTCAACAAGCTGGAATGTGCTGTTGGCTGTGGGTGATGCTTTTTCCTGGCTTCCATCTGGGTGGGGAGAGAAAATGCATGTGGTGTGGCTCTGGAGAGAACATTTCAGTTCAAGTGGGAGGGAGTCCTGACTGTGTGGGATTTCACTGTGGGTAAAAGATGCCTTCTCCAGCCCAACGTGGGACAGCTTGCCTAGCACTAAAATAGAGAAGCACATCTGTGTGTCACAGAGTATTTGTTTCACATAAGTACTCTTTGACTGTCACAGCAAAGATTTTCTGTCCTGTCTTATCTGGAGGAAAAAAAATAATAAAAAGATCTTACTGCTATCATTATGGAAAGTAGATTTGTTTTAAGAGAGGTTAAATTAAGACTAAAACAATGGGTACCTGAGCATGATTTGGCAGTGGTGCTGCACCTATAGGCAGGCTGAGATATTTAATACACTGCAGGAAAGCCTGTAACATAATTTTTTTTTTTATGATGAGTCAGTATACACTGTTGGAGCGGACTTGATCTCTGATAATTATACAAGTGTAAATATAAAGAGCTTCTGCTAAGGCTGTAAACAACAGTTGTGTAAACACTTTTTACAATAACTTGAATAAAAGTTGAAAGCATAGATTTACTTTTTGCAGTAGTTAGACACCAGTTCAGGTGTCTTGGCTATGTTTGAAAAAATACCGTGCCTTTTTTGGCTTGACAGTCTGGAGGTAGAGAGGAAATAAAGAGCAGCTGTAGTCTGAGAGTTGAACTATTCAGCAAGGCCTTAATGCATTGCAAGTCAGGAAAATGAGAAATTCCAGGTTTTGATTTGCTTTTACAGATGAAGAGACCAACGATGAGAAAATAAGGCCACTGTGTTGTGTGCCTTTGTTAATAAATATGGACAAATATAGTTTGAAGTATAAATGTATGGTTTGTGAAAACTAAAGAATTTAGCGATCTAACAATCTTTGCTTGATTCTGCTTATTGCTGGAATGTCAGAAAATTTCTTTCTTCTCCTTCCTAGGAGAAGTTGTGCCTGTTAGGCAGAGCAGTGTGTTTGCATGCACCTTTATTGATAAGGTGTAGCCAAGAGCCTGGGGCGCTGGAGATATTCCTTGGCATGTAGTGGTCTGGCATGCTGGTTTGAAGGGAATTGCTGGGACTAAACAAGTGGTAATGGTTGGGTGACTGCAGAGATTCCTGTCACAAAGTTGAGAATTTGTTTTTTATTTGGCTGTTTATGGGTTCCCTTCTCACCCCCTCCTTTTCTAGCCAGCACACACACTGCTTTCCCTGCCCAGTCCGTGTGCACTCAACATCCTTCTCCTGCTCCGTCCTGCACCTCCTCCATTTTTTCTCTTGTGCTGCTTGTTTCTGTAGTGCCTCCAGATTGTTCTGTGCTGCAGATGAAACCGTGCCTCTGAGACCTCTGAAGAGCAGAAGGGAGCAGTCCCCCTGCCTGCGATACCAGGGCATCTAGGGTGATTGAATCTGGCATTCCTGCTTTGCTGATTTTTCCCAGCAAAAATAATTACAGCCCACCCAATGCCAGCAATATTTTCTGGGATGACTGGATGCGCATACCATAAGCCACTCTAGGACAGTGTGATGTAGGAGCTTATTCTGGTGCTATGTGGCTAAACCGCCTCTGTTAGCTTCATTGGTACCTCATCTACAAAAACGTGTGCAGTGCCACAAACAACGATCAGACCTGCTGGGACCATCTGCTGATGAAGTTTGTTATGGTGTCCAGAATGAAATAGGGCCCTGTTGTGCTCAGCATCGTGCAGACGGCACATTGGTTTGAAATCTTCAGTTCAGACTTAGCCTACAAAGTGCTCTTTTCTCCACTCCTGCAAGGGGTTGAAGGCACTGGGGTAACATTTTTATTGACTTAGCTGGCTGTAGCTTAATGAAGTTTTAAAAATGAGCTTACTTTAAATTCTGTGACTGAATATCACCAAAACAGTGGTCAAAGCATTGGAACAGGCTGCCCATGGAGGTGGTTGAGTCACCATCCCTGAAGGTATTTAAAAGAGGTGTAGATGTGCTGCTTTGGGACATGGTTTAGCGGTGGACTTGGCAGACCTGAATTAATGGTTGGACTTGATGATCTTAAAGGTCTTTTGCAGCCTAAAAGATTCTATGATTCTATGAAACAAATCTGTGATCAACTTAAATATTATTACATATTGATTTCCTTATTGACTTCCTAGGTTTTGTGTATCATATCTCTTTAAGGATGGCTTAGATTTTTCATTTGGGATTCTGATCGATGTCCCACAATTTTATGCTAATACAACTAGCTCCGTACCCCATGTTGGGGAGAATTGTCCCATTTCCTTTAGTAGTACTGCTAGCGTAGAGTGAGGTGATCTGAATTCTGGCTTTACTACTGGAGGTTGATATGACTTGGAAGTGTAGCTTTCTGAAGTAGTAAGGAATACAAATGGGGATTTTAAAGGCTTTTGTTACCATTTAAAATCAAATGCTGCCTTCATTTTCTGGAAAGCAGAAGCTGACTTCTGGTTTTAATTGGATCGGTTACATTTTGTTATGTGCATTATATAACTCTTTAGTGTTAGTTACTTTCAGTTATATAAATGATGCAAATACGCACAAAGCACTTCACCAGTAATAAAACCCTAAACCGATGATGCTGCAAAGATGTAAACCGTACACATATTGAACTCTTACCATCCCTCCAGGGCAGGCCTGCTTGCTGTCAAGGGTTTCTTCTGCATTCTCTTCAGGGGTTTAACAATTGTTGTAGGGATCTGTAGGGCCAAAGGATCTTTGAAGCGTAGGAGAGCAACATGTGGAACATACCCGGTGAAGTCAGGTGTGAGGTATGCTGCTCCCTGATGACCGACCTCTCTGTGACCGTTTCTGTCCATCTGCCACAGAGTGAAACTGCCTTGACCTTGCCAGGTGGTGCTGTGGAGTTTATTGTGGAGTACCCCAAGTATTTCCCATGACATTTGTTGCATGTGCTTGCTTAGTGGATGACCTATGAAATGTCCCCTCTCCTTGGTCACAATAGGAGATTTTTGCTGAAGAGAAAATAAGCAACTGATTTGTCAGCCTTTTGAAGGCATTCAGTTAAAGCCACGCGTCATGGTGCAGGGGGAAGATCAATCTGGATGCCAGTAAATGCTGTCAAGCATACTTTGAATAAAATAGTATGTGGGAATGGGATTTTTTTTTTTCTTTCTGAATACAGTAGCTCTGGTTTGTTTTGACCCATCTGTGCTTGTATCGAAAGGATTTCCGTTGTATAACATAGCTTGGGACAGGAAACACATTGTGTTTGGACTTCTGCTGAAATAAGGTATAGACTGTTGTAAAATGATAGACTTGTACCTTGAAAGTGGGCTTTTCTCTATTGCAATTGTTTTTTTTTCACACGTTAGAAATGGCTATTGGGGAAACAAAGCAAAATTTAAGGAAAAGGAGAGAATTGCTGTGTTTTTTTTCTGTTGGCATAGTATTTTAATGCTAATATGTTTTAGAAATAGGAGTGAAAAAGAAGAGTGCCATCTTAAAAATGAAACATACTCCCTTTGCTGTATGTGTCAGCTTCTACAATAGATAAGGGTTGAATCCCACCTTCCCTACATCTGAAATCCCCCCCTGAAGAGCTGTTGTGACCCAAGATAGGGTAATCACCTTGCACGCTGATATGACTTCAGCAGAGAGACACCTTCTGCCCTGTTAGTGTCTCTTCTGTGGCTATGACATCTGTCTGTCTTTTTTTCTGTATTTAAGGACTGCTTTTAAAAACCAGTATCATTAGCACTGGCCCATTAAAATCAATGATCGCACTGGTAGATTAAATAATGGAACATGTAGATTAGTGATACAGGAAAATCAACAGCAGTAGAAGGATTTAATCTTTAGGGTTTAATTTTTTTCTATGCCGATAATGTAATGGGGCTTTTAGTTCTGAATTCAAAATGTGTTCTGGCATTTTGTTGCGTATGAGTAACCTGAGTTTTAGAACAGTCAGTTTACTTATGTATACACAGTGCAATAATAACTACCCCTATAGATTTCCCTATAGTTCCTACAGGAACTGCGTTCCTTGAGTTTTGTGACCTGTCCCAAAGTCATAGCCGTACGTAAAATAGTCAAATCTTTCATTACAGAGGGCTTTTTAGTAAATGTGAATATCTGTACTGTGCGAGGGCAAACCCTATTATTAATTCCCTCTGATTTTAAAAGGAAATTTTCTCAGTAATCTTATGGGTATTTTTTTTATTTGATGTGTGTTAATTACATCCTAATTCCTTTTGGTTGTAACGTGAAAGAGTAAGTGGTGAGGCATATCTTATAGTGGCATATACGACATCACTTGTAGCGAGAGCTGGTCTGTGTTTTCTAAAAGATCTTTTTTGGCAGTTATATGGGAGAGTTAAGAGGATGAGTGTAGATACCATGAAGCAGAAAATATATGTGGAGAAAAGTCATTGTCTTCTAAAAAGTTATGTGGAAAATACTTGTAATAATTTCTGTCTGTGAAGTTGGGTTCATTATGTAGACAATGCTAATCCAGGCGGTATATGGAACAGTTTTATTTCTGGGTGCCTTCCCTGAATAGGCCTCAAACATGAGAGAAAATTCTGAATTTTTTAGGTGATATTCTAGGTTAATGTTAATAAACCTTAATGCATCGTAACAATTAGAACATCAGTTGAGACAGAGTTTTTGAGAGGGAGGTGCAGTGAGCTGCTTGACACAAGGTCTCTTGTCTGGGTGGAGAGGTTTTTGTGCACTTCTCTGGACTCTTCCTTGATACTAGCCCAGGTCTGTTTTCACCACAGTTTTATCTTTAATGGATGCTGGTTTGTGCTGACCAGCTCTCATTCCAGTGCTTGAAAAATGTACCCCACCTAGTGTGATGAATGAATTGACTTTTAAGAACAAGAGGAAAAACACATTGTATCCATCACTGAGCAGAATCTCCTGGGAAGCAGGAGTTCAGGAAGGATGCAAGAATGTGACCTGGAAGCCAGACTAATCTTAAACACACTTTTTTCACCCTGAGAGGATAACAGTTAAGGTTACTTAGTGAATGGTTATCTGTGGCCTGAGGCTCTTGAGTTTCTGAGCAGACCACAGTGGCCATGAAACTTATTATTGGGAGAAGCTAGTACTAAAGATAGAAACAAGGGCTTCAGCTTTGGTTATCACGGAGTGCACCAAGCACAAATTTATACAGTATACAGCCTGAAGGAGCTAATTATAAACCAGTGTGTTTTCATGTATAATCTTTAGAGGCTTTCTAATCCAAATGATCAAATAGGTCAGGATGTTTGTAATCAGCTGTGGAGCTTTTCTCTTGTTCTAGCATGTGGCTGAAGAACAGTGTTCAGTGCCCAAGGGAAAAATGGTACGTGGGTCACGTTTAGCATCTGCTAAACCTGTATCGGCAGCCTTTTCAGTGAATTAAGGGACAGATAGGGTATGGTGGAGCTCAAGGTGTTGTCTTTCCGTAAAAAGGCGGCTGTTTGGGCAATTGCGGTTTTCCTTGGTGAGTGAATAGAGCTTGGGGTTGACATTCCTGAAACATTCAAAAGCTCAGTCAAAGTTCAAGCATTAGACTGTGGGAGATAAATTTGCACCTTTGTCCAACGTTGGGCTTGCTTAATATGAGAAGAAGAAAGCACCATTTCAGTATGAAATGCTCTGTAGTCAGGATGATATTAAAAAAAAATTGAAATAGTCTCCTGATAAGTGTCGCTGAATATTTAACAAAAGCAACATTTCCTCCCCCTTCTACTACCAGAGATGTTTCATTGAAACGGCAAAATGTTTACAGAACCAAACTAGTTAAACCAGCGTCGTTCCCTTCTCTGACATTTTCGAAGCCTTGATAGGAATCTCTTCCTTGTCATTTTTACTTGGCAGCCTGTTGTTCCTTTTTGGAAGTTGTGGCACACTGCTGTAACAGTGAAAATGTACCTCATTTTCAGGCAGACACACTAGTATAATTTACTCTGGTTTGTATTGAAACTAGTGCCTTAATCACATTACAGGAAAAAGAGATTAATTACAAAGTTTTAAATTCATAGATTATCCTTCATTAGAAAAGAAATTTTAAAATTCAGTGCATCCCACATAAGTCTGTTGTTTCTGAGACACTTCAAAGCAACTCCTTTGAGAGGGTAAATCAAAGTCAAGAAAATAATTTATTTCCTTCAAATATCATGCGACTCTAAGCATGGTTCAAGCCCCAGTGTACAATGCTGACAACTAAAGAAAACACTTTGTTATGTTACCTGGAAACAAAACTTGTCTTTTTGTAAGCACAGCACAGGTAAACTTAAGAATTATGCATTTTTAGAAAGGTCATAAATGAACCCAGGATTTATTTTGACCTGCATTTTAAAGTCTTTTGCTGTCCTGAATTTTTAGCTTATTTTTTGAATTTTCAGTTCTTGGCTGTTTTTACCTTCAGTGAGTTAAAGGATATACTAAATGATAGTGACATAAAATGCAGTGCAGGTTGGTCTAGGACCCTCAGTTAAGAGACCTACAAGAAGTAGATCAGGCATTGAATGCAGCAAGCAAACTCAGCATTGTTTTTCCATTTCAACAACGAAAAATTTTAAAATAAATAATTTTTAACAAATGGGTTTTAAATCATAATATAGATTTTTATATATATTATAATTTTAATTATATATATTTTATAATTCAGATGTAATTATTACTTAATATTAAGTTAAACTTAGACTATAACCTATATGTTGGAAAAATAAGATTCAGACAGTTTGGACCAGGGGTCCTCAAACTTTTTAACCAGGGGGCCGGTGTGCGGATGAAGTGGCAGGCAGTCATCTGTGGCTGCTTGGTTTCCTCCCCAGCCCCTGGTGTGGGGGGGTGAGGGGGTCTGTAAATACCGGGGGGGCTGGATTGAGGACCCGGGGGGGGCTGTATCTGGCCCGTGGGCCGTAGTTTGAGGACCCCTGGTTTAGACCTTAACACTTTGGTGTGAAAGTACAGCATGGGAAAGTTGTTATCTGTACTTGCAGTCAGCAGCTGCTGGAGCCTTTGTGGGAACTGAAATCAGTCCTCAGCTCTTCCACTCAGGGCATTCAGCTTCACAGCAGCTGAACCTGATCTGAGGCTGGGCTGCTCTGGTCCTGTGTCCCGTCCCCTCTCATCTCTCACACTTCGGTGAGACTCGCCGAGTTGCTTCAGGGAAGTGGGGCCCGACTGAAAGCAGTTCACCCCTGCTAGCGCAGGTGAGCGAGCAGGAATTCTGTCCGACGCTGAGGAAGAGCTGCCTGTCTTCAGGCACTGCAGGAGTAGCACAGCCAGCAGATCGTTCAGATGTTGCATTGAAGGCACGTCAAGAGGTATATCCCACTAAAACCTGGGAAATGGGGTAATGTTTTACACTTGCCAGGTCCACATTCTGGTACCACAATTGACTTTGGATAGCCTCAGAACTAGTCCCGTTTAATTGGGACTGTTCAGGAACTTCAAGGCGCTAATTTTCCCTATGAGAGAAGATGTGAATCAGTCCCATAACACTGTTCTCTGGTGTTACTCATAAAGCTCTAATGGTCTGAATTGGTAACTGCTAAATCATTGTAGCTCTGTCATCTTTTCTGATAGATTTACTATTAACTTGACAGTTAAGTGGCACATTAAATATTACAGCCATTATTTCATCTTCTTTTAAAAATATAGTCTAGCTTATTAAGTGTAATTTGACTTCAGCTATACTTGTGTAACACATTATGCCAATATAAATGGTCTACTGCAGGTGAAACTGAACCCTTAGTGAGGTCAAGATGTATAAAGTTTAGCAAGGTGTCAATTTTTATGAATCTGCTCTGAAATTCTTGTATCCACAAAAAAAGCAGCCCTTCAACAGAGAAGAGAATTTACAGCTTTAAAAAACCTGTAACCAGAATACGGCAATGCCATCCTTCATATTGGAAACTTAAGAAGCTGAAAATTAAAATGTGGTAGGTTTGCAAAGGTATGAACAAAATTATATTGCTGCGATGAAACTAAATGAATGTAATAGAACACCTACCCTTAGAAATAATGACAAACCCAATAATAATAATGAAGATAAAGGAACATTCAGATATTGTGTCTCACATTCAGGAGTGGCATGCAGCTTTTATGGTGGATATAGGATAGTTATTATTACAAATGTTACTTCATTTCTAGGTAATTCATTAATTCTTGGCCTCTTTTAGTGATGTCATCACAGTAACTCTTAAGTGCAAGTAAGTGCACCAAGAGCTTATGCCTCCTCATAACGCAATTAGGAGGTAGATAAATAGTAGCGGTCTTGAAATCTCCATTTGGACTGGGAACAGCTCAGTATTGATCACAAAATGGCTTGGGAATGACCAGACTGAAAGATTAGAGAACAGGCTATTTTAAAGCCTCTGAAATAGGCTGAGTTTGTTGTTTGGTTGTGATTAAAAAAGTCAAATAAAACCACACCTCTGCTCCTAAAAGGAAAATTAAATTAAATGACCCTAGAAGGGGATTATTTTGATGAAGATGGTTTTCTAAAATGAACGCCATAACTAAAGTTTAAAAAGCTTTACCTGTAGTTTCTTACTTCTCTAAGGAACCAAGTATACTTTTTGTGACATGGCATTTAGCTTGAATCAGTTATTCCATTTTGAGGTCAGGCTGCTTTTACATTATCATCACCTCTAAAACATAATGTGATATACAATCAGTCATAAATTGCCTCTTGTAACATGGGAAATAAAAACATAATGGATTCCCATTGGATTATAAATGGCAGTGGTAGGAAGACCTTCATAATTTTGTGGCTTTACCATGTATGAATTATAGGCGTGATCTCTTAGTAGCAGGATGCATATAAATATCTGTAATCATTGTGCATTCATTTATGTGTTCTCCATTATGCTTGTAATGGGTCTAAGGGTAAAAAATACAGCCATGTAGATGACAGCAGAGTGCAGGAGAAAAATATTTCTGATGTTTGTGCCACAGTGATTTGTGCCAGAAGGAGAAGCCTTTCAATAGCATCTTGCTGCCCTCTTTGGAGGGTTACCCTGACCTCAGAGGGACTGTGGGCATGGTTAGAAGTGCTGCCTGCTCCTCACAGGTAGAAATGTAGGCATAAAGATTAATGAGCAGGCAGCAGTCATTGATTTACTGGCGCCGCCACATCCAGTTGTTAGCTTAAGTATGTTTAAAGAACATGATGGAAGCTCTCATCATGTTGGCTTTTCCATTCAGGTTTTCGTGACTCATGTAGAAACAAATGATTATTGTTCAGTCTGAAAAATGATAAATTGTCAAAAGGAAAAAAAAATCTGCAAAGTTGAACCAAGTCCACGATGGCTATTGAAAGCCTGATTTGTAGTTAATCTCTTTGCTGGGTGCTGATGCCCAGTAAGTGCTAAATAGAAGATTGTTAGGGCTCACACTGTCGTGGTCAGCTCCAGGCTGACGTAACGTTTCAGTGAAACTGGAGACCAGGTGTGCGGTGTTTCTGAGCTCGCCACTGTTTTGAAAAATGTTAACTGGTGTAATTCAAACAAGGCAGTGTCCTCGTAGCTGTCAGCGCTAACAAAGACCATCAAAATGTTATGGAGCTTGAGTTTCTGTACCCAGTAGTTTTGCCACATGCCATTGCTTCTCTTATAACCTCATTTAGGGAAGACATGCTTGCCACTCTGTGCTTCCTATGTATGGCGTGACCACAGCGATTCCTGCTGTGTATGTTATAACTGCTGGTTAAAATGCAGGACACTTCTCTTTCCTTTCCCCCCTCTTTTTTGCGCATATATATCTCTCATTATCATCACCTTTGTATATTTTACCTATTTTGCCTCAAGAGAAGGCAACACTGAAATAACACCTGTTTAAGATATTTTCTTAGAAGTTCCCCATTTAACACAAATATTGCACCCCAGATGGAGGCAGGACGCAGTGTTCTTTCATTGATGCCAGTGGTGATGGGCTTTCCTGGGGTCTTCCTCACTATGATGCCAACCCAGTTTCCCCCACGGTGGCTTATGAGTTTTGACAGTTCAGTCTGGTGCAAATGAAAGAACCCTTTTCTGTGTGCTGACAGGGTGAGTTTCAGGGTCCAACACCACAGTTGTCCGCAGGAACACGGCGTTTTCAGTTTATTTCCCACACTTGTTTAATGAGCTTCCCTTTAAAGTTTTGTGATGGCTTCAGTGTTTTTTGTAACTTTGGGAGATCTGGGTGAAATGACAGTGCAGACTGTATTATATTTCCAGTCTGTTAAAGGTTTACTCCAACATGAAAAACTGGAATTAATCTAGTTGTAAGTACAAGAAAATTTTCTTACTGTGGTTACAAGAGCCATAGAACAAAATGGTGTGCCGTGGACACTGCTGGCTTGAAAACTGCAAAAACCTGGGACAAGAAAATACTGCCCTCTCTCAGAAGGGGGCTGCTGTTTTTTTCCAAGTTCTTTGTTAAATCTCCAGTGTCTGAGGATTTATTTTGATGCAGTTACCTGTGGAATTATTTAAAGGCACTTTCTGTTGCAAATCTCCTCAAAAGGATTCTGCAGTGCTACACTTAATTATTTCAAAGAAGGAAAATGACCTTTAATGTGTTCTCCTTATTAACCTTCTTCCCAGTAGTAAATAACATGGTGTAAAGTATAATGTTCATGTACTGGACACAGCATTAAGCAAATAGATAAATGAACATTCCTACAAGTTATACTATATAAACATCTTGCAGCAGGTTGCTCCTTCAGTAATCTGGATAATGTTTTTCCTTACTTTTGTGCGTATTACCGGCAATTGTTTGGATCATATAAGCTGTATGTCCTTTGCAGCTGAGATAGGCAAACATTTATTGCTCCTATTTACAAAAAAATTATTGTCAGGATTTGATGGCAGGGTTAACATTGTGCCACAAGTTGGTTGTCACTCTGTGATTTATTTTTTTTTTAAAGAAATGTGCTGCTCTTAGTTTGACTCTCTGACAAAATATGTTTTTTTACATAAGCGATCAAATAGAAGCTTTGTTTTAGTGAAAGACATAGAAAGTTTTTTTTTTAAACTGAACCTATAGGTCCCTGAATCTTTCTCCAAAACCAACCCTATCCTAACAACTCCGTTTGTATTTTCAAGTAATATAAATTCTGCTGTTTCCTAAGTGCTGTTTCCACAGAATCTGACATTTTTCCACTTCACTACAGTTGGGAGGGATGCCTGAGTACAAGTGAACAAGGTCAGACTTTTGTTTCTGTATGACGGTATGTAGCACAGTTGTGTGAGCCCCAAGGCCAAACATTCAGGGACTGCAGAGCAGCGCGGTTCCTTGAAGTGTCGTGTTTAACTGTAAGCCTCAACTCATTTAGCAACTTGAATTCATGTCATTACTTAGACCTTCTTAAATAGCGTAGAAAAGCTTTAATAGTTCCATCTTTTTTTCCTGGAATGATTGTTGTTTAAATTATACCTAAGACCAGAAGACAGGCTTTGGAAAGCTGTCCTCTGGAACTGTGACTGGGGATTTGCGGGCACAAAAGATGAAGCAATAACCAGCTTCCACACCCGCTGAGCACATGCCAGCATGACATCTTTGCTCCCTCGCACTACCCTATTTACTGGAACTGCACTGAGTGACTGCATGCAGCGATCTGGGTTATGCGAGGTTGAGGGGTGAGCACTTGAGTGCAGGGATTAAGCAATTGCATGTGCAGATTTGAGCATAAAAGCTAGAAGCTGTGGGTAAAACTGGCTGGAAATATGATCATTAGTAACTCATACAGTTAATAAACTGTATAGATGTGCAGTCATCCAACCATCTGTCTGACTGCATTTACGAAGTCCTCCCAAAAGTATAGGATACAATACTCTCAAAATCTGTGTCATTAAGGATCCTGCAATATTTGTAAAGCCATTCCATTTCATATTCAATGCCTTCCTAAATAAGACCAATTAACTCTGTGGCTAATATAATGTGACATCGTTCTGTGATAGTCAAACTGAACCAAGCCTACTGTTTCTTGAACTGAGCAGAAACACGTTTCCCATACAGGCTGCTGTTAGTGTGTTCCAGCATAGCTGCTCGTGGGCTGAAACATTGCTTCAAAGATGAGGGACTGGTTCCTCTAGAATTTTTGGTGAGATTTTAAAGTAGGTTGAGGAAGGCAAAACTTGCAGCCCTAGTTCCCCCTCTTAGGGATCGTTTATGTAAATCACTTCCTCAACCTGGGAAAACACTGGTAGCTCTTAATAAGGGTCAGTTAAATTGTAACGAGTGAATGTAGGCAAGTGTGTGTGCATGTTAATTTTGTATGAGCACAGTTGCTGGTATTTTAAGTAATGAATTTAAATGCATGCAAATCCATCTAATGCATTAAACTGATAGGTTTTGGAGTCTGAATTTCAGAAATAACTCTGTCATGGACATGAAATGATATTCAGGGACAGTTTTCCTCTGCTGTAACTTTTTTTTTTTTTTTTTTTTTTAAAATATCATTGCCATTCTCCTATTAGATTAAAAAAAAAAACCAAAAACCAAAATAATCAAGTGCCCTGAAAGTAAACTAAACAGCTCCATGAAAGAATTACTTTCTGAAACATTTGCTAAATGTTACAAAGTTAAAAGTTGAGAAATTAAGCTGTCAATGTAGTAAGCCCGATTGCACCATTGGGTGATCTTTGCTGAGGATTTAACACTAAGGATTTCCTGTCTACCTTGCATTTTTGAGTTGAAAGATTCACTTCCTTTTCCCTCCAACTTTCATGAAAGCTCATAATTTCTATTCCTAACTTTAAGACTTTGCTGTTTCCTTTTTTTGCACCCCCAAAAAATAAGCCATAGCTTTCAGCTCATCAGAACGCTGAGAGAAATTAGACATAATTTGGATTTATACTTATTCATTTTATGAATCTTGAAGAGTTTTTTTATAAATTGCCTGCCAGAATTTCATAGCTAGCTGCTAAAAGTATCTGAAAAAGAAGGTAATTTTTCCATGTAAGTGATTAGATTACTGATTTGGACTACTATTTCAGCACTTTTTGTAGTAGCCTTGCAATGTCTCAGATTGCACATATTGCAAATAAGTTATCCAAGATTGAGCAAAAATACTGTTCTTATTGGACATGGAATGTGGAGGCCTGCTGTAGGTCAGTAATTTGCATTTGATCTCTTAAAAGATCTAATCTGCTTTAACTGACCTTAGCCTCTTGAGTTTGTCTTGGTCTCTTGAAGCACTCCAGGAACGTCAGGATGATATTCTGCCTGTGGATAAGATATCTGGAGTTGAACTGGTTTCCCCACTTCTTCAGGTTGTTCTGCCTAATAACCTTGAACAAGAATATAGCAGTTTAGTATGGTATTGATTAGCATTCTCTTTAGAACCTCATATTCGTTCTCCTCCAAGTGTTGAAAACTTAGCTTACCATGAACATCTTCAGTGTACTTTTTAAAAATAGCAGAGCTTTATTATGAAAGAAGGAAGCATGGACAATTTTCCTTGAATTTGCCTCAGGCCTTTTTTCAATTAGAAAAGTGAGATGGGGTAAGGAATTAATCTGTGCGCTCAATCAAATGTAGTTTGCACCTAGAAGTTGTGCAACGGGAGAAACAAAGCATCTGTCGGTACCTCAGAATAATGAAGCCACCGAAAATCATCAGAGCAGGATGAGCAGGAGGAATGGCCTTGTTTTCCTAAGTTACTCACTGGGAAAGACTTAAGCTGTGATTGATGAGATGCCTTAGAAATGCCAGCAGTATCAGTCAGCTGGCATTTTTGTAACTGCTGCAAGCAGTTGCTAAGACAGCTCAGGACTATACCCCAGGGAGGCTGACACTTGGTGGAAGCATGCTTTCTTCCTGCATAATTCAGCCATGGGTTTAGTGGTTTCATTTTAGTACCTTGAAAATATATGCTTTGTGCTTCACCCAGTCAATGCTCATGTTAGCAAGAATGGCATAAGACAGCAGGAGTGGAGAAAAAAGAGACCAGACAGTTGGTACTCCTTGGAAAAAGGAAACCTTAAGCTGCCCCCTTAGTTTCATTTATCAGAGGATTCCTTAAAGAACAGTCCAGAATGTGACAGACTGAAGTAAAGTAACAGCTGAGACCTGATCTGCTCATCTGCAGAGGGAATTTAATTACACTTTTGTTTTGCTTATGTAATTTCCTTCTTCCTCCCCTCCTGTCAGGCTGTGTTCTCGTCAAGGGATAGCTGACAAGGAAAAGATGTGAATAGGATGCAGCTGAAAGCTTTTGAGCTCTTGGGGTTTAGGTAGGCAATGCAGACTCTGATCCAAAGCCTCCTGATCTCTTTGCTGTTGGATTTCACTCCACCTGTTTGAGAGGAGAGAGAGAAGATGGCCAGGAAGGTGGCTCTGGGGCACAGAACCAGGATGAGGCAGCTGAGTGGGCCTGACCCTTGTTTCGCTGGAGAGAGGGTCTTGTGCTTCCCCGTGTGCTGAAAGAGGAAGGCAGCCAGCCTAGTGCAGCAAGGTTGGGAGGCAGGTAAGCTTCGCCTACCTTTATAAATGCTCTGTGTTAAAAAAAAAAAATTAAAAAATCCTGCTCTTCCTTCAGGGCCCTTCTCAGAAATGCTCACACAAAATGTCTCCCTTTGGAAATGCCCTGCCTAGTTAAGATTTGTCAGTTCAACTGAAGATGGTGTTCTGCAGTTACAAGTGTCAGGCAACTGCAGCCATATCCTCTGCTCTGGCTGTGACTGAAGGACTTTACACAGGGTTATGATTTGTATGTGCTTCCATCCTTTCTGTGGTTTGGTGGAGCTGCTTTGCTCTGTTCACGTTTCAGGCCTGCTGGCTAGATATGTTTTTGTATACCATCCAGGCACTATTATTCTTCTGCAGTGTATTTAAAGTCAGTAGCACCAAGAATTGTAAAAGAAATCTGTTGATAGATTTGTTAATTGTTGGTACATAATGGTTCTTTAGGAGAACAGCACCTGGCCAGGCTGGGGTGTGCTGCCAGCTGGCACTATGGAGACACCTCAAAGTCAGGACAAAACCTCTCTGCAATGCCTTCTGTATCACACACGTTTTCGCTGTGCCATGTACATAAGGACGATATCCAGCAGGATGAGGCTCTCTGCAGCATTTGAAGGCAAATAAAGGGGAAGGAGCCTTGATTAGTGAGCCTTGATTGTATTACGCAGGGATCAAAGGAGATAAAACAGAGTCTATTGCACTGTTTGTAAAATAAAGATTCCAATTACAGAAGGTGCTGCTGCATCTGTGCCTCCCTGACAGCTGCGAGGAGTCTGAAAACAGCAGCATTGCATTTACTTATTAATAATTAATTCTTCCTTGGAAATCTGCAAGCTTAGGCATTGCACATGCTTGTACAGAAGACTGGTTTGGGTGAAGGCTGAAATTTTCAAAACTGCCACCTTCCCCCTCTTAATTTTCAAAGGACACAGGTATTCAGGAGCCCAAGGGTCTGTCTACAGTGGTGGGTGTGGAGAGCTAAAACAACTTCAGGGATAGAGTATAACTTTTGCTACAGCTGAGGAATAGGTATGAAACCCTCCTTATCTGGTGTGGGCTTTTTTGCGCTTGCATCGGGACATGCAGGGAATAGGTAAAGCAGCTCAGTGCAGCTCCTGTGGTGCAGAGTTGCTGCATGACAGTTGGGGCTACTGCTGTGTGACTGGATTCTTAACCCCCAGGCGCTCAGTGCATTTATGTTCCCTTGTGCTGCTCCCTCCTGGGATTTCCCGAACAAAGGAAACTGGGGCAGAGTTGTTGCTTTGAAGAAGCACATCCCAGGCATGGTGTTTCAGAGGGTTACTCTGGGAAACAAGCTGTATCTGAAAGGAAAATTCTTCCTCAGCTCAGATGGAGGTCGACTTGAGATGCTTGCTGATGTCCCTGGGATGTGGGGGCTCAGTGGCCCAGCCTTGCAGCCCGTGTGCTCCGGAGCAGCAGGGAGCGTGAGCGAGTGTGTGAGCTGCCCCCTCCAAGGTGTGAGGGGGCCAGCAAGCCCTGGTCCTGCTCTAGGTGCAAGCAGGGACCCAAACTGCGCCCACCGCTGAACTGCCCTTGCTAATGCCAGGCTGCCTGCTGACCGATGCGCTCCCACCGCTAATTTCTGCAGAAAGCAACATGCTCGGCCAATGTATTACATACACTGCTGCAAGTTGGTAACAAAGATTTGGATGGGTGCTGTGTGGAGAACAGCTTTTTAATTTTACTACGTGGTGCTAGGCCAGCCCAGCAGAACTTGCCTGTCTTTGAGAAATGCTTTTATTAGTTGGCTGTGATGTGTTGGCAAATTAGGCCATGCCAAATGTGCTTGCAGCCTCCTGCTGTGAGGATGCTTGGCGGATTCTTATGCATACCTTAGAGGTGTTTGCACATTATACGGTATTTGCAGTCTATTTGTCCTAGCTTTGATCATGTCCTTGCTGACTGTATTCTAGCTACATGCCCTTCCCTCTATCAGCATCGATCCTTTTTATAGTATTTTATAACAACTTGGGTGTAAATTGTCTTGCAGTTCTCTAATTAGTATTCCTTTCTTACCCTACTAAGGCACATCCTGGGTCTGTTATACCAGTGTGGCTCAACATACACTACTTAATACATGTACCTGAGCACTATGTAGTGCATAATAGGTACTACTTGTTAAATTTGGTGTTTAATGCGTGATTATAGGTAGTATAGTATAGTATACTACCTATATATATAGGTAGTGTAGTAATACAATAAATGTAGTATCTCGAAGGTATGTTTTGGATGCCTCGGATTTAAATAATACAAACTGAATTTTCTTATTTGTCATAGAAGGGGATAGGATTGGACTTGATAAACTTCAAACAACCCCCTGAATTTTAGGATAGGTGTTTTACCCCAGCAGGAAATAATCCATTGGCATGCGAGGGATTTGCTTTGCCGGCTGAAGCCACAACGAAGGTATGATTCTGCCTGCAGCTCTGTCACGAGCCCTGCTCTCTGCATTTTCGGGCTGTCTTATGTCTAGGCTGACTGTATGGGAGCAGGATCGGCTCCCGTGCCTGTTGGCGGGAACGGAGTAGCCGTATGGTGTGCTTGCCAGAGATTTACAATGAATATACCAAATATCTTTCCTCAAGCTGTGCTAGGAGCCTGTGTGTGTTTAGACACATGCTGGATAGCAGTACACCATCCCATGTATGCTTCCAAGTTCTGTAAAATACCCCCTCAGCTTTCATTTCTTTTCCTGGAGAAGTTACCAGATGCTTCATTATTGTTTTGCAAAACAAGCTGCATATTACCCATATGTTTCCCCCCTTGTTTTTCAGAAGGCAAACTAAACATTGGTGCCCGTTTCAAATATTCATTAAATATTTTAGATAGGTTGGAAGTGAAGAGCAAAAGCTTTTCACAGCACAGAGCAGACAGAAGCTCCACTCCGTGTGCAGCCAGGCTGGCAGCGCAGTGTCTGGGGTGGGGGTGGGGGGCTGCAGGGGCCTCCCTGCCACCGCAGGCTGGAACGAAAGCTCCTGGGTGGCGTGGGATCACTTAGGTTGACTTGATGGGACAGGACTCATCAGTCAGGCACTGAGACAGCAGGCACTGAGGTGGTGCAGAATCCAGAGACAGAGGGGGGCAGGCCCCGTGTTTTATTTAAAGCCAGGCAAAGGAAGGGAGAAGGGCTGCTCTCTGGGGTTGCTGGAGCAGAGGGTGGCTAAGGTAAGTGAAGCTTAGTTACAGGTCTTTGTTTTATATTCTGCCGCTTGACAGTCTCCATGAAGGGCATAAAGCTGTGGCTATACACACATCCTGTAAAAATGTGAATTTTGGGACAAATGCTCCCTTGTCATTAATACGGTGCAGCTATGCAGGTCTATGCAGAAAAAGAAGACATGACTGAAAGTGAATTATTTAGAAATTAAGTACATATCCCAGAGTAGGTGTTAGTCAGAACCAGGGGATAGATTGCCATGAATAGTGCCTTACTTCCCAAGTACTCCCTTTGATGCTAATGCAGCTGTGCTGATACTTAGTGATTTGGAAGAATTTAGATGGAAACTGGCAGATATCCATGTTTTGCTTTGTTGAATTTTCAGGAAGAAACTGCTGTTTCAAAGTTTCTGATAAATATTTTGCTCTGTAAAACTCAGCCAAATAATGCATAATTCAACACATTTCCCCCTCTTCAAACTTCTCTAGTAATTTCTATGCTATTTTGTCATGATTTTGTAAATGGCATTTTGTTAAACTGCTTTGGCGAAAGGGGACTTCTTTACTATTTTTTCATTAATCTTTTTGCACCTCTTCATCTGATGCAGTGCTGTAATAAGAAGTTTGTCTAGCAACCGATGGATGCGCTAACTGTTACGGAAGAACTTACCAACATCACTTATTGACACAACCTCAACAATTCAGCTGTCAAAAGGTTGATACTTCAGTGGATCACAAGTGCAAGAGATTATTAATAGTATAATTTCTGATGTGTGTCATGTCAGAGTGGAAATAGCAATTGCTTAAAAGCTAAATTTTGGCTGCTCTGAGATCAGCTGAAGGGACCAGAAAGAAACCAGAGACCATAGGTTGACCATAGGTATGTGATGTGCCTGCTTTACTGTCAAGTGAGAGAAGGGCTCAGCTGGTGTGGGACTTCTAGGGAGAAGAAAAGGCATTTCTGTGAGAAAGCTGGAGGTTTCCCTTGGACTTCACAGGGTTTTGTAGCTGTGGCTTGGCCTTAGCTGCAAGGGGAAAGGTCTGCAACCTGTGGCTTTTCTGCCTTTAGGAGGCTACAGACATTTTTGCTTGCAGCATAATTTGGAAAGGAATGACCTTTCTGCAGAATACTTGAGTAACTTCCCGAAAGATGCTCTGTGACTTTGGTTCCAGCTGTCTGTGGTCTTTTACTGTAAGTGCCATAGATTTTTTTTCTTTTAATTTTAACTGTATACCAATTACTACATAGTGCTTTGTAAATGGAAGCACAATCATCTTTTTAAAGTCACCTGTACTTTGCTTTCACACAGTCCTCAGTGTGTCATTGTGTCTGTCCATCCATTGTCCCTCCCTCCCCGTTGAAAGGAAAGGTATGCTGCAATGCCTCACGTTGTTGCTCTGTTGTGACTGCTGGTTTTCCGTTGGCAGTAATTGCTGTAGTTAGCAGTATGCATCTGTGACCTCCCTCCAATATATGGCATAATAATGCTCCTGTTCCAGTTTGTCCCTGTGACACAAATGAGATAGGAATATGAAAACGAGGAACCACGCTCTGACACTGAATTATTGTCCCAGCTATGAGCAGGAGCTGTGACCAGAATACAGCTAAGAGGATTCCTCCCGTCTCTCCGAGGCAGCCTGCACACTGCCTGCTCTGTGGGGGGTAATAAAGCGCACATTAAAGCTGATGAAAATTCTGACTGCTGAGTGCTCAAACTGAAGGGCTGTGCTCTGCCTTTTCTGCCATGGGGGAGTTTTGCAATTTAAGGCCATGATATACGATCTGAATGTTTTATTGCGGTGTTACTGACTCAGCCAGTGACCGCCCTGCGCTGTTGTTACCCGGTCTGGTTACTTGTGCTTTTGGCGCACGCAGCCCATGTGAGCAGCTGTGAGTTAACCGTGGCCAGGCAGGACCGAAAAACCCCAGGAATGCTTGCCTTCTGATGCATGTGTGTGTGAGTTGGGGTGCTCAGAGCTGGATGGCCTCAGCAGACCTAGGTCAGTCACCCCGGTTTTGTGTCTGTCCTCCTTCTATAGGGTAATGCTAATCCTGTGTGACTTTGACTATTACGTATAAAAATAGAGGTTTGTAATGCCTATACTGTGCCGGTCTGCAAGGGAAGTTGCACATGTGCCAGGACAGTGCATATGCAGCAAATCTCTGCCCTGCATGCATATAAAATAAGCTATTTAATTATAAGCTACTAAGAGTTTACAAGCAAGTGAATCTGATTCATGCACCTCGTAACTTATATGCAAATAATGTCTGCACTTCAGCAGATGAGCATATAAATGAAAATGTTAAAACTAAAATACCTCATCCTTAATTTGTGGTAGTTCAAGGCGATAACTGCCATAGACAAATTAATAAGCTTTATTAGGAAATCAACGTGTTGGAGATGTAGCCTAAGCTATTATGCAGGGGAATCATGCCAGCATGTAATGACAATGCATAATGTATACAACTCTTATTGATTCTTTTCTGTTTAGCACCTTAAATTAATAGTAGCTTCTGAACTGGTTAAGTGGAGAAATCTTGCAAAACTCCTGAAGTCTTGGAAGATAAGAGAAGGCAGTTTGGAAAACATGTAATTGCTAAAGCATCGTTAATAATGAATTTTAGTTAAACAGGAAAATACCACAGGGATGCTAATAATTAAATATGTTGAAAGTGTTATTTATGTACCTAGTTATGAATTTGGTCACCGTGTATACAGACACCTCTCAGTTCAAGTTAGGAGATACCTGTTCTTCTCAATTATCCACAGCTTGTTAGACCTTTAAACATTGCACAGTAAACACAAGAAGCTCCATTTCACAAATAACTTAAGTGCAATTGTCAATTAATGCTACACTTTTGGTCTTGCAGTCCATTAATGCTCTTCTGTATAATGCTGTGGCATTGTATTATTAGGGTCTTGCCTGTGTATTTAGAAATATGCTATTTCTTACTACTGTTCTGCACAGTTGAAGTAGCTTTCTTAACTAAAGGAGAAGAAAACTGATTAGAACAACTAGATGTGGTTAAAAGAAATAGTCATAAGTTCCTTGTTAATCGATGAAGTATCCTGTATAGCGGTAATGTATTCCAGGTTTTTTTTTCTGTATTTAAAGTGACTGGCAACAGGCCAGAGGTACTGAGGCTATGAGGTGCAGTCTGTTTTGAAAACGGCAAACAGGATTTTAGCTCCATGATACCAATTGCCTTCTAGCGTTTACAAAATAAAAGCATTCATAGCTCCAGCTGTGAGTGAACTAGTAATACCTCTGCTCATTTAATACACTAAAAGCTATTTAGAAGTGTTGGGTTGATGTGGTCATCGGCGTTGTGCAGGAAGGATGGCTGGGTGCTAAGCAAACTCAGCAGTCACCTCCCCCAGAGGTGTTTATTAGCCCTTTCGCAGAGGGGGAGACCATAATTCACTGTGATGAGGTTTATTATGCTTGGGGTTTACTCTTTGATAAATGTGTGCCTGTAAACTTTGTCTGGCAGGGTCTGGAGTGTCCTCTGTAAAGTAGCTCTTGGAAAGTGACCCAAGACGAGATTAGAGGCCATCCTAAATATTTATTTTGTGCATGTGTGTACATAAATATGGGCGAAAAGGCAACCCTGTCTACTGTTTGGATAGTAAATTAGTCCCATTTCTCACCTGCTGTGTGCTGTCATTGCTTGACATTTAAAAGGTAGAGTCACATACCTTCACCATCTGAATGCCTAGGTTATTCTGCACAACATTTTGCACTTTTTCTCATTTGACCAACATCAGTGTTTTCTGTATAGTCATTCTTTTTTCTTTAAAACTGAGTAACCTTAGATGGTGTTTTGTAGCAGTCATGATGCTTCCCACTAGCCACATATTTAAGTAGATTAAAACCGCTGCGTGACTGCTGATGGCACGGAGACGTTGTAGCTCAGGAGGTGCTGAAGTGCCACAATCTGGGCCTGGCTATGCTTGGTCATACGGCTGCAGTCACGCACTCTTGGACTGGTCCTCCACTGGGCAAAGATTGACTTTGTGCTCCAGATAAATGACAACAGCACCGGTGAGTGGAAATACCACAAATATCTTGTCCTTTCCCTCTCTGCCTAGGAGTATAGAGGGGCACAAACTGACCTAGGGAAGGGAGTAGAAGAACTAACCTCATCCAGGGGAAAAAGAAATAAAATACAATAAAAAAATCCCTTCGCTCTGATTTTCAGTGGTAGGAAATATATATATCTTTTGGAAGGAAATATAGCAGAGTTTCATCTTTTTGTGTGGCGAACTCTGGCTGCAGTATTTTGCAGGACTCCTTGATCAAGAAAGAGTGCAAGACAGCCATCTGGTCCCTGCCCATCAGCGTTCAGTCCTACCAGCAATTTACATTCTTATTTTGCTGTGGAAGTAGTGCTGTTTCCAAGACACGGGGGAGTCTAGAAAGGCTTGTGAAGAGAGCATTTTATTCCTTGTGATGCCATTTATTAGGGAGATAATTAAAAATTCACCATAAATGTGCTTTAATTAATACATCAAGATGAGAATGTAAAGCCCTTAGGGTGAAAGAAGAAACTTCACCTTTAAATATAAAATGTACCTTACTTGCTTTAAAGGAGACCTTTGAGAATGGCAATTTTACTTATCTCAGCTTTTTAAGAAGTTGAAATCTCTTTGTAACATGTAGATAATGATTTCAGTTGCTTTTTTTTTTTTTTTTTTTGTTGTAGGTAAGGAAATAACAGCACGTATTGAAGCAGAATACTGGTATTTTCATAGCTAGGAAATTATCCGGTTTACACTTTTGGTAGATAAATTATGTGAATAATTGTAGAAGAAATTCAGACTTCATGTGTAATATAAAACACCAAAGAGAGCTTTTACAGAGAAGAATGCTTTTCAAACTTTATTTTCTGGAAGCTGAAGAAAAGGCAAAATACTTAAATAGGTACCTTACATATAATGGGCCATATTATTCAGAAAACACAATAGCATTATAAATTAATTCCATGGCTTATTTCTCTCGAGATCTCACTTAGTATCTCAGCATCTAATGTGTGCCTTCTCAGATTGTCTAATGTGCTCTCTCGGTTTGCTTGAAACTGTATTGATGTTAAACCTACCTTATAAATATTCACAGGAAACTGCTGGGGGAAGCACGAACAAAACGTGATACCTCTGCTCTCCCCGCTGCAGACAGCAAAACTTTCTGTTGGTTTTTGTGGATGCCTGAGATAAACCTCTGGGGAATAAACTGGGGCTGAGCGCATCCTGGCCATGCCAGAGCGCTTTGGTCTGGCCGTTTCACTTTCGGGAACAGCTTTTTGGTCTGACCCTGCTATCTCCAATGAACACAGATGAGCAAGTTCCTCTGAGGAACAGAGTGCAGTAGTAAATTTGTGTTCTTACTCGATTATGCTCAGCACTAGGTGGCACCCTTAAAAAGTACAATGGATCTTTGTGCTTTATTTTTAATTAACATGCAAAATAATTTGAACCTGAACGGAACATCTCCTGTTTTTTGTTTGTACGTTCTGGTTGCAACCGGTAGAGCGTGTAGGAAAAATAATATGACTGAGTATGAAGGATAATGCAAGGTCCTATAAAAAGTTAGCTCATCCAACATCTGACTGCTCTATGCCCTGAGGCTACCGAGGCACTGTGTGCTGCTGAGATGATGCTAGCTGCAAAAGTTAAAAGTTGCTGGAAGAGGTATTAACTTCCCTTCTCCATCTTCAAAGACAGGAAGAAACTAGAAGTGTTAGCAGTTTGTGAAAAGCAGTTACACAGAACTTTTGAAAAACTATACATAGAGAAGGAGAGAGAGAAAGACTTTTTATGACTTTCTTTGAAATATCATAGAATCAGCATACCAGGTTGGAAGGGACCTCAAGGATCATCTGGTCCAACCTTTCTTGGCAAAAGCACGGTCTAGAAAAGATGGCCCAGCACCCTGTCCAGCCGAATCTTCGTCCAATACTGGGGAATTCACCACCTCCCTTGGGAGATTATTCCAATGGCTGGTTGTCCTCATTGTGAAGAATTTTCCTTGTGTCCAGTTAGAATTTCCCCAGCAGTCACTTGTACGCATTACACTTCATCTTTTCCATGTGACTCCTTGTAAAAAAGAGAGTCTCCATGTTTTTTATAGCTGCCCTTTAATTACTGGAACATGGTGGTAAGGTCTCCCCTAAGCCTTCTTTTCTCAAGGCTGAACAAACCTGGTGCTCTCAGCTGTTCCTCATATGACAGGTTTCCCAGTCCTTTGATCATCTTTGTGGCCCTTCTCTGGATGCTTTCTAGCCTGCCCACATTGGGGACCAAAACTGAGCACAGTATCCCAGGTGTGGGCAGGCAAGCGCTGAGTGGGATGTTGACTTATTTACCTCTGCTGGTGATGCCCTCGTTGATGCAACCCAACATCTTGTTGGCTTGCTTTGCTGCAGCAGCACGCTGTTCACTCATATTGAGCTCGTTGTCCACCAAGACCCCCAGGTCCCTTCACAGAGCTGCTCCCCAGGTAGATCCCAGCCTGCTGGGATCAGTTTTCTCATTGCATTAACAGAAATATTTTAAGAATGTTGAAAACAGTCATGTTATATGTGAGAGAAAATGTTACAGTGTCCATTATTTGTTTGAGACTGAAAACAGTAGAGGGAAAAGAGCAGGCAGGAGCTGTACAACGAAGCAGGCAATGAGGGCTGGTGTCTTGGGCTATCAGACTTGGTCCCGAACCAAAGGCAATATGAGATATAGAGGACTTGTTTGATGATATAAAGTAGTGCACAAATCACATAAATATTTTTAGCAAGAAAAATACTTCAAATAGTTCTGATTCTTTCTTTTCCTCCTTTTTTTTTATTTTTTTATTTTTTTTTTTTATTCTTTTGAGACCAAAACAGAGGTAGAAACTGCATTATAAATTCTTAGTCCTCAAGCCTCAGTTTTGTTCCACGCCTGCTGAACACTGCTATTCTGCAGAGGTGACTGCAGTGACAAAGTCTGGGTTTGGATCAGAAGGGCTGTGCTCAGGCTTTGGGTGCACACAGGGCTCTACACGTGCAAGGGCTGAGGGCACACGCGTGGCTGGGGGGGCCAGGCTGGGGCTGCATTCAGCGCTGCAGCATGCCACTGGCTTCAGCTGCTGGCAGTGAGCTGAAAATGAAGTGATGAGAGCAGTGACTGAGGCCCATAATGTGCCTTCAGCCCATAAGGTAAAAGAATTAGTTTGGTTAACTTGTTTTTCCTGAAGTTGTGAAGAGCAAGGGTGTGTGCAGATGATGTTTCTGAAGCCTGTGTTCTTGAAGCAGGAAAAAGCTGAGTCTGTCTGCTGCTGGGGAGGAAGGGGGATTATGGTCATGAAATGGCCTACCTTTAACTGACTGACGGATTAAAATCAATCAAACAAACAAACAAAAACCCAAACAAAAAAAAGCTTGTATTCAACAGAAAGCAGAGAAAGCTAAACATGGGAACTGAATGATATTAGATATGTTTACTTTATGCAAAGGGAAATGAATGCATTGAATATATATTGCTTTTCTGGACTTTTACAGTGATATTGCCCTTCTGGATAATCAAGTTTGAAAGAAACTGGGGAAGTGATGATTGTAGAAGCAACAGGAGAAGAGAGCAGATAAACTGGAGGTCTTTTTAGTTTTTGTATACGGCATTGCCATGTACTCTGATACCATCTTTTAAAAAACAAAGGGCATTAAGATATATTGCAGATGTAAACATACAGGAGTTTTAGCATTGACTAGGTTTATATATGGTATTATAAGCACAAGTAGGTATGTGAAGTTTTTTTGGTTTTAGGCATTTCCTACGTTTAGCTTGGCATATGAGTTTCTAGCATTGAACTTGTAGCAAAAAAGGACATATTTCTCTTTGTAGAATAACCAGTACAGGGCTATGTAGAAACTGTCTGGTTTCAACTCATTTATCTCTATTCTTTGAAATTTCACTCTGTTTTGAATGATCTCAATTCTTAAAGACTGAACTAGAGTTTAATATTTTAGGACTGATACTTAAAAATTAAACCAAAGTGTGTTGTAAAACTGTTGTGCCTGCGGACTTAGAAGAGAGTGAAGTGTTCTTCAGCTGAAGCTTTGAAATTGTCAATTTTCTCCTGCAGACTGACATGGGCATGGCCATGAGTTTTAACAAACGATTCTTGGTAACCCAGTGTGGATTTTTTTTTTTCTTTTCTTTGTTTTGTTTTAACAGAACTGGGCTCCAAATGTCAAAAGATACACCCTCTCTTCTTTAGATCTACATTTGACAGCTATTGGGAAGAGTTGTTTTGTGCTCTCCATCTTTATTGACTAATGCTGTTACCCACAGGCTTCAAGGTGTGTTATTGTTAAGTGTGTGTCTGAATGTTTAGCCTTCAGAATACACATTTTCTGTTTTCTATTACACATTGTTCTGGTAATAAAAAAAATGGTGTGTATGTCTGGAAAGTGTGATTTCTACCTCTGTCCTGATATAAAGTTTGTTAAGTGACACTGGTAATCAGTCTGTGGATCATTGCTGGTGTTGAAGTTCCTAACAGAAGAGGAGGTGCTCAATGTGCTTCTTATGACCACCTTTATTCCAGGGTGGAGTACATACATAATTAAAATATGGTCAGACTCCATCATCGTGCTGTCCTTGCATGGCCTCAAATACCTGCCCCAGCTTGCTAGGGGGTGCCAAAATGGTGACAAATCATTCTTTCACAGACCTGAAAGAGTTTTGCGGACAGAGCCAGCTAGTATATGCCTGATTTAGCAGTGATAAAATTGAAATAAGTGATTGTTTGATTTTACGTATCTAATAGTTTATTTGGGTCAGACTTACGTGGCTCCTAGCCCTATGTCCTAACCTCTTAGGCCATGCTACACAGGATGTAAGTTTTTAGTATTGACATGAAGAGATTTTTAGAGTCACCCAAAATCTCATTCTTTACTGTAATTTAAATGAAGAAAGGCTGATGCTCTCATGTCTGCAGCAAACACTGGATAATGAAACAAGCTCCATGGGGTTCTTAAAAATGCTTTGGACTTGCGTTTTCAAAGTTGAGGCCTTATAGCATATTCTTATTAGATACAATAATATAGCTGATGATTTACTTCTTAGATCGGAGAAGAGCGCTGATAAGTTGGATTTGGTATTGTAGCTGTTATTGAGGTAGAAAACATTATCTTTACTACAAAATACATTTTGAAGAGTCTTTCTTGCCTTTGCTTTTGTGGGTGTCACGTATGATAAAAGTATGTATTCAAACAATGAGGATAAATGGGCTTTCCTCGCGAGTCATCAGACTCCATGCTGTCGGCTATACAGGGTGAACGTCTCTGAAGGGGGGCACTGTGCTGCAGTTAAATGGTGAAAGTATGTCATTGAAATATACAGGCCAGTCTTTTTTTTGTTTAAATTTGTCAATTTAAAGCTGCTCGTTGTCTATCACGCATAGTACTGGCTGATGTTCTCCTTGGCCGTGCGAGGACAAACAGCCAGAGAAGGGTACGCTGTGCGGTGCAGCTCTCCTCCCTGTAGTGCTGCCCCCCGATTTTCATGGGAAGGGGCAGCTGGCATGAGCTGCTTGTTCCAGCACCTTCCCTCTCCTGACGATGGCCTGCTGCCAATAATTTCAGAAGATGTTTTCCCCAGGTTCCACCTCCTCTAAGGGTAAAATCAGGCTGGACAGGGTCAGAGTGTATACTTGTTTCTCAGGCAGGCTGATTTTCCTCCTGTACCTAAGAATAGACTTGCTGAACGCGGAGTACGGCACTTCTATTGAACGTTGGTCCTGACTCATCTCTGGGGCAATGTGTTCAAAGCAAAGTGGGCTAATTAAAGTACGGGCCTGTGTGTGTCAAAAACTTTGTGGTGTAATCATGGAATGTCATCTGGGATTTTTAAAATATGAGATGTGGCACAATCTGATAAGTGCAGAGGAAGAATGATTTATGTTTTATGCTTTTAATATGCTGCAGAGACAGGATGAGCCCTGCAGCAGGAGAGTCCCTTACAGCTTAGAGGGCAAGTGTTAGTGATACCTGCAGACTGCTCAGCACCTCCTCCCAAGGCGTTATCCAGCTTAACCATTTCTGCTGAGGAAGAAGTATTACCTGTGGTGGTTTTTCTTAAGGAGAGGTTGATGGCCATGGTTGCCAGAGGTTGTGGAAGGAAGCGGCCTGTGTGACAGTCCATGAGAGTTCGGTGAGGGCTAGCTTGGCTTGCAGGTGGATTTGACAACTGTTGCTGAAAGGGCTCAGTCTGTTACGATTAGTGTTGGGGCAAGTCTGCAAGTTTGCAAGGCATATTCATGTTCAGGTTCAGAACTTGCAGTCCCTCCCTGCTGCCCTCTTGACTTTAGAGATGTAGGGATTTCTCTCTCCGACAGCTAGTTAAACTTTGTTCAATATGTATGTTGTAATCCGTGAAAAAATAATCATCTTCTCTAATGGCTGGAAAGAGCTGTTGCAGTTAAAAAATATTAAATAATTAACCTTTAGTCCTTAGAAGGAAGAAGTTTAAAAATTACTTCAGTGCCTCAAATTTCAACAGAGGGCAGTGTGACATTGCTATATGCATCTCCGGAGCATTTTCTGTTGTGATGATTTATGTGAAGACTCTTCCACTCAGTGTCCTCATTAAGCTTATTATAGGAGTAATAGCATTGCTGAAAGCACAGTGAAGATGTAAAACAGAAGAGATTTTTACAATGGCTAGATGTGATAAAGGCAGGATAAACTGGAGAACATTTTAAGGTAATGGATGGAGTCAATTACAGCAGCATCCTAGGATCCAGGATGGGAAAAAGGGTTCTGCAGTGAACCACAGGGAGAGGTTATTGTTATGGATCAGTTCCTAGGTGGGGAATATTTCAGTGAGTGAGTTTGGTGTGCAGAGCCTCAGCCTGAATGTTTCAGGCTATAGATTCCAGTTACATTGAGCTGTTTCTGCTCTCCCATTATCTGGATGCCCCAAATGGCTGCGGTCTCCAGAGCAACAGAGAGCTCTGTCAGGACCAGCTGATTTAAGTGCTCCCCCAAAAGAGTGCTGCATGTCTCCTGATGGCATCATCGGCTGCGCAGGTTGCTTCAGATTGTTCTCTTATAGCTGGTGACTTACAGCTGTTAATAACTGGTGCCTGGGAAGTAGCATTTTAGCAACATAGGACCTGAAAGGGGCTTTCTGGGTCACCGAGTTCAGTTTCTTGCTATCACAGAAAGCTGTATCGTATAATCCCCTTCCGAATTTTATCACACTTCATTTTAGAGCAGACGTTGCCTTACTCCGGGGGTGACCTAGCTCAGAAGGCTTGGAAATACAGAAACCCAACCTACTTTTCTGTTCACCTACTCCAGTTTTCTGCCTGGCAGAACTCGGGCAAGGAGACCCTACCCCAAAATACTTAATAGGAAGTGTAGCAATGTAATCTGTTAAATGGAACAAACCCAAACAATAAGTTGTCCGTTGGGTTTTTTTGCATAAGAAAAATAATAAGTATTTGTGTACACCCTGTAGGAACGCCATGTTTTATACTCTGCCTGCTAGCTCTACATCAGCAGTTAATTAACAAACACAATTCCCAGAGCTGTGTTGACATTAATCATTGTTGCTGGTGCACAAACACAGATGTTTTGGCATGAAAAGGTGCTTTGGTAGTTGAAGTTCTTGCTGTTGCTGAACAGAACAGCAGCATTAACTTAAGCTCGGTTTAAAACATTAGGAAAGAACTGATGTTTCTAAATGGAAGAGAGCAAAGAATCATGGAGAGAGGTGCCTGCAAAAAAGGAACAACTGTGAGCAGAAAGGTTAAAATATGTGGATGTTACTTTGGTGACAGCAAGTATTAAATTACCATAAGCAAGGAGTAGTGGTCTGCTAACATCAGACAAAACCATGAAGAGTTGTTGTGTGGGAGTATCTCTTCTTGGTCTGACTGGTCCTCCAGCTGTGGGATCTCCTGGGAGCTTGGTGGAAGAGGTGGATCCTCAAGACAATGTACAAACTTGTGCCCTTTGCCATTAGTTCTCTTTCTGCTGCAGAAATCCTTTTAATTCAAAAGCTCTTGAACAACTTCTACGTTAGAGCTGCAGCAAAGGACTTGTTGCTCAAAAGTTGGCTTGCGGTCATCTTGTTCTCCATGACCCATGATTTCTGTTTAAATGAAGTTACAGTGTGTATCACTCAATTATAGTGTATCAGCAAAGGAAAAATGCAGCGCTAAGCATAAAAAGGAAGAAATGAAACTGTGTTTTTAATCATCCCTTACACTCGCTGTCCTCCAAACCTGAACTGCATGGTGTGCGTGTGTCCTCATGAACCCCTGGAAGAAAGATGGGAAAGAACTTTTAACTGGTTCAGTAGGAATGAGCTTGTAAAGCATGGATGGAGCCAAAATCAGGGAGTCAAATGAGAGGGCTGGGAAAACGTGTGAATAGGGAAAATGAGGAAAAAAGAAATATTTCAAGAGACTATTTTCTGATAGACAGAATGAAGATAAGCAGTATTTAACTGGCTTTATTGAAAATTAAGCCTATATTTAGCCTACTAAATGGCTTTTAAGGGAAATATACTATATACAATTTGGATCCAGATTTCTACCATTGAAGTTTGTTGCATGATGGAATGATATATGCGGTTGCATTAGTTCCAGTCACAAATGGCCTTCTCCCTGGCAGCTGGTCTGTGTACTTATTAAGACTGTTCCAGAAATCACAGTATATTATAAATGTGAATGCACATGCGTTTTCCCCTGCTGGAACTATGAAGCAGCTATGCATTGCTGTAAGAATGTGTATTCAAATTTGCCCCTGGTGTTATTTGGTTGAATAATTCTTTCACTGCTTGCTACGGTATCAGAGAGCAGAGCTCCCAGTTCCTTTTACAGACCTTGTTTTGCCATCCTGCAGCATACTGGATACATCCCCACTCTTGAGAGAGAGGGTTTTCCTGAAAATTGCTGATTTCAGGTTGTTCTAATCCTATGTACAAAAAGGTAACCTGAGAGACATCATTGTTGCTCATGTTCTGTCCTGGAAGGATCCCCAGCTTCTGACTGTTGCTGAAAATCTGACTTTTCAATCTCCAGCAAGGAAAGACAGAGGACTGCAGCAGGCAGCCGTATTCCTGCGTTAGACTTCTCTGCCGTTTTTCAGTGTGGCTGCAAAATGGCAAAGTTTATCCAACATGCCTGAAATGCATTTGTAGATATTTTGCTTGCTTTACTGTTGCATCCTGAGAAAAGCAGGTTGTGCCTGGCTCTGAGTGCTGAGAGCTCGGGAGAGGGCAGTGCGGCTCCAGGGCTCAGGGGCTGCTTGGTGGCGGTGTAAAGCCTGTGCCTCCTTTCCTTCATCTATCAGCAAACGGCTGACAATGTCAAACCGTAGCATTTCATAAATGTGAACAAAATACAGTTTAACAATCTGACTTTACCCCATCTCCAAACTGCTTGCAGAGATTTTTTTCTTGATGAAATGCCTGTTGAATCAAAATTCAATTTGCAGTTTGATTTAGCAGCATGTATGTTTGTTTTTTTCCCTCCAGCTGAGGGGGCAGGAGCCCCCACCCCAGAAGTAGCTTTCTAAATAGCTGTATTGAATGGCAGATGAATTGTTTCATGATATCATACTATGCTGTGATACTGCAATTTATTGTATCTGAATACTTGATGCCCAGGACTGGTATTACAGTTTTATATCTTAGGCATATGCAGTCCCTGTGCTTTATGCAGTGGCTAACCGTATGAAGAAAGCACGTTCTGAAGGTATTACAAAAGCAGCGTCTACTTGTATATTGAGCAGCAGGAGGACACGCTATTATTAAATGATTGTAGTGAAGAAGAACATTTCCTTCCACCCTTAGGCTAAAATTAGGTATTCTCAAGGTCAATTGTAAGAGAATATAGAGAAAGACAAGAAGCATAGGTGCTGTCAGTTGTATTTTCTGTTTTCATTTAACTGTAGCCTTAAAATCAGAATTATTTATAGACATAATGTATCTCCCTGTGACCCTGGCTCCTCTAGTTCAGGAGTGCCTGTCGTTTGTGCTCAAAAAGACACTGCAAGTTCTTCTTTGAGTCTTTCCCTTTTGTGCAGTTTGGACAATAAGAAATGCCTGGAGTTTTCTTGGCTTCCAGTTTTAATTACAGTTTTTCTGCATCATATGTATTTGATCTTTTCAATACCTGGCGAGTCCTGTATGCTGAGACTGCTCAAACATAACCGCTTTTGGACCATCATGGATGTATACTTAAAGTCTGAATCGATGTTCTGAGGAAACATCTGGGTGCAAACATAAGGAATTTGAACTTTAAAGGCAGATTTACACTTGTGACTGGCTTGTGTTGAAGATGGGACCTAGTTGCACTAGGACATTCCCTCAGATGGGCAAGTTGCTGATGTTCTTTAGGACTGACTGCGTGCAGTCGAGGTGTCGCCTAGCTGAAAGGTAATGCTGTGAGCTTTAGCACAAGGGTATAATGTGGAGGTTAGATGATAAAGCTTACCTTTGAATTTGTTTTAAATTTAGTTCAACATCACTGACGTCAGAAAAACTTTTAAACTTTTTAATGCTAATTTTTGCTTTTATGTGTGAACTTTGCTGCTGGTGGAAGGTAGTAGAAAAGGAACACAAAATGCTGGAAAATGCCAACAAGCCATTTTAAAAGTAAAGAGTCTATTTTTAATCGATTTCAGTGTACATACTTACAGGCTTCAAATAAGGGGCTATTTAGCCACTGTCCTATGCATCATTCAGCGTCATTTCTAACCTTGTGGGTGTCCTTGAGCAAGTCACTTAACCTTCTTTTGCCTCAGTTTCCCATTTGTGAAGTGCAGGGAGATAATAATTATTGCCTACTTCACATGAGTTATAGGACACAAGGTGCAGCACTTAAATTAAGCATAAATGCTAGCCCTGCTGAAGTCAAGGCAAAATAAACTGTATGATTTTATACGAATTTAATTCTAACCTGATTATTTAATCATATAGTTGCACACATGTTAGTTAGATGTAGTTGAATATTTGTTGGTCTCAGGAGTGGCTGCAGAAATGGAGACACATGTGCCTATACATGTGCATACACATAATATGCTTTGGAGGTTTTATGTCAGCTGGCTATAGGTAGACATTGCCAGGTGTCGTTATTTATTAAAACAAATATAGTTTGCTAATGTGTGGATTAGGAGTGCCTGTGTAGCTATCAGTTCAGTTGATAGATTTGTGAAAAAAGTTGTATAGGAAATCCAGCCTGTGAAAAATGGCTTCTGCGTACCCTGCTCTACAACCAGAGAGTTAATTTTAGGGTGTCTGAAAGTTTTCAGACCTCTTAATGAATGAGGGTGAATTTCAATCAAATCTGAGTCAAATTAAGCATGGCCTTCTTTTGAGCTTCCTTGGGTAATTGAATTTTCTCTTTGTCTGAATTCTTCACGACTTTACATTTCAGGTGTTTCACAATCATTTTTGGATATGAAATTCTGGTCCAGCTTGCTACCTGACTGTGTGCTTATCATGTTTATGATAAGCAGTTTCCAGAAGTTGAAGGTACATTGGCTTTTTGTGTTTATCCCTGTTTGGCAGAGTGCTCTGGTATATGCTGAACTTGAGGTACATGCTGAAGCTGTACCTGTTTTGAAGCTAAGTGCGTGCTTGTATGCTTTCTTAAAAATCAATGGGTTTTAGCAAAGTAGTGGACACATACGTAATTGGGACTTAATAATTAACTTCCTCTTTATTTGTGTAAAAGGCATTATCAAATGTATCATTGTGGAGCATTTTCCTGTCTCTGTCTCGTAACTCAACATTCACTTCTAAAGAGATGATGCTTTGTTGCATGTGCTTTTCCCCGTGTTCTGTTTTACAGAGCTCCATTCCTCCTTGCATTTCCATGCCAAATAGCTGAGTGAGAACCAATCAGGGAATGTGACAAATATTGAGAACACTTCTATCTTCCTTTGCTGCCAGTGGAGCACTCCCTATGTTTTCAGGATGTCAAATGATGTGTGCAGGCAATAAGTTTGCCTCACTAGCACTCTGTAGGGGGAAAGAAAAAACTAACTGCCTCTTCTCTGTCTTTATAGGTGAAGCAGGTGAGTAGATGTCTCAAATGCTATTTTCTAAAATTCATTAGAATTTTCTAAAAAAACACCCCCCCCAATTTATTATTTACAAGGTTTTCTCCCTTTATTTCAGAGCTTAATTTTAAAGCAGTGTATGTTTTTATGTAACAAATTATTAGATAGTTAGCAGCTGTATACTCATCCCTCTTATTCTAAGGCAAGTTAATGTAGAAAGGCAGTAATGCGGCAGTATTATGAAATGAATACTATCGTGAAGTGTATCACTTGCTATTCAAAGCTTGATTTCACAACTCATTATTTATGTAGGTTCAGCTATACTGAGTTCCCTTGGGCCATTCTGGTTTTATGCTGGTGCAAGTGAGAGCATAATCTAGTCCTCTTGTTTGTACATTCTCAGCATACATCTCCACTTTTTAAACCATCTCGTTTATGTACTTGCCGGCACTGCTCTCTTCCCCCTCTACCCCCTTGGTGGGGGCTGGCTTTTCCAGTGGAAGCTCAGTGTCAGAAACACAGGCCAGATGTTACACGTCATACAGAGTGCAACTGATGCCAAGGGTGCCCAGTGCCCCAGAATACAAATGTCTTGATGACCACGAGCTGGGCGCCGTGTTCGTATCAACATGTGTGCTTGCCGTTGTGCCTGCAGTGAACCCAGGCATGCTGAGGAGAGCCCTTGCTGTGCTTCAGTCAGCCCACAGGCTTTGGTTTTGTCTTCAGATTTCATCAAGGGCAGGGTACCTGTGCGTAGGCTTTGTCTGGAAGTCTGTAATTAAGGTCCAATCAGGAAAGTGTGCTGGCTATTCATCATAAAGCTGTATTTTAATAAATTCATATCAAAAGTGTTGTAGGTAGAAAAAATTGTGAATGCTTGCAGGTGGCCTGTAACTCTGTGTGTGTGAATGTCCAAAACTGATCTTCTGATCTCAGGCTTCTAGAAGCCTGGTATGGGATGGCTGTAAATTCTGATAACGCCTGAATGAAACAAGCGGCGCATACCAAATCCTTCAGTTAACAGGGAGACATAAACCAGAACCACTGATTAGGAGGTATGTGTTGGGCTTTCGTATGTAGACTACACAGGGAGAACTGAGGCCTTGGGGTTCTGGAAAGCAGAATTGGTGCTGAAAAAGAAGGGTTCTCAAAGTAAGAAGTGGTCTCAGAAAAAAAAGGGACCAGAAAGGAGGTGGTGATGATCCTGTCTGGAGGAAAGATCCTGGATATCAGATATAAGTAGGGGGATGAATACTGTGGGATGCCTGGGGACCTTGGCCAAGAAGACCCGAGAGGGATAACTGTGTGCAGCTGCACAGCTGGAGCAAAACAACTTTCTGTCTAACTCCTCTGCTGGACAGTGAAGTCGAGACCTGACAAACAAAGATAGCACTGAGGAGGTTGAGGGTGAAAGCTCTAATCTCCTTGGTGTTTTTAAATAGACCTCACTATCCAGATCTACTACAGGTTGTTGCTTACTCTGTCTCATCCATGACACAAAGTGGGGAAAAAAACCCCTTGTACAGCCTCAGAAACGTCTTTACTGTATCTCCCTGACTTTCTGGACCTTTTTAGCAGTTGTCCGTTACAACATATGCAGACAAAGCTTATTGTGATAACTCTTGTAAGGGCAAAATTCTCTCTTGGAGAATCTCGGAAATACTCAGCTGTGTTACATTTCTCTCCTGTGTGTTTGGAAATAACACTAATGTCAATAGGAGAATCACATCACTGTAGGTATGAAGGACACAATCATTCTAGCAAGATACTTTCAGTAAGGCAGGTCTCAAAGACATCCAAGCAATTGTTGTGATGAGGAACAGAGAGGATAGTAGTCAAAAATAGTGGGGTTGAAGGTGCACAACTTTGGAGGGGCTACCAAAAGCAAATGACAGTTGTTTGGCTGTTATACGAGTCCACGCTGTATTTCTTTTGCTTGACAATAGAGAGTTGGGAGAAATGAAATTGGCATTCATAAAGGAGCTGCGAAATGTATGTTTTTTCTCTCGGCAGCATGAGTGATGTGCAGGTCTTCTTCGTGCTGGCATAAGTTGTTTTGCAGAACAGAATTCCAGTCTTCTGCTTTATTATCAGTGTTCTTCCAAGAAACAATCTGATCTGTGTTATTATATTAGTGTATATTTTCCTGTTTCTTTTTCCCAGTAGGCAGAAACTTACAGGGAGCATTCCTATATATTATAAGCTTCCCTTGTGCTTTATTACAATTTTTATAGATAATGTTTCGGTAGTATAGTATTAGTTTAACATCATTTCATGTGAAGGATAGTGAGGAGGGATAAGGTATCACATTAGTTCTTCCCATTGCTGCCTTGGATTACGGGCCCGAAGGAAAGAAAAGTGGTTCTGACTGTCCCTGCGTAACGGGATGGCAAAGGGCGTGGGTTTGGAGAGACTACTACGTCTGTCCATCTGCTGTGGTTTCTTCCGAGAAGCGCAACAAACATAAATTTCATCTCCTCTAAGAAGTGGAGCAACTGAATCCTGCGTTTCTCACTTGATTTGGGAAAATCTCCCTCTGAAGGGCCCTTCTTGGGATAGTGTACTTACATGTTGCCCGTGTAACTAGATAGAGTCAAACACTTCTGTCTTACAAGTAATGTAGTTGCGGTAAGATCACCTGAATTATGAAACAATCTAAAAATGCTTATGAATGAAGAGTTCATTCATATTCTGTCTCTGATCTGGTAATTTATACTGGGGTGCTTTTCTGTCTAGTTGTTTTGATCAGCTATCTGGAAGAAGCCTGTATGTAGTATTGATGTAGAATTGATATAGTAAGTTGCATAAACTTTCCCTATTGCATCTTAGGAAGAAAATAAATATTCCAAAGAGTAGAGGTTATGAGTCCCAGTGAAAAACAACACTTTAGCCTAACTGCACATACAGACTGGTAAATATACTGTCTTCTGTCAAGGAAGGAGAGCTATAAATGCATATTAGCTGAATCTATGCCAAACAGTATGACTGCACTTGGATCGTCTCAGTGATAGAGAAAGTACTACTTCATGTCAGCATAAATTTTTAGATTATTTTCACGGTGGGAAAAAAAAGAACTTGTTTTAGACCTACTGCTATGTTATATATCAGAAATACAAAATGCTGATTGCATAAATTTCTTACCCAGGACAATTTAGAAAGATGAAATATTCTAGACATCTTGTGTTATCTGTGGCAATTATGTGCATCTTGTTTCTCAGAGAGGTTTATTTAAGTTTATGTTTAGTTCTAGAAATGAGAAAAGAAAAGGAAAGGTGTCGTGCCAGAAATCCGACCTGCCAGAGGGATACTAAAAGGACTGTAAGGGTAATTCAACTTCATTATTTTCTACTGAGACAAGTACAGAATAGAGAATTTAGAAAGCTGGTTTATTGTTTCATTTACACAGAGGATGAGCAATTGTGAATGCACCTCCATGAGGCTTGCCTGTCTGACAAGAAATCAAACAAACAAATACCTTCTAAAACTGGACGAGATTTAGGTAAGTCTAGCCTTGTGTCCTTTACGCTTGGCCTTCAGCAGCAAACCCTGAAGATAATCTCAGAGCTGTCCTTAATTTAATTTGGGGCAAAATACCGGGGAAGGGTTTTAGCAGGGATTGTAATTGCTCAAGCCATTAAGGTTGAAAATAGCTGCTGACAGGAGTTATTCTCCTGTATGACAGTATCTAGAAATTACAGTCTAGGGTGCGATAGCCTTTCATTAACATCAGCACCCAGGATAATGATACAAGTAAAGCTGTTGTACTTTATTACATTCTTGCTGTCATTTAATTGCGTGATAATAGGTTTTCATAACAATGGAGGCCCATGGAAAGTTGGCTGGAGTAGTCCCAACTGGTGTATTAACTGTAGCAAAGTTGCCATTAACAAAGCAAGTTGTTTGGGGAGGTCATTCAGAACAGATGGCTATTATTTAGGGAAAATAGCTGTAGAACTGAGTCTCATGAGAGAAGCTGAAGTTTCCATATGTAATACGAACTATATGAAAATGTGCAAAAGGGTTCCCAGGACCGGGTAGACAAAAGAAGTGCTATGCTGTAAAACTTCACAGTGGAGCTGTTGTGAGCAGTAAGTGCTGCGAGCTGGAGTGTGGTTTTTTGCTTGGTTTTTAATGTGGTTGTATATTCTCTTCTCTTAATGAACTTAACCATAAGCAATCTATTTCTGTTTCATTGCATGAGCTGGTTTTGCCTGCATATATACAAACCTCACACAGAGCGTAGGTAGACTGCTACCTTCGAATAATAATATTAATAAATATTAATAATACATAATGCTTACATGCAAATGTGTGCTTACATATGCAAACATGGGGGTTCAAACATGGTGATGGCAATGTTGAAACACTGCTGTTTGTTACGTTGATGTTAAGGAACTCTAGTGGGATTTTTTTTCTCATGAAAGAGCTCGTGTCTCATTTGATCACTCTGGGATGCGGTTTTAAGAACATTAATTAGTTGTAGTGGAGTGGACTGTGAATTTTATTTTCATGAGTATTGGACAAGCTGTTCTGTAGTTTAGTTGTAATTTCCAGTGTGAGAATAGGTACACAAGAGGACAGCATGCGTAACCGTTATGGTTTTGTTACTGGGAGGTGAGGCTGAGACAAAATAAGAATGTTTTCCAGAGAGATTTCTCATACAAATAGAAGTTGTAGCTGCCAGTCAAATCTCTTTTCCGTTTGTGACTCCCAGCTTTCACTTATAAATTTCAATGAATAATAAAGGAAGTTAAAGTCCTGCAAAAGACCATATTGAGCAACAAACTTTTTTTTTTTGAAGAGCCCTTTTCCTTTCCTTGTATAGGTCAGAAATAAATACAACCCTATCTTCCTAAACAATTCTAAAATTGCTGGATACCCAGTTTTCCTCCCATAAGAGGCATCTTAACTTCCCAGAGAAAGGATGTATTACTTCTTGGGATTCTTTTACTTCTTTTGTATTGATATTAGGAGCTGTTGTGGAAAGCATATGTGTGACAGTGCAGTCGGGTCTGTTCCATTGCAGAGCAGACTTCCACAGCACGCTGGGGTGTAGGGAGGGTGCCCAGCAGTGTAACTGGCGTGTGTACTTTAGGCTGTATTTTAAAAGGCTGAGTGTACTGCTGAAATAATATATGTTTTTCCATTAAATATCAAATACTGGAAATTGCATAGCCAAACTACATGCACCTCAGGTCTTGGCTTTCTCACAGGTCTGGAAAGGCTGCAGCTTGTCTGGCCCTGATCTGGCTGAAGGGTGATTTTACTAATTGGGCAGGTAGAGCTGCAGCTCTGACTTGCTGCTGGCCGTGTAGTGGCCACTGGGCTGTGGGTTCCGGTCTCTTCAAGTGGCTCTTCCACGCTGGTGCCAGAATGGTGGAAGGCAGGCACAGAACTGAGAATTAAGGCCACTGACTTTCTGAATAAGGTGCAAGATGCACTGTTCATTTCTGAAACTTACAGGTCTGCAGACATCACAAGGAATGGGTGTTACATGAGGCAAGTAACCTTTAAAAGAAAGCTGTGCTGTGATTCCATCATTTCTAGATGACTTTTCCTTTCAGACACGTTCATCTGCTCCCATTTCCACCCTTGTAAAAGTGGTGGTTTAGATACTACCAAGAACTTTGCTGTGGGATGCTTATGTTTTATGTGTAGTTTAACAATGCGTGTCCAATGCCTAATTATAAACGTCTGAGTAGTTCCAACTGCAATAATTGGATTACTTAGGTGCTTATATCCCTGCTTGGGAGGAAACTATGCACAACTGCTCTGAGAGCTTCCTCTCTGATCTGCTGCTAACCGAGCTAATGGGGTAACAATGCTACTCTACAGAGAAGATGCACCATGCCAGCCCTTTCAACTACAGGGCAAGGCAACTTGGAAAAAATAAGTGTAATTGCCACATTAAATATGGCAAAAGTTTGTAACTTGCTTGCATGTGCTCTGGCACAAATGGTGATTGTGACGTTGGTGAGCTGCTGTATTTACTGCTTTGGGGATTATAAAATGACTGCAGTTAGTTCATCTCTTGCAAAAACATCTAAATAATTCATGTGGAAAGCAAATTGTCTTTTTGTTTAATTTTTTTTAATGCATCCATAAAAGTTTATCTATTTTAAATTAATTTGTTTTTAGTTTGTACTGCAGTATGTCTCTATTAAATGCAATCAAAGCAATGCAAAATATTTTTCAGCAGAGGGCTAATCATCTGCAGAAATGGCTCAGTGAGTGTTAAGGCTGGACCAAAGCTATCAAATGTAAGTCGTGGAAGACAGGGATGCAGAAAACTATTAGATAGCTTAATCCTTCAGATGCCCAAATGCAAGGCATTTTCTTGAAGAGAATGATGTGTCAAACTGAGAAGAACTAATACAACAATAAGCAATTTTTTTTGCATTTATTTTGTTCTAGTGATACAGTAACAATATTGGGGCAGAATAACAACAGGGTATCATAGAATCACGAAATCATTTAGGCTGGAAAAGACCTTTGAGATCATCAAGTCCAACTGTTAACCCAGCACCACCAAGTCCGTCACTAAACCATGTCCCTAAGCACTGCAGCCATGTGATTTTTGAACACTTCCAGGGATGGTGATTCCAACACCTCCCTGGGCAGCCTGTTCCAATGCTTGACCACCCTTTCAGTGAAGAATTTTTTCCTCCAGAATTCACTGAAATTAACAGAGAGAGGGTCAGTGGGCTCTGGATCGGACTTGGGATCACGGTTTCTTCTGTGAGAAGGGTGATCTGCTCTCAGAGGTTCGGTGAGCATAAAACTTCTCATTTGCATGGCAGGCCTTTCAAGCTAAATTTGTGGCAACTGCCTCTTGGGGATGTAAGCGTCTCAGAGGGAACAGTTTTGCTTCAAACTGCCTGGATCTGGCTGGATTTGAAGTGAGCACATTTTCTTAGTTTTGTTGCCGGTTTGCAATTTGAAAATGTAACTCATTCTTGTGTTATACAAACCTCCTCTGTGTTTGTGCATAAAACGATGCCTTTAATCAAGTTTTACTCTAATGGTGGGGAATGTTATTAATAATATAGAAAAGCTATTTCATGTAATTAAAAGTGGGGAAGAAAGTATTATTTTACAATTATGCTGACAGTCTGTCTTTGATCTTGGAACCTTTGTCAAGGTATGTTAGAAATAAAAATGAATGCCCTCTCACTTTAACCTTGGAGTAAAGCTATCATTATGTTTACGAAGCCATAACTGCCCCGTGAAAGTAAAGTACTGTTAATTGTATTCCAGAACAGGATCAGTTGGCTTTTTTAACCTTCCTTCCCACATCTTGTCACTTCTGCATTATGAAGCTCAAGTGAATTACCTTAAAAAAGGAAGTAAGTGGTAAAATGACAACAATTTTTGCAAACATTTAAATAATTTAAAAGGTTAATATAATGCCAGTGCACGGGGAGCTGGATTTAGTTTACAGTGGTGGTGTGTGAATGGTATGTTTGTAGGTGACTTGAAGAAAGCCCAGCACTCTTTTTGGCTTCCTTGCATGCCAGCTTTGCTTCAGAGCAAAACAGTAGCTGTATATGATAACAGGATTTGGCCCTTGTGTACAGATGCTCTGTACTCAGCTATAGCTTAATGTACTCTGAAATAAAAATTTCTGTTATTTTGTTGTACTAAAATCAGTGTTTTCAGACTTGAACATCAAGGAAAGAACCCTTTTCATGATGTTCAAGTCTGAAAACACTGATTTTTAATTTTTTTTTTAAATATATATATATTCCTGTAGCTTATGTTTTTCTAGCTCCAGCTTACTAATGCAGATGTTGGTAGCACAGGACCTTTAGGAAGTTGGAGAGAGTTGCAAAATCTACTTAAGAAGCTGGATGGATATTCCAGCAGGAATGCCATATGAACAGCAACAGCTACTGCGCTAGCAATACGTGAGCTTTGTGACTTAAAACTAGCTGATATATTCAGCCTTGGCTGTAGGTTGCATTAATCCTATATGGCCCAGTGCAGATGCAAATTTTTTTCAGGGATGGATGCATGTTTCTGAAAGTCATGCTGATTGTTTAAGGGTGGCATGAAAATTTTACCCAAGTCTGTATGTGTTAACTCCAAATACTTAGTTGTGATACAAGGCTATTTTTTGCCCCCCCCCCTTTTTTTTTTTATTAAACAAAAAGTAAATGTGATTAAATAGGTGACAAGAAAGTGAATGAAGTCTTGCTTGCTTTTATTTTCCTCCTCTCAAGTTCTTGTATTTAGTGTAAAGACTAGGAGGCAGCTTTGGAGTATGTTTTAAGAGCCATCATTCATGTCACATCAAAGTTTCCAGAATGTTTTAACATCTAAATTAAACATGATGGCAACACTGCTTGGAAATTATTTTGCTTACAAGTGAAAAGAAACAAAGACTGTATCATATGTGTTGTACTCCAGAGGGGAATTACCATTTTGGGTGGATGGATGGATGTGCGATCACGGAAATTATTCATTTGCCTCTTGTGTGTGTTTGTGAGTGACTAGATGTGGGCATCACGCCTGTGTGCCCCTGCTGCACAATGTCACTTGTATCAAATCCTCTAAAATGAGTCACGGAGTTTCTGGTGTGTAGCTGGTTGTGAAGACTTTGCATGGCCCCACGTATTCTACTGCTTCATCCCCACATGTTTACTGTTTTGCTTGCATGAATCTTGCATGCATGCTCTGCTCCCTACCGAGATTTCACAAGAAAAATTATTTCTTCCTTTGTTCGCCTCCAGATAGCAGCAGAATACCTGCTGTCGATAGGTTATTACTTGATTTCCACCTCCCATATTTATCATGTTATTAATTCCCCTTCATGATATTAAAAATGTTAATTCAGTGTTTGCTAAGTCTCCTGTTTCCCAGTGAGAATAAGACCAAGCTGTTTAATCTTTCCACACAACCCACTGCAATTTTTGAGAATTGTTATCTTTTTGATTACTCTGTAATGCACCTCCCAGAACAATTATAAACTCTGTAAACTGAAGCTGCAGCAACCTGTTCATTGGAGATTCGGGCCCTGGTGAGGGAGCCTTTGTAAACTGCCCTCAAAATCTGTGCTTTCTAGCCAGCCTGTGTTATCAGGTGTGTGTTTGTTTTCTGAGACATTGACACACATGTCCTTAGATGAGGAACTTTCAGGAAAAAGCGGCTTGGGCATGGTCAGAGCACTCAGTGAGGTGCTCTAAGGGAGGCTGGCTCTGGTTGTGTAAAGCAGTTGAGCCTAGTAAAGGATCCTGGGCAAAATTTTTGAAAATTAGTTATACATGAAAGGAGGGAAATGAAAATGGTCAACAAGCATGAGAAGGGGTGTTTCTGAGGGATACAGCCGTCTGGATGGTTCCATGGAGGGGCTCAGATGATTGCATAGGCGTGCACATAGGACCTAACTTCTCTCTGGTTCTGTAGAAGCTGGTCTGTTCACAAAATTTCTGAGTTGGTTTAGCAAGAATATTATTTTACATCCGCAGTGGCCACCTCATACATGGTCAAATGGGAATTCTGAGGAAATGTCTGCCTCCTGAGTGGAGTTGGGGACTTTCTTTTTTGTTTAATTTGAGATCTTGCAACATCTGAAAGAATTTCCTAAATCTCTCCTATATTCTTGTATGCTGCCTAAGGTTTTCCCCACTCTTAAAAATTGTATCTTTTCAATTCTTTGCCTATTTGAGGTAAAATCTGCACGTTGTCGTGACCAAAATTAGCCCATTTTATTTGTTATTGCTAAAAGGATTGCTTGTTTTCCTGTATAGACTCTGGGGAGAGCAGAGTGGAAGCTTACCCTCTTTCTGCAAGGAGAAAGCTGCTGGGTGACGGATCTAATTCTTTCACGCTCCCCGGCACTGCCATCCTTCGCTTTCACAGATCTGGTGAATCGTGTCCCAGGCACATGGTAATACACTGGGAGTTCTTTTTATTTGGGTTCCAAGTGTGAATTGCTCCAGTAAAATCAAAATGTAGAAAAAGTAACTTGTAACTACTTAACGAAGGAATAACAACAGGATAAAAATAGAAGAGTGTTTCTGCTGTAGAAGTGTGTCTTACAATTGTGTCTGGCAGTGGGGTAGGCTTTGAGATGAATAGGTATGTGGGTGACTTGAAAAATGACATCAGATACTTTGTGCACCATGAGTTAAAGCATATACATTGCTACCCACAGTGACTTATTTCAAGTGGCTTATATTTGGCACAGTATGCCTTTAGATTACAGAAGGAAGTGCTAAGCATGGAGCTCTTATTGCTCTGCTCAGGCGTAGCAATTACGAAGAATAAAAAATTTACCAGAGCTTAAGCTCTTAGATAGTTATAAACATGGGGAGAATTAAGGGACAGGAAAATTATAGCAACCCAGCTAAACCACTATAATTAAGGCTGAATTGCTTTTTATATTATAGCATTCATGAAGTAGAATGTTGAAATAAATGAAAAGTAAAAGCTCAAATACTGTTTCAGACTTAAATTTTGGTAGGACAAATCCATTTTATAAAACATTGTATGTGTAGCTTTCAGTTTCTCTTGTCCAGCTTCTATTCTTTCTGATGATGCCTTGCCCTCCAGATTCCAATGTCTCCTGAGCTTTTTCAGCTGGAAAGACTGGGTTTGCTCCTGCGCAGGTACAGTCTGTGAGTCCAGCCTTCTGCCACACTCAGTGCCGTTTACAAAAGGCTCCTAAATCACTTGTGTGCGTCTTAAATCCCATGTGTTATGGAATTGGAGATGCCCTGATATCCTTCACATTCAGATTAAGACTTGCCAAAAGATTGTAGGTTTTTGGTAGTGGTTTGGGTTTGGTTTTTTTTTTGGGGGTGGGGGGGGGGGGCAGCGGGGGGGGGGGGGGGTAGTTTTTTGTTT
>JAVJGJ010000033.1:13112155-13145357 GCA_035590215.1 Microhierax caerulescens
CATTGAATTCCTGAAGTTCCAAAGAGAAGATGCTCCTGCAGGTCTTCAAGCAGGTCCTGTGCCCTCACCTTGTGCGCTAGTGCCTGCAGGGAGATTTTGCAGAGTCATCAATCCGGTGTTGGAAATCAATCCCTAAGTGGTTTCATAGAGCTGAAGTGAATTGAATGTGAATCAAATGAATGTTTCTTTGCTTTTTTTTATACATATGCATTTTGCAGTGTATGTTGCTCTGTCATAGTGCTGTAACCTTCTAACAAGTCACTATAACTTCTCTGTTCTTTTTTCTCCATTGAATCCTAAAATTTGTTGATTTTTATAATTCCAGTTATCAATTAAACTCAGTGTCTCTACACCTCTACACATACCAACAATTAAAAATATGTCACTTGGCAGGTGCAATTAATATCTCCTAGAAGAATTTAATAAATCCTTATTTTTTGCAAAAAGTAATTATTTTTTTTTTTACTTACTGTATAGTAGCTTGCTGTTTTAAATTTTTGTTAAAAAGAAACCCCACCAAACGTCTTTGAATTTTCATGGGAGAAAAAATAAAGGGGAGAGAATGGTAAGGATAATTATTGAGACCAGCCAGCTCAGTTTTCTAAACCCATGCATCACTATCTCTGAAAAGTAAAAGGTGAAAACAAATAACAAATCAAACAAAAGCTTAAAGCAGAGAACAGGTATTTACTAAAAACACGATGATGCTATAAATATAAGCACTTAAAATGCACTCCAAACAAAGTAAGTGAATTAAATATTCAGAGAAATTTTTTTCTGTTTCCTACTGGAATCTGATTCTGTGTGAAAACAGTAACTGCCCGCTCTATCTCGGTTTATTTATTCCAGAGCTGCCTCCCATTCTACTGGGAGGGCTCTTGGTTTCCCTGCAGACGTGAGAGTAGCTCTGGTTTGTAAGGCTATGTATAAGATCTGGCTTCCAATTTTGGAGATCCAGATTTACACCCACAATTAACTGCAGGTGTAATTTATAGATATTTGATTAGGCTATTTCAAATGTTTAGCCTTGGGCCTGTTTAATGAGCTGGCTCAGTGTTATGAATCAACTGTGCAGTTAATCACAGGGACAAAACTTTGGGCTGTTATTGGCAAGTACAAAACGTATGTTTACAAGGTCAGACACCAACTATAAAACCCAGGACTTCAACTTTTAAGGAAGAATGATGTTTTTCCTGGCTTAAATCCTTGTAATGGAAGCCTTAGTACCCTCTTGCTCAGTTAAATAGAAAAGAACAGCATGATGTATCTCTAGGTAAACGTTGAATTTCTGCATTTTAAATGTCTGTTAAAAGATGCATTAAAACCAGCCAGTGTTCGTCTGCATTCAAGCTGCACATGTAGAGTATCAGAGGGGTCTATGATGATGCAAGCAGCTAGTGTTGATAAAGTGTCACGTCCGTGTGTGTTACAACTAGGAATATTGTTGTAGTAAAGTGTAGGCCCAAAACTTTATGGGGAATTAATCTAGCAAATATATTCTTTCAGGATTATCAGATCATCTGAAGTAGTATCAAAACTCAGCCCCATAATATAATCTACTCAACATTTGTTTCTTTCAGAGTTTCAAGAAGCGTCGAGTCCCAGAGGAGTGCTGTGCATAATGAAGGACTTCACTGGTAAGAAATATTGGATGGGGTGTTCAGTTGCTATTTGGTAAGAGACAAAATACATTTGGCATAAAAAATGGTAGTAGCAAACTTCTGCTAAACATATCTATAAATTGTCAGGGATAATTCATCAGCTCAGGAGATTGGTATTTTTGGTGGAAATGAAATCTTACAGCGTCATACGTACATTTAACAGACTTTACTGGCTGCTGACCGATAGCTTTTACAAAAGAATCAAAATGAACCATTGCTGTAGCTATGAGATATTTTGCCTTTTCACAGAAATGTGGCAGGCTTCTTCATAAAGTTACAAGTACGCTATCTCCCTCCCACCCCAAAAATGTAGTTTACATAACATATTCTTCATGTGAGTCGAAAGCTCTGTAAAAGCTGCATAAGACACTTAATGACTAAAAACACTGGTAGAAACCTTGTACCGCAATGTGCATGCAGGTATTGAAGCAGAGAAATGACTGTGTTGTACTTAAGCTTGTGGAAATGCTGTTCTTTCTGCCAGGGTATCTGTGTGATGTATTCCAACAGAATATTAAACAGTTAATCTGAACAGAGACACTGGATCATTTTCCTTGCAGGAAATCTGGTCTGTAATATAGAACTGAATATTTTCACTAGGTTTTGAGTCTTATTCTTTATGCCAGTGGTAAACACAGTAGTGGCAGTATCTTGCCTTTTTCTTCAGATTGTAATTGAGATCTTGGGTTCTAGATCACAGGGATAAAATGGGGGGAAAAAAATAATCACTGTGTAAAACACTGATTTAATGAAGAAAAAAACAACCCAACAGAGAATTCTTTGATGCATGTTAGAGTAGATATGTCTTCAGTTACCCTGTTTAGTAAGCTTTTGCTTTACAAAACCTACGTTTGCTGTGTACAAGAAAAGTTCCCTGATGGTTCATTTCGCTTGTTATTCCACTGTTACTTACCTGTAGTAAAAGGAAACTTGTGTGATAATCTTATGGAATTACCTGAACAAACTGTCTAGAGTGGTGTCATTTATTTACCTTCTGAGGGAACTGTTGTGTTAACAGGGACTGAGGGAGCACAAACTGGGGATGGAAGAGTGGAAATAAGTTTCAGAGGGGGCTGATGGAAAACTTCCTGTCAGTAAAAACTTGGAAGGATTAACTATGACAAAGGATACTGTTTTTTACCAAAAAAATATCGCATTTTGTGTTTGGATGATACCACTGTGGGGGTGGTGATGAGGATAATGCTGCAAAGTGTGCATTAATGCACGATAGCGTTGAAGTTCATGGGACTTCTACCAGTCCTCATCCCAGTAAGCCCTGTCTGCAAGTGTTGTGTGTCCAGGAATAGTCTAAATATCTATGTAACACTCTTTACAGAATGTTTACAGTCTGTTTGCTACTTCACATGCACATCTTTCTATGGTAAAAGTCATGAAAATACAGAGACTATTCCGATACTTGGTGACTTTCACCTTACAGACAAAAAAAAAAAAGTCTAATAAGTTTTAACAACCTCGTGATATACTCTTGTGACATTGCAAGTAAATATTACTAATTAGCTACTAGGGCTAAACATTTCTGATCATGGGCAATTAAGATTGCTGCTTATTTAGTTCATCATTAGGTTGGAAAAAATACTTTTCCCTGGAGTAATAAATTGGTTGGCTGCATCTGTGAAATTGGATTAACACTACGGTTTTATTGACTCTAAAGTAAATCCTTGTTTGAGATTCTCCCTGAAATATAAGTCAGGATGTGTCTAGATATAAGTTCTCATGTTAGGGAAACAGAATCTGTATTTGCCATAATTGATGACAAAAGACAGTTAGTTAGTAAAATTGAGCTTCCAAGCGATGGGTATCTGTCCTACAAACTGCAGGTTAGATTCCACTTCATGCTGAAGCATTCTGTTGAATGATTAAGGGTTTATGCTATAAATATGGTGTCCTAATAGCCACCCCCCCACCCCCCAACTCACCTGGAAGTTATTTTATATTACCATGCTAGTTTCTCCGAGTGCCTTGATACTTCCTGCAGGGTAGATAATGGTAAGTTATTGATGCATTTAGAACAGCTTTTCAAACATGTCTGCATGAAACGGAGCTGCATAAAATTTAGCCTCCTAGAAGTTAACGTGGGATTTGTCATTATAGGAGCAGTAAAACAAGACTTGAGTGTTTCTCAATTTTCTGAGCAGTAAAACACACCTTTTTTATCTCTGAGACAATTCTTGCTTCTGGCACAAAAGAGGAAAGTTCAGCCACTGGAAGTCCTAGTGAGAGCTCTGAGCTTTGAGATCTGGGAGTACATGGGCATGTGTGTGCAGGGGGGTGGTGGGAGCAGGCGGATCGTTGCTGCATGTCTCCTGCGTTCTCCTCCAGAGGAAGTGCAGGGGAGGTGAGAGTGATGACAGGCTCCTCTGATCTGCTCTCAGTAACAGTTTCTTGCTTGGCCACCCAACTGACCCAAGATATCTGTCTTCCTTGTTTCTTCTTTTCCCTTGGCTCTTGCATTCTATTGAACGCGCTTGCTGCTAAGGAGCAGATTTCAGCAGTAATTATGTCAGCAGAAACCATTGCAATCTGCAGTAAAGCCAAATGCTATGTTGTCCGGATATTCCTGCTTTCAATTTCCTAGTGCTTATATTTGGTTCAATATTGACTGTAACAAGAATCCAGTGTGTAAGTGAAAGTACTGTGTATACTGAATATGTTAAAACAGCCTGGAATATTTTTACCCTTTTTTCAGTGCAAGCTATTAAACCCTCTGTCATACAGGACAATGTCTTTTTCACACAAGGTCAACGTAAAAGCTCTACTATTAATTGCAGTATCTCTTCTTTCACTATAACAATGTTTATGAAAACTGCTTGCAGTGATGTCCACCAGAGTCTTCCAGATCCTCTAAGCCCAATAGGAGGCTACTTTATTCTGCCTATCCTGCGTAGCAAGTAGCACCTGTTGTATTTCTCACTTTAGAAGTGCAGGAATTTAAGCAATGTCTATATTTAAGCAACTGGACTATTTCCAGCCAATATTTCAGAGAAGTATGTGGCTTAAATGAACATTCGACATTAAGTGGACAAATACCTAGTGTCTTTGTTGGCATTAGAAGGACTCAGAGGTATATTTGTCTTTTATTCACCAAGAAGTGGGTTTAGACTTTCAGAGCCCTCTCACTGAAAAGAGAGCCCTAACAGACTGCAAATTCTGAAGCAAAACCCTATTTCTTAAATTTTACTTTCTGTCTGTGTGTGTGAGATTGGACAAAGACTTAAAAAGTTCAAGACAGTGAGTGGCACAATAGTAAATCTATCCCTTCAAAATCCGCCTTGCCTATCCCAAAATCTAAGTAGTTTAAGGGCTTTGGTCTAGTACAAATTCATTTATCTGAATGGATAAAGAAGGTGGTGATAACAGGGAAGGGAGTGTCTTTTTAGTTGAGGAAGAGAAAAAGGACAACAGTGAGAGGTTTGGAGTCAAAATAGGAAATGTCATGTTTGCTTAAATGGTTTGAGAATGGCTGGTGCAATTTGAGAGTTTCTGGTGCCTTTGATTAGTGGTCGTGAAGGGGAAGGAGGGACAACTGCATGTATGTGGTTGCAGGAAGGATGAGAGGCAATCGGTTAAGGGAGCATGGGAAGGAAAATTAGGAATGCAGAACAGGGCAAAAACGGAAAGAGAATCTTACGGAACGAGGAAAGTGAAAACCAGAAATTACGGAGAGATGGGATGGAAAATGTGGGAAACAGGAAAGAACTAAGATGGCAAACAAGAAATACTCAGGAAGAAGTAAATTATGAACAATCTTGAGAAATAACAATGGTCAAGGAGGAAATACAAACTTATTTTTGAAGCTATATGTGTTTGTATCTTAGTTGACCTTTCAGCTGTTACAGGCAGAAAAAAGGAGCTACCAGATTAATGAAAGGGTGGTTTTAAACTTAAGTCTGGATTTATACCAGTGGAAGATGTGGCCTCTTGGGTCAGAGTTTATCAGCCTGTGTGCCCCGGGTAGCAGCAGCCTTACTCAATGTGAGTACCAGGGGAGGCTGGAGAACAGTCCCTTCAAACACTTTTTCAGACTGGTGAATACTAGGAATAATTTGCAGGTATGATACGGTGTTTTGCTCCAACATTAGGCAGACCATGACTGTTGTAGAAACATTTTCCCAGGTTTTTACTGATTTATGATTGTTATTTGGTTCTATCTGCAAGTATACTGAAGCAGCTTTTCTCATAGCAGCCAGAAATAGACAGAAAATGCAAATGAAGCCAAATGATGTTGTACAGATCTCCTTAAGGAGTTTGATTCATTGAAATTGTATCTACCCTTCCCTTTTTTCCTGAGCTGCGAAGCTGTGGCTTTTAGCAGTTCTGCTGACTATGTGCTGCAACAGAAGATCTCTGAGGGCAAAGGCAAATACATGGGGGCAGTTGCACCCATGAGGTATGGAAGTTTATGAGGTACAGAGAGGGGAAAAGAGCTAGCATACAAGCACACAGTAATCCTAGCAATAACAGATGTACTGGGAATAATAGTGCACTGCTGAGAGTTAATAACAGTGATGCCAGTGACACATTTTGGCATAGGAAAAGACCCACTGAAGCCTGGAGTGACAATGGATGCTGAGGCATCCTTTTACAACTTAAGCTTTTGCAATGCTGCGCAGCAGAGACAGAAGGAGAAAAAGAGAACTTAAACAGTTCAAATGCTGACAGTTGGCATTGCTAAGAGAATGGATGTAAATGGCATAAAATTAACAGATTACGTCCTGCCAAGATTCTTCTTAATTGATGTCATTCAGACCTCCTCAGCAGGCATTGTAACAGCAGAAATTCAGTCTCCCCAAGGTTCTTCACTGTTTAAATAAGACAATGCAATTCCTCAGTAAGTCTGAGGGCTGGAACTATTTTTTCTTGAAATCTTGACTTGATAATGCCTTTGGGCTCAATCTTGCAAGGTGCTGAGTGTCTCAGCCCCCACTGAATTCAGAGGTAGGTGAGGCACTCAGCCCTCTTGCATAATCAGGCTTTTTGTTCCAGCAGTTCATCTCACACAGGAAGGTGTGTGTTTTCCTCATGGAGCCTGGGATGAAAAGGTATGTGTGTAAAATGTGACAGCTGCCTGTAATTTCCCCTTCTCATTATGGACTGTAGCATCACTTCTATTGAAGTGAAGTCAGTGGCTGTTTACAAAGCTGATAATGCAACCTTGTGATTTCTCTTTGCAAATTATACGCCAGATCTAGACTTACTTTTCAGCAAATAAATCTGAAAGAAATGTTAGTACCTGGAATTAGAATGTAATCACAGTTTTGTTTAAAAGAAAAAGAAAAAAAATTCCCTATCTGCTCTACACACCGGCTTGATGAATACTAAGGGAGCCATTGTGGCTTGTTGTGTTGCTGACCTGCTAATTAAAGAGGCCTTAAGGAAGAATTGACATAGAGGCTGTTTTGTAGCTTATTCTGTGTGAGTCCCTGAATTGTCTTTGACAGAACTAAATGTAATACCTTATAATGTCACACAGTGTATTTGGGATTGTATGGTTAATGCAGGGGCTTGGAGACTTGAATTTTACTCTGCTATGGACTTGCTTGACCTCCCTGTCCCAATTTTTCTGTCTCCAGAATTAGTTAAATAAACATGCTTTAAAGATTAATATCTTAAATGTTTAAAAAAAACTGACTGAAAAATAGAGAACTGTTAAGCTACCATTTGAAATCTTAAAATTCTTACCTAAGTGTACTCTGTCACTGTTGCAGGTGTTACGGTAGTACCTAGAAATCTTAATCATGGATTGGTTAGGCTTGGCACTGTAAAATACAAGCAAAGCATCAGTTTACAATAAACATTAAAAAGTTCATATAATAAGAACTAGAATACATTTATCAAAAGCCACAATAGCATTTTTTTTTTTTAATTTTAGTTCCTGAAGAAACGGTAGAATACAGGCAAGAATATGGGCTTCATATGAAAATATTTAGTCTGACCTGTTGTGTTATCTCACTGGTTACCTCATTCCTTGTAGGATTTGGATACATAGGTTTGAAATAAAGAAAACAACAATATAAAACAGTCCTCTCCTTGTGAATGTTTAGCATTATTCAAACAGCAGGGAGGGAGACAAACTGCAGGGAAAGTTTTCCATCTTCAATATAGCTCCTTACACATCCCAAGGCAAGTAGCAGTGAAATCATAGGGTCTTTTTACCTGTCAATTCAAAGAAAAATAGATTGCTTGCAAGGAATGGATTACTGTATAGTGAGATTTTAATGAAAGTTTCTGACTCACTTGCATGTTTTTAAGATAGTGCCATAAACGTTACCTCTTACATAGCCAATTGCAAAGTGCATTTCTTTGATATACCTCTTCTAAAATAAGGGTATAATAATTCTTTTATATACATCAGCAACGTGAGCCAAAATTCCTATCAAAAACATTCCATTGCTTTTATCTCTGTGTGGAAAGATTGAAAATCAAATCTGTCAGTAGAAGCTGTTAACCATTTAATTACTGGAAGCTACCACATTGAAGTGATGTTACATACCACTTCAGTTAACACTGTAATATCAGCTGATGCAGAACAGAGTAGTAGTTTTTTTTTCTGTAGCATAAAGCTTGTCTTATAGAATCATTACCCATTAACATACTTGTACTCACAAAAGCATGATACGCATTATTTCTCATCCTATTCCAATAATTTACTGCCTCAGGGGAAAAAAGGCATGAAAATCTTGATACAGTGCTTGGTATAGCCCATCTTTTGACCAGAATAGAATTCAGATAAAGTCCATCAAGAAATTTTTTACTTTCATCCACCCATGACATCTGAAAGGAAGAAGGACACCATTTCAGAGGATCCTAGTGATGGGCAAATTGTTCTGTACATAAGCAGGGGCCAACATGTGGTCTTTTGACAGTTTGTGAATTACCGTAAAACAATACATAGGACATGTTATTGGCCTGATTTTCTGAAATCTGTGTTCATCTTGTGCCTGTGAATTGGGATTTGTACTTATGGCACGTCCTGTTATTGCATGGAAAACGAATGTGCTAAGCAAAGTCTTTGAATACAGTTAAAGAGCTCAGTAAAAATGATAACTATAAACAGCATGATTTGAAGGTCATTCTCTCTCTGTGAGAGACAATTAGATACGCTTTTTAAAAATGCAGATGCCTATCACTCTGCTTTATTATAATTGACTATGAAAGACTTGAGAGTTGTGAGGGATTCTATCCTTGCATAAGAATTCTGCAATTTAAGTCAAGGTGTCACAAACCTGTTGATGTTATCTGGTACCTTTCCTTTATGGTGAAAATGTTAGCACAACAATTTCTGAGGAAGACAAACCTTCTTGGACCTGTAAAACAACACAATAACAGTCTTGTAAACAAGTGTCTATACGATTGCTCTTGACATTTTAATTTGCCACTTGTTAAAAGTCCATTTTCTTGACCTGAAGAGGCTGAATTTGAAAGAGTTTAACATCTCACTGCAGCAGGATTGCTAAAACTGCTTATAAAATGACATAAATGATACTGGCCAAGAGGAGGTATTTAATGTACAACTGTCTTCAAATAACAATCTGATATAGTTTTCCAGAGCACATTTTCAAACATATCTCTATATGCAGGTTCTTTTCACTTTGAATTTGCTGCGATTAGTTAGCACAAACTCACTAAACTCGTTAGCACAAACAAGCAAACTCGCCTTGTTCTCAGCTTGTTTTTAATAGCAGTGCAAAACATCAGTGTATCACAACCTAGCTATGTATAAATGTACAGAACGCTCTTAACCGGGTACTTAGCCAGCCCAACATTTGTGAACTGTTCTTGATATTATTTTTAATCTGCCCTATTTTCAAGAGGGAATATGGGTAGCTGTGCACTTTAGAAGTCAGGGAACTGTCAGATGTCAGTTAGGGAAGCGACTCTTGAAGACTCTCTCCATAAATATGTATGAATTGAAATGCAGCACAGCGATGGCCCTGGAGCCTAGAATTCTCTTATCAGATACTGCATAGAAGAGAAGCAGAAATAATTCAAACCTCCACTACCTGCCGTGGTTTCTTGTGGAAGTGATCAGAGAGGCTCTCTCCTGCTTATATGATGATCCTGCATTTGGGTAATATTTCAGTTGTCATGTAAATTTTTGAGTAAGCAAATATAAAGTCCCAACATGTTTGACTTTCAGAAGATGAACTTAATTTAACAGTATTTTACGCCTTTACAGTAGAAAGATGTACTGTGATGGTAATGATGTTGCTTCTTTTCCCACTAGCTCTACTTCCTTCAGACTTCTCTCTTTGCCAGCTAACTCTTCCATATTGCAAAATCCACCTGGAAGCTGTGTTTCTGGTATAGGTAATCACTTTTGATTACTCTGTGACGATGTAACAACTTGGTTAATCGTATGTTGTACAAAGCTAAGAGAGAGGATGAGATCTGTGTTACCATGCGGTATGTGAACCTGTATCAGTTGTCTCTGTGTTTCATTTTAAATCAGTAGTTCTTTAAATGTTCAGTAGAAAATGTGACATAAAGTCAAATTAATCTAGATACATTTAACAGTGCTTAAAAAAAATTATTACCAACTGAACTGGTAGCAAAATGGCCATACTGCTTATGATTTGGCTGGTATCCTGACTTTCTTGCTTTTCAGATTATTTTTGGATAGTTCGGCAAATCTGTACTTTTGGGCAGTTCAGCACATCTCCTCATAATGCAACATAAATTGAACTGTAAAAACTAATGGACTGGAATACATCAGGGCTTTAAAGACTTATGGCCAATTCTATATATTTTGTGCAGTGAAAGAGGCTATCAGCCTCAGGTTTGTCATACAGAAAACACAACCTGAAGTTGAAAAACTATCCAAGCTTGCATGTAATGGCAGTCTGTCTTCACTGGAGAATGACCTGACTTTTCCTGAAATGGAATACTTACAAGTAAATTCTGATTTAATCACCCTGTGGTGTGGGGTAATGTTGTTCCTCTTGCTGAATGGCACTGTGCTAAGGAGAAGAAAGAAAGAAAGAAAGAAAAAAGGTACTGGTTAGTGAGCAATTCAGCAGAAGAGAAGTGGTAGGGAGACCTTGCCAAGTTTCTCAAGTGGTCAGCAAGAGCTTCTGAAATTGACTTTGTTGTTCTGCAGGAGCCAAACTTTTTTGAGAAGCAGATGTCCTCTTCTTTCTTCTGCTCCACTGCTTGTTAAAAGTGCTAATGTGTCAATATTAAAGAATGTCATCTCGCTGAGCCATAGCCTGCCCAAATGCCCAGTTGGCTCTGCTTGTGCTTTGAGAATTGGTCAGCCTTATTTTTTTAACTTGGTGCTTTGGTGGCAGTATTTCTTTAGGCTGCCCGAATCTCTAGAGTTGGTACTATTGTCGTTCTTGATTTGTACATCCAGCACGTGCTAGCTACCTCTAACCTTTCACTTTTGCAAAGCAATTAGACAGAACAGATGCTTGTAATTCCAACCCAGTATCATATCATTCTCTTATCTTGAAAACTCTGAAGGACATGAGACTGACAGAATTAACTACTTCATTGCGGGAATGATGTCATCTCCCTTCCTTTGACCTTTTCCTACCGTATTTGATGTAAGTCCCATCTTGATGATTTTCTTCCCAGTCTTTTGCTACACCTTTTATTGCCAGCAGTCCCTGCCACTTGCACCCCAAGCAAAGTCAGCCAGCTTGATGTCAGTTGTCTGGAAAATTGAGGAAAGAAAGAGATGGCCCCTGCCTGACCAAGGTAAGATGCATGCTCTCACTTCTACAAGATCTAAGTCTGCTGTCAAAGTTACAAAGCAAGGTTTTTTTGTTTGTGGGTTTTTTTGTTTTTGTTTTGTTATTATGTTTGTGGTTGTTCTGTTTTGTTGCTTGGGTGGGGTTTTTTGGTTTTTTTTTTTTTTTTTTTAACCTGAACACTTTCCAGGAGTGTAAATGCCGAAGTCATAAGTAGATGCATATGTTATGTACTATAAGTGTAGGAGAAGCTTTTCTATTCCTTGCTACTAATCATTTATTTGTTCATTGACTTGGTTCAGAGATCTGAGTATTTCATAGGTGTAAATGAATTCGGGCTGACTGCTGACTTTTTAGATAAATAGTAATTTTATTCATTTTAAAGAGGCATAAGTAGTTTACCAATACTGTTTAATAAGTATTTTCTTAAGCACTAGGGCTACTGGATCTAGGTTTCCATTAGATTTGTGTCTGAGCTGACTGACCTTTTAAATTCAATTATACTGAGGTGGCTGAACCTAAACTTTGACACAGTGGAGGATCAAAACCAGCACAACAGACTTGATGTCAACATTCCTAATATCTTTTCAATTATGGGTGGCTCTCATGCCCTGCCTCTCTTCTGTATGTGCAGCTGCTTGCCGCCTCTTGCAAGTGTTTGGGGCACTCAGGTCTGAAGTGCTGGGGGCTGGGACTGTGCTGATTGTCCAGGACTGAACTGAGTCAAAGGAAGGAAATGTGACTAAATGTTGGTGCCATTTCTCGGACAGTAAATGCAAAATCTGGAGAAGAATGCATTCTCCAGTTGTCTGTGTCATCTTTTCCCCATCTCTCCAGTCTGTACCAGGAGACATGGCAGAGAATGTCTTTGTGCCCTTTTTCCCCTAAAGATGGCCTGCTCCACTGATTCTTCAAGGGGACACAGTCCACCATGTCTTTTGGCCATAGATGGTTATCCTGTTGTATTCCCCAGTCCTTTTTGACCTTTCTTGTTGAATTATGGATATGATAGTGACCTCTGCAGCCCTTCCCTGAAATGCCTGCTCCCCTCACAGGCCTTGGCCAGAATGGCTTGCTTGTAGGAAGGGCATTCTGTTAGTGCGCCGCTTTGCTGCGCGGTGGAAAAAAGGATGGCGAAAGAAGGACTTGGGTGTAATGTGCTTGTATGATTCTCTGTAAGGAGCTGGCAAGAAACAGGGTGACGAGTAAAGCTGAGGAAGCAGTTGTAAAGGCTGAAGAGCAGGCAACCCAATGAGGACCATAGAGGTAAGGACAACAGTGGCTAAGGCCTGGAGGATAGTGGGCTTCAGCAAGGCATGCTTGGAGCAAGAGCTCCTTCTCTCAGATGAATACTTTTCTCTTTTCGCTATTGCTCTCTTCTGAGAAATCAGCCAACTCTGTGTGCCTGATGCTTTTGGCCAAAATACTCTCTTTGAAGAGTAGACCATACATCCTGCACGTTGCTCCACAGTCTCAGAAGCTGTGCCTCCTCCGCCGTGCCCCAACAGTGCCAGACCAGTGCAGCCATCCTCCCCACATGCCAGGACTGGAAACAGCTGTTCAGTGAGTGACTTCCTTCCACCGTGCCCCTTCCCGAGCACCCCCAGCATGGCTTTCCTTTCTGGAGCATCTGGAGATGCTGCTTCCAGTGTGCTGAGACAGGGGTGACTGAAGCTTTCCAACGAGCATGGCATTTGCGTGAGTGCCATGAGCATTCAGTGGCCTCTGTTTGGAGGCTTGAATCTGTACAGCAGCCCTTCTTCAGTGGAGGCTTTAATAGCATCACTCTTTTCTGTGGCAGCATTTAGAGTCACAAATGTTGTTAGAAACTCAAGATCCCTATCTGAAACCGGCCAGCAGGCACAGATGTTACGGGTTGTAGAGAGGACTGGCAGACAGCAAGCGGGTGTTGGCACTGCATAGGACATCTTAGGAAACCAGCCTATAAATGCATTGGGCTGTATCTGATCTCTCTTCTAGCCAGTAGCTCACACATGTTCAGGGAGAAATGTAGAACCTATTCCTTAAAAAGTATTTATGTTCTTCAGTCACATTGTATCAAACGGTTTCTTCAGCTATGTAAATTATCGACTGAACAACACGCATCATGCAGAGCACAAGTTAAGCAATGGTAGGTTCAATGTGATATAAAAACACACAGAAGACAACTCACAGCTACTGCAGTGGAAAGTTAGCTATTTCATTCCAGATTTGTGCATTACTTGGGCTGTGAACCAAATTGTCTGAAGGTTAGAATGGCCCTTACTTCAGTGTTAGCGGGGCACAGCAAGGCAGAGCCAGGAGTTTGCCTCAGTTGTTACAGAGAAGGGAAAAAGTCGCCAGAAAAGCAAACATGTTGCCCCCAGCTTAATGTTCAACAGATAGATTTAAACTATGGGTAGAGCAGGAATATTTTAATACCTAGTTTAATGTCTTAATATATTTTATATATCTAATCTTTTTGTATTCAGTGTACCTGCCTTATACTGTAATGGCTAGTATAAAACACTAAATATAAATTGTGTAGTGTATTATAATACTAATACATTCTGAATTTATTAGTTCTCAGTCTATCCTCAGAGAAGCTGACAATGAATATTAAATAAAGCTGCTGTCACAAAAGCATTTCACATAGTTTTGGATAATTTGCAATATACGGAATATTTTGCACTTAATGAAAAATCATTCTATGCATCTAGAAGTTTAAAAATGAGTTTTGAACTGAGTTAGCCAAGGCATTAAATGACTTTATTGCAGTAAGTACATATGCGTATTTTTTTGTGTAAATTTTTTATTTGGTGCAATTCAGACATAACTAATATTTATGAAAGTTACTTGTGCAATGAGCTGTTAGTATTAGAGCAATTCTTTTCTTTGTCTTTACGGTCCATAGATTTGTCTCGCTTTCAGATTTTTTTGTGTAAATAATTCAAATTATTCTTTTCATTTTAATATGATCTAATCAGTATGTATAATGCATTTTAATATAATAACAGTTTCTAATTATTTAGAACCATTATTAGTTTTCTGAAATTCAAGGGAATTAAAACAGGATGATTTTAGGTCCCACTAGCATTGCCAAGGAAGTTCTTAGCACTTAAACCCAATTTTAAAACTATTTTCTTTAAGGTGTTTTGAAGCCTTACTAAAAAAGTTACTGATTTTCAACATTTTGTCTTTAATTTTGAGAATAAAATTCTATTGTTTTGTACCGGTCTGATTAGAAGGAATTGTTTTCGATGTTTTTAAACCACAATAGCATGCTTTAAAGATTATTCACACCCCTGCCTGTTTTTCCTTTTTGTGGTTTTAAATTTTATGTTTGGTAAGGTAGAATGTGGGAGACTAAAGAACAGATTTTTAAGTGAAATTCAGTTAGTGGAGCGACACATGAGATGTGATGTCCTGTTTATCTGCAAAAGCAGGATTTTTTTTCAGCAGTAGTGTAACAGTCTTGCCCAGAAGCTCTGACCGAGAAATACTGTCCTCTGTACATATGAAGCCTTTCATTGAAATAATCTTAATTTGAAAAGAAAAATATTTTAAAATTGTAATTTTCCAAGAACCGTAATAAAATTAAATCTTCACTTCTTTGATGTTACTCAGTTGGATCTGCATATCTAATTCTTAAAATTTCCATTTTAATTGTATAACGTTAGAATGTTGTAAAAAAAAATGACATGAGATTAAGTAATATTTGTGAAAGAAAACTGCTTTCTAGACTATAAAGTACAGGGCTACCAGTGACTGTGGAAGTTCATGAGCTGAAAATTAGTAGAGATGGGGAAGTGTTCCAGGGATGTGTTGTTCTGTGCTTGGCGCTACCTGAAAACTGAGGCGGGGTGGAGCCGCATGCAGAGCTGTGTGGCCTCCCCTGCGCTGAGCAGGGCGGCTCAGGACCACACGGAGGGAGCATCTGTGGCTGTAGGGCTTCAAAAGCAGGCCAGTTCTTATGAAGTTGGTTTTGCAGGAGGAAAGTCTGAACCCGAAGACAGGTTGTAATGAACTGACCTTTCTAGTGATCCTGATAAGGCAGACTTTGTCCGTTCATTTGAAGTCGGAGGGCTTGAATGGTTGAGAACACACTTAGCAAACCGAAGAGTCTGCAGGATCTGACTAGAGGAAAAAAAAAAAGAAACCATTTATTAGGGACTTACCAGGATTTACCTGTATTACTGTATGGCTGAAAAAAAATTGAATATGCATCTACAGTGTATAGCCTTGGATCCCTCTGGTTTGACTTGAAAAGCTGGGGAATTGAGCAGAGGTGTGAAGGCAATGCGTATAAGCAAGTTAAACGGCCGGTATGCATCCCCCAGTGGGGCTGTATCTGCCTTAGATCACTGCAAATGAATAGTCTGATAAGGATTAAGTTACAAGAATTTAGGACCACCAAGTAAGAGCTATATAAATGACTTAATGTACTTGAAAATCAGCACTGGATTAACAAAATAAGTTGGTTTGCTGTCATTTAAGTCCTTCTGTAGAAAACCCTTTGGAAGTTCTATGCTCAGGCTTTAATTCCAGAAGGGTGCTCCTTAGTTTCCCATGTATGTAGCAGAATTCATACTGTCCCAGGACAATATTTTAATACCAGTTTGTTTAATGTACTTTGGATGTGGTTAGAATTGAATCGTACTCTCTCAATTCATCAGCACTGTTTTTCATTTGTAACAGCCTAGAGCTTTGGGGATTTGAGAAGAATTTGCTTTAGCTTTCTCTTTCATTAGAATTTATTCGCAGCTGAGGGAAATTCTAACAACAGCCAGAAGCATCATCATATAAATGAATGGGTTGATCCCACTCCCTGACCTGGCACAGCTTTGAGGCAAACTTGTTAAATCCTGGCAATCCAGGTGTGCCTCTTGCTTCTGATTTTCCAGTTTAATAATGAGAAACTTTGAGGTCATAATTTACAAATGCGAAACACTGATTAGCTGTTTTAATTAAATTAATATCACCTTAATATGTTTTGTATGCTTTTCATAGAAAGACTCAGATTATTTCATTGCTTCAGGAAACATAAGGGATTTCTTTTTTCCTTAAAACAGTGCTGTGTGCATGTACTAGGCATGTGAATCCTTGGGGTGAGGCCAGTGGATTTATCAGGCTTTGAGAGGTCTGGTGACTTAAGTTTGGCCTCCATCAGCTTCTCCTTTCCCTCAGTTTTTTAGCAATGTAACTCTACTGAGCTGCACGAATGAGGAGGATACACCTCTGTCCAGCTAGTCTACCATGGATCTGCATTTTGCTGACAGGGACTCTTCTGTTTGGGAAATTTTCCAGGTGATTCAGAGAATTTCTATAGTTGTCCAGGATGCCTGGCAGCCCTACTGGAGCTATTGGGCAGCATTATCTGAACAGACCTGGGGAAAGCTCAGGCATTTCTGTACTGTGTGTGCCTATGGCTTCAACCAACAGGCTTCTGATTTCCTTCTGCAGGGCTTCATCTCTAAACCCTTCCCTCTTACAGCCCTAAGCTTATAGGGCTTGGACCAAAGCCACCAAAGAAGGGAGATGCCTGCAGTAAGGCCTTGTTTGGTTTAGACAGTGTGCAGGAGCAAGCAGAAAACATAATGAGACTGTTAGAAATCGTCTTCAGAGAGTATATGCAGTAACACACTTTGTTCTAGAAAAATAGACACTTTAAATTATTTATGCAGTTTGTTACTATGTCAGTCTGTGAAGTGCCAAGGTAGAGTGGTCTGGCTTTACATCTTCATCAAATTTTTAGAAATTATTTAGCTTAGAGTACTTACAAGCATTCTGTATATATGAAACCTTAAAGATGTTGCCAGCTGCAGTTCTTTCAGAATTCTTCTGCACCTCCTCGTGCATTTTTTCAAAAGCTGTACAGCGTCAGCTCAGCTCCTCTTACATGGCAGTCCATTAGACTTTTAACAACACTGAACATTTTTAAACCCCATTCATTCTCAGAAAAAGCTACTTTGCTGATAGCATCCTGTTTTTGAACGTAGATGAGGCTGAAGTAATTTCATTGCATAACCTGTCACTTAATGGCTACAATTAGCTGAATGAAATTTCCCACAATGGCTGGAGTTAAAGTTCTAATGATTTTGCTCTTGGCAAAATGCACACTTTCTCCCTAAGATCCCATAGTTGATTATTAAAAACCTAAGCCATCATTTAGACTTCCCTGCTCATATCTATCATAAAGAAAAATAACATTACATATGTTTACTGCTGTCACCTGCTTCCTTCCCACAATACATGTGTTCTGCAGGATATTAAAAAATCTATGATGCACAAGTGAGTCGTAACAAGAAAAGCAATTACATCTCTATCTTTATTCAGAGCACATAAGGTATTGGGCCGTTCAGACAAGGATATGACATTTTCAGTCAGACAGTGTTATTGTTCCACACAGTGTGCAGCTTAGGATTTTTAATAAGAGCTTTCTCTTGAAAGTCTTTCTAAAATATTTTTACATCTGTTCAGCTGAGCATTCATGTGTGAAGGTACAATGCAGGTGAAGAACAGGGTTACCCAGAGCAGTAACTGCTCCTGTCTGTGTAAAAGAGAAGCTCCCGGCTTTTGGGGCTATTTCTTGCACTGTCCCATTCAGAGATTAAGCCAGTGGTGGGGCTGCAGTTGTTCTGTTTTGGGTTTTTTTTGTTTGGGTTTTTTTGTGTGTTTTTTTTTTTTTTTTTTTTTTAACTAGGGTATGTTCTCAGATCCTGATCATCCAGACTTCATTCACCACTTGAAAGTGTCAGGAATAGGGGATTATATATAGGAAAACACTCTAAATAAATTTTGCATGTACAGATGTGCTTTTCTGAGAGGCACTTACTGCACAGGGTTGATGTCATCTGGACGTGTCCCCTTCAGTTCTCAAGATAATGAAATCAAGGAAGACCAACAACGCACAACAGCAGCAGACCCTCTAGCTGTTGAATCTCCTGTAAATATAAATAGTTCAAATGCAGCTCCCCCAAAAGGGCTGGTGGTAGTGGAGGAGCTGCTGAGTAATTCAGCTGTCTGGTCTGGGGAAAACACAAGCCAGAAAATGACTCTGAAATTGTGTCTGGGTCATGCTGACCAAGCTGCCCTCTTAACATAGGTCCCTCTAGGAGCAGAGAGGGAGACTGGAGAGCTGTGAATGTCATTTTTCCATTATGTGAGGCATTTTCACGATTTCTGGATCTGTCCCTGCTGTCACCTACCTCTCTAAGTTTGTGTGAGTGTTTTGTGGCTCTTGGCCATGCGAAGATATGTGATTTTCCATGTTAGGAAACTTGACTATCACAGTCTGGTACCATGAGGAGGATGCTATGGCATGATTTTCTTCTATAGTGTTCCTCTCTGCGTCATGTGCAAGGGCCAGGTATCTAGTGAAAAGTCCTGGGACCTGAGAAAGCAAACAGAAGAGCTGCATTTCAAACTTGTATTTTCTAACTGATAATTTATTAGTTGTCTCAACTGGGCATTTTGATTTTTTTGGAGGGCTAATATGTTATTTGCAGAAAAATGCAACTGTCAATCACAAACCTCTAATTCAGGCAGATTAATAGTTCTAATAACAAAGTAGATAAAAACATGTTAGAAGTCAGAAAAGAACCGCACATTTCTGAAGCAAAGTGTTCTGACTTCTTGTGGGAGGTGCAAATATAACATTCCTTATAAGATCAACATACAAAGTAAATAATGTGTGTCAAATAAAGAGTTTAGGTTCAGAATCTCTTTTGCAGTGGTGTCTTGGCAATATGATTTGCTAGCTATGGTTACACTGTCCACCTATGTTATTTGCAGAACATGGCATGTGGTCCTGTATATGGGCATTTTCTCAAACACTGGTGTGATATTCCATAATAAGATAAACCAACTGACGTTCCATAAACTTCAAACCACAATGTGTTTGTGTGTGAATGTTGGCAAAACAGGTAGAAGAGAGTAGTAATAGTCCTTCCTTCCTTATTTACTTAGTCGTATTGATCGGCTGAGGCCGAACCACGTACTGTTTCAGATTTCTCCTCTTGCTTGCTGAACGCATCACCGAAGGAATACGTGAGAACCCTTTTTATGATACATTTGAGAGACTGCAGCTTTTATCTTTGTCATATTTGCTTCTCTTTATTTTAAACCTTTGCTACAGAGTATATATTAGCATTACCAGTTTTACTTTTAAAATCATACCTTCCCTCTGTTGGTCTCTTTATCTTCAGACTTCTTAGTATGAGTATGTTTGCTTTCTTTATGGTCCTTAAACTTAGCAGGAGTTATGTAGTTTTCCAGATACTGAAGCAATCTATGAATTGTGACAATGCTTGGCCTAGTCCAGTGTAATGTGGGAACTTCTACACTTTAAGTAGCCTAGTGTTTCCACTTGAAAACTCTTTTTTCTTTTGCAAGAAAAAACGGGAGGTTCTGCAGGACAGTGCAAATATTTTTTTATGAAACTTGCATCATGTTTGTTTTCAGTGGGCAGAGGAGCCTGAATAAAGGGTCTGTGTTAAATATACTTATTGACAAACATCAAGAGAGTATTTTCAAATTATTGTTGAAAAGACTGTTCAAATTATTATTATATGCATTTTTATAGCTGTAAGAAACCAGTGGGAACAATTCTCAAGTGATCTTTGAATCCCCTAAGGACTGACAGAGACATTTTGAAGTATTTTACTGTGTAGTAATGATGCATCAGCCAAACAGTCTAAGATGAAAGCCAGAGATTTTATATATGTTTGGGTCAGCGCAGGTTAAGCTGTCAGAGTCTGCTTTTGAACTGTATCATTACTTACACCACCAAGAGTTACTGACTGTTGGCTAAAATTGCTATTAGATGTTGAATTAATAGCAGAAGCTAAACTTGCTAGTTTATCATGTGGACATTAATGGCTTGGTGGAATCATATTTAAAAATATATGTGTATATAAAAAGAATGCTTCTATGCTTTTTATGCAATTTTCAAAGCAGCCTGTAGAGATCAGACTGTGTTGTTCCCCAGATGGGGAGGGAAGGCAAACCCCAAAACTAAACAAAACTCGCTTAAATTGTGGTGATATGTATAAGCATTGACTTAAGTAGGGTACAGTGTGGAAAAAATAGACTATATGTATATTTTACCCTTTACAGATGAATAAATTAGATGCCTTACTGCAAGCAGTTTTTAGTTGCTCTTAGGATAAAAAAACAAACGAGGGGTGTGTGTGTTTGGAAATAAAGTCCAACATCTGCTTGGTTTGTTCAGCCAAGAACTTGCCTTTAAAGCACAATTGCAGGAAAAACCGCAAGCGCTAAGGTCAGCAAGCAGAAGAGGCATCGCTTCCTCGTAGATGTGTAGGTGTACTAGTATTTTAAGAACATGTAAATCTCTGTGAGGTCTCTTTTGTTTCTGCCAGATACCAAGATTTTTGAAATGAAGTTGTGTTACATTTGTCCACTGCAGCTCCCATGATTTGCCTGTATTTTTTACGTGACTGGGTGACCCTCTCTTCGTGTGGTGGCAGGGCTGGTGGAAGTGCTCTCCCTGAACTCCCAGGGCACCATAGCTCTCCGTGTGACCTCTGTTCAAAATGAAGGAAGGAAAAATAGTCTTGTCCATACGTATAAAATGGTGTGGAATTCCCCTTTCTGTTTAAACCTTGCTATTAGTTGTTCTTCATCAAGGCCAGGGTATTCTGGTCTTCAGTGGGTGACTTTCTCGGCCATGGGGCTGGCGGGGGGCAGCAGCACTCGTTGTGTATGAGCTAGTGTTGGTTCTGAAAGCCTTGTGAGAGCCCACCGGCAGCACGGGGGTGTTGCTCAGCATGTCAGTGTGAAACACCCTTGCGTGGGGGTGTTTTGCCAGTTTAAAAAACTACCCTTGAGCAGAGCTGTGTAGTGGTGAAACCCATTTGAGGGCATTCCAGCTGATTTCTACATTTGTGTTTAAAGCATCTTGTGGCTTTGAAAGCACAATGTGAACATAAACTACTAGTAACTAACTTTCCTTTTCTCCCCATAAAATCACAGCAATTGATGAAAGCAGTGGGGTTTTAATGTTCCTGCCAACTGGTGTTGCTCATAAAACAGTGCTGCTGTTCAGCTCCACCCGACCTTGAGCAACAGTTGTTCAGGCCCTCCTTGTGCTGCAGAGCATCCAAATCTTGTGGGTGTACTGCTGCACACTGCCATGTGCCCCGGTGGGCATTTACCAGTTGGGTGTGCGAGGGCCCTGTGGAGCTAGGGATGGATTTTCAGGCAGCCACTCTGCAAACAGCAAGAGCCGAATTAGAGGGATCTGCTTTCCGTCTCTCCAGCCCTTCTAATGTTTGTGGAAAATCAAACTTCTATCGGGTGCCGATTTTACTGCTTTTTAGCTTGCTGTACAGCCTCTCTCATCCAAGGTGGTGTCTGTAAGGTCAGCGTTAAGCATATTTTTGGTACAGTAATAACAACAGAAAAAGATTGTAGTCTGATGGTGATATGACTATGGTGACCTCATATATTGAGTACTACACTTGGAGCAGTTTGAATCTCCTCTTGGCTCAGTAATGCAGTATAGTGACAATTTTTACATTCACTCCGCTCTGAGTTTAATGCAGCATTAACAGTTTAGCAAGCTACTGGTGAAATAGAGACAATACAGTGAATAAGTGATGGCAGCCTCAGAGCAATGAGGAGTCTGTTCATATCAACAAAATAACTATTAACATAAAATTGCCTTATAAGAATAGAATAATCTATGAATTTATTCTAGCTTTTAGTAATTTTTAATTTCCTAACAAGAAACTGGTCTTACGTATGTTTAATAAAGGACTACTTCCTATAAAATATGTAGCTGTATTTATTTTATGAATCACAAGAACTTGATCTTTAAAAAACCTGTCTCTTCATAAGATACTATATTGATAATCCATACAAATATGAAGAAGTTGTCTTTGGGAAGGAATCCAGACACATGGACTTTAGGATTGAAAAAATGTGGTATGAAAATGGCCTGAAATCTGCCATAGAAAGATCTATCTACTGGTGAATTGGAAACTTAGTTTACAAGTGAAAAAAAAAAAAAAAGTTTTCCAAGTTTGCACCAAAATTATTCATACTGAACTTGAAAAAAAAAAATGGTTCCATGCACTAAATCCTAGAGTTTGCATTTTCACGAGATTTGAATCAGAATCCAGCTTAAACAATTCATGCTGCCTAAGACTTCTAGCTCAAGTGTTAAAAGGGTAAAAAAATTAAACAAAACCTCATAATCAATCCTTTGGGAGACCTTTCTTCACCTAGTGCTCATTGGAACCTAAAATAGAAAGAAAGGTCTATTAAACATGTTAGCTGATATAAAAAATGAAGGCTGGAAGAGTAAGGAATGGAGGTATTGTGAAAAAAATCTAGAAGCTACAAATAAAGTGGACATTTTCCTACTTTTTAATTACCTGCTTTGATCAAACAGGGACACAGTATAAATACAAACCATGCCCTAGAGAACTGCTCCAAAGACTACTGAAGCATTGGTACTGTTTTGATTTTATATAGCTTAGGGTATGCCCCACATACCACCCTCCTCAGGCCAACTAATTGCTGGGTTTTTTAATCTCTTTATGTTCTTTGTTAGTGACAAAGGTATTGAAGTTTAACTGTGGTGCTGATGCTGACAGATTTTTAGCTGTGAGGAAATGGCTGCTTTCAGATTAGTGTTGCCTTAAGAATCACAAAACACTCAACAGAGAATATCAGAAACGTAAGATGCAGACTGATAGCTCGGTATTGTGGTTTCAAAGGGTTTCAGGCTGGAAGTTCATACAGCAAGGGCCGTGGTGTGTGGGTGCCCACGCATGCATATGGGAGTGTACCCATGGGTGCATGCAAAGTGACGTTTATGCATTAATTAGGCAGTCTCCACATGTAACTAAGCATATGGCACAAAATTTCCAGCAAGGTAAATTATGTTACAAAATATGATCCTGCTTCAAAGCACTGACACCTGGTCTGCATCCCAGTGGGGGAAATCCCCTCAGAAATTACATTAATGGACTGAACAATAGTCAGAAAGAGAACATTTATTATGGCAAGAACTGGGTAATACTATCTCTCTGACTTCCTGCTGTCACTCTATTTACTCTAGCCTGTTGGTGCCTAAGTGGTGATCACTTGAGGCAATACATTAAGACTTGAAAGGAGCAATATATTTTACAATTAGATTAGCAAACACAAGCAATGGTATTTCTCCCTGTTGATAATTACAAATCAATTATCTTATGTTTTAAAAAATGATAACTCCCATGATGTTTTTGCGAAGCAAATGTTCTCAGAAAGATATAAGATCTTTAGGGCTAAGTACTAGAACATGTGCAGAGGTTAGCAACAAAAATGACTTAACCCTGAAGCAATCCTTCTGTGAAAAATAGATTAAAATAAGGTCAGCTGGAGCAAACTGCTGCTAAACATGGTTAGTATAAAAGAGAGCATCTTCAAGGAGGGAGCTAATGGGACTGAGTTTTTATTTCTAATGAACTGAAGATCCAGGCTCTGATGCAAAGTTTTATAATCCGTTTATTGTACTGTAGGGGGTTTTCTTCAATTCCATGAGCAATGTTGCAAGTCTGAAATAAACTGTTTCATAATAAACTGATGACTACATGAGCCTGATTTCCACAAATCGTGATTTCTGTTACAAGTCATGATTGAGTTTGTTGTTTGTAAAAAGGAAAAGCACTGGGTTTATTTACTTTAGCACTGTATGTAGGCTCATAGAATTAATTCTCAAATAATCACCATAAATCCATTCTCTCATATACATTGTATATGTAACCGTAATGGAGAGACAAGGAAAGGTGACTAGTCTCTCTGAAGAGCGAAGCTGAATGTGAGATGCCTGAAACGAGCTGAATGGGCTTCCTGCTTGTAGAGCACGGCTGAGTGTGTGTTTGTGGAAGGTACTTGCTGGTCCCTAGTCAAAACCACCTACCAGAGTAGCTGCCTTATGGTATGAGTCAGAGAGATATTTGATATATTCCTGAATATTTCCTAGCTTTTAGCAGGTGTAAATGCTCCATTTCATCCATATTAAAAATTTTGTTTGTACTTTTAGGTGTTTGGTATAAGCTACTATGATTCTGTCTCACTTGTTCTTTCAGTTTTTCGCTGATGCTCAATTGTTACGTTTTTTGAAGGAAGTGTAGGCAGGCTGGTTACACATGGTAGTATGTTATTTCCTTTACTGTGAGAGTATCCTAAATTAATCAAAATGTTGGGGTTGTGCTGTAATTTATTTAAATGTTGACCATCTGTGTAAAAAAAAAAACAACAACCCAACAAATAACAAACAGATAAAAACAATACACCAACTTAATTTGTATGTGCAAATATTGTGCTTGCAGGTGCAGGCAAGATAATTGTGCATGGAAATAATCACAACAATAATCACAATAATCATTTGCATGTATAATTCGTATATATGGTAATGGCATATGCATATCTACTGGTGCAAAAAAAACTTCTTTGGAATCCAGATATTTACTTTTGCAACAGTTAATACCTGGAAGCATTTTCTCTTTTACAGTGTCTTTTTGCCCTAGAGGATCTTGTAATAACATAATGCATATGTCATTGTTTATGTGATATTTTTCATAAAGAGAATAGGGAAAGGTTATGCCTGAAAATCTCTCACATACAGAAAATAGTTCCTTTCATTTTCAGAAAAAGGAAAATACATATGAGGAAAGTAACATTCCTGAATTATCTTCTGCTTTTGCTTGGGAAGTGAAGGCAAGGAGGAAAGAGAAAGCAGCTTTGAAATGGAAGAGGAAAGAAGCCCAAGCTGATAGGGAAAGTGGCACTCAGTGAAACAGCATCCTACTTAATGATGTAAGCTGCTGATACTGCAGCTTCATGGCATTTCCCATCAAATCTGACAGGTTTTATAGCAGTTCTGAATTAGAGTACGGGGGAAAGTACAAATGGTTAGAAAGTGAGTGTAACGGACAATTGCTGTAGAGCTTGTTGTCACTTTTAGTCCCAGTGAAGCCTAAATACTATATTATTGTCTGGGTTTTTTGACAGCACCTGCAAAAGCAAGCTAAAAAAACCTTTTCACTTTTTCTTTGATACTGTAAGTATTATCTGTGTTAATTTTCCATGTTTTGCTTCAAAGGATGGATATAAAACTGTACTTTCACACTGCAGCTTTCAACTGCATGGTTATTGTCTAGCGATTAGAGTTTGGGATTAAAATGAGTCAAAAACTCACCAAAGTGCTGCTTTGGCTCCTGTATATCTATGCAAAATGAATGTGAGTCCTTTGATCATTTCTGCTGATTAGTAATTTTAGATCTGTTTTGCGTGTGTCTGAGAGAGCTGAAAGCACAGATCTTTAGTACCTAATAACATTATGTCTTATACTTGTGATAGAATATGATGTATTAAGTGGGGCTTATACTAAATACATTTATTTTCATAAGTTCTGATGGTAACCTTATGATTTGTAGTTTGTTTCTGTTGGGAATAAAATTCTTATGCAATTAAATAGCATTTAAAATTAACTGTGGTGCTCTGATAACATTTGGAATGAAGTGAGCAAAACAGCAACTGACCCAGTCAGAGCTGAGCTGGGAACAGCAGGCAGCGTGATACATTCGAAACCAGCCAGGGATATGTATTGAGAACAGCAGAGGATTTGCTATTCATAAAACTGAAATAACAAGAGACTGGGTATAGTTGGTCAGTATCTTGTTTAAAATGAGATCCCCACAAAGGCCCACCATTTCCATGCTTGCCATTGCTTTAAATATTTTTTTTTATACTATTTTTTAATTGCATAAAGGGATTGATTTGGTTAATGTGGTTCTGAAAGATTATTTGTGCAGCTGATATCCAGAATCAGTAGTTAATACCTTTAATGTGGTTTGGTTTTTGTTTTTTTTTTTGATGTGCACGTTTTTTAGTAAATGGGGCATGTATTGTGGAGTAGAAAGAATATATCAGACAAAGATTTGAATCTTGGTGGGGAAGCCTTCCCCCACAGAGCTAGCTGACTTTTACAAGGGCCTAAGAATATCTTTGAGGCCCATGTGTTGTGTGTACAGTTGCATTTTAAAGAGTTTTTAACTTTCAGTTGTCTTAGGAGAATCTGGTGAGGGTTCCTGGGCACATCATCACTTCTCTGTTGCTTGGCTTTAAATGTGGGCAAGTTCGTGGGTTAGATCAAATTGAGAAAGGGTTCTTTGCATAATTCCGTTTATTTGTTCCTCTATGTATTGTTAGGTTTCTGTACCTACTACAGTTTATTGACTATATAAAATACAGAATTTGGTAAACTTTATGATCTAGCATAACATCAGTGTGTCAGATATGTGAAATGAATGCAGGTGATTTGTGTAGGAATTGAGAGTATGCAGTGGGAGTACTAACAAATCTGGAAGAGCAGAATTCACTTTAAAAGATCTTTCCCTTAGAATATGGAAGAATCTAGAAAGTTTGACATTACAAGGAATTTCATTACGATTCACTCTTTCTGTGATTGTTGACTCACAGGCTGCTATCGTGGTCTTGCTGTGCTAGCTGAAATGTCTGTGGAAGAGCTGAGGTGTTTGGAGCAGTTTATGGCATGGAGCGACACAACGCTTGCATATGCGTGGTGCTTATGTGCAGTATTTTTGTAGCCTGTATTCTGTGCACTTGAAATTCTGTACGGTTGGACTCAATTCATTAATAGGTTACTCATCACTTATGGTCAAGTATTTGCAGGTCCCCTAGAGTTTACACTCAGGAAGCACAGCAGGCATTAAAATAAGCCGGCTGGACAGTTTTGCTATTCATCTTTTCCTGTGTGTCTTCAGCTGAAGAGAAGTGATGAGTTTTCCACAAAATAAACTGTCAGTTTTATTTATGTTGGTCTCACAGGTAAGAAGTCATCTCTGCCAGTGTCTTGGTGGAACAGAAACCTTATTTTTCAAATATGAGAATGAGTCCCTGGGGATAGCATACATGAGGAAGAGGAAGGACTGTGAGCAGCCCTCCTTCCCTTTGGGATGCAAGAGCTCTCCTAGCATGTGTTCCTAGCATTGTCAGTTGGGTGGAGGAGAACCCACACCTGGGACTCTGGCACAGCAAAGCACAGTAGGATTAGAGTAGTACATTCAGACAGCTTAAACCAATACGAGGCCGAAAGCTGATTATGGGCCCTGTTAATTCAGTGGAATCAAATCAGAGTGTCTTAGAAGCTAGAAGACCTGCTGGGTTTAGTAGTACAGATTACACTGAAGATTATTTCTAGCAGTAATATGTATAGTCTGGATCTGTTACGTAAATGCCCACTTTGTCATTCCTAGAGAAATGGCAAGTAACTCCAGGAAGAGTTATGTTATCTAACTGCTCAGTCTGACAGGAACAAGAATAAAAGTGTGTGTGTTTTGGTTGGTTGGTTGTTTCTTTCCAACTGAACATGTGATGTACAAAAATCAGATCCAGAGTTGTGTAATGAAATGCAGCAACAGAAGCATGCGACTTGTATAGCATGGCATTTGGCAAGTATAGTGAAAGATAAGTTCTTGAAAAGACATCAACAAAATTGCTTTTAACTAAGAGCTGTATAATCAGTAGGGTTTGCTATTTCAGGTTGCCAAAGGGACACAGGGTTTTTGAATAGCATGGAGACCAAAAGGATTCCTGACAACTGTTGCTGTAGTTTCTCATGAACTTTCTCCAGGCCAGTCAGTTGTACCTGTTATAATAGGTTTCTTTCCTCTTTACTGACAACTATTTCTTTGCACTTAGAAAAATCCTTGAAAATACAAGTTAGATGACCTCTTCTGGCTCTCAGTCATGTTAGATTTCATGCTTTTATTAAGGAAATTCATATACTGAAGAACTAAAGAATAACTAGCAGCTTTTTGGAATTAGGCAGCAGTCTTATGTTAGACCTTAGACCGCTCTTTTAACTTGCTTTATATGCTTTGATGTTTTATTTTGTTTAATATTGTAGGGTACCCCAAGGTGGTCTAACCTGAAGGCTGCTATAAAAATAAAGTGATAGATGAAATGCTTCCCCAATAGCATTTTTGGAAAACTAGGCTATCAGGTCATCAGTACATAGGGCCAATGGTTAAAATACACAGTAAAAGCAGTTTCAGTAACCTACTAAAAATGCGTCAATTATTCTGGCTTATCCAACACACTGTGAAAAGAGTTCCTGAAACCATCACAACTCCTCTGTCTAAAAACGTGCATGGAGACATTCTGCCTCCCAAAGTGAGGGGCCCAATACAGAGTGAGAATCGTTTGAAGGAAAGTTAAAAGCAAAAGGGAACTACGATTCTTTCACAGCTGAAAGTTGTCCTCTTTATTGAACTTCTATTTTTCATACATAAATTGGGGCAAAAGATGAGTTGAACTAGCAGCAGTGCAAGGATTGTTTAATAGGGCTCTATATCAAAGCCTAAATGATGCCTGTAAATTCTGTGTAATTTTTTCAAGCTGTTCTGCTCTTGATTTGTCCCACCCAGGATGCAGCAGGCAAGCTGCGTTTAGTGCCTTCAGGTGACTTGCGAAGAGCTGATGTGTTCTCCTGTGCTACTGAAATTTTTCGAGTTAGTTGTGTGAGATCAGAAGCACAGCTAACACCCACAATGTGTATAGGCTGTAGAGAACCTAGGTATGGCTGAAGTTTGCAGATGTCCTTTTACTACAACTACAATCAGAAGAATGTTTGTGGTTATCTAAAAGCAGTTAGATCTGCTTCTCAGCTCTGTTAAGATAACTACCCATGAGCATCTATCCTTTTGTGATACAGGGCACAGTGGGTTTGCCTGGGACATGTTACCCCTACTCCCCCATAAGATTTCACTGGGAAAAGGTACTAGAGTTTTAGCTTTCCAGTATACTGCTGCTCTTACAAGGAAATATCTCTAGGTAAGGTGAAGGGCAGTTAATGTATAGAGATAGGTGTCTTTTTTTTTTTTAATAGTTTCTGCAAGTCTGAATAAGATAGATGACTCTGAGCCCTACAGTGCTGTGTAAGAAAGAAAATAGTCCAGCCTCGCCCAACCCCAAATAGATTTTGTATTTTTATGAATAAGATAATAATTTATGATTTTCTTCTTATCTTAAAGAAAAACAAGCATTTGTGAAAAACCTGGATATTAAGAGTCCTAACTGCTGTCATTATTGTATAGCTTTTTATACCCTCAAAATAGAAGTGGGAGACGGAAGCATTTGTAAGTGCTTTAATAACTGGTTGTCACTTGCTAAAGAATGGACGCCAAGGATATCAGCTGTTCATATACAGAGTCACTGAAAAGCTTAAGAATGTATAGTTGTTATTAATTTCAATCTTAAGAACCATATTTACTGACTGGTAATGAAATTAGCTTGCTTATATGCAAGAAACAAATGTTTACCATGGGGATACAGTGTTTCAGCTTTGGGCAAATCCTCTGAGGCAGGATTATACGCACTCTGTCCTCTTAAAGTCAGTTTCTCCGCCATTCCATGTTTGTGTCACATAGTTGTGTAGGTGGAGATAAAACATATTTTTAAAACTGAAATGTTGTATTATTCAAGAAACTCTCTGCATCGCAATACCAACTGAATTCTGTTTTATTAATTCTCAAATTGGTTTGGTAGCATCATCTCCAAAATCCCCTCATTTATGTACTCTTGGTTTTTGCTTATATTTATGATTACATATACCTATATATGTATAAATAACTTTTAGTATTATGGTATCATCTAATAAAAACATCCTGAAGGCTTAAAAATTCAAAATAGCTCTTCATTACTCATGGCAAAGCATTTGTCTCTTCCATATCTGAATGCTGAAAGTTTTATTACCAGTGTGTGAATTTTTTCCTTTAGATTTTCTTTTTTTGGGGAAAAAAAAAATTAAATCAACAATGTGGAACACTTTGAAACAAGGTTTATTTTGTTTTACAGCATTGTTAGTGTATTGTGAAATATCACATCATATTAACTTATTTTTCTCTGGCTCATTCACTTTGCGGTAATACGACAAAATGCAGCATAACCTAAACTTTAAATGCATGGTATAGCTTAAAATCTTTTTTTTGCTATAAATAGTAACTATCACCAATGCATAGTATCTTAAAAAAGTGATGCAGTAGTTTATTTTGAATTCTCAAGGGATAGTTTGCAATGATTGGCTTTCTGCATTATTATCCGAACATCACCAAATATGATTCAGATTTTGCTTTCAGGGTCTTGCCTTTACAAAATAGCCTATCCCATAGACAGTGAATCAATTCCATGTGCTGTGATTGTGTTAAGACAGCGTTGCAAAAATCTGTTTACAGCTACCTGTCCATCGATCCAGAAACAAAGCAAGGACTGAAAAACAAGAACTGTCAAAGCCTAAATGCTTCCCTGCTGATTCTTATAAGATATAGGGTAAGATCCAGAGATACTGGTAACTGTTATAAAGATGGTACCTGCAAATTCCTATTAGGCAGTAATACATTAAATGGCAGTTTTAATTTCTACTTGCACAATATGAAGGTACTGTGAGATTTTTGCATCTCTGTATATGACGTTACTTGCTGAGATTTTTAAAGTTCTTGAATCTGTAGCCCTAGTTTTACTTCGAGCTACAACATTTATTGAATTTAATGTACACTGAACAAAACATGAATTGTATGAGCTGGGGTAGGGTGGACCTCAGATCCTTGTGAGATGCAGAATTAGCAGAATAAGTTGCTTATGATTAAGCACACACATTTAAATTCTTAATTTGCACAGTGAGAGTAATGCATCACAGACAATTCCTGTGGGGGAGTCTGTCATTGCCAGGTGCTGGGAAAGATGGCAAATATTCTGAAAAGGAGATGGAGACTTACATATTGGCCTTGCAACCCTAAATCTTGCAGGTTTCCTTTCAGTTACTTTCTTACGTTTGACTAGGATGGACAAAAGACTTCTATGACACCTGCTTAACAAAGGACCCTTAACTTGAGTGTGCAGCAGCAAGTGAATAATTTACAGGAAAATGCAAATGAACACATCTTTGATGCTATTTTCTCTGTTCTAGTCAAAGATTCTGCAATTTCTCCATATTTATAAATTGTTGTAATATATATTATTTAGTGTTTTTCCTGACCTTCATCCTTTGCTTTGAAGCATGTTGCTTAACTTTGTGCAGATGGACACAAACACTTCCCCTGCAAATATAAAATGTGGCTTTGAAATTTTCTGGATGTGAGTGCTCAGATACTGTGGTGAGAACAGTAGGCTGGCAGACCTTTCATATTTCAGAGTCTTTGGTGGATCTAGCAAAGTTGGTTTGGACATCTCAAAATTGTCACTGGAAGTTCATGGATTATATACAGGTCTGAACAGGGATGTGCCATCATTAATCCAGGTGGTCAAGAATACTTACCTATTTGAATGTCTGGTGCCATACACCTTGTTTGGAAAAAAAAACCACCAAAAACCATTCCCAACCTCCTCTTTTCCAGTTGTTATTTCTCAGCTTTTCCCATCTGGAGATTGTGAAATCTGTTCTACAAAGTGATGCATCCCACATGCATCCGTATGTTAATCCAGCTACAGCAGTGTGTGTTAGATGGAGACCTCAAATCTTAGTAATATCCCTATATCCACACACCCTTGGGCAATATACCTTTTTATTTTTAATACAGGCAAAACTGAAGCTCAGTATTACACCTTGTTAAAGAAAGCATTTGAATTCTTAAATGAGTACTATATGAGACACTACAAATATGATTGATGCCACCTTTTCAGAATAGTTGTGGATTATATTTGGCTTTCAAACTGAATTTGGGAACTGAGGGTGCTGCAGTTGCAAGTGGAAGATACTTGAATTTCGTCTTTCTTGCATTTCGAAATGGAGTTTTTCCATGACAGCCATTTATACAAATGGGCAAAGACGTATCGCAGTTGTAAGTGCTGCCGATGCTTGAGCCTTGTCAGGTTTGTGCCTCCTGATCTTCACTACAAAGAAATTGTGAAAACATGTCACTTTATCACTTTGAGGAATTAGTTTGTCATCCAGGATTTTTTAATCTCCAAGAGCATAACCATTTCCAAATTGTTTGTTTTATAACTCCGCTCTGAAAGAGAGATGTTACCTGCTTTGATGTGCCTGTTGCTCTCGCCACGGGAGAAAAAAATATCATGTGAGTGACTAAAGTGCATGGAGCACCTGAGGGTGGGGAAGGCAGTGCTGGGGGAGGCCTCGCGCTGCACGCTGTGGTGCCGCCTGGTGCAGGGCTGCCTGGGCCACGGGCTGCGCCTTCCCGCCAAAACCGTGCGGGCTCTGACCCCGCTCGCTGCGCCGCGTTCTGAGGTAAAAGCAAATGGTGTCTCTTTCATTATGCACGATACCTGTTTCTCCTGAGGTGATGTTGGGGAGATTTCTGACGAGACAAGTCATATATTATGAAATAATATTTTGAGTCATCTGTTTTCGGAAGTTCGCTCTGATCTTTGCTTTCCTTTTCCTGCTTGGAAAGCAAGAGGTTGGAGAGACATAGTCACTGAAGGCTTAATTTCTGTAAGTATGGGAATTGCTTCCCAGTTAATAAGGATAATTGTATGTTTCATTTTCTGTCCAATACTAGAAAGTCTAGTTAAAAAATCACTGCTATTTTTCTTTTCTGTGTGTGAGCACTTAGTGTCCAAAGGTATCTAATATAAACTGCTGGCTGCTCAGCACAGCCAGCTCTCCCAGATCTTGGAGGCCTTTGCTGAAAAAAAACAACTTTGGTGCCTTTGGTGCCTCCATTTTCTTTGCACCAGCTCCATTCAGGTATGTTGTGGATACTGATTTAACTAGTACCTTGAGCACATGTATTTTTAAAGAGTTGGGGTTTTTTCGTTTGTTTTGTTCCGCTCCCCCCCCCCCCCCCCCCC
>JAVJGJ010000033.1:13151443-13182468 GCA_035590215.1 Microhierax caerulescens
CTGGAGTCCTGCTTTTGCGCGTCACTGGTGTCCAAGGTGCTTCATTCTCTCTGGTCTCCACTACAGGAACATGGTTCTGAAACCACCTATCTATTTCTGTCTTGGACCCTCTAATACTGTTCTTTTTTTTTAAAAAAAAACAACCAACCAACCAACCAAACAACAACAACAACAACAAAAAAAAAAACCAAAAACAAAGAAAAACCCAACATCAACAACAACCAAACCACTGTTTTTTTAAAGTGTTTTTAACTGTTTCCTGCAAGTTAGCCACTTGTCGTAACAGACCATCAATCTGTGCATACGTGAGGCAGGTGCTTACCTTTTCCTCAAGGAGAAGGGTCTGGGCACTCGTTACAAGGTGTCTCCTGTACTGAAGTCTCCTTCCTTACCAGGTCTGTCTGGGTGGAAGCATCACACATCGCATGGTTACTGAAATAAATAGTTTGTAACAGTTGGAGAAATCTGAAGTCTGTAATGAGCAAAATGATGGTGTTACCTAGTCTCGGGTCAATGTCTCAGGTATTGATGGTCTTAGAAAGATTGTTTTAATTATCACTCAAATCTGTCTTAAGGTATGTACTTCTTACACAGTTGTTAGAAAAGTCTCTTAAAATACGTTTGTCCAAAGCAGTGAGATACTAGCGAATATTTCAAGTATTAAATGCATACCACAGAGGGAAGTTAACAGAAGGTTTTAGAGCACTCTAGGGTTAAGTTCCCATACAGTTCACATAAAAGCAGCATTTTATGTGTAATATGCTTGCTTAACCTTGCTTTTAAACTCAAATAAGCATATTTCCACATGCAGGTAGGTCTAAAAAATGAAAGCAGTTTCTTTGTATGCCAGCATTTACGTGACCATGTCCTTCTTGTGGAGACTACTGTTAGGACGGCTGCACCATGGAAGCCTGGTCTGCTTTCCCTGTGCAACCTTCTGTATGCAGGAATAGAGCCCAGAGACTGACCTTGCCATTTGAGGTAAAAAATAGAATCAATACAGAAAAACCACAGCAAGCAAAGTGGGAAATGTGAGGAGATATTTAGTTTAATTTTGTATACGTTTTGGTCAAAGTATGAAATAATTGAGAAACAAATTGCTAGCAAATTGCTACAGCTGACATATGAACTGTCCTGACAGAAGGTCTGAAGGATGGCACTTGAAGGGGAAGCCTGTTTTGGATTGATAGAAGGGTCAGGGGTTTCCCTGAGCTGAATGGCAGATCTTCTATCAGATTGTCCCCATGCCCAGTTCACTGGGGCCAGATTTCATCTATTAAAGCTACTTGTGCTATCACAGTGCTGTGTATTCTCACAGTAGCATGCTTTAATGAGTTAAATTCAGAAAACATAAAAGACAGGAATTGAAAATTCACAGATCTGCTTGATTTTCTTGAAGCATAGCCTAAACTCAGGCAGTTTTCAATGTCATCTCTGCTAGATAATGATCCTACTAATAGTTAGCTATTGTACAAGGAGTTTCAAAGCCTTATCTTGTTATTACTTGTGAAGCACTTTAGTAAATCAAATCCATATGAGGAAAAAGTGCAAATAGGTAGGTTGTCTATGTCTTAACAATGACATTAGTGCTAAAATCTGAATAAAGGCTGACTGTTGTGTCAGGCTGATCACTTGAAAGGAGATAGTGTGTACCTGGGTATTCCTCACAACAAGAAGATTATAAACACTTTGTGTGTGGGTCCACAAACCTTGAAGTTGACAGAAAAGAAAGCAGTGTTTCTCAGCGTAATGAATTGTACTCGGCAGAAGTACGGAAAAAAATGAACCGTTAGGTTACTTCTGTAAAAATCATAATGAAAGTAGGGAATAGCAGCAATGACTTCTTTTTCTTTTTTACTCTCCTTTTCCAATCTCAGTTGGTCCTGGTCCTCCCTCAGAAGGGATCATGGAAGCATAGCTTAATTTGCCCTTTAGAGGATTATTAAAGACCAAGCAGATAAGAGATTCAAGCAGATCTGTGTTACAGCTTTCTTAGAAATTTCCCTTATCCATGTGTTATGTGCCTCCTGTTGGATTAAATCTTCTCTCTAAAGGAAAAGTGTGGTTCAAAATAAACTTTGAATAATCACATGATTGAATTTATTTGCAAATTTCCCTTAATTTTGCAAAGAACTGTTCTGAATTGTGATGTTTCATGCTCCGTATTTTAATGGCTACTTCTACTTGCATTGGCAAAAGCCACATAAAGAAGGATTGGTCATTGCATTTTAGGTGGTTAAAAGTTTTCCCTGCTTTCTTTCCATTGAGTTGGAGAGCATTTTGACAAATCTTTGGAATTCTGAGGTCTGTTGTCCGGTGAGTCTTACTGATATTTCTTACAAAATACATTTTGAGAGTAATCCCTTCTGTGTAAGCCTTGGAAATAGCCAGTATGGAAGCTGACATGTCACAGGATTTATATTTGGTCGTCTGCCACCATCCAGACCATGAAAGCTGAACACTTTGAATCATAGTGGTTTAAGGATTTTTTTGCATTACTAAGAGAAAAGTGTATTAAAAAAAATCATAAAAATAATCTTCCACTTACTTGCCAGAGCTGCCTTCTGCCAGCCCATGTGCTTGTGAGGCTGTTTCCTCTCACAGTGTCAGTGCTGCTTCCATCCTGATTGGGAAAAAGAGGGTCCTGGGATCATGGTTGCTTGACAGAATGGACAGATACGCTCTCTTGCAGTGCCTCCTACCAAACCTGCTCTGGGACATGGGATCGCCATGTCTTTGTTTCCTATTCTCTCCCATTTTTTCTTTAAGCCAAAGTAAAAGCAATGTTTAATGCACTGGAAAAGGCTGCTAAGGAACTGCAGGGAAGTGTCTGGGTAACGTAGTCATTCCTGGCACTATGAGATTTGAGAAACTTGAAACTGAGCTTAGTGATGCAGGTGGTGCAGCAGGGAACGGGATCTACAGTTGATAAATAGCATGGAAAGGAATGGTTCCAATTAGTGGGAGGCTTTGGTATTGCTGAGTGGCTTGTTTTCCTTTGTATGTTTGTGTTTTCAAAATTAAACTTTGTTTTTTGAATCTTTGTGCTTATATGGAAGAGTTGATGTTTTCATTCTCTAAGTACTTGCTGAAATGACATAAATACTGAGACACAAACACTCCAGTGTTTGCTGAAGGTTGGAGAACAGAAGTACAAACTTTCAGCTTATATGACACTTTAGAAATGTTAGTTTGGGGCCTCAGATAGAGACAGACAGAACGGGCTAAAAGTCATTCCCAAACCACAAGCACTCCATTGAAGGAAGAGGAATAGACTTGGCAGACAAAACAAACAATGCCGAGTGTGCTGTAAAACCCAGTGCTTTTCTTTTTATTTTTCAACTCAGCTGGAACACCACTGAGTGATTTATAGCAAGGAGAGATTCATAACTCTCACATCCCCGCCTTTCAGTCTTACAGCCATACCTGAAGCAACCTTTTCCCCCAGCCTGCTTTATCCAAGTTGTTTTATCTGCTGTTGGCTTTCATATAGCTGGCACTGACACTTTGTACAAATGTGGAAGTTCCTCGGGAACAATTTTTTTAACTCATAAAGACCTGTCCATGCAGCAAAGTTGTTACCTTGTATACCTTTCCATCTAGAAACTCTATTCCAGAATAGAAGTGATTAATCCAGACTGGAGTTAATTATCCTGGGGAAAAAAATAAAATTCCTTTTTTGTGCTATGTTTATAGTGGGAGTTAGTCCAGAATAGCATAGCAGAATTGGCAGAATGTAGTTATGACTGATGGGAAATTTCCCGTGTAGTCGAACCTCAGAAACATGGCCTAAAATGCCAGGTTTCAACAAAACTACTGACAATAAGAAGAATGTGCTCTTCCCAGACAGTCCGCCAAGTTCCATATACAGTGAAATTCAAGGCTTCCCCTGCCTCACCATGCCTTTTTTTCTTAAATAAATCCATTTGCTCTGCCTAAGTTTTCTGCTGAAGAGGCATCTATTCAGAGCACAGGCAATGGCGTGCTACTTTTTATATGCCCCATAGGCCATTGAGCATCAAGCCATTGCACAAAGGATTCAACATTTGAATTACAGTTTTGTAGATTCAGGAAGGAGGATGTTCTTTTGTAGTATCTTAGGTAAAGTGCATCAGAGCTTGTTACATTGATGGTCCTTTACTCTGACATTTTGATTTAGTTTAAAATTCTGTTTAAACTCTACTTCTGGATAGTGGTGTTTAAATTTTTTATTGGCAGTCTGTTTAGAACTAGTCTACCCAATTTGTTTTCCTTCTGTGGATTGGCTGACAAAAATACAAAAGTAAACAGTAGCTTGGAAATCATCCCTGAAACTGAAAAGAAAATGGGGATTGACAGAAGAATGGATTCACTAGGATTCAGCTCTTGTAATTTGACATCTACTCTCTTGTTTAGAATATGAACAATCCTACCAAAACCATCAAGATTAAATGTACTATATTTTAGGTAACTCTTTAGGGTCTGAATAATCTAATGAAGATACTACACTGCTGTAAATGTCTTTTTGCTGGTGGTGTTTAAGACAAGTACCTATGTGTGCAGTGTAATTCCTGAAGAGTTAAAAACTGAAATATCTTACAAATTTTGATGCTTGTTTCAGTAATTCTTGCAGCCTGCAGTTATTAAGGATTCATCTCTGCTGTGGTGATTATTAAAGATAAGAATTGGTATTTCTGTTTATGATAGATATGTTAGAATTCTACTGTTCTATTAGTTCAGTTCAGTGATTGTAATGAACAACACTAGGGTTTAACTTTGTCCCTTCTAAATTGCAAAGTATGTAATTTTCTCCTGAGGTATGGATTGTGTAATCAGATATCCAGGTAGTTTTGTCATTTGTCCAAAACACTTGAAGCCTCAGAATGGAAGAATCCAATCTGATATAGGGACGATCCTACAGATGCGGTATAAATTGACAGTTGCTATTGTAGAGGAGAAAGGATTAACTCTTCAAAGCAATTGTACTGATCTTCAGAAGTTTGTATTTTGGTTATCTGAAGAGTTATTAGCTTGAAATTTATTTTGTTGAATAGAATTTTGGTCTTTAAACTGCTGTCACATTTATGCTAATAAAAAGCATAATTTTCAAACCTACAAAATAAAAACCTGCTTAAAGCATAAATCTATCCTGAGCCACTTTGTGTAATCCTGTAGGCAGGGAATTTCTAAAACAAATACCTGGGAAGGAGCAACTCTTTTTGACAAGCACATTTGCTAGGCACCAAGGCAGGTCTTTGAGAAATTTCCTCTGAATTAAGTTCAGCTGTTCTCACTGCAGGGAGATTTCATTATTCATTTAACTTGTTTGGGAACAAAGGTACAGATCTAAAAATCCTTACACTGAAAGATGCTGAACTCCCTCAAGTGTCATTGCTTATTATGTATCACTAGATCATCCCTACAATTTTAACACAGAGGACCAAATGTATCCCACGTGTGAGTCTTTCAAATTCAGTGAAACTATGCTGAGGGTGAACTTGACTATCAACAACTTTTTAGATCTAAATATCAGGGTCATTGCTTAGATCCTTTAGTCCTTGATGTAGGTGTCTTGCAGCTCATGAAAGGAGCAGGGCTATTTAAATATTCAGGGAGCAAGCGGTGCCTGTGAAAGCAGCAAGAGGCCTCCTCCTTTAAAGGGCCAAAGAGTTCCAAATGTAGAGAGGGAAAGGAGGAGAGAAACCTGCTGTGTAAGAGGGTACATGGCAAAACACAAGCCCAGACATTTCAGGAGGACAAAAAGCAGGAAAATCTCAAAAGTGTCTACTGCTGAAAATCTAGGATTATTTTTTTTTTTTAGTAGCAAATTGTAAAATGGAGCAGTAATGCAAAATCCTGTTACTCTGCCCAATCATGATGGCCCCATTTCTGGAAAGAAGGAACTAGAAATCATCTTCATACCATTCAACTGGATTTGGTCTGGATTTGGTTTTCTTCTTCTTTTTTTATTTTTTTTTTTTTTTCTTTTCTTCCTGTCCTCCTCAAAGGATGTTTGAAGTTATGGAATTAGTTTTAATAATTAGACACAAGTACAGTAAAATAAGAATCAAAATGTCTTTCTTTCTGTTATTATCAAATTATTGTTCCTGTAGCTTTCTACACCTTTGAGTGGGAAAAGTATCCAAGTCTCCACTAACTGTCTGTGCTTCCTATTAATCCATCATGGTGTGTGGGAGGGAGCAAGTGACTGTGGTGCAAATGAAGTCCAGAGTGAATATGTAGAGATATAAATTGGATTCATAGCTGCTTTTATAAGCACATATCTGAGGAAAGCTTTAGGCTGTTAATAGAGTGAGTATTTCCCTTTGTACCAATGTAACTTTAATCTACTGAAGGAACTTCCACAATGTATCTATCTATCTATCTATTTATTTATTTATTTTTTTCATAAAATGCAACTGTGGAGCCTTAGAGGATGTAACATTTAGAGTTCACATTCTACCTGTTTGAGAAAATATGGTAAGCTGGCTGTCTCCTGATCAGAAACAAATGGGAATGACTGCTAGCATACCACGGTGTCACTGAAGGAGGCAGTCTGCTGGCATAGCTGGGGCAGCAAGAACTAGGACTGTCAAGGAACTTGCTTGTTTTGGATCCGTCATAAAGCAGGTCTGGGTGATTTTTGTTTAATTTCTTATTTTAAGTATGTAATTTCCTGTCATAAAGGCATTTGCAGCATTTTTAAGTGAAACATTTAAAAGTGTGTTATTGAAACTGTCAGGCCTGAAGAGCCCCTGGGAGAACTTTTCCTTAAGTAAAAGCTTTCCTACAGCTGGTAACTCCTTGAAGGTGTAACATATTTGTCAGATGATCATATTTCCCTCAGGGTTCTCCTAATAGGAGGCATGGGGCTCTTTAGTATGTGGAGAAAGGCAACAAAATAGTTGGCTTCCTGGGAGAGCACTCATCCTTCAGCACAGCGCTAGCTGCAATACTGCTGGGTTGTACAAACAGCTGCCCAAATTGTGTCCCTATCTATTATGTCTGAGCTGCTAAGTTTGCACTCCTTCAGAGCAAACATCCTTTCCTTGTGTCAGAATTCATGAATAAAAGACTCTGTGTATATGAAGGCAAGTTACAGGCACCACTGAATTGGCTTCAGTTTCAATGACCAGTTTGTAATCGTAGTCCAAACTAACCAGGCTGGTCTTTTGAAGAGAGTAAATTACTTTCCCTTACAATGCATCTATAAACACTATTAGAATTAAACACCGGAAAGTCATCAAATTGCTCAGGTCCATTTTAGTTACTATTAAATATGTTGTTTGGATTGTTTGTAAAAGTCTCTAGAATTGCCTCATCTTTCAAAAGGACATTTATGGAGTGGTTTGATATATTTGAAAGGGCATAGCTTTCCTAGCTCTTTCAAAGCTACCATCACTCTCTGAGCAGACTTAGCATCTACCAGAGTAATTGAAATAAAAAGAAAACAGTATTGTAATCCTCTAAAACCTGTCATGAATACCAAAAAGGCTGCAATACTGATATTATAACCAGATGTACAGTACAGAAACTATTTCTCTGGCCAGGAAAGTCTTGTTCTCTCTGTGCATTAGAAGGCAGAACATTGAGCTGAGCTTTGCTCTTGACCTCTAAATAAATATGCGCCCAGTGCTCTTTCTCCAGACAGCATTCTTTTCCAGCCACATCAGGAAAAGTTCCCCAAAGTATTTACTTCTGATTTCAGTTTCTGCTGACTACAGCTCTGTCACACTTTACACAAAAAACATATGTTAGTACAGTCCAGGTTTTAGCATGAAAGCCCTTATGGAGCAGGATTTTAGTTTGTTTTTTTTTTAAAATCAGTCATCTCTGAAGACAGAAAAATGAATTTTTTTAGCAAGTTGTGTTGGCAGGTGAGTTTTGCAGCCTGTACAGTTTATGTTATCCCATGACAGGCTGCAATACATTGCAATTATGAAACGTGCCTATTACACTGTAAAGCTGAGGGAAAAGAGTATTTTATATATGTAAAATACTGTGAAGCATGTGGTGTACATACATATGCCTAGTGGCAAGTCAGTAAGCTGCTCTATATCAGCTTGCCCTGCAGTGAAAGAACTCAAAGGACTTAGGTGCCCAGATCCTAAGAAGTTCCAAAGCAGGTAAATTTCCTGCTTTCTTAATGGGCTTTAAACAGTTCCAAAATGATAAACCAGAACTTTACTGAACTGCATAAACCCAAGCTCCTATGTCAGTGGCAGCTAACCAGCCATTTCATGTAAGAGGAACTGGATGCCTGACTCCCTAAGCTCCTTAATCTTGTTTATATTGAAAACTGCTACGTGGTCTTGGAGAGATGCTTTTGGCATGTACAGTTTTTTTCCGTGCAATATCTGGATATGAGAGATGTTAGTGGGCCTGCTTTCTTCTTTAGCCAAGGCTGTGGTGAGGATCAGATGAAAAGTAATTCTTGAGGGCAACACCATCAGACCTTGTTTTCTAGGACGGGAGTCTGGGCTTCACCTAGTGCTTTTGAAATCTAATCTTTAATTAGTGCTTGTCTGTCTATTTTCTCTTCCTTGGCTCTTGAAAACATAGACAGTATTTTGGAGTCTCCTTCTGTAGGACTCATTCAGCATGTTTTTATTTCAGTATGATTGTTTTGGAAAATAAGTGCAGAGTTTGTCTGGGAGGAGATGAACTCTCCACATATCTGCACAGTCAGCCTGATGTGTTTGTCACTGGAACTGACATCAGGCAGCCTGTATCTCATCAACAAAGAGTTTTCCTCCCCTTTTCAGCATTCATTTGACTTCCAGTGAAGTACACTGAAAAGACTGCAAAGTTCTGTTTACCTGCTGTGCCTGTGTGCGCTGTCTTCTACTCTCCTGGGCGCTTACAGAAGTGCAATAAGCAGCCTAGCGTCTGGCCTGCTCAAACTTTGTACCTCAGCTGAGAAGATCCAGAGCTGTTACTCCTCGGGGCAGTCTTTTTGGGATTTCAGCACCTGCCCATGCACAATGCCGCATGCTGCGGATTGCTTTAGCTTCTGCCAGATGGCAGAATTTTCTTGTACTGTGAGCTTGCTTTGAATTTAAATCAACAATCTAGAGGCTGTAAGCTCACATGTTAAATATATTGAGCACTTTTAAAGATGTGTTTTCTAGTAATGTATTTTCTTATTGGAAATCTTAATGTGTTGTTATGGCAGCACAAGCCATAAGAATACAGCCTAGTGTGGCTAACCGTTATTAAGGGGGAAAGAGTTGCCATCTTAGGCTGGGAATTTAAGATAGAAGAAACAGTGAGTGAGAGTTAGAAAGAATCAGATTTAGCCAGGTTAGATTTGCCTATGTTGAAATGCTGAATATTGGGCTTTACATTTTACAATGTCTTTTAACCTGAAAGCACCTATGAAACTTGAGCTTTAGTAAATAATTAATTGAAAACAGTGTTTTGTGAAGGCACTTACCTTTCAACATACTTTAAGCCTACCTAGCACAGTTGGGCATTCCATGCTGTAGTTCTCTGAGCCCTGCATCCCAAGTGGTTGGCAGAGGCATGGAGACATAGAATCTGCTTATGTTGTTCCTTCATCCCTGCAAGACTGTGTCAGAGCTGGAGAGCATTTAGTGCCGTGCTTGTGATACATGTTAACTTTGTTTTCAGTTTTCGGTGGTGCAGTGGACCGGAATGGAGACTTCTGGAGCAGTGTCCTTAAGTGGTAGCTGTGACTATTTAGTCTTTGGTCTGAGGTAAAGCACAGATCAACTCAGTGTTAGTAAAAATGAACCACCTTTTCTTTAAGTGCTTGTCTGTATTGCAAATGGAAATCTGGTGTATAACTGAGCTAACTTCAAACCACCTTGAGTAGGCACTAAGAGCAGGACAGTGGCCTTGGCAATGAAACCCCAACATTTTCAGGTGAGTTTAGCAGGCCACGCTGAACTCCACTACTACTGGTGAAAGATTACCTGCAGTTCATGAACTGGTTAGCCTAAAGCAAGTTCATGGCTTGCCAGTCAGAGTAATGCTTTTGTCTGCAAGATTGGTGTACCTTAAGGAATGATCTATGGAAGTTGTGTGTTGCAGTTGTTAGAAACTGACATCTTGATGGTTCTGTACAGATTGCTTGTATCTTTCCTTTCTAGCAAAAGTATCTTTTGTGTGTGCTTATGCTTTCTCCAGTGTTTTAAAGTCTGAGAGATTTTTTCATCCACCAATTTCAAAGCATGTCGATATTGTGCTGCCAAAATGCAGAGCTTGAAGTACAGAGTAAGGAAGTGACTTACTGCAGCCTTCTTAACATCTTCTAACAGCTTGCAGGTCTCCTAAATCCCAAGCCAAAGCTCTGTCTGGTAGGCTACTCTGCATTTTCAGATTTTGTATAGATACAGAAAGTACATATTAAAAAGCCTTCACCAGAACACAGGATTAAAAGGCAATACATGAAGTACAATATCCTCCAAGTATTTGAAGGGAAGGAAGCAGTTGGAGGGTGACAGTCTGTTCCCTGGCAACTTCTGACATTTGTGTTAATTCTCTGTTGGAATGAAAAATAAGCCTTTTGAACTCTTCATGTAAATTGATCTGGTGAAAAACCTGTTTTCAGATTTATACCAGAGCATAGGAGCATCTGGGTTCATGGAGGACTGTGCCATTTGTCCTGGATCAGATGGTTATTATGTGGCTCTGGCACATGGGGTATTCTCTTGCAGGTTCCTCCTTTATTTGATTCTCGCAGGAACAGATAAATTCTTAAAGCATACTCTGATTGTATTACAGCCACAAGCCAGTCTGCATAGCTGTTACTACAGCGTCAGGGTTTGTGTGGAGATAGTGCCGTTTGTGGGCTTCATGTTTAAGGAAGTTTTCCTGCTTTCATCTTTCTTTGACATCCTTTTTCCATCTAAGGAGAAGGAAATTGTATAACCTTTGCTCCTGTTCTTTATACAGTCTGGCAATAAACCTCATCATCCAAGTAACCTGGCCTTGATCTAGTCAGGCATTCATAACTAAATAGTTATGAATGTCTATTCAAAATCGGGAGGAATTCGGTCTATCCACAGGCTTAAAGCACGAGTTAAGTACTCTGTTGGATTGAAGCACAGACTGGTGGATGTCATAGATGAAAGCTGTCATGTTGCAGGTTATGTCCCTCAAGAGAAGAATAAGAAGGGCTTGCTTCCCTTTGTTTTTTCCTCCTCCATTCATTTTTAGTGCTCCACAACCTTTACAAAGTCTGCAGGTCTTGACTGTGTTGCAGTCATACTTCCTGGTGGCAGAATTGGCCAAGCTATTGTGCGATGTTTAGTTAAGTTGCAAGATGTCTCAGTCTGTTTTCAAAGAGCACATACCTAGGTGAGACAGAATAACATGTATTGATTTTTGGGCCGTTTGTCAAAAGGCTTCTTGGTCTCAAGTACATGAAAGCAGAAACGAGGTATTGTGTGCAGTTAAAAGCAGAACGCATTCTTTCCAAAATCGGAAACTGCTGATACTTCCAAATGGTATGCCAAAAAAGTTTTATTGGTCTTCCATAGCTTTTCACTTTTTTCTGGATCCCTGCAAAATTGAGAGGCTTCTTGCTCTGATTTTCTTGCCAAGTTTAGATATGAATCTACTGTTTATCCAGATTGCACTGGCTTTAATAAATGATTTACATTGCTTAGTTTCCTTTTGTCCAGCACATCAGATTTAGTGCCAGTTGATGTGGAGTCAGACATTACTGGAGAAGGACATTTGTTAAAACTTGCCTTTTAGGAACTAATTCTTTTAGGAACAGCAGGTAGGAGGAACTGACCCTATTGAGTGACATCTGTGGACAGGAAAAAAACCCAACCTTTTTCTTTAATTTGATCTGCTTGAGTGCTATTTTGGATCATGTGATCATTACTTCTTGTGCCAGGTGACAGCTGTCTTATAAGAACGACTCAATTTTCTTGTTTATTATGCACAGATCCTTTCCCAAGGGTGGGTATTTATCTATTAGAGATAAGATAACAGATATCAAGTTGAAAAAGGTTATGTGACAGTAATTGAAGCAATATGTTGACCTGGCATGTTTAACTACGAGATTTTATTGTGCATATTGTTTTAAAAGCAACTTGACAGAAGGAGTAGAAATTGGAGCTCTTTATTGATTTGATTCTTCTTTTCCTTTAGATTTAAGGAATAGAGCATTAGTGGAAGAAGTGGTATTATTTCTGGTCTAGTATTTGCATATCAAAAGATGACATTTTAGAAAAGAATCTTTAAAATATGCTAGTGGTTTCAGTTCTCTTTACCATATGTGAAATTAGAGGAATGTGTTGAGCTATGTTTCAGGGAAGACTGTTGAGAGAAAAGTGACTTGTCTGATGGGCCTTTAAATTGGCCTTTAAAATGCTGTGGTTCAAAGTGATTTCGGTGTTTAGAACCCAGCATTAGCGGCCAGTGGGTCACAGGTAAAAGGCACGGTAATCTGCAAACCTGTGAGCATGTGAGTTTTGCTTTTTAGTTTTCACACTTTTCCCATTATTTGGAAATTTTAGGTAAATGAAAAGTCATCTCTCCTCAGCCTCTGAATGAGCTCACTGGAGTTTAAGCAGGCCCATTCTTATTATTGTTACTTTCAACTCTGCTGAGATTTTTTTATCCCATAAAATATTTGAGATTCGTTTTAGTTGTAGTGTGAGAAAAAGTGGTTTACCTCCAATCCTCTATAAAAAAAATCAATATATCGTTCTTGAGATTTTATCTGACTTGTAATGTGAAATTGTGAATCTGTCAATTTAGACATTGCAGGGAAAAACTGGTTTAAAATACTAGAGTTGTGAATCTAAGACAGCTGCAAAAGTTCTCTTAATTGATTTTCCTTTTTCTCTGTTCATTTCTGAAAACTATAGATTGTAAATTTATCCTTACTTCTTGAGCCATACAAAACCCAAACTATTTCAGACAAAAATGAACAAACGACTTCTGTTTTAGCATCTTGCACAATGGCGCCTTTCCCAAATCCATGCTGAGTCCATACCATTCTCTTTTTATTAATATTTGGAATTATGTAAAGGGCTTCTGTTATGCTGTGTACTGTAGAGACATGGAATAAAGAAACAGTCTGTATTTCTGAAACCAGTGGTTGAATTATTAACACCAAACCACTTGAAGAAGAAAGGCCGAACACTATCTGCTGAATTGTATAGAGAAATTAATCCCTGAAAAAGACAGAAAAGGAAATTTTCTCAAAGGGATAATGGTAGAATATTTACATTTCCATCATAATAGCAGTAGAATTTGCATCATCTGGCATTCAGGTATTACAAAACAACTTGCACCTTTTAATGGATTGAAATTTGTAAGCCCTGTGTGAGGTAGATGTGTGGTATTATATCCTCCTTCTCATTCAGCAGTGCTGGATCCCACATGTGTCCAATCTGTGCTACTTGTACACTTTGAATAGGTACTGTATGTTCTGGCTTGAGCTCTTGAGTGCTATTTCAGGCAGAAGACGTTCTTCCAGAAGGTGTGATGTCAGATGCTCGGCAGCTCAGGGTATGATGTCACCCTGAGCACACTGCAGCAGCCAGCATAGAATATGCATGAGACCTGACAAGCTGTTAGATGGTGGCTCCCACGCTCTCTTAGAGTTGTAAGTTCTGAATTACACAACCATATGATAATTCTTGCTATGAGTTAAAGAAAAAGACTGTTTTCTTAACTAATAAAAATAATAACCTTACATAATAAGCAAGGTAAGAGAAGGTGGCCCTTTCAGGGGAGTAACTGTCTTCATAAATACAGGTCTGCTTTCTTATGGAAAGGAAATGTCTAGAAATGACCTATTCCTTTGTTCTCTATCTTCAAGAAATGTGTGCCATTGCAGCACTTCTGCTTCCTTGTTCAGCTCTTCAGTGATGTATTGAACAGAAAATGATTTCTCTTGGTCCACCCAAACGCCGGTTTGTTCTGTAATGTTGCTCTACTCTTTCTGAAGAGCAGTTCCAAGATTTGCTTGCTTCCTGACAGATGCAGAAATTTACTACACAGGGAGAGCTGATTACCCCTTATTATGCATGCATGAAAAGCCAAGCAACCCCCCCCCCCCCAATCAGCAATGTTTCTCCTGTGTGCTGCTTCTCCCCCTCTTCTCTCCTCCCTCCCTTCTTCTCTTCAATTATAGGCATCCTTTCTTTGGCATCCATTCCCTGATTTTTAATGTGCCCTTGGCCTAGCTTGGTTTCAACATCAGACAAGCCTTGTTTTCCTTGCACTGCCTCCAGTAGCTGAGCTCCCTCTCAAATTGAGAAATACGTTCCCAGAAGTGACCTTTAGCAGCAGCAGCAGAACTTTGATCTTCAGGGAAGCCTCCTGTGGCTCCATAACCCAAGGTTTGATCCTATCATTCAATGACACCATCAGAGGGGAGGGAAAGAGCATGAAGCTGAGTGGAGTTCAGCGTGTCACAGTGCATTAAACAGCTCTCTGACAGTGACAGTATGAGCTCTTTTTGTTCTGCTAGAAGATAAATAACTTTCTCAGTGTAATTAATAAGCCTAAAGGTTTGTTCCAAAAGATGGAATAAAAATAGGATTGAATAATCAAAACTATTGATTAATGTATAAGGCCCCTAGAAAAGGTACGCAACAGTTTTAGAACAAAATGTTTAGTGCTTCTGGGCATGGTTCCAATAGAAACTGTAGTGATGATTGAAGAATAGGATTATTGTACAAAGTCATTGTTTTCAGAATGGAAAAAATTTTAGTGCCTTTTTTTTTTCTTTAGCAATTCATTCATCAAATAAAAAATACATTTTTGAACAGTGGCATTGCATCCACTGTTCTTTTTGCAGCTGGTCTCAGCGCACTCACAGAATTCCCACTGGTAACAGGGCTGTTTCTGTGGTGCAAGTTAAAGGAGAATTTTACTCTAAAAAGTAAAAATCCTGAAGTATTCACTTGTTTTTTTTTATGCGAGGAGAAAGAACGATGATTTCAGGAGAACTACCTACTACCCTCACTTCTTTTGTGATTGAATACTTTTTCTTTGCTTTGCAAAATGGAAAAATCTTGGAACAGGAGATGTGAAGGGAGGGATTAATTTCCTTGGAGTTTAAAATAATTCTAATAAAAATTCTGTAACATGTAGTTGATAGGCCTAATAGTCTTTATAACAGATAATGCTTTGGGGAACAATAAATTGTGTAATGATAGTTCTGCTCAGATTGGCTAAATCATTATGTGTTGCAAAATGTCAGCCACTGAGGAAATCATAACTAAGCATACTGCAAGCCTGCAATCATGTAAAAGCCTGATATCATAAAAGGAAAACTGGGACTAAAAACATTTCAAAGATGCCAGAAGGAAAAGGCTAACAACTGCCTCTTTTTTACATTTTCAAATTTACCTGTTTTCCCCAGGAGAGCATAACAACATAATCAAAACAAGGCTTTTGTAGATCCTCCTGTGATTAACCTAATTATTTTGGAGAGATCAGATATATTTGCTGTTGATATAAACAACAGTTTGATTGAAGTATCAAAGGTAAATCAATAGGCCCAGAATGTGGATCAAAATGTTATAAGCTACGGAGCTTAGAATCGATATTTTCATGAGGAGAGTCAACAACTGGGACTGCTGTGCTTAAGCTCATTGCATAAACGTACTATTTTCAGAAGTCAGTTGTCACCAAATCGGAATCACTGTATCTGAGGCGTTTGCCTTTTCTACAGATGAGCTTCTTAAAATATGCAATTAAACTTTTTAAACACAGAAAGTGGCAGAGAAGCCATGCAGAGGAAAACAATTGATATTTGGAAATTGCTCTTGACACTTGAAAACCTTTAATCATTAAAGGGCAGCAGCCCAGATAATCCCCATTGCCTCCCCTTCCTGCATCCCTGCCCTACAAGTCCTTGAAAGACTCCCTCTCGCTGACGTGGAGGAGAGCAGAGCCTGTTGATAAGGTCTCCCCTGCAGTTTGAATGCTGATGGTACTCTGGAGTGTTAAGGTCCAAGCAGTTGTAAGTGGAGGAGGAAAAGCTCTGAGCAGGCAGTGGAGCACACGTCTGCCTCTCTATGCACGTGGGATTTGGGCCAGGCTCCTACCATCGCTTGCAGACATCCCTGAAACGGATACAGGGAGAATACTTTTTAGTTTTGAGGTAGGGATGCATCTCAGGGTGCAGACCCTGGTTGTAGGGTGTCTAAAGGCTTCCTTCCCAAAGCTTTCAGAGATTAAAGGGAGGAAGATGATCAGTGCCAATATCATCCATTTTCTTTAATTCTGCAGGCTTGCTCTGCCATGGTTTGGGTTCTGATGTCTGCATTGGTCTTCCCTAAGCAAACATTGTTAAAAGGATATCAGGGGAGGATGCCGTAGTGGGGCTGGCTATAGGAAAAGGTTTCTCTCTTAAACTTTGCTAGTAATGCAGTACTGGAGTCAATACTCCTCTCTTGCCCTTCAGCACCTTTCTTACCTGTCTCCTGTGTAATACTGATGCAAAGAAGCAGCATATTGCTGTAGATGTGTTTTAAGGGAAAGCAAGCAGGGAATGCTGATAGAAGGTACTCCTGGTCATTAATACTGTGCTGACCCCGTGCATGGCTCTGAAACTGATACAGTGATAGAAAAATCTCGCCATAAACCAGACCTAAATTTGCCAAAAAGCACTTTACGCTTTTTTTCCTAAGACTTCACTATGAGAAACAATGTAACGCTTGTAACAATTTTCTTTTGATTTCCAAAGAGGTTGTGAAGAACTTATTGCTTTAAAAAATAGTTTTAACCTCTCTGACTTCTCAGTTTTTAAAAATCTTAGAAAAGAGATTGAGAGCACAAACAAGAGCTTACCAACTCCATAGGTGAACAGTGTCAGCTCTTGGCCTCTGTGCACAGGATAATTTCTGTTCAATTCTTTGTGGATGCAAACATGTTTAAATGACTGCAAGTAAGGAATATATCTCAAGAAGGTCATTGAAACATAATCTATGTCTCTTTCAGCTACTTTGCGGTAGCTTTCTAGTTTCTCACTGAAAAGGTTTCAGGGTTGCATTCCAAGATGCATGGATGCACCCACATGCACTTGCAGCACAGGTTAGCATACAAATTGTTGTTTGTGGTATTACCATTATGTAGCATACAAGTTCTTTTGAGATACTGAAGATTCAGCTGGTTACACTTCCTCAGAGCTCCTTTATTTCACAGGATGATGCAATCTATAATAGCTAGATTTTTATGCTAGAGGTAGAAATAGGTGTCTCTAGGGAATTTTAGAAGTGCCTGGGTGTTTCTTCTTGGCAGTTCGGTGTTCAGATACTGTTGGGGAAAACACTCAACACCTAACTGCGTCTCAAAGAACATTAAATATCAAAAAATCTGCCTGCAATCCAAAATGAAAGATGATAATTTCAGCTGGTTTTCATCTTGCATTTTAAATATTAGCCTTGAATTCTTTCTCAGCCAGGCATGCATCTGAATTTTGGCTGAGGGCAGTAGCACTTCTACTATGGTTGCCTGACCCTTTTCATAAAGTGCATTGTTTAAAGTTTGTAGTATTTTACCAAACTTGTTCTATGTTGGAAACCACTAGATCTTAAGCAGAATCAGCCTGGAAACATGTTAACTGATACAGGCAGCGTATTTCTGAAAATAAAGCAGGAAGGAATTTTGTATTTTGGAATTACAGTAGCTCATTTAGCCCAGAGTCTGGTTTATATCTGAGTGCAGCACAGTTCCTCGTAGGGATACCTCTGTACCACTTGAAGTGTTTCCGTAGATCTAAATGAAGCCTGTTTGTTATTAACTTGTGTAAGGGCTTTCACTCTCAGGGCATTCTGAGAGCAAAGGATCACTTTGATCCAGGGTTATACTGTAGTGACCATGGTAACATATCTCCCAAAGTATGACTCTTCTTGTTGTGATTTTTTTTTTTTTTTTTTTTTTTGACTGCTTGTGAACCTGGATTGGCATGAACTAACTCAGGTTTATGATAGGAATTATCCAAACAAAAGGATACTTAAAGATTAAATCTGGGAATTAGGTAGTACTTCTTCCTTCGGATTTCCCTTAAGACCTGGAAGCAGAAAATAATGCGGTAGCTGCTTGCTTTAACACTGAAGGAGGAAAAAAACCCAGAAGGTCCAATAGGCAGCACTTGACAGACTGTCTGAACTGCAAGGGAAAATGCAGATTTTAATTTTTGAGACAAAGTGGCTTAATCAATTGTTACTGCTTTCGTACACTTATGTAACAAATCAAACAATAGCTTTACATCTTTAACTGAATGAAGTCATATGTAGAGATTCTTTTATGCTGTATACTTACTGACTATACAGCTGTGGACTTAGAGTTCTTTGTTATAAAAGAGCTGAAAAACAATAAAGCAAAACTGAATTAATTTGTAAATATACAAAGTTCAACATAAACACCATCTGGTTTTCATCACTGGTTTCTGTTCAACAATTCTGTCCCTTGACAGGGTTGAGCTCCCCATTTTAGGGAGGATTCACTGCTCTATTCTGATGTTTCGTAATGGCATCTTCCCCATACATGCACCTCAGCGGAATGCTGCAGTGACTGCGTGTGTATCCGTCGGGATCCTGCTGCATATATTGAGATTGACTATGTATTAGGTTTCAAATAATAAAAAGAATTTTAACAGGGGTTCATCTAAGCCAACACCACCAACACCTTTTCACCTACTTTAAATACTCCTTTGCTTGTGTTTCCCCATAAAGTTAGGTAAATCATTGTTATTATGTGTAAACTCATCTGAAGTATGGTTAGATTGCATCTTCAGATATGATACTAACTGAAGTCAGGGTACACTAAAAAAATTTCATTGCTTGAGATTGTTGCTGAAGAAGAAAATGCATGCTGAGTTCTCAGTGCTTTAAGCACTATATATCTCAAAATTCTAGCAGTAACTGAAACCTTTCCAGCCATTTTTTTCCTCCCTTGCCCCTGTAATGGTTTATTGTAAAGCTTAAGCCAGGTAGATTCTTGAAAGTATCTCCTCTGAACATTTATTTAACATCGAACAAAATGAAAGAAACTCGCTATACATTTAATATTATATATGCACTTGCTAAAAAAAAAAAAAAAAAAGCTTTCTAGAGTAGAGACATTTAAGTATGATTTTATGTGCCTTCTCTTTGATTTCAATGAGCTGTGTATCAGACCCAAAAATTTGCTTCCCTGTGAAACTTTGTAATTCTATTTAGGCAGCTGCTTTCAAACACAATAGGAGGTTTTCAGAAATATCTTTGTCTGGAAGTGTTCATCTGTAGGCATGAAAGCAACCTTGCTAACATTGGGTGGGAAGATAACAATGTCTATCTCTGTAATGATATCACCTTATCTTTAATTAATGTAGACTACTGTAAGATCTTTTCTGAGATATGAGCCTCTTATTTGGGTAAGATTCTTCCTGAAAAAAATATGTTTGAGCCAGCATAGCTATTTTAAACAGAGGCTTAATGTAACTTGTTCACCAGGCTCAGAGGCATCCAGAATCAGCTTTGGTTGGTTCCTTTGAGGCAGAAAAAAAAATATAAAAGGCTCCTGACAGAAAGATGGAGCTATCTATTACTAATACTGCAGTGGTTTGATTTAGAAACTGCCCTTTTTCGGTGCAACCATGTGACCTCAGCTGAGAGTATTTTAGCTAGAAACGAGCCCAAATGAATCCCCTGGAACTGAGCTCTGAGTAATTTCGAATTCCAAACACTGTCAGAATTCAGATACCTCAGACAGCTTTTATATCTGTAGTTCACACCCACATCCATAATAATTATTTCACAAAACTTATAAAGGTCATGGTCCCATCTGCAAAATATAGGAAATACCAGAAATGTAGTTGCCTGTACAGTCTGAGTTTGAACCTGTCCTATATCCAAGCAATCCAATTTGTAGTTAAGTAATACTCAGTGTTTGTTGCTTCCATTTCCACTGGTGCCTCCAGTCTTATTTTGCTTCTATGTATTGGTTCCTGGTCTGATCAAGCATTGAGGGTCTCCGGTATGTCCCACTTCTGTGTTCTCATCCTCCTTGCTCTCTCTGGTCTCCTTCCCACTTCATGCTTTTGGCACTGCAGTGTTTTTCCTCATCCTGGCAGCCCATCCATTGCCCGATGCTGACAGAAAGGAGCAGGGAGCAGCACCAGCAAACAGCCTGCTTGTGTTCACTGGGCTCTCAGGCCTGGAACTAGCATGGCCTGAGTTTCCATTTAAAGAAAGGTCCTGATCAGATCAGGTTTGTATACCCAGCTCTGAACCTCTGTGTTCAGGGACCACAGAGTAATTGGGAAGTTCAGTAATCTCTATATTGCAATAGAGACATTAGAGACATTGTATTTTAAATGTACCATTTGTTGTGGAACTGACAGGCTAACTCAGTCCTCAAACTTTTTAACCAGGGGTCCGGTGCATGGATTAAGTGGACGGCAGTCATCTGCGGCTGCTTGGTTTCTCCCCGCCGCCACCCCCACCCCCCCCTCCCGCCCAACCCTCGGCTGGGGGGGCTGGAGGGGGTCTGTAAATACTGGGGGACCCTGGGGGGCCGTATCTGGCCTGTGGGCCATAGTTTTAGGAACCCTGGGCTAACTGATCAAGCATCACAGCTGATAGATATCTCTCACTTTTAAAAACCTTTTTATCTCTCACTGCTTGGCTAAAGTTTTATGACTGATACGGATCTTTGAGTAGGAAGTAACAGCCAACCTGTCTAGTGTGATTGCTGGAAGGAAGCACAGTTGTAATTGTGTCACTGGGCTGAAATGGTGAGGAAGGAAAAGCTTAGAGCTGAAGCCAGACCATTCCTAAATACTCTTTCCCAAGAAGTTTTCTAGAATTTTAAGGGCAGATCCTTTTGTATTCAGCAAGGTAGTCCTGGCTCCCACTTCTGGACCTGCTTTGTTTTGCACACCTGGTGCTGCTACGTAACAGTTTCTAGATCTATGAATGGTTTTGCAAACAGGCCTTCTTCTCTTGTTTGCCTTTGAGTAGAGGACTATGTATGTAGCTGCGTTCAGCATTTTCCTGAGTTGGGGAGGTAGACAGTGTGAAGTGCTTGGCATGTGTTTTCAACCTACAACATACTGTACTCGGTGTCATGAAAATACATAACAGCTTTCTTCTACCTGAAATCATCTCTGCTGTGGACAACCAGGTTGCCGTGAAAGTATAGGGGAAAAAAAAATATCGCTTTTCTCTCTGGTTAAACAACAGATTTGTCTATGAGTTGCCAAAATTGTAAGTGTCAGGATAGTTGAGTACACTCTTATGAGTTCAATTTTCAGGACATATGTCTGATACTCCTTGTTTTGGGAAGGCTGTAGTAGGTCTGTATCAAACCAGTGCATCTGTTCAGTGATTCAGTAATTTGAGAATAGTTAAACTTGTCACTCTGCTCCTCTTGCTGTAGTCCATTCAGACTATGTGACCAACTTCAGATTTTAGTAGCATCTTTAAAAGTAGTGTGCATGTGCTGCTTAGCTGTCTCTTGTGTGCTTGACCAGTTACGTCCGTGATGTCCACATTGGATCTATCGCCCCAAAGAACTGAGTTCCTATTTGCAGAAGGGAAAGTTTGCACAGCCCTTTGTACATGCATGTAAAATTCACTCCTACAAAGATCAGCACATACATATATCAGAGACTGAAAAATGGAAATGATTAAAGCCAGCTATAACCCACCCCCCTGAAGGTAAGTGAGGGAGAGGCATTTTGAGTGCCTGCTTGTATTCTTGGAGAAAGTGCAGTGCTTTACAGATGAGTGCTGTCTTGGATCTTGTGCAGAGGAAACATGGAGTTGCAATGTGATCATAATGACAAGTTCAAATGAGTCAGTTTGTTCCAGGAGAGTAAGCTGCCAGGGAATTTAGTGTTATGGGGAGTGTGGTTGATGGGTCGGTGCATGGTATGGTTGTGTAACTGCTGAACAATACTGTGTCATGCGTGATATGCTGCTTTATAGGGGGGTTCTCGTGCAATACAAATGAAAGAGAATTTCTGATTATTTGTCTGCATTAAAGGTGCTTGGGGTTTTCTTTCAGAAGTAAAAGGCTGGTTGAAAAACCCAGGCCAGAGTTCAGTTTTGGAAAACACGCAAACTGAACTCTGGCCTGGGTTTTTCAATGCTGCCTACTGGCAATCCCACCTGTAGTTTCAAGTGGGCATGGAGTTCTTTGCTCTGCACTGGTGCCTGGAGCTGCTGTGTACCACTGAACTGCTGGTGCTTCCTACATGAGTGACATTTCTACAACGGGCAGGGTTTTTTGCAGGTAACTGTAAAGAGTTCTTATATAGTGTTTTGAGATGCATTTGCATTAGAAGGTGCACATAAGTGTAATGTAGTAAAAGTCTCAAGGCGCAAATGCAAAATGATACCTAACTATATGGAACAGTGTAGTGCCAGGCAGGAGTTATGCCATGACCAAGGGAACTGGAAACAATCATGCCTGTTAGCATGGCACTCTGCTGGTTTGATTTGTCCCCTGCCTTTTTAAAGGATGTGGTGCAAAAAGAGGATTTTAGGTTCTGTATGGTTTATCCTTGCCCATGTTTTTCCCTCTGTCAGGCATAGCTCCATTTTATGGAGAACTTTATAATCAGTTCTGTGAAATGCAGAAAAGACTATGGAGTGTACTTTTTCTCTAACACTTTCTGATGAAACAGAAGCTGGATTGAATTGTACCAGCATGGTACAAGCTGTTTTAAGGCTTAACAGTCAGAGACAGAAAGAGTCTCCTCCCTGAGGATCTTAGAATAAAAATAAAGAGGACAGAAAATGGGAGGGGAAGAAAAAGGAACAAAGAAGTGCCTGTCCAGAAACATATTACCGGTTAGTGGCAAACCCATGAACAGACACGTGCTTCCCGATTCCCTCTCTGGTACCCAGTCCTGGCTGGATCTTTGCTGTTCTAAAAATGGGCAGTGGAATATTGTTCAAAGGATAGATACTTCTTCTGTGAAATCCTTTGGAGTATTTCATCAGGACACTTTGCTGTTTTGTGCGCACACATATGCACTCATATATATATATGGGGGGTGGGAATGGGGAAGAGAAGGGAGAGAAGAACATCCTGTGGGATTTCTTTCACCATCTGCTGAGTTCTGACTGCCATCTGTAAAGTAAAAGCGTTTTTGTTGTTTAGCCTTTGTTCAAAAATGTACTTTTTGTCAGTGACTTTTGGCATTATCATGCACGACTAGAAGAAATATTCAACAGTTTGAAGCAAGCAGTATAAAACACTGACAGCTCAAGAATCTGAAACATCCAGTTTATACAGTAATTTGACAGAAGGTTTTGACATCGTGCCTACTGTAATCGCCACTTAGGAGTTCAGACATAACCTTTCAGGTTCACAGAAGACCAGACAGCAGCTTGTCTGAAAAGGCAGAGGCTTATTTGGCAGAACATGGGTAAGGTCTGAGTAACTAGAATCATAATTACCCAAGCAATTACTCTGCTCATCAGAAGTCCCCTTGGTTAGATGGTTTGTCCATAAGCAGTTGGGAAATGCAGGGTATCTTTCTTGCTGCAGTTCAGGCAAACCAGAAGATGTTTAGTTTAGCTTCTTCATCTCTAAACCTTATTGTGCAGTTAGTTGCATACTCTGGTCTAATTGATGACCTGTTGTTGAATTTATTTTTAAGTTTGATAAGCATATGGTTATACAATAGGAAACAACAAAACACAAGCAGCATGAAGTGGGGGAAATCGATATCTGATTTGATATTTCACAAGTCAGAAGCATGTCTTACACCGCTTTCCTATCTTACATGTATGAAACATATCTGTAAGGTTTCCCAAAGTCAGAGGCACGGTTATTAACACAAATGTGCATGCTTACTAGCCTGAGCTGTAGAGGTTACACTTCAAATTTGTTAGTGATCGAAAATATTTGGCTTAAGGAAGAACAAAGGGAACTCTTAATGGACCATCATAATTTAGGAAGATAAAAAAAAAGAAGAGATGCTATGTTTAACCTAACAAAGGATCAAACTAGAGGACTTTTCATGGTTTGGGTGGCTTTTGTAGATTGAACTTTTGTGAGGACGCTCATGCAGCCACTTGAATATAAGCTGTTTTCAGCTTCATAGCCATTATATGAAGGGTAATTCTATTATGAAAAATAAAAGAAAACATTATAGAAGTTTGTAATTTTTCTCACTGTCTCTAAATGCAGCCTGACTTCCTGAACCACATACATAAAGGAAAATTTTATGTTCTGAGTAGCATTCCAGAGACCTTTCTAACTCAGAAAGAGCTTTCATATATAGTTGTAAGCAGAATTACTTGAAATTATTTGAATTATCTTGAAACTTATAGCCATTCTTACTATAAGAGAGAACATAAAGCAGAACATAAAGTGTAGAGACACTGGCTCTTTCCCTAGTTTTAAAGACCCAGAAGAATCCAGTAAAGAATTTGCTTTATGTTTCCCATTTCTGAGGTAGTTTCAGGACCCCCATTTATTTCTGGCTCCTAAGGCTTTTGCAGATAGATGGGAGGATGAGTGTTCAATAGGGCTGAAGTTAGATGGCGAGTTACAATTAGCATTTGAAGGTATAAAAGCTTTGCAAGCTCAATTTATTGCTGTATTCTGTAGCCTGCACCGTTAGGAATATTGTCAGTATGGTCTAATGCTTTGTTTGCTCTTTTTGTGTGGTGATTAGACCTGTGTCTTTTATTAGAGTTGGGGTCAGATACGGGGCTTGGGAATATAAACCCGATGAACCAAGTTCACTGCTAATTTCTGCTAGGTCTGCAGGCTTGGAATGTAGACATGTTGACTTTGTACTGTTTATTATTTTCTTTTATTATCAATAGATCAATTGTCTGAGTGTAACTGCATTTGGCATTGAAGTTTAAGGATTGGGAATCCTAAGGTTTATCTCTATTTCATTGCTCACTATTTTCTATGAGTGATCATTTCCACATTGAGAATAGGCCTCCTTCTGGAGTAAGACAAAATTTCAGGATGAAACCTACACACTTAGCACAGCATTTTTGGATCCAGGGTCCTATTCCAGGCAAGTGGGCATTAGCTGAAAAATTTGCCTCCTTCTGACCAAGATAATTCACCAACAGGATTTTGGCAGGCCTTCCATCTAAAGTCCTTCATTCCTGGCACACACCCTGAAAGCATGCTAGGAAAATAAAGCTCCTGGGAGCTTTAGCCCAACTGCCTTCTTTACCTTGAGTACTCCGAGCCGAAAAAGCTACAATTGTTATTATTGTTGTTGTTACATCTCATGGATACAGGACTGAGCTCATTGTCCTGGACTTGAAGGATAGGTTAGCCAAGTGCATAGCAAAATGAGTTTGGTCAGACCACCCTGGAGGACTGTGGACACAAGCCAATTCCACGTGGTTTGGCTGGAAGATCTGTGCTCTCCTCTGGGTTCAGTCCATAAGACAAGATAAATACAGCATCTGAGATGCAGCTAAACAGTGGTTTAGCTGAAGTGTGGTTCTAACACTAAAATAAATGATCCTATCTTTATTGTTCTCTTGGCATGGATTACCTGAGGAAGTGTTGTATGGCTTCCCTCAGCTGGAAGTTATGGGTATTGAGAATCAGATCAGACATAGAAACAGTCTCTCATGTGGAGAGAAATTGAAGTGACTGAGACTGCTCACTGTACGAGGATGAAGAATAAGGGGAATGAGATAAAAGCCTATAAAATAGTCAGGGATTCAGAGAAATTATCACCTAATAAAAGAACACTAGAATAGAAATGTGAAAAATCTTTAATAAATAAAGGAGGATATATCTTCAAATCATTTGATCAAATTATGGATTCCATCACTGTTTGAGCCAAGAGACTTAGGTTCAAAGTATGATCATTTCTGTATGAATAGCAAGAATTTTGTGTGGTGTGATTCTGATAAAAGTACACTGGAGAAAAAGAAATCCTCCATGTCTTAGCGATTAAGCAGAGTGACCTTTTGTAGGCTGGGTTACATTTGTGTGTTATGCATTTATATATTTACTTTCATGGGAACAGCTGGTGCTGGCTCATCCTGGAGACAGGTTTCTGGACTGGGCTGACTGCAGGTCCAGTCCACTCAGGCAGTTCCTCTGTAGCAATTTCTCCTTTGATGCAGGTTTTCTGCAAAATTACTGTTACCAGATTAACTAGAAATCTTGTGTTCTGAGAAGCTGCATTTGCTGCAGGAACAGCTGTGAAATTTGATAAAATCACCATGGTCTGTTTAAATGGTTTTATAGCAGTAGCCCTTCGGTTAACCCTGGATCATTTAACAGCTGGATAAGTCTTTCAAGAGTAATTAAAATGATGTTTTCGAAGAATTTAATATTTTATACATGATTTTTTCAAACAGGAGCAGTGAAGACATAGATGCCAAAACTGAAAGCCTGGCACCGGACATGCAATTTTGCTCCCTGGTGCATAAATTTGCATATATATTTGGAAAGGAACAATGCCTGACTTAAATAAGCAGTTTGCTTTTAATCCCCCGCTTCTTGATGATGAACCTTGGAAATAATAAAATGAACAAACTGTTTAAATAGTCAATCAAAAACGTCACCAGTTACTGTGCTACGAGTGGACTGTGTAAACTGGCAGAAAAATATGCATCTTTAATGTATGCCCATCTGACTCTGAAATAATTTGTCTCCCAGAAGTCTGTTCCCTTAACTACATTTAGAGCTTGCCTATTTTCCTTTTTTTACTGTTAGGATCCATTGTTATTATAATTCAATAAGCCTATTTATATGATTACCAATATTTTTAAGTATGGATAATAGTGAGTGTTTGCGAGTAGTAATGAGTAACTGACATTATGTATATCAGCCATATAATTAATTACCATTACCTGATGTATTATACATCCCATTTATTTCAACAATTAACATGTTATTTTGTCATTTTATTATTATCATATCTCTCCTTTTGACAAGTTAATAATAAAAAGGCAAAACAAAACATTATCTGCTGTTGAAGTAAATGCATCTTCATTATGCAACAAATAAATTCTTCAACAAAGGCTGCCAGGTACCAGTGTAGCAAAAAGTTGGAATTGCAGTGACAACGTAAGTCACAGTAATGCAGCTGATCATTCAGAGGTGACATATGTCCAACTCTACTTCTCTCTTGGTCTCTTAAAGGAATAAATGTCTTGTCATTCAGTTCATAGTTAATCTCAGGACACCTCATTATTAGTTGGATGATCTCCATCTTTAACAACTGTACCTAGCTGAGCTGAGGGTTCAGACTGAGCCCTGGGATGCATTTGGATGCCAGACTTCCATTTGCACTTCATGGGAGGTGGTTTGCTTACCCATCCTTTTTAATGTACTACAATACATTAGCATCTGTACTCGTTTCCATTCCTCCAGCTGGTGCTATAACTTTGTCTTCACTCTCTTAACAGTCTTTCTTTCTGTGCTCCACCATTTGGTCTGATAGAGGATTTTGTACCCAGCACTCTGTGGTCCTTCAGTATTGACTCATGCAAGATAATAAGCAAGAACCACTAAAATACTGTAATTCATATAATTTTGTCAAATATAGACAGGTGAAAAACATATTTGTCACTTAGAGAGTTTTAAATCAAATATATTTTTTCTGCCCCAAAGCATCAGACCAGCAGAGTTCTTGAAATGAAAAGCTGTAAACATTACTTTTAATGGCAAAAGCTGATTGTTTGCATTCATCGTATACTAAAAAAATAAAATATTGAGCTGTTTGAGTAAAACTTTTCATGAGGTTAACAGCTTATTTTCTGCAGCTCTGACTATATACCATATATTATTTCCTTGTGGCCAAGTGTGTGTAAACATGTCTCATAGTGTAATATCTAATCATAAAATTTAGTATTGAGAGAAGACATAAAAATGTTATCTTATTTTCATATCTGTAGCTTTGATTTGATAAAGACTAATAAAAGAAAATGTAATAAAAATGTCCAGGTAAATGCCTGGTTTGTGATCCTGATAGTCCCTCTAGAAATCATCATTCTCTTGTTTCCACAGCCTAAGTAATATCTAGTAAACAGAATTATGGTTTCATTCACTGCTGTCACATAATGCTGTACTTTACAAGTGCAATTGTATTTCCTCTGGAAAAGGTTGAGAACTGTGCGGAAGGTGCATTCCCTGGGGGCACTGGAGTCTTGGATAATAAACTCTTTGTCCATTATGTGCCGATGAGACTACGAAAATAAATTCCTTGCATTCAGAACAGCAGAATATTTATTTTAGAAGTGTTATGTTAAGAGGTTTGTTTTGGGATACATTTAAAGAAGATGTTTTATGCACTGCATAAACATAAGTACCCAATGTCTTGACTATATCAGTTGAGTATGCATTATAAACTGTAAGCAAAGGTCCCTCAGGTTTTTATAGTACAGTAGACCAAAAGGAATCATTATAACCTTTCAAAGTTCATAATTTGTGCTTAAAAATAAGGGTTTGGGTGCTTTTATGTTTCTTTGGTGTTTTTATGGGGCTTGGTTTCCCCTCGCCCCCCTTCTCCATTCTCAAAAGTTGTAAGTGCATTTCTAGGGTTCTGTCATCATTACAACTGGCCAAAGGCCAGAATGTAGTTTTCTTTCTAACTGTGACAATATGTTCTGGTAGATAATCAGGGTGTGTAACCCATGTCATTCCTTTTAAAAAGATTGCAGTGAAATGGAAACTATTACAATTTTTATGCAACAACTAAAAATAAACAAATCCACAGACCACGCCTTCCCCTTTGCTGGTATCTTAATGCTTCTGCAAGCTGTCTTCTACCTTTCATAAATACCCTAGCCTTTTTGTAGTGTCTGCTCAGGAACTGAGTCTTAAGCAGATTTAGTTCTGCTTCTTCTCCTGAGGTGCTCTTTTTACTGCTTATCTCATTTTTCTTCTCCTGAGAGCTTTTGTAGACATGGCTGATAGTGCCGGGATTTACCAATGAGCATGGGGAAGGGTCGTTGCCAACTTCAGGAAAATCTAGGTGTGTAATTCACTTCAGCTCCATTGCAAAATCCAACCTAGATTATTTTTTTTTATTTTTTATTTTTTTTTGGGGGGGAGATGTTTACAAGGAAAGGATTGCTGTTGTAAATAACTGCATGAAAGCAGTTACAATCATGAAGGAATTATCACCTTACCTTTGTTGTAATAGTCATCGCAGTGAGCTCTCACATGGGGCTGAATTCGTATTGTACAGCTACAAAGAAAGTTCATCCTCTGTAGTCTTTTGACATGAGAAACCAAACTTTTTGTTTGTTATACGGTAGAGAACCACAAAAAATTGTGTGTATTCAAAATGATGTGCCAATGGGTAGCGTTTTGATCTTTGTCATGATTACAGAGCATCTGTACAAGGCAGAGACTGTGACCTTAAACTGTAAACAAGTAACTCATGACACACCTAGACTCCAGTTTTGAAAGTCAAAGTGTTGCAAACAGAAAATTTGCAATTTGAGTATGTGCAAAATGGCATTACAGCCTTTGTTATTGCAAATTATATTGCCAGGTAAAATCTAGACTTCCACATTAGGTGAGTTAGCACAGGTCACACAAAATGGCAACGGGTTCCATCTAGAATTATTTTCCAAATGCAGATATGGAAGATTTCTTAACTGTGCTTTGTTATTCTTTATCCACCCTTCATCTTTGCAGACACCTGTCAGGTAGCTGATATAACAGCTTCAGTGATCACCACTGTGCATGGTCTGAACACAAATACGAAGATGGTACAGGATGGTGGGTTTTTTTCATAACCCATTTGCATTCTGGAACTAGTCTAATGATGTGCAGAGAAACCACCCTGTATTGGACAGAAACAAGTCCGCAGAATAAAACCTTATTCATTGATGGTCTTTGCAATATGTTCAGCCTGTATTTTTTAATTGTCAGGAACTGTAGAAAGCTCAGTGCACTAAAGCCTTTTCATTTTGTTTGAACTTGGTCACACTTGGAAGGCTGGTATATGTGGGTCTGATAAAGTCAAAAGCTTCCTTGAAATCAATGAGTATAAATAATACTGGGCTCCTGCTGGGCTATAGGTTTTAGATGTTATGTTGCCTTTTCAGTAGTTGCTGTCATGACCTACCATTCATATCCTGTAGTCTCTGTTTTCAACTCATTTTATTAAACTTTGTTTGAATACTGGTTGCAGTTTCCAGTCTGTCTGGAGTTGCAGATGTTTGCTGATACTACCACAATTCAATGGGTTTTGGCAACAATTGTACCCAAGATTTTTCTCAAGTAGTCAGAATTTTTGGAATGGATAAAATTACAATATATACACATGTTCTTGTTTTAAGCAGTCCAAGAGTAAACTAAGTAACAATTTTCTCATGGTGCAATGTGTGAAACCTCTACAGCAGCAGCAAAAGGAGCTACTGTAGAATCAGTGGGATGAACTCAAATAAATTAAAGTATGATGGACATTTCTCATTGCTCTTTTTATAGAGTATATGTTATAAAAAAACAGCTTTCTGATAATAGCACATTCCTTGTAGATTGCTTATGAACTGTGAATGTTTAGCATTCTTTGGGTACAAGTGATTGTAGTTAATTTAACTCAGCATTATGAACAATAAAATGCGTCTGTCAAGCATGTGATCTGAATTCAGGAATTACAGAATCACAGAATGATCAGGGTTGGAAGGCACCTCTCGAGATCTAGCCCAACCCTCTGCTAAAAGCAGGGTGACCTACAGCAGGTTGCTCAGAATTGTGTCCAGGTGGGTTTTGAATGTCTCCAGAGGAGACCCCACACAGCCTGTGCCAGGGCTCTGTCACCCTCAGGGTAAAGAAGTTCTTCCTCATATTCAGCTGGAACTTCCCGTGGTGCAGTTTGTGCCCGTTGCCCCTTGTCCTGTCACTGGGCACCACTGAAAAGAGCCTGGCCTCGTTCTCTTGACACTTGTCCTTAAGATACTTGTATGCATTGATAAGGTCCCCTCTCAGCCTTCTCCAGGCTAAACAGCCCCGGCTCTCCCAGCCTTTCCTCACAAGGGAGATGCTCCAGCTCACTCATCACCTTTGTAGCCTCCACTGGCCCCTCCCCAGTAGCTCCCTGTCTCTCTGAACTGGGGAGCCCAGCACCGGACACAGCACTCCAGGCGCAGCCT
>JAVJGJ010000033.1:13182550-13210473 GCA_035590215.1 Microhierax caerulescens
TGGCCTTCTTGGCCACCCGGGCACACTGCTGGCCCGTGGGCAACTTGCTGTCCCCCAGCACTGCCAGGTCCTTCTCCTTAGAGCTGCCCCCCAGCAGGTCAGCCCCAGGCTGTGCTGGTGTGTGGGGGGTCCCTCCCCAGGGCAGGACCTGCACTTGCCCTTACTGAGCTCCACGAGGTCCCTCCCTGCCCAGCTCTCCAGCCTGCCCGGGTCTCGCTGAAGGGCAGCGCAGCCTCTGGTGCATCAGCCGCTCCTCCCGGTTTTGTACCATCAGCAAACGTGCTGAGGGCACACTCTGTCCCTTCGCCCGGGTCACTGGTGAGTAAGTTGAACAAGACCGGAGCCAGTGCTGACCCCTGGGGAACACCGCTGGCCACAGGCCTCTAGCAGGACTCGGCGCTGCTGAGTAAAAACTTTACCTAGGACATTTTATGTACTGAGTAAATTCAGAAAACAGTTGCAATTTAATTATATCTTATATTATAACATTCTATTCTTGAGAATATTTTTTTGTCTGGCTGAGATTCATAAATATTTGTCTCTATAGATAGCAGTGCAGTCAATCCAGAAGAAGCATTTTGGAAAGCTGAATTTTGGGCCGTTGAATTTATTGAAAATCTGAAGCTGACTAGAAAGCTAGACACGTCACTTCAGTAAGATGTAAAAAAGAGCAAGCATTTTTAACAACTAATTGTAAGTTTAGATTTAGTTATACGAGGTAATTGTTAAAGGATCACAAATAGTGAAGAAATTAATGAAATTTATAGCCTGTTTGCAAGTAACTTCTTGACAGAAAGCACTATATTTGTCATTTGAAATTATTCATTGCCAATTCTTTCAGTGATTGAATTCAAAGTTACAGATTCCTCAGTGATGGTTTTTGGAGAAACTCTCCTACTCCAGCTGGTCTGCAGACACTCCTGCCTTTAATTTAAATAATTGATATAATCATTTACTTGCTAACATTGCTCTTTGCACCTTTTGCTAAATGCATCCAATCAGTGCAATGCAAACATGATTGCCTTTGACCCTTGATAGAAAACAATTCCCTCTAACTTTCCGCACAACGCTGGTACAGTCTGGCTGAGGATGACAGAAGTGAGCGCTGGAGGTAAAGGCCAGGCCACTGAGAAGCCCTCTTCCCTCAAACAGAAAGGCAGGACTGACTGCCAGATGCTTCGTAGGTATTTTCACTCTCATGAAATATGAAGAGTCATGCACGTGGACTCTGACCTCACAGAGTCACAGGTTAGAGACTGTGATTATACATTTCTTTCATTGGATATTAGGCCAAGATTTTAAAATGTAGCATTCCCTAAAAGCCTTTGTTTTATTCTTCTAGGTAAGAGTTGTGACTTTCAGCCAGGAGCATGGAGGTGATGTCAAGATGTCAATAGGTGTTTATTACCTCTGAAAATCATGCATTTTCGAGGCATGTGATAAAGTTCTAGTACTTTAGCCTTACATTGTCCTTTGGTACCTTTGAAACCCAGCATATCTCTTTCTGATCTTCTGCTGCTGTCTCTTCTTTGATAATATTCTCTATTTTAAAGCATCTTCTTCAACTCTTTTCTACTATTATTTTACCCTGTGTTTCCCACAGGCATTACAAAACTTCTGATGAATTCTGCTTTGTCATGAAGTCAGGTGAATATAGAGAGAAACTGGTACAATTCTTTTCCAAAACATTTCAGAATTACCAGTAAATTTTGCTCATTTCCTGACTGTAAGTCATTGCAACCAGTAGACAAGTGCAGTGTTGAACCCCAGAAACCAGCAGTGCAAGCAAAAAGCCATTTATATAGAATTTGTATTTGCAGTACACTAGGAAGACTCACTTTGAATCTTTTCTTATTCTGTGTGCTTTTCATGTTCCTCTTTGCACCAACAATGTTCTACTTCATCTGAATTTTGGCAAAGTCCTGATATGTTTGTAGAGGTATTGGTATAGAAATACAAAGGGGAAAATTGGGAATTAGTTGTGTAAAAGTATTGAATAGTTTTCAGTGGGCATAAAACTTTTCAAGACCTCCTAAAGTGAGGAAATTAAAGCAGGCTGTGAATAGAGAATAACTGGCTGCATCCTGATTTAATTGTAATTTTTGAAACTGCTTAATTTATTTGTCAAAAGATATAAAATCTACTGAACAATTTTTCCCAGCAGAGGAGTTTTGAGATATATTTTTCTTCTTTTGATGGGATAGAAGAGACTGTTGACATGTTTCCTCCAACACAGTTTTGCTAGTTGTCTGAGTAGGCTCTCAAGGAAAGTCTGTTTCATACTGTGGTCACTGGAAGTGCTTTGCTAATTCTTGTCCACCTGAAAAAGAATGCCCAAGCTCTACACTTGCTGATCTCTCCTCCTGACAGGAACACAAAACGGATGGTGGAAGAAACAACAGAGGAAAAGAAGGGACAGATCTGGTAGCCCTGGGACAGATACCACCTCAGTAGACAGGGTGTATGTGGGGGGAATGTGGTGCATTAGTGCTACCACTTCCAGCAGCCAGGGGAGCATGTACCTGACCTCCCTGCAGGGACAAGAGGAGAGAGGGTGCAGTGTGAGAGCTACAGTACTGCTTTCCTGCCCTTCCTTTCCCCACAATACTTGGATATAGCCCCTTTTCACATTCCCTTTCACAGTGTACATTTTCCTGCACGATCAGCAAGGGAAACAAAAAGGAAGAATTGACCTAATAAGTTATTTTGATCTCTTCTGATGTGATAAAAAGAATGCTGTAAAAATCAGTATGTACTAGTTCCAACTTGAAGACATGTAATAGCATCTAATATAGTAATTTGATTAATGTTCTGTGTTATTTCTTTAGGTTGCTTCAGTGCACCCTGTTGAGTTTTTGTAAGTGTTCACAATATACACAGGAAATTAAATGACAAAGAATATGCTGTGAACTGTTCATACTAAGCAAACTAGAATGAAATACAGTATTTTTTGGTAGAATAATAAGCATCCACATGTGACTATTACATGCTGGCTAACAATTTAACAAGTGCTTGAGAAAGGAGATTAACTATTTTATTTGTCTGTCTTGACTGTAACTGCTAACTCATTATATAGCAAAATAGGTGCCATCCTAGCTGGGCTAAGACCTTTCAAAATTGATAGAATTCTTTAAATGAAACTTAGAAACTTCTAGACAACCAACTCAACAGCACTGGTGCATGCTATTTAAGTGATAATCCAGAGCTAAAACTTTTAAAAGAAACCCTGTTTGTGAAAGTAAAAGGCATGATACAAGTCTCATTATTGGAAAGCAAAGGTCTTTCCTTTCTCATCAAACTCAGATGGATAAAAATCAATCTTCAGGAGAACTGCTACTGGGGCACTGAGGTACAGCTGTGAGGATCTAATATAGCCTCCGAACTGAGGTAAGGCAAGAAGGTGTACTCTTCCATCAAAAGGTAGATAAAATCTTTTCACAGCATATTTCAATCTACCATTAACACCATGTTGTTGTCTGGGTTTAGTCCAAGCCAACCAGCAGTAATCTAGGTACAGTCCTGATCTGATGCTTCATTGTACATGCAATTTCATGATTTGGGTCAGAGAGGATAAAAATGTAAAATTGGATTTCATCAGCCAGTTAAAGATGTGGGTTTTTTTCAGAAATCAATTCCTTTTAATGGCCCTTATGAAAATACACATGGTTAACTCCATCTATTTCAGCCCAGGACAAGTAATAGATGCAGCATTTTACTATTGGATTTGGATGTTCCCTTCTGTCAGTGTCAGATATCCTTGACTCACCTTGGCTCTTCAGATATCCCTGACCCTGTAATTTGGAGTCAGGTGTGAATATGTGAGACATTGCAGTAGCAGTCCAAGTAATACCTCTCTTTTGACAATGGAGAAAGATTGGGGTACACACAGATTCTTTATCCAGATTTGGACACTGCCTGTAAGCAGAACTGTGTTTTCTTTTGGGATTTTTAGCATGCTAATAGGATAGATCTCTAGGGAGCGCTTGTTTAAAGCCTGTGTTAACGTGTTTCAGGTATGAAAGTCATAAAATAATTCCTTTTTCAACATTTTAATTGCAGAACCACCGACCATGTATTTCAATCCATCTTTGCTCATTTTTTTCTTATTCGTGTCATAACTCCCACATATCTTTTTTATGTGCTCTTAGATGACCTGCAGCTTCTGCTGTTTCAGCAAGTTGCTTACGCATATCATGAGCATCACAGATTCTCAGTCTATTTGTTTATCAATGTTTTTTTCAGTGTCTCTATCCCTTTGGCAGTCCGAATGTTTGTTTGGAATTTTTCTTAATACTAGGAAGTCAGTCTGCTTTATTTCAATTCTAGGATCTAAAATTGCTCTGGTCAGGAACACTTCAAGTCTGGGCATTGCTGGACTGGGAGCTACATTTAGATACTGGTGTTCACAAAAGCATAATCATGGCTAAAGTTTCCTTGCTAAGGTCCTTTAGTCTTACAGTTTAGAGAAATTGTTGAATTGGTGTGAGGATTGTTATTAAAAAAAAAAATGATCAGTAATGAAATCAAGAAGGGTTTTCTGCAGCTCTAGCAAATGATAATTCAAGTTTTTAGTTGTTAGAAAACAATAGGAAGTGTATAAGCTGGGTGATTGCCAGCAGAGGCCACTTCTGAAAAGACTGCTCTTCTCCCTTCATCTGCTGCACTTGCATGAGTGAGAAAGTTATGTCAGCAGTTAAAGGTAATATTGTATGGGTCTACATAAGAGAATAAGGAAAAGACTAAGAAAGTTGTTCACTTTCATTGGTGACTGATTGAAGAAAAGATAGGAAAACCTAGTATCTAAGAATAATAAAACAAATAAAGAAAATAGCCCTTAAAAAGATGTGCACAGAATCTTGAAAGCATTACATACAGGACTGTAGCATAGAGGCAGTTTATGTTGTCCCACTCGTGTTAAATTTATAGAGCTTTTCTTTTCAGGCATTTGTGGGAGAAACATCACCAACTAATCTCAAAAAGAACAGACATAATGAGGATAGTGGACTTGAATTAAAAAATGCACTGGGGCAGAGTTTAATCACTCCTGTACAGGAGTGCACTTAATTGCTTCAGAGCTAGATCTTAACAATGTGCCTTCAGTAAGAGTAAAAATTGCCCCAATGTCCCTGCAGTTGTGTGCGTGTGGCAGGACTTGGGGGAAGATTAACAGAGTGGGGTAGCAAACATTGCCAAGCCCACTGCTGCTGAACAAGGCACTCATTGCCTGCTGAGCTCACTAAACCACCAGAAAATGAACTTGGCAAAAGCAAAAAGTTCTCTGTTGACTTAGTGAGCTCCTGATGGCAGTGGGGATAGAGCCAGGAATGGGATGGGGTGCTGGGAGAGCCGAGATGGCACGTTTTGGGGCTGTCAGGCGGGTAAGCCAACACAGCTGCCCGAGATACCAAACCACTAGATCTGCCCCAGACAGTTACACCACACTGTGTTCTTAGATTATTCTGTAATCACTTGTGTTTTTTTTCCCTGATGTCTTAGTAAAAGGATATTTTAAGTCACTGTTTTCTCAGTTATGTGTCATTGTTGTTCTCTCATCCTTTTCCCTATTTGCATTTTACAGTTTTCACTCTGATTACAATTTGAAACGTTGAAGAACTGCTTTAAGCAGTCTCTGTTTCACTCAGGTCGTGGTATTTCAGAGTACTGCACACATCCAGATATCCTCTACAGACTTTAGTAAATGTCTTGCATGGTTTTCTTTGCCTAAAATCTAGATAGAATCAGTACTGTCTTTGTCTTCCCCTCCCCTTCCCCTCAAAACTGTAGCACATGATGGTTAAATTATTACAGACCTTTCACTGTGGTAGCCCTAGGCACAGGACAGAAAATGAAAAGGCTCAGAAAGTATCTGTGAACTGACTTTCTTGTTTAAATTTCCAACCAAGAGCTGCAGTGAATTTTTCAAACTATTTTTAATTTTGTAGAGTTTTTGTTATGTTTTTGTCATCCTGATATTGTAAGTCAATGTATTTTATTGGCCTGAGACAACAATAAATAATATAACTCAGTTTTATTTAATGATTTCTGGTTTCAGTGGTAGGGAAGCTTTGCCAATTTTAAATTAGGTCTTGGAGTAAATTTAAAATTAATGAAATTTAAAGCTGTGATTTGTTTAAGGATCCAGAACATTCACTCTTTCATCTATTCATCAAGCTCTTTAATTACCTAGTATGCATGAAACCTGTATTATGTCTTATTATTGAGAGATTAATTTTATGAAAACCTTGGATTGATACATCATTAGAATGACTTTTGGATAATGTATAGTCTAACCTTTCCTACTAATCCCACCACAGAAGAAGAGAGGGAAGTTGACAACTCTTCTGCAGTGTTTTATTCCTGCTGTTCTCCTGCGGTATTATCAGCTGCTAGCAGATAGTTTGTCTCTTCTACTCTTTTAATTTCTAATCCTCACTTGTGTATAGCTGTCCATCATGTTCACCCTGAGCTACATGTACGTGCGAGTGCTTTTTGAAAAGGATCGTTATTGTTATTCCGTGACAGTAGTGCATGGAGGCCCTGCTGCGTGAGACATGGGGAACAGGGAGTAAAGGAGTGTGCGTGCCTCAGAGTCTGAAATACTCAAATGGTCAGAGGCCCTTGTCCCGCAGGGAAACGACAGATGGAGAGAGTGCTTGGCAGACCGAAGGTGGACGGTAAATCTAGTGGACTGGTGAACTTCAGTTTAGACATCTTGAGTCTTAGCCCAGTGCCTCAGTCACAGCAGTATCTTTTGCCCTTTCCAGTTCCGAGCATGTGCTCTGTCCACGCTTGCCCAAAATAGCTGTTTGGGGCAGCAGTCTGAGTAGTGGTGCAGAGCTGGGGAATGGACTTGCGCCTGTGTTGGGCCACAGCTTGGTGGTAGGAGTAGGTCTGGCTGTGCTCATCCTCCTGTCCCTCAGCCCAGTGCTGCTGGCCCCCTGTGTTGTGTGAGCCATGGCAGGAACTAGGTCAGGGCTGTGTACTGCAGTGGATTTCTAACTACCTGACCTGGAAAGCTGGGGCACAGCCTTAACCTTGCTCAGTTCCTCAGCCTGGCTGGGCATGAAGCTCAAGGGATGTAGTGGTACAAACAGAAAGGCAAAGATAGGTGGACTGCTGTTGAAAGAAATCATCATCAAATTGTATCCAAAAATTTGTATTCCTCAGGTATGTTTTACCTTCTCATGCTGTGACCTCTCTTTGCTGCCAAAAAGAAATGATTTTTCAATTTTTTTCCACAGTGCTTCCATGCCAGGGTAAATTTCTGTTCTCTTGAAAGCTAATATATCCAATTTCCATATTAATATTTGTGAGAGTAATATTAGAAATGTTTTATTTCATTATCTCACAGCTGAGGACTATAGTCAAACTGTGTTACAAAGCAGCTAATTACAGTGTTAGTGACTTACAGTGTGCCATGCCTGCAGTGCAGTTTGTCAGAGTTTCTGAGAATTTGTAACAAGAAAATAGTTTGCAGAGTACTTTTTTGAAATCTAGTTTGAAAGATGTTGCATATCCAGCATCTTTGCAATACTAGACATATCCTAATCAAAACTCTTTCACATCTAAGGGCATTTGCATTTCATGGAAAACTTGATAAATTCAGTTTATTTAACATATGTACTTTTCCTCTGTTCTTGCTTGTTAAATCAAGAATATTTAGGATACTGCAGGGTAACAGAATATTTGTATGCAATGATCCCTTCTGCTCCTCCTGTCCTGGGTTTGCAGTCATCGCTACCTCATAGCAGTTGTGAAGCTATAATTAAAACCTCAGATGAGGAACAATGAATAAAAGGGTCACCTCTTTGCTCAGCCTTCATTGATGTAAATGTCATTAATGATAACCAAAAAAGTGTGAGAGATGTCAAATTCATAAGCATATGTGCAACCTTTTAACTGTTATGTTTTCTAAAACTTAGTCTCTGCTTAAGAGAAACTTGTAAAAGTAGCTTTATTTTGGGTTTTATAGACAGCTCTCTGTGGTCAGTGCGATATTGCATGGAGCACACTTCATATTTCAGACAAAAATCTGTACTTTTAGAAAGCACAGGTGGCAATGTATTTGGTTCCAGTGATTGGATTAGTTAACACTGCAGAGGTCTGGAGTCTGCTTATATGGAAGAGCTTGGAGTGTTTTAGCATTTTGATAAAAAATCTATCTGGCCACTTTAACGGGATACATGTTAAAAGCAGCTCGGAGGTATTTAACTGTCATTCAGAAAGTCCTGCTGATAGCTTCATGAGTCCAATAGCTAACTCTGTAATGCATTGCATCAGAAATTGTTTTGGAGTTCAGAAACTCCACTTTGTCCTTCCTCTGGCGCAAGGAATTACAGATCCCATTATTGCTTTGATTATGGATCGAGTCAGTTCCAAAGCACACTGTCTATTCACACATTGACATACATGGTTAGACTCCATCTCTGGTTATCACAGAAATTTTTATTGTAAAGTACACTGCATCATTGTGTTTTCCTGATGGAGGTATATTTTAGATATGGAAATGGACATACATTCCCTGTGTTTTTCTCATCTGATTACTGTCACTATAGTTCTGTAATCTAGAGGATTCAACAGAGAGTGGGAGGCTTCTGTGGCGAGTTCAGCAGTCTCTACCCTCCTGCAGTCTGCAATCCTAATAGACTGTGCAAGTGCAGGGTGCAGAAGAGGGAAGTGATTACCCTTTGGTCATGCAGCAGTTAGTGATACAGGTTTGAATTAGATCCATATGTTTCAAGTTCCCATCTATGACCTTGCTGACTAGAGAATACTGCCTTTACTGGTGTTTATAAATTGAATTTCTGTGTCAGAATTGTCTGTTACTTACCATTAATGGATACACACTTTTAAGGTATCAGAAAACAAACTTCTAGTAAATAATGAATTAATATCAATATGTATATATTTCCTGTACACACAAAAAATATATATTGATCTCTTATGGCCTTTTAAATAACACATACTTTAATTTCCACTCAAAAAAGACATCTTTTAGCAGTAAGAAGAAAAGCACATTTTTTTCCCAATGATAACAGAAGATGGGTGAGCCTGGAGTGATTCTATTTTATTGAATCTTCTCAGTATCCGTCAGCATTGGAGATGCCTGATTTAATCATTCAGAACTAGCTCCTGCAGAAAATGTTTGCATTGTGCATGTTTGAAAAATACCAGAGCCAGAAATAACTGATGAAGCTGTACTTTGTGCTAGCTGTAACGTGAGTTTAGAAGATATGTCCAACCACCTAGATGTCATGGGAAGGGGCAGGGTTTATGAACACAGGGTGCTGTATTCTAGCACATAACATTCTGTTAAACAAGACTGTATTTTCTGTGCACCCAGAAAACCCTCCCAGGAGATGTGCAAGAGCAAATCTGTAATTCAAAGCGACTCTTATGTTATTCTCTTTTAGCACTTTTTCTCCTTATAAATTGTCAGCAACAAGTATATTCTTCTTATTTTTCTCTGAATCACGTCAACTAAGAAATCTTAATCTGTGTCTGCAACTTAAAGGCAGAAGAAATCAATTACAAGTGCTTGGTTTATCTGAATTGAATTGCACCAAGCTCTTTTGATTGAACTTATAAGTCATGTGGTTGGTGTTCCGTAGCTTGGTGACTATAAATCTTCTAATATGATTTCCATTATTAATACCTGGTCTTTCTGAATTATAATCTCATTTTCTGCAAGTGCTCTAGTGTTTACTAGAAATTTGCACTTTCTGCAGACATTTAGTTGGCAGATTTGTTTCTTAGAGCATTCATAAGATGCAAATGCAAGAGAGGTGAGCACAGACTACCTAAATGCAATTGTAGCTTCAAAGAAATATTAGCAAACTCTCTTTCCCCTTATGCTTCCATAATTTGCTGTTTGGGATTAAGAGCACTGAAAGGCAGGAACCTAAGCTAAAGTATATTGCTGTCTTCTCCTCACATTATCATGTATCTGAAGTCATCATCTCTCGTGTTACTGTCCTGAGAAGAGATAATTGACTGATGTTACAATATCTTGGCTCAGCTGTGTCTGTACTCGCTTGCAATGTTTTTATAGTTCACAGGTTACAAAACTCAGACTCTGTTTGTTGACTTACTTGCAGAGAACCTTTCCTGTGTTTGGTTTCCTTAATGAACTGAGGATGCGTGACACATGCTGGACACCAGCAGAGTGAGCTATTTTGGAAACACACATCCTCCTTCAAATGGACTGCTCTCCTCCATGCATGCATTTCTCCATGCTGTGAGGCTATAGCACTATTTGTTTAAGTTTGTATTCACTGTAGTGTATAAAAATTAATTGAGGCAGATTTAGAAGTTACCTTTATGCAGATGAACAAAATTAGGAGAGTTGCATTATAGGGAAGAATTTGCCACATCCTGTAAGACAGTTTTTTTTCAGAGCCTGAAATACATTTAACTGAGATGGAAGATGATATAATACAATTTAGCATTAAAGGATTTGCAGAGATAGTTCAGCAAAAATACTATAAAGGTGCAGTTCTAAAGATAGATGGTTTAGTACTAAATATCCAAAATGCAACATTGTGTTTTTGTTATAATAAACTGATTTGTTACTAGTTCTTATTTAAATCAGCCTGCCAGTCATAATTAGTTTGTATGTCAAACGGCTTGCTCAGTGCTATAGAGCAGAAACAGTCTTTATATTAAATTATTAATAAAAATTACATAGGAAAATAGATCATAGCTATACACACTACTAATTTCTCTGCCCTAAGAATGATTCTCTGTTTTAGATAGGTGTATTATATGACCTGGGGTGTAAACCAGTTTGGCCTTGTACCAGAGGAGCAGAGCACTGAAGCTCACCTCTCTCTGTGGATCCAAGGTGTTTCTTTTGCACCTACAATTGTTCTCCTGCAAAAGGAGGGCCACCATCCTGCAGCATACAAAGAGATTTTATTTGGACTCAAAATTGTTATGCGCTGAGTGTAAAAATACACATGAGCTTTTTGGTTGATTTGCTTTGTAATCCTTGCTGGGTACATTTGTTATTTTAGTGGCACAGCTCCTAATTTGACTGTTATCTATACTTAGAACTCTGATATTTATGGAAGATTCAAGGTATATTGCAGATTTCTTTTGCTGCTGCTGCAGGAAGGAAGTCTGATGATGAACTGTATTATGTATGGCTCACTAGATAGTAGTAAACATTCTTTGTTGCTGTGCTTTTGGATTATCAAAGGGTGTTGTGTTGCTAGTTAGAATTTTTCTGGATTAATGAAACAGATCGCAGATCACTGCATAGCAATGTGCCTGACGTCTGTGAAATGTTTTCTGAATAAGGATTGGATCAGGCCCATTGAGAATATAAAGTACTGGAAAGAACATGGTGTTATTTTACAGACCCTGCACTTGGCTGTTTTCTTGCAGCAGCCTTATAGCCTCACTAATTAGAAAATTGAGGTTTCTTTAGTTTGGTCTGTTTCTTTCTTTCTAACAATACACCATTAACGTCCAATTCCTCATCTTTACTTGTGCACTTCTGACTGTCATTGACTTCAGGGGCAACTTTGTTTGAATATGGACTGGTTCAGATGAAGTTTGGAAAACTTAACAAAGTTTCAGAGCTTTCTGTAGAGAATTACAGTCTGTACATGTCCATGCTGAGATTATACATCAGTCTTTGGGGAGTTCAGCCACAGGATTTAAGATGGAGGCTGTCTAGTTTTGAGTCTGGGACTACTACTGACCTATGGAATTTAAGTGTCAGAAGCCAAGGGAATGTTTTAGAGAAGTTTCAAATGTCTATCAAAAATCTCAGGAGATCCTGTAACTTAATAGGTAATTTTATTTTTGCTCGCAAATTCCATAAAATGTGAGGAACATGCATCCCAAGGCCAAGTATGAGCAGCTAGAGGACTAGACTCCATCGTGAGTCATATCCCTCTGACAGGTTCTGAATTTAGATACAAAAATACCGGCTTTTTCTGGAAGTCTCTTGTCTCAATAAGTACTTGTCTTTTTTCAATCAAGGGAATAAAAACATGTGACTTCATCTGGGGCCAGAAGCCTGGTATTTAAAAGCTCTTGGAATATATAACTTTGCTGCCTATGGTAAGTATTATGAATCTGACCATAAGCTTATTTTAATGCCTGCCAAATGATCCTTGCATAAATTTCTGTTCAGTCTATATCTTTGGCTGGAAGCTTTACTTATGCTGTGATTTTGGAGCATGATAGTTGTGAAATCAGGTCTGTGAGATGAGGTTGCACAAATCCTGTTATAAATGCCTTGACTTGGCCATTTTTCTCATAGATTGTTAATATCTGCTTCTGTTTTAACTCAGTGTCTTGAATGATGACTTTGCCCAATAACTTTGAAAACCCAAATCCTCTTGCATACAACCCTATAGATTTTTTTAGATTAAAAATGTTGCATTTCTCAAATATGAGAGTTGTTGCTTCTTATACTTGGTCCTGAGAAGGTCCAAGTCTCTTAAAAGGTTTCTTTTGTTTACAGTGCATGAATAACAAATGGTTTTTTATGTGTAGGTGCCTTGGAATCTTTATGTGGGGGGGAAGTGCTAAAGAATCTAAGTACCATTTATGTTCCACTATTAAAATGATGACTGAATTTAAGTGCCTTATTCATGAAAATTTTGGGCTTAGATTATGAAAGATTCTTCTGCAGTCCTAACCCAAACATGCAGTTTACCTTGTCTACCCCTGATTGTCTGAGCTACCTGGTGAAGCTGCTTTTGCAGTTGAGTACGGCTTGAAGTGTGTGGTTCACGAGAATGTTGCAATTGATTAGATGCTGAACATGTGAATAGGTCACATAATTATATTCTGACTCACGGTATGCAAATCCAGATGGTTATTCAAGAGCCTCACACTTTTACATTAGGGTAAGGGTGAAACAACTTCATTAAAATTATTCTCCCAGTTGCATCTTCTATTATGACTTTTTTCCCTGGTTTAAGCTTCTGGGCTACATAACCAGATCCACTGGATTGTCTTCCTTCAAGGATGAAGAATACTGGTATATTAAAGGAAGCCCAAGTTCTCCAGACATCTTAGGTTGGCCAGTAAAGGTTAGCTGTATTTTATGTGCTATTTTAGCAAGAAATGTGAGCTGATATAGGGAGTGTTTTTGCCTCAACAGTCCTACCTAGCACATTATCTTTAAATGTTATAATAAGTTCATTCTTGTTTCAATAAAGGCAGAATTCAAAACTGAAAAAACTGTCTCTATGATAAAAATAGGTCACATTTGAATAATTGTGCTACTCACCTTGTAGCTAATGCTGAATTGTGATCATACTACCATCATAATCCTGTGGCATAAAAATTCTTTGAGGTAATAACAAATGGAATAGTCTTTATTAAATTTAAAAAGGAAGCTTGTTTTGGTAATTTACTTTCTTATTTTAAACAAGCTTTTTGATGTATTTCTGTGTGTGGCAGAAAGAAACAGTGACATTTGTATCTGTGATATTTCAAGACATAGTTAACAAGGATGATATGAGCCTAGAACATTTTCAAAGCTTTGCAGGGAGGAAGTTAGATCTGCTGTTAACAACTGAAATGGTGCCTGACTTTGCACTCAAATATAAAAATGTGTAGGTGATATACTATATGGGATTTAGTATTCTATTTTATTTCATTGGTAATTCACTACTTTTATATATATATATATATATATATATATTGTAATTAATTTGCTGACAGCATTTGATAGGATGTATGAAAATTCAGGGCTATATCATCAGTTGTATCTGGTCAGTTGGCATAGCTGCATTTTGTACCAGCTGAGGATCTGCCTTTCAATTTGGAAGAAATTTTATAGCCTGCTTCTCTTTTTCTATTAGATTTGGACTCAAAATAGTAAAACTGGAAAAGAGTTTCCCTCCATTTTCTATTTCTGTCTTTCTCTAGCTTCTAAACTTCCTGGAGGAAGGGATATCCTTTTTCTTTCCAAATGAACCTGGCAAATAATTTATAAACAAACGAAGAAAGAACAGTAATGGCTTACAAGAAAAGGAGTACTATCCATTATTTATGTACATAATTAAATAGAATCCCTGGTAATTTGAAAGTACAAAGACAAAACTTCAGCGTGGGTGTACCATGTATATGAATGCTGAAACATTTCGTGGTGGGCTTACGTGAGAATGCTGCCTCATCTTCACTCAAGCAGTTACATTTTGTTTCATTAGGTAGCTCTTAGTTTGCAAGCTGCACACACTGAATTTCCCAGTCAGGCTTTTCAGAAATGCAGCGAATAATAGTCAGGGTTTTGTTTTGGTTTTTCTTGTGTCATTATGATGCAGTACATTGAAAGACAGATTTGATACTGATAGTGGCATGCAAGCAAATAGAATGGCTTAAGCCCAGTGACATATGGAGCAAACCCACTGCCTTCGGGGCACAGTGCGTGAGGGTGCGGTCCAGCAGGATGGAAATAGCAGCACAGCTTCTCAGTTGTGCACGTGGGTGGCGTTGCTGGCTTGGAAATGTGTGTTTATTTCATGGCATGGAAAAACTTAAGCACTAAACATGTTTGCTCAATTAAGTTATTGAACTACTGGTTGAATTACTCCTACAGTATGTTGTTTAATCCCCTGGTAATAGTTGAAGCCGCTAATGCGAACACCAAGAGAGTTTGTTTGTTTCATTTTTGGCATTGACATCAACAATTGCACATTATTTTCATATAATTCTCATTTTCTCTTTAATCCATATTTTTATGTTGTGCCATTTTTTCCAGAATAATACTGCTGTCATTTCATACATAGGAGAACATGGGATAAATACAAATTGGGTTGTCTTAAACACAGAGATGCTTAGAGTTAGAACATAAGGAGCTGAACTCAGAGCTCTTAATCTGGTCTGCAAATTATGCCGTCATCCAAAGTAATAGGTTAGTATGTTTTGTGAATTTTTTTCATCTGATTTCTGTGAAATTTAGCAATTCAGCTCTGCAGAATAATGCAGTCAGTCTGGTTTTAGGTGCCACTCAGTTTACCTGCCTGCCATGGTGCTACTGCCAAATTGGTCTCAAGGCATTAAATTCTTGACAAAGCTCTGCTTCTGAAGGAAGACTGTGTCCAAAAGTGTCCATGGCTTTGAGAGCCAGGGACTGTGTTGATGGAGAGGAGCTTAGTTGATGCATGAGGCTTAGCACAGTAGCCTGGAGAATGCCCAGCAAAGACCTCAACCAGGGCCATGAAAATTAGCTAGCATAGGTACTATGCCAGATCGTCTGAGAGAAATGCCAGCTGGCTGAGTTGTTCATGCCTCTCTTTTTCTAGGAGGGATCCCTCTTTCTAGAAATTTCCTCATTGCATATCTAGTATCTCTTCTCAGTTTACTTTAGGTGATTAGAACATAAGGAAACGCACCACACTGCATAGTAGATTACAATTTTGAATTCTGTAGCTAAATATATTTGTATTTCTATATATACACATATATAAAGATACTGCAGACAAGTTCAGTGATGATTTTGACTTTCTGAATTCATTGCATTCTGCTCTAGAACTGTCACTTCTAAGAAAAAGAGAAAATACTTTTGCTAGTAGGAAAATATATGTAATAAATATTTGTATTGTACGGCAATCATCAAAATCTGGTTTTGCCAGAAATAGACCTTGGAATTTCATGAGATAGATCAGGAAAATGAAATCCAGCAATGAGTTGTCCAAAGGAAACCACAAGCTATCACAAGGTTTTATGACGGTGAATCTCCTCGGTTTTGCAGCAAAGGCATAACAAAGTATGTATTTCACTCTCCTTTTTTTTTTTTGAATATTTTTCATTTGTCCAAGCCAGCTATTCTAGCAATTGGCAGGGACATTTGGTCACATTGTGAGTATTGGCTTGTAGCATGCGCTGTATTCCAAATGTCTCAGCTCATTCATACCAGACGTTATCAGACCAGATATAACAAAGGCAACAGTTGCCTCATAACATAGTCGTTTTGTGATGACCTTTGGCTTGCGAGGCAGGCATAGGAAATCCAACATTTTTCTGTTGTGTGGGACATACGTGTGGGCCATAGGTGGAGCACATACAAGCAGATCCTGTGTGCCTGGAAAGCTTTGAACATATGCTATGTTACATCGAGTCCTATGTGTGATGGGTAGGTAAGGTCTACTGTGCATGCACCGACTGACCTTTATCACCACTGAGTGGATGGATGCATGTGCTGCACATTTTGGTGTTTCTGTACATTGCAGTTATTTCCCTGAACTGAGCTGTGGGGCATCAAGACATTGTAGATAAGTGGCCCAAATCTTCTTTTTCCATCCAGCCAGGATTTCTGGGTGAAAAGGAGGAGTATGTCTGCATTTCTGTGGCTGTTGTAGAGTTGTATCTAGAGATAATATTCTAAAGTCAGAAGAAAACAAAGACTGCAGCTAAAGAATGCAGAGGAATGTGCATGTTTTTTGGAAGGGGAGAGAGAATGGTTGAAGGAAGCAAAGCAAGCATGGAATTCTAATGCTAGATTTTATCAATTTGTAAAGTTTAATTACTTATAGTTGTGCTACCTCTGAAGAGAAATAGTATCCAGGTTAATCTTCGCAAGATATGCAATAAAAATTATTTATTAAAGTAAGGCCCATTACTGTGATTATCAGATACATTTTTAATTAAGTCCAAAGTTGCTTTGGTAGAAATTTTACTTCTACTGTCTCAAAATGTTTGGACTTGTTAGTCTTTCTTAGCTTTACTTCTCTTCTATAAAGATCATGAACTTGGCCTAATTAGAAGTAGTAGTTATAATGTCAGAGCAAATTAATTTCACTCAACTAAATGGTCCCTTTGAGGATCACAGCCTCCACCTGTTACTCTCCTCTGTAGCTTGGAAATAGGCTCTGATGATGAGTGAGCTCTCATTAACTACGTGATGAGTCGCTCAGCTGGCTCAATCACAGTGATGAACACTAGTATCAGTAATAGAGACTTGTAACTTCACGGAAGGAGGCAGGACACAACTTTCATTTCTTCCATGTTTCTCTTTATCTTCAAAGTTTCTTGACTTTAAAAGAGGTAAATTAAAGCTTCTGAACCAGGTTTGTATGCAAGACCTTTACAAGATAGTTTATGACTGTTGTCTTTTGGGAATGCCTCAATGTAATATATCCAGTTCACAAGTGAAAAAGACATATATATTTAGCTACCCCTCCAACACAGCCAGGCCTAGATTCTCAGCTTATGTAAGCATATCAGATGATCTGAGTATTCATTTTTACATCAGAGTCTCTTTTAGGTCCCATGCACAAGAAACCATTTTCCCCCTGAGATTTCACTCAATGTTAGCTTTAAATCTCTCTCTTTAATTTTTTTTTTAATTGAATGCCTTTCTTTTCAATATTACTACATTAATTTTTATATCTAAAGTGGTGGAGCAATCTTACATTCTAAAAGGAATCTATTTGCATGAAAATAAACAGTAACTTTTTCTAGGTGTTAAAAAGATAAGTCAATTATAAATCATTGCTTAAAAATATACTTTATTACAGAATTCTGGGCTACTCAGTGTTCTTAGTAGGTTGCAGTGAGATGAATTCATTGGTTAAATTAAAATGCTTTTTCTCATATTCAGTAAATGCAGTGTGTATGCAACTGAATAAAAATAAAATTGAAATTTACGTTTTCATCAAATGAATAACCACATGCTGAGGATTCCTCAACTGCGATTTATGATTATGCAAATGAAACATGTTTTGCAACTAGGATATGTGCAATAAATGGGATTTCCATTATTATGTATCAAAAAGCCATTAACCTTGAAAATTATATACAATTGGCATGAACATTTCAAAAATATGTCTAAAAAACTGTTAATGTTCTCTCTTTCCCTTCCATATGTATAGGTATCTTAGCAAAATAATTCAGAATGAATAATTTATTAAATGAGCTCTGCCACTTTTTTGTTTATAAGCTATAACAACTTGCTGGGTTCTTTATTCATTATTTAGAATCAGGGAATAGTGCTGATTAATTTCTTGTCTGCTGACAAGAACATGAGTCACAAAAGCCGTTCATAACTAGAATTTACTATTTTTAAAACCTGAAGAGGAAGTGGAGATGGGATGATGAGTCAGGTGGCAGCTTCCCAGTTTAAAAGTTTCTTTGTTGTGGATACTGACCTCAGTATGGTCTGTGTATTTTTGGTATTTAATGGTTCTAGATCAGATTCTGGTTTTTCCCACCCTGCAGTGACAACGCTACTAGTATGGGGGGGGAGAACAAAACAGGGCTGTCTCTGAACATGCTAGCAATGCTATCTTTTGCCTGGGATTGGCAAGGGAAAGCAAATAGCCTCTAAGCTTAAAGCTATAAGCTGTGTGGTTTTGGCTTTTGGAAGTAAATCACCTCATGCTAACCTTGGGACAATCGTAGCAGAAGTATAACTGGACTGTTCCAAAGCATGGCCACAGCCCTGGTGCATGTTTAGCAGTTGCCAGTGTGCTGCAGTACTGAGGTCCCTGTCTGCACACACCAGGTGCTGCATTCTTCACCCAGTATCGTTGTGCTGAGGTTGCAGTAAATCTCTCTGAGGCATGCAGTTCCCTGCTGTGTATTGCCAGTTAATGCCAAAACTATGAAAGAAAGAAACAAATACATAGCACAAAGCGGTAAAAAAAAATATTTATATAGGCTAGTTCTCAAGAACTGCCTCAAAGCTGATCTGTTCTTTCAATGATTTTTTAATAGCTTTGTGGAATTGCTTCAGTTATATGTCTGTGTCGGTTTATAGCTACAGAAGAGTTTGATATCGTGAGTTATTTTTACCATAGGAGGTGTTCGCATTATGATACACAATATGTAAGATACCATGGTCTGTCTGTAGGGGATTGCCTTATGTCTGCTGTCTATAATATTTAATTTGCAATAATTTCTAATATTCCTTTTCCTCACATGCCCATAACTATCAGAAGAGAGTGCTTAAAGTCTTTTATTGCAAATAAATCAAAATAGGACTCAACGTGGTCCTCATCACCCTAAATCAAGGACCCTCTTTGGCTGTTCTTTTCTTCCCTTGTCTCTGTGAGGAAGTAAATGTGTTTCCTTGCCCAATTCTCACTTTTAGACTGGGGTTTACATCAAAATCACTGCCAAAAAGTCTTAGTATAGAGCACTGCAAAGAAAGAAAATATAGATTAAAGTAAATGGAAGTGTCATAGATGGGAAGAAGGGCAGGATGAGCTGGGAATCCACATACGTTCAGTTGAATGTAAAGGCAGATACTGTGCTTTGAGAATTCTAAAATAGAGAATTAAAAATACAAGTAATTCCATTGGCAAAGCACACAAGTTACACTATAGACTTGGAAAAAATCTGCAGGAGAAAGGGAGAAATGGATATTTATTTGTAGTTTTTCAATGTTAGCTTTGAACATAGGAAGTAGTCTTGTGACTACTACTGAGGAGTTTATAGCAGTGCAGGCGCCTAAGAACTGCTTTTCATGTGTACCTTTAAATACTCCTTTATCTTAAAGTAGAAAAGAGGATCTTGTATTACTTTTGAATTTGAAAATTGTGTCCAGAGTACACATATATTGGTGGCAGTGCAAATGAAAATGAAGTTATTAAAACTTTTCCTTAAACTGGTGGGATATGTGTTTGAACAGCACTGTACAATTTTACCTTTTACGCTTTAGATGGAAGATGCAGTTATATTCTAAAGGGTCAGGAAAACTTTTGCTATTTTAATATTAAGGTGGTTAAATGTTTTTATCATATAAGATTTGAATTAGAGACCTTAAAATAGATTTTTTTTTTTTTTTTCCTAACATGGATAGTGTATATATATAGCTGAAGGCATATATTTATTTGTAATACTGCTCTGGCTTCTTAAAGGGTTTCAGCCATTCAGTAACTCTTCTTGGGGTGAGCCTCTGGGTACCCTTAGCCTTTCTAGATGACACAACCCATGAAAAACGTGTTCTCACATGGCTTCTTCAACCACCAGGATGCAGCTGCAAGCTAACAGTATGATGCTGTTTACTAGGAAATACAAAACAGAAGGGGTATTTACTCAATCTGCTAGTTGCTTACTTTACAAATAACTGAAACTTTTTTTTGCAAAACAGCAGTAGTTTTTGTACTTTTTAACTCCTGCAAAAATCTGTCACAGAAAAGATTATGACTGAACTTTTCATGTGTTGTTCTTTCTAAGTTTGCCAGAGAACAACAGAAATCTAGATCAGTGTCTTATTTTTCATCGCTTTCTGTAAGCACCCCCCAAATCAATCTCAGTACCAAAATGTGAATATCTAGTCTTCGTATACTCTCACGGAACAGATTTAGGGCACTTATTTGAAGGATATATAAAGTGAACATTTGCCATGAGTTAGTCCTTTTTGACATCTCTAAAACACATTTCTCAAAGTACTGAGCAGTGGTTGAACTTTTAATTCCATAAATAACTCTGAATATGTTAAGAAGAAACAATGCAGAAAACCACAGCTTCCAGCTTACCCCTGCATGTCCAGGTGTTGTCCCAGAGTCTGTAACAGAGCAGGGGAGGGCCCAGCAAACAGTGACACCCTGTCAAACCTGCCTTAACGTCTCCCAAAGTCTTGTAAAACTGGGATGTTTGTAATGATTTTCCATCCTCTCTTTCGTGAGTGTAACAGTCAGCAGTGATTTAGGTACCAGTTCCCTAATTGCTCTTGTTTTCCTTTGCTGGCAAATACTACTGCAAGGGCTTATTCTGGGGTCCTAGCTACTGTAAATGTTACATTCAGATTAAGAATTATTTTTAACATGAAAACTTAGATGCTGAAGCAGAAAGTGGCAGCTGTAAAGTAGCCTTGTTTGATCCTTTCCTTAAAAACCAAGGAGCCTTACTAATACACAAAAAGAATTCTAAAAAAAATCGCCCTGAGGAACAGGACTGGTATAAGTTTTTATTATCTGTAACTCTTCAGCCACTAGATGGTGGGAAAGTCGCAATATGAGAGCACTTGGGGACTTGATCTGCCCTCCCAGGGTTAATCCACAAACAGGTATGACTGAACACAGCACTCCTTACATTGTTATGAAATTTTACCATGAGGTGGCATCTGGATTGTGGGATTGCTTGTACATCTCTATTCAAATCAACTTCATGCTGGAGAGCCTTGTCCACATTACCAGGGCAGCTGTGATGAAAAGGATTCAATTTAGTTGCAAATTTCATCTAAGAAACTGAGAAAAATTATCAAGATGCTAGTTCATACTAAATGCAGAACTACCATAGCCACATTGCTGACAGTGCCTATTTTAAAGCTAACTCTTGTATGCTGTCATGCCTGTATACCCGCTGTTTCATTAAGTAATTGACAAAACACCTAGCACACTTAAATGTGGTGTGGACTGATTGATTGTTTCTTTCAGTAGCTTCTGTGGCTTACAGTATGAAGAGGAGGCGTGCGTCATTCTCAACAAATACTGTATACATAGGGGCCAAACTTTCTTCCACAGTGCAATGGAATTTGCTAAGCTATTTTTTGTGTGGACATTTGGGGAAGAAATGGTTTGATTTGAAAATACCTTTAACAGGTGTATTACTCTTTGCTTTGTTCTGAAGGACAGCTCCATAAATAAATACTTCTGTCTCTGGGATCCTTTGCCAGGATCTTTGCTGTAATGTCAGGTGCATCACCTCACCAGCCAGTTCACCTCCCTTTTTGATCTGATTTTAGATTGTAGTCCCAACTTCCAATGGAAATGACTGCAATACCAGCCCTTAATGATCAAGATCACTTCAGTCCAGACATGAGAAGCATCAAATGATAGCAATGCCTTTGATTTATGTGCCACCTTCCATTCCTAGCGATCTCAAAGCACCTATAATTTCTGGCAAACCTGTGCTGAGTTTATGGGTTATTTCAGAGTCTATTCAGCAATAACTGTTAAGTGCTCATAAGAAAGACTGATTGATGGGTGAGATGGCCCAGAACTTTAATTATCTTAATGAACAATTTTTTGCAGACTTAACAGGAAGTCTGCCACTAACACAAGTGGAACTGTGAACTTTAATGCCACCACTCAATATATTAAACATTGAACTTGGTGGTAATTTGAAGATGTGTCTCTTGTTCTGTGTGTGTATTTTAATAGGATTCTACTTAGGCATTAGTGATACATAACCACTTCAGCACTGGAACTTAACACATCACACAGAGTGGTTTGGGACATCAGGTGAAAAACAACACCCTGCCCCTGTGAAGCTGTTAAAAACATTTGATATGTAATTGCTCCAGTTTACCAGGTTGCTAGAGACAAATATTTAAAGTATTCAGAAAGGTTATGGGAGAGTTATTAGTAAGCAGATATTCAAGACTCTGGTTTTACACCTGGTTTGACATTTTGCCTATGACAGAAACCAGAAGTGGTAAATAGTGGAACTGGGGCAACAGGAAGTAGAATAAAAGGCAAACAGATTGCTGTTGAGATGGTTTTGATATTATTCCAGTGAGAAAGTTCTTTTTAAATTAGCAATTGTGATCATACATACATTGTCTCATGTCATCTACGCCCCCTTGTACTCCTCTTATGCCTCTTTGTTATTGTACTTTCAAACCTTAATCATTTTTCCACAGAAATGAAAATTGTTATTAGCATCTGTTGTGTCTGCATAATTACTGTGCCTGTTAAAAGGCTTATTTCTATTATTTCCAGATCTGTTCCACAAATCCTTACATTGGTAATTAGTATATCTTACAAATACTGGTGGAGTGAAAAGGATCATAAATTTTCAGTGTAAACCAAGAATTGCCTTTTGATGACTAATATTATAGTGGGTACCATAAAAATAATCATACTAGAAAAAAGCAAGCTGTGTTTTACTGTATATGTTGCCAAGGAGATCTGGCTTTGTTAGTGACTTTAGGACCTGGACTCCTTATATCACATAGAGCAGAAATGTCAAGAATGTGATAATTTTTTGCAGGTAGGAAAAAATTTCATGGGCACAGGTTCACCTTGTTTTATCTGTATTCTCATCACTGGAGATTGAGGAGAGTGTCAAAGGCGGCTGCTGACTCTTCAGCTGTACATGAGTGCTTGGGCTAGTTGCTCTTTTTAAGCAATAAGGAGGATTGAGTTGTGGAAGGTGACATAGGAGATGAAGTCATTGGGTGTTCAGACACGGATTTCTTGCTTTGCACTCTGTGGTCTTTTGCATGTGAACATGACAAGTGGACACACATCCTGAGAACAGTGCTTTGCATAAGCATGGGTTTGTATCAGTTTTTTTCTTAAGGCATCAAAAGCCAGAATGCTTTGAGAAATCTTCAGACACCATGGAGCTGCTGTAGTGATTTCCATGGATTACTTCCTTGTTTCTAACTTGGTAGTCATGGCTGAGGAAAAGAGGTTGTAGGGGTGACACCGCAGTGAGTTCCAGCAACCTATATCCCTTGGAGGATTAAATGTGTGGGCCTAAAGATGTCTGTGTGTACAGCTTCTCCCCTCTTCTGTCTCTCACAGATAAATCTTCTCAAAACCCATCCAAGTGATGCTCTTCCATTCTCAGGCCATAATTCCGAGTATTAATGTATGTTCTGGACAGGTGTTTGCTGTTGTTTCAGCTTCTGTTATCAGAAAGAAGCTTAACTGCTTCTTACATTTATTCTCAGACAATAATGGCTTAATAGTTTTGAGGCCCCTTTTGGCTAGGTTTAACCAGTCTTAGAATGTTTTCCCTCATAAACCTGAAGTGGGTCGTATCAGAGGAGCTTAAGGAATGGACTCCTTCCATTCTCTCTTTCCTCTATCAGATCTCATCCCTGCTGGGTCAGTTGCCCTTGTCTCAAAGAGATGGTTATAAAGCCATGGGCTTCACTGCTACAGGACAAACTTTTGGAAGCTGTGTTTGAAGGAGGTTGAAAAGAGACTGGAATACCACTAGGAAGCTGTACAAGTCAGCAAATAGAGGTGTCAGGTATCTGCTATCAGAGGTGTGCTCCGTGAACTTTGAAACATGCAACTTCAGGCTTCAAATGTGGTGTTCACCTAAATTTTTGTAAGTGCAAAAGTAATTATCTGGCTGACAGATGTCTCAGTATAGGTAACATTGCCTATTGCTGTTTGCCATTTTTCGTTACCGTCTAAAGGCATGAATCTGTGGTCTCTTTTTGGTTTCTTATGACATTTTCATGTCATCCCTAACTCAGAGCTAAATGGTCTTACTATGTTGGATAAATGTCCTTTTTTAAAATTCATTTTTTCTAAGCAGTGTGGCCAAAATTATCTCATTCTTTGAGTGGATAGACTGTGTGGAAGAAGTTTGAAAGAGACAGAAAAGCAGTTTCTGGAAGAACTGTTAAAATATATCAATTTTTCAAAACTATAATAGAACCTCATAATTAATTTAAATGAAATTTGTTTTCCATAACACGGATTTATGGGTGTAAAGTATGTCCTTTGAGAGAGGCAAGAGGAAACAACCTCTGTTATTTTTGATTACCTTTGTGTTTTGCTTTTTACTCATTATGCTAATTTTATGCTAATAACCTTCTTACATTAAGTTTCACTTTATACTGCATAAACTGACAAATAGAGCAATATTTATCAAGCATAAATATTAAAAACACTATAAAGACTTCTAGGCTTCTAATTATTATGCTAATATATCTCTAAATTATTCTTGTATTACCACCCTACAGTTCACTGTAGAACACGACACAAAAATGGTAAAAATACAAAATTTCTATTTCTTAATGCTATTAATTAATCACATAGGAAGCCTGTCTATGAATTAAAAAAAGCACTGGTTAGAGCATTGTGGATGTAAAGATAAAGAATCCATTTCTTCTGGTGAACTGGTGAGCTTATATTATCATAAATAGTAAGGAAATCCAAACTGCTTTTTTATTTTAAAAGAACAGGAAAGACTAATATATTGGATGGAAATTACACATGCTGAGCCAAATTCTTAGTATTTCTTTTCATACCAGTATATTTATTGAAGTCAATGAGACTATTCATATGGTTCAAGTGTGTGAGTTTTGGCCTCTCTCCTGCTTTTGTATTCCATACATGGGGATCAGATGAAGTCCCCAGATCTCAGATGTCACCTTCCTTCTGGTGCCATTAGGAGGCTGTGATGAGGGGCAAAAACTCTCGAATGCATGGGAGGACTATCTGTACAAAGATAACAAATCTGTACAAAGCAACTTATAATTTTAGGGTTCCTAAACCATTGGGTATTATCACTGGTGAGCGGGCGATGGAAGGCAGCCTGTGGGTCAGCTCAGACTAGTGCTCCATTGGGGGCAGCTGCTGCATCAGAGCTAGCAAGTGCCTTAACATGTGTTTTATTAAGTCACATCTTCCTGGAAATGGGCCTGGATGGCTGGAGTGTCGTGGTGTTCTGGAGTGCTTGTTTGTAGGCTCAAACATCGTGACCATCTTTAACTTAAGGTGCAGAGGCCCCGTTTTGCCTGTAGGAGTGAACAAATTTAATACAGAAAAATAATGCAATATTTTTTTTTATTCCCAGTATCTCTCTTATTTTTCCACCCAAATATCTGATTATTTTCAGACATTCTGTTTCTTAATAAACATTCCTTGTTTTTTCTTGTTTGTTGGGGTTTTTTTGGTTGGTTTGTTTGTTGTTTGTTTTGGGTTTTGTTTTTTTTTTTTTTTCTTGCTTGTTTGTTTGCAAGCTTTCTTAAATTTGGCAGCTAGAGATAGTAACAAAAATGCTCTTATAACAGTGATTTTTCAGTTAACTCTCTACTTGACCCATCTGATCCTTAATTCTGTACAGCTAAATTTATTTTGAAGTTTTTGTGGGTGTCAGTAACAATAGATATAACAGTGGTCTGAAAGTATCTCCTGGCCAGCATAAATTTACTATCACAAGCACAGAACTAGTTCCTCCAGTGGAGGGTTTCATACATGAAGCTGTGGTGAGTCACTGCTCTGGAAAGGATGGCTTTGATTCACTCCCTAAAAGCCTGTGCCAGCTATACTGTATTGGGAGACTTTGTGCAGTGTATTATTATTGTGTCCCTTCTTAACTGGAAACAAATTAGTTGCTGGGATGGTGGTTTTGTAAAAGCAGATGCTCAACTGACAATCAAGTATTTAAAATAATACTATAGCCCCAAATCAGTCCTATAAAGAAGGGAATGGTAGAGATCACGTTTCGCCAGAAAACAGGTAAAAATAACAGAGATACTGAGCAGCAGGCAGGTCCACTGCTAAACAACTGGTGGCTGAGGAGTGATGGTTCTTTAGAAACTGGGGATTGGTAAATGGGCAGGCTGAACGTGGATTGAGTAATGAGGGTTGTAAGAATATATGGGCGGAAGTGGAAAGCACACATTATGGAAGCAAAGTTTCAGAGGATGGCAGCCAGCTCACATCCCCTTTCTTTGTCAGTCTTCTATATTTAAACATTTTATACAGCAATCTTGGAAAAACACCGAGTCACTAGGTCTCATTACCTTCTTAAAACTGAGCATGGGTGTAAGAGTAGAAGGATAAGGGTGCCTTTACACAAAGAACTTCCTATATGTGATTGATTCGGAAATATATATATATATATCGGAAATATATATATATATATATATATATATATGAAAGTGTAGCTAGATATATTGCTCAGCTGTTTCTATATTGCTTATTTTGGCTGTTCCATGCTAATAGTTTGAAAATACAATCAAGTTTCTGGTGAAAGGAATCTTTGATTAACAGCCAGACCTATGTAAGAATCCAAATTAAAATCACTTTGATGTTTTTGATGTTACAACTGCCAATTAAGCGTTTTAAAAAACCCAAGAAAACATTCCTGCTGGAAACATTCAATAGAAATTTTGAGTAACTAGTTGCAGTCTGAAATCTTGTTTTTGCATAGAACCAACTTTTCATCTCACTCAGCTAGGTATTGATTCCTGTATTCATCAGGGGAAGTCACACTGACCTTCACTCTAATGCCACAGCATCCCTCCTTAGCTCTGTTTATAATGAACAGCACAGAGGCAGAGAGTAATGAGACACTGGACACACCCTCAGCCCCTGGAGTCCTGCCATACCAATCCCAGACTGATGTTAGATTTTTCTTTTTTATAAACCTGCATCAAATCAAGAGGAGAGAAGACTTGTGAAGTGAATTGAACATTAATGAAAATGGGGATGTATTTTCCTGATAACCACGCATATAAAGCCACAACATTAAAGTACAGGAGGGTTCACTTTTCAAGGGTGTACTCTACCACTGCTACAGTTTATAGCATCGTTTTTATACTTCATAAAAGTACATCTTATTGTTAGGGCTTGGTAGACAGTCTTAATTCCATGGATATGGACAAAACTTACGCTACAGCGCCGTAACAAAATGGGTGATGGACAGAGAGAGAGAATTTGAGGTCATTTGTCTGATGTTGAATCTGGTATGTGCAGAATTCTCTTGTTTCATAAAAATATCTAGGAAGCTGAGTTTTTTTCCAATCTTAAATAACGTGTGTGTAATCAAATAAATCCTGTCTATATCCTTCTCTGTGTGAGAAAGAAAAGGATGTTTTTTCTCTGTTTTTACTTTTTGAATGTTTTGTATTCATTTTGCAACAGACTCAACCGCACAGATGAAAACAACCCAGAGTACAAAGTAATTGTGAAATCAATCAGTAATCCAACAATTCTGATCCCTGGTGTAACCTCCTAGGAAGAAAAACAAAAAAAAAAAAAAAAAAGAAAGAAGAACACAATATATTACATACAAATCCTAAAAGATAGGTAATGTGCCAAAGAGGTTATTGCTTTCAGGAGACTTGATAAGGATGATTTAACTGGGTGAAAGGATCACCTCTGCAGATCATAGAGGAAAAGGACTGTGAAGAGATAGAGGCATGCACAATAAAGAGATAAGTGAGCATTATCTTTTTTAAAGGATTGAACTTACCTCATGATTGTTAGCATTTTGTCTTATTTCCATAATCAAACTTCTAAACATTCATA
>JAVJGJ010000033.1:13210573-13226015 GCA_035590215.1 Microhierax caerulescens
TGCAGAGCACTCTAACCTCTGCTCACTTCCAGTAGAAGCAGAATAAAATTAATGGAACCATTAGGGTAATTTGGCTCTTGGTTCTTTATCAATAAACAAGTAGTTAATACATTCTTAGACTAAATATTTGGGGGTCTATTTGTAAATTGTTATAAATTCCAAATGTTTCGGGTTTTTTCTGCAGGCAGAAATTGAATACAAGGTTTGTAAACGTATTTCTATATCAGACAATGGGTGGTCGGTGGACACCACAATATTGGCTCCTTTAGAAAGCTCACTCAAATTTATACCCCATTGGATGCCGGTTTTGCAATGGTATCTTCTACCTACTTACAAAGAGAAATCTGACTTTCTGATGAAGTGTCTGCTTCTGTTGCTAGAGAAGTCTGTAATTGCTTTGGTCAAAAAAAGGTTTTTTTCCATCTCTAAAGCATATGCCATATGCCATATGCCATAAATTGTCTATTTCACACTCACCGTCACTTATAAAACTGCTATAATTTGGGAATTTTTCTTTTTTTTTTTTTTTTTTTTTAATGCATTTTTCTGATATATTTTGTGAATTTTGCAGTCTGGAAAAATTCTCAGGGAACTTCTCTTTTCTTTTTTACTTTAACTTTCTGGGAATGATTTGAAATGATTACTGTTCTTTTTTCAGGAAATACTTTACTAGAAAAACAAGTTCAGTCTCCTGTTTTCTCACTTTAAACATTCATTGTGTACCTGTAATTTAAAAGTGTAGGGGGCAGAAGGTAACTATTTAAAGAATATTGATAAAATGAGACAGGTCTGAGCTAAAGAATCAGAATCCTATTGTGCTTAAACGTAGTAACTGCCTGGAGCTTCATTCTGGGACTAAATTGGTCACATATAGAATATAATTTAATGTCTTTTTTATAAATACAATTTGAAGCCTTGGGCTTATAATTAAAATATATATAACCATTTTAATGGTCAGTATATGGCTATATTAATGTTCAAGTGGGCCGTGCTGTCAAATAACAAATGACACACAAGTACTAGTTTCGCCTTAGGCTGCTGTCAACCACATTAGTTAACTGTTGGGTGTAACCCATTTATTATGCATTGAAGCACTGTTGGGGTAGAAAAGAGAAGGTTAGGTTCAAGTTTGGGAATAGCAGGAATAGTTTCTGGGCAGGTTAGTGGGGAGGATATTAAATATGATGCTGAGGATATGGTCTAATTTAAAGAATCATTTTATGTTGCACCCAAAACTTTATTCTTTCATCTTACTGACAGCACAAATGTTTCCATCCATTTCATTTCATCTTCTTGCTTCTCATCTCAGATATTTATATGTTTGGATGGCCCCATCATGGTAAAATCCAGCTGCCTCCCAAATAGAAATATCATTTACAATTTCCCTTGCTTTCTTCTTTCAGAGTCTTCAGGGAAATAGCTTGATTAATTCATAGGTTTTCACTCCTTCATTTGTTTGTTTATGTGTGTGACTGAGTGGATGTGCTGTGTAAGGATGTGTGTGACTAAATTATTGAGGGAAAGCTAAATCAAAGAGATTAAATTTGCCTTTAGGGTATATTTAAAGCGCAGACTGCAATACAGAGATATGCATGCATCTGCAAAGGAGTTGGTTTTGGGGTACTAGAGACTTAGGTAAAGGGAAGTCCTCAGTCCCCTCTGTGTCAGTCTCCACAGGAGGGCATTTCTGTTCTCTGTGGCAGTCTGAGAGTTTGGGATTTATGGATCAATGTCCCAGGTTTGAGTGCCAGCCAGTGGCTAAAAGAGTTATGTGCCACTCTTCTTTTTTATACAACTTTCATAAGTTTAGGAAGAAAATAAATATTTTTTTGATTTTTTTTCTGAATCTGTCACAGCTGTCTATTTACAGAAATTTCTTCTCATACTCCTAAATGTGGGGGGCGGGGGGAGCAGGGAGAAGCAGGGAGAAGAACGAACCCTGGACTGTTCAAAACCTTTTGAAAGGTTCCTCTTTTTTTTCCCTTACCCAAATTAAATCTGGTCCCAGTGATCATATGAAGAAAGCAAAAGAATTGAGCAGATCTTAAGGGTGGGCCTGCCAGGATCAGACCAGTCCTAAAGACCTCAGCAAATGTTTCAAACTTCCTAGCCCTGCTGTTGCACTGGTGTGAAACCATTTCTTCCGTTGCTGTGCAAGAAGGGAAGACTTCTGGGTACCTCCCTGCTCTGAACAGACAACAAAACAATGTGGAGAGAGCCAGAATGTAGATAGGTTCTGTGCTTAAGTAAAAAAAAAAAACAGAAAAAGAAGCCATAAGATACTCTTTATTCAAGGAACCAACTGCCATGAAATACTACAGAATTTGTAACTTCTCTGACACCACCTCAGTCATGAACCTCAGAACAGGGTTTAGGTGATTTAAACAACCTTCTTCAGAAGTTGAATCTACTCTTTTTGTAGTCTTTGTGAGTCTCAGGAGACCACTGAATGTGCTTGAGGGCAGTTGTGCATTTGCACTCAGACCGTATGCAGTGAGACTGAGCACCATGTTTTCCCTCTGATGGAACCCTTCTCTTTGTCTTCAGAGTTTTACCCTTCTAGAACCAGTAACTTGCTTTATGGGAGCAGTCCCATCTTACAATCTGTCTTGAAGGAGTATTTTTGACACATTTAATGGAGGTTATTTCCACAAGGAGATAAAATAAGGCCTATTAATAAACACAGAAGCCCCCTCTGTGTTGAAATTCTTTCCTTACAGAAACATTTTCATATTAGGTTTCTTTTTCAATGATTTTCTTTAGTTAGACCTCTGAGACGTTCATATGACAGGTACTTTTCTGTTGTGGAAGTGGTTGATCTCCAAAGCTCTTTGTGAGCAGTAAGCCTGGGCAGAGCTGAGAGCTCCTTGCCCCTGCCTGCCCTGGTGATGGGCAGGGTGCTGTCACGAAGCCTGGGGCAGCTAGGCACAGAGGGAAAATGATCATTTGTAGCTGAATTTTCCATAGCCATTTCACTGAACAAAAATAGCCATGACTGTTCCCTCCCCTAGTAGCTTCAGCTCTCTTTCTAGAAGATAGTGGTTGTGAAATTACTATAATGTGTGTGAATTGGTGCTCGCTTTGCCACTCTCACTAGATTTATTAAGGGTTGAACTAACATAAAAAGCAAAACTGTCTGCTTAATCAACTCCCTTTCACAATTAGCAATGCCAATAAAAAGAAGTGAATGTGTATTATCCCAAGTCTATGCTGTTACTGTCAGTGGGAGCAGCTCTGCAGCAATCTATTTCTGCTGTCAGCGTGGGGACCTCTGGATGTGCAAGCAGCAGCTATAATGTGCCGTATTCCAGCAGTCCCCAGCTGGAAAATGTTTCCTACCTGAGGAAATTATACTTGGATACAGAGAGATAGTACAACTAATAACAGTGTCCTATTGATAAAAGCATGTCTTCTAAAAAATGGTGAGGGAAAAGCTTTAGATAGATATGCTGCGTGAGGAAAAGGAATTAGAGTTGGCAACGCATCAGTGAGGCAAGGAGGAGAAGCCTCTCTAGGATGTTGGTGTAGGAAATGCCACTGAGGTAACTGCTGGTCAGGTTTCTAACACACCAGGCAGATGGACACTCAGTATTGTTGTGCAAAGTGGGCTTCTTTGATTGACAAAACTGTAGAGAATAAAGTCAGGAGATTGTGAAATGGTGCTGCCACCAATGGCAGCCACAGCGGCATACCTGTGAAATGCCATTAGCATGCAAACACTGTGCATTGTGCCTAGTGGGCTGGTCTATGCTGCTACAAATGACTGTAAAAATGAATGACTCTGGTCTGGGTGTCTTCAGGACCAAAGGGCTGACAGAAACAAAAATGATACTGTTAATAGAAAAATGAGAGTGTGGCTTCTCTGTTAAAGCCTAGGGATCTAAGGCTCTGTGTGATGCATACTAAAGAATGGAAAAAAACTTTTCAGGAGAGGAAAAAAGATCTCAGGAAGCAAGAGAAAATAAATGGAAAGATAACTGGTAGTTACATCATGATCTTCCAGATTATTTGCTGTGTTATTGCAAAAGTTAATTTACTGAATGCTGTTTTTTTACCAGATTGTTTCCTTTCTTCTTGAGAAGTGGCTTATTTTGATATTTACACAAGCAGCCCACAGAAATGCCTTCTAAAGCATTGAAGCTACTTTGTAGGCTCAGTGCTTGAGGTCTTCAGCAGGTCTTGTCTAGAATGATCTAATTCTCTTTTTGCCTATTGTAGGTCTCTGCGTTTGGGCAATGCTTCAGTCAATGCTAACGATAAACATAGGAAGTTTAAATCCCTGTATGTAGCAGAATGACTGTTTATTTGTTTAACTGGCAACATTTGGTAACTTGTTTTCCTTATTCAATAACCACAAGATGCAGTACCACTGTAGATGTAAGGGTTGTGGATTTAGAATAGATAAGTTGTTGCCTTTAGGATGGACCTGAGCAGCAGATGGCTGTAAATTTCATTGCAAGAAACCCTTCGTACAGAGATTTGGACTCCTGTGTTTGCTTTTGCTTCCAGTTAGATAATAATTTATTCCTGGTCTTACGTGAATAGCAATTAAAAAATATTCTGTAAGTACTGGCAAAACAGGAAGGTACATTGGGAGTGACATATATAGTATATAGTCAAAGCTACCCATTACCCTAGAGGCTGATAGCCTTTCTACTATATCTGTACTAGTAGTAGCCACATCACCCTGTTCTATCTCCACTTGGGCGGAAACCCATCACTTTTTGACAGATGACACATTTCAGACTTCAGATCTATCCAATCCTGTCCTGTCCTACCCTATTTCTGAGAGATTTCTTTACTGCAGTTCAGTCATCCATAGCAACTCAACACCTACAAGTAGTCTTTTCCCTTCCTAGCACTGCAAACACAGAGGAAGAAGGATGCTAACTTTAGCTGGTGGTTTAGTTTAAGTTGGTAGGGACCTCTAGAAGACACCTAGTCCAACTCCTACTAAAGCTGGGTGCAACCAGAAAAGGCTGCTCAGGGCTTCTGCAGTCATGTTTTATTAACTCCAGGGATAGACACTCCACAGCATTCCCGAGCCCCTTATGGTAATTGTCCCCCCCCCTTGCTTTTAATAAAAATTTCTTGTGTTGGAAGTTGGATTCAAAATACAAAACAAGTCTTCTGAACTTATTCAGCACCAACAGCTGTTTGTGCTTCAAATAACAAGAACTGATTTTGCCCGTTTTTCATGAGAGGGCAACTGTGCAACCACATTTATAAAAAAGTCTTTGGCTTCCAATGAAACTTTCTCTATAAGAGTTGGTTGATTGTGAAGCTCTTTGGAAGGCTTTAAAAAGGTCATAGCCTCAATCCTCAGCTTTGAGGAGAATGTCAGAAGGCTTTAAAGGGTCATTTTATATCTAACAAAACACTAGATGATAACGGCTACATACTTTTAACTTGTCTTGGGCAAATATTTTCTCTAAGCTGCAAAAATGTTGTGTTTATACTTTTAATGTATGCTGTATTATTAAGCTCTGACATTAAACACCTTCATGCCAGTTTGGAGGCACTGAACTTTGCTAATCATACAGTAAAGGAAGTGAAGCGGAAACCTGGCAGGTCTCACAGTACATTTGTTCCTCACTATTAACTCCAGAGGTTCCTTCCAACCTCAACCATTCTGTAGTTCTATGACTGTGCTTAATGTTGAACTGATCAAAACTTTCAGCAGACAAAACTGAAGATGTGGAAGCTCATTGATTTTGAACTACAGTAGCTACATGTATAATCTGTTCCTCACACAGAACAGGGAAAATCCGGGTGATCAAAATTCCCTATTAAAAAATCTTCTACTTTAACAGGAAAAAGAATGGCGTTGATGATGCCAATAAAGAGACCCCAGGTTTGATGTGAAACCATGCAGGTGAGGCCTTACACACCCACTCCCTGCCCTCTTCCCCCCAAAAAACCAAGTAGACCTTAATCTGATGATGTCCTCTTTCCTGGGTATGCATGCAGCGTTATCCTCAGTAGAACATCTTATGGAAACAACCAACTGCACCATTCTGCTAAAGTCTGAGGTCTGACAGGCAAGTTGAACGTTTAGAAGCTACAGAAAAGTAGTCTGTGGAATGCAGCAGGGCAAAATAAGTTTAAATGCGCTGAATAGCAAACTCCTAAAAAAAGAAGTGTTGTTAAGCTTGAGACTACTTAAGCCTACCAAATAAATTCAGCTGGAACAAGAAGTTGAGGTCAAGATTAAGGGAAGAATCTAACAAGTCAGATATAGGGCACGACAACATTTATTGCTTAACCCACTAGACTGTACAGGATATTGGCTTTTACTACTCTTAAACTCTTCTTTTGAAAATATTTCATTTTTGTCAGTTTCACTGTGAATGAACTGCTTCCCATTCCTATGGTGTTTTAGCTAATTCTTCCTCAAGTACAACTTGGTCTACTTTGCATGGACCAGTTGGATTTGTGTGATCCACAGAATGAATCTTGCAGGTATATAGTAAGAGTTCTCACCTAAGAAGTGGAATATTCGACTTACAGTTTCTGCTCCAGTAAATGTTTGATTGCCTAAAAAAAAAAAATGGAAACATTATAATCCCTTAAACTAGCAAAAATGATGATTAGAACACTTTTGTGAAGGTGGAAGCTCTCCTCAGGCATTTAGGATTCAGTCTTCTCAGGCAGAGAAAGGAATTGTCAAAAGATTGGTTTGAGCTGTGAATCTGTCTCATTTTAAAATAATCCTTCAAGATGAGTCATGCTTTTTTCAACTCCCAGGGTAACTTAACTCTACAAGTAGGAAAAAAGAAACCCAGCAATAACTCCCACTCCTTTCTTCCTTCTCCTTACACTGCTAAATCCCCTCTTAGTCTTTGGAGGAGCACTTCTGACTGGCCATTGGCTCTGTCTTTTCCCAGCTGGTCTCTCAAAGCTGAGTATGCAATTAGCTTTTGCCTCCTAGGCTAATTGACCTTTAGCCTTTGTCTTTTCAGCTAATTACCAAGCCAATCTAGCCAGCTATTTCTTAAAGACTGACAGTGTTCAGGTAATAAGGAGGCTTTGGGCTGAAACACAAATGCAAAAAGACAGTTTTTCCCACTCCCCCATTTTTATCACATATACTAGTTCTTTAGCAGATCACCCTGTCACAGAAATTGGTCCTGAGTCTATATCCTGAGGGTGTGAACTGCTGAGCAGGGGACTAAGAAAGACTACTAACTTGACAATTCTGGCATTTCATTTCCTGTTGGTTCCTAAAGTGAACTTTTCAGAATTTCTACTTCTCTCTAGACAATGAAAATATTGTGGTTTAGTTTTTAATTTCAGATGACTTTTTTTATAAGAAATGTTGTTTGATTGGCATAGATTTCTCCTTCTGTTTTGTCTGTCAGGCAACTAAACTGAATATGGTTAAATCTCACGACCCTTTTCAATCAATACAGTGATAAACATTAGGTATCAGCCTTGTTCAGAAGATGGGATTTTCATCCTAATGGCTCAGCTTGCTGGAAAACAATTCTCTTTTGGTTTTGCCAGATATAAAGGAATAACCTTGTGCAAGAGAAAAGCCCTTTCAGTCTTGCAAAAACCAGGTTCTTATGAAGGTAGCATTGAATTTTCATCATTATCATGAGGGATTTTCCTTCAAAACCTGTCTTGAATGTCACAAAAGAAAAAAAAAAAGGCAAAAAGTCAGTTATTCTAGTCAGTTATAGTCAGGATTGTTTACATCAACGCTGTTAGAAAATATTACTTCCCATTATTACAGTTTTTAAACATTGAACAGAGGTTTTGTCTTGTGTGGCTAATTCAGGTTGCTGCTGAAGTGCCCTGTGATGAATACATCTTTTGAATCTTAGTAGCTTTAGATGGACTTTCCTAGCAGTCACTACTAAAACAATTAGAAGAGTTAGACATATTAAATCTAAATTATAATTTCTCTTGATAGGAAAAGTAATGTTTGACACATTACATTTTAATGTTTTATAACATCTGGCAAGACCATCGTATATTAAGTATACATGTCTGGCATGCTTTAGTTTGTACAGCTAAATAACAACATAGGCATCCTATAACTCCCATTACTGTAATTTTCACATATCTTTATTTTTGACTGAACTGTTACCATGATGAAGTCCTGATTCTTAAACAAATTGGAATGAATGTATAATTAGATAGAAATTTGAAACTAGCTTGTACGTTTTTTTGATACTAGAACTTTAAGAATAAATACTAACATGATACATAGTTTATTTACACACTGAAAATGTCATAGTGACGTTTGAGTTAGCTAAAGAAGATCTAGTGGGAGATGATGTTCAAGAGACGGATATGTTCAGTGTGGGGTATGCTCTGTTGCCATGGTTATTTCATGAAAATTTATGTATAGTTAGTTAAGTCCCTGTATAGTTTAACTTGCACAATAAATAAAAATATATGGGTGCAAAACTTGCCACCCAAACCAAAATCTTTATGATCTTAGGGCTTATGATAATAAATTGAAACTGAAATAAATATTATGTACAGATACACAGAAGCAGTGGCAGCTAAGATGACAGTATTCATCTTTTTACGTAAGTAGCAAAACAGGTCAGAAATGCAAAACAGGTCTGAAATGAATGAGTTTCTATAAGCCGGAGTGATTATGTAATAATCTGAATTTTGGAAATTATCTTGTGACATTCAGAATTACAGATAATGAACTTGGTGCTCTCTCACCTCTCATTTTTTGTATCAATGAAAAAAGCAGCAGGAGGAAGAACTACAGCCATAGAAAAGTGACCGCTCTGGTTGTGCAAATGAGCACTTAGAATTAGTTTTCAGCTGAAGGTTCTCTTTCACATGATCTCTCAAATCTTTATTGACTGTATTTCTGTTTAAGCACTGAATAACTTCATAACAGAATGTGAATAACACTTGAAAGGGAAATAAGTCTGTCTAGTTATTTCTTGCTGAAAATTGCTTAAAGATAACGTTACCTTTACTAGACTGTCTGACGAAATGCATTAACATATGCTTCTGAGCCTGTATTTATAACTCCTGGTTCTTTCCTGTGGTCTAAAGTAAGGCAATCCATTAAATAGTAGAAGAGGGACAACCTTCATCCTCTTTTGGTCCCTCTTTGTTTCAGTTTTTAACTGTTTGAAGTGTTTATGAGTGTGGAAGCTAAAGCCTCACAGACTAGAGTAGAACTAATTTTTTTTTCTGGATTATAAGAAATTCAGTTTTCAGAACTGATGTTTCTATTCTGATTTGGAAAGGTTTGACTAAGTATGGGTTTGCAGAGTGTGGTGGTATGCATAAAATAATGGAAAAATAGAATTTGCACTGAAGGTGCAATAGAATTTTAAATTAGCTACAAATAAAGATAGTATGGCAGAGCTTAATGATGTCAAAGTTTTGTCTTTTACCATCAGACACTTTAAATACAGATGTAACATCTCTAATATCACATAATGTAGAACAGGTATAAAAAGTTAGTGTTGTTCATAGATCAGATGTAAAAAAGAATGTGATGGGCGTTAGGTACTATGTGACTACAGTGCAATGTGAGCAGCATGGTGTGGCTCTAAGGGGGAGTGGATTGAATGGTGTTTAGTGATTTCAAATCCAATATCAATTCCAGAGCAAAGGCAGAGGTCCGTGTGTGAGTTCTGGTGATAATGTGGATAATGATTCTGTCAAGTCAGATACACGTGCTGACCAATATAAATGAGTTATCAAGGCCTTGTGAATAATGTCCTGGTGATGAGCCATAAATCAAAGAGCAATCATCAATCCGTCTTTAGAGGGAGGCCTAGAATGGCTTAGTAGTAACCCTCAAGTTGGTACACATATTAATATGAAAAATAATGAGTCTGCCAACTTTAAGCAGTGGTTTGCTTTGGATAAACACTCTGTTAGAATTTGGGCAGGCTGGTAAAACCATTTGACAGATTCGTTTGTCATATGAATAGTATCTCGTTCGGTGCATTAGAACAACTGGCAGTCCCTTCTTAATGATAGCAGGTCAGTGTGATGAGTACTATATGATTCTAACAAGTATCCTGCTCAATTGTCATTTTATTAATCTAATTATTATGTATTAATTGAATACAGCATTATGGTAACTTGGTTATAGACATGGTTATAGACATGGTTTTCTTTGTTCTTGCTGCAGGAACAAATGGGGTAAAAGCGTGATATCTGTATCAAAGGGTTTGCAGTCTAAATCCAACCAAGATGAGGCAGTGGGCAGACAGACAAACTGAAAACTACAAGAAAAAATGAGGCACTTTTGGTCTGTGAGATAAGCAGTGGTCTCAGGACACTAGCAAACTAATCATTGTCAGGTCTTTTTGTCAGCATCACAGAAAAGAAGAATGTTAAAGCAGGTTTGGAAGGGGGATAATGCATTACTTGGGCAGATGTTTATGGAAGCTCCTCTCATTTGTGGTAGAATGGGAACATGCTTGTGGGTATTTTTTTCATCTTGCTTCTTAAGAAATCAAGTCTTACAACATCTCATCCTGAGTATGGAGCAGGGAAGGTTGTCTATCCAGTTGGATAACTTGAACTAAATTTAATAAAATAATAAGATTCTAAAAAGTAACAAATTCCAAAGATGTCATGACTGCTCCCTTTGTACATTCATGGAGGGAAAGGCTGAAGCAGGCAGGGGTTTAGGCAAGCACACAAAGCTTCTCTTTATTAAACACCGGAGAATCCAAGCGCACAATTCAAATCTAGAAAAAACAGGGTTTACTAGTTCCAGTACTCGTGAGATCACTTTTTCCTGTTATTAATTTTCCCAGTGGCACTTACTCCAGTATAGTTTCATGGCTGTACGAGATGCATTTCATCTACAGCTAAGCTGTGAAAACCTGAACTTTCTACTTATTCCTTACTTTTTTTGTATCACATAGGCAAAATTGCATTTTTTGCCATAAGGCAACAGTAGTTTTGTCTTTCCAGTTTCTCCCACCTTATTTTCCCAAACTGTAACCTTGTCTGTGCAAGATAAGAGGTAGTGATAAAGTACTCTGGCAATAATTATATCCTTGTGTTTTAGTGCTTGGATCTGGGCTGTCATCTCTGACTCCCTAGCCCAGCTAGTGCAGTGCCTAGTGGGTGTGGAGCAGCTCTATGGGTTGATGTTCCTTCCTTACTTCCTTCCCAAGATTTTCACTGGCTCCCAGGGTTATATTCCCAGAAAATGTGCCCGAATGTAAATAAAATATTTTGGAAACTCTTTTTAATAGTTCCTGTACTATAGACATTACTGTAAAGCAGGTATTTCCACATGGTAAATCCTACTCACTCAAGCTTTTTCTTTTTCTTACACCCAGAAGTAGCCTTATTGACTTAAACAGTGTGGAAATTAAATCTCCCAAACCTAATGAAAAGCAAAACAGAAAATAAACATGTTAGATTTTTGAAATGTAATTGTTTCTTCCAAATTGTTCTGTATAGGCAATCTTCTAAAAAATAAGAGGTGTTAATACAGACAACATATAAATATTCCTGCGAATAGATTTTGCTTTAAAATACCTATTGTTATCCTTCCGTGTTATGCTTTTATTATGAAAATGATTTCTGTTGCTTGTGAGGTTACTACACTAAGAAAATGACCAACTAGGCACTGCAATTACTTCAGGAGAGCACCAAATAAGACTGCTTCACATTATTTAGACACTTTGATTACTTTTACTCATGATTTCAGAATGTGATAATCTAAGTGTTGCTCTAACTTGAGTGCTCAACCATCCTCCACAGTGATTTATACAAGCAAATGAAATGTCAAGTTGAAATGTTCCAGATTTAGATCTCCTGAAGCTCTATATTGCAGCCCTTTGTTACAGACACTTTGTAAACCTCCTTGCCAGCTAGTGTATACTATTACAGTTTTGAGTAAACCATCAGGTTTCTGCATTGTCTGTAAATTTAAGGCAAGTCCACTCACTTGACTTCTCTGCAACAATAAAACTTCATAAGAAAAATGGTCTTAACATTAACCATATACACAAAACATCCTGCAGCACTTTTTATGTCTTCTGGAGAAAACCACAAATTTAGCTAGTGCAATCTATTCTCGGAAAAATGTCCTCAGACCTTCCACCTAAGGGAAATGTGAATTAGCAAAATAGCAATGAAATAAATGGCTGCATATGAAAACATTACAAGGAAACATGCAACTGGGGGTCTGGGAAAATGGTGTTCTGCAGTTAAAAAAATCTGAAAAAAAGCATGGGTCTTACAACAATTTATCGCTGAGAGGAGAAGATACATCTTTTTCAAAACAGCTCAGTATTCATAACAGCGTGATGTAGTGAAATATGCATGATCATACATGTAGAGAATATATACAATAGGAAAGAACAAACAAAATTTTATCATTTATCTGTCATTGTAAAAAGATTCCACATTTACTGTGAAAAACGTTCATGTCAATACATTAATGTATTTAGCTTCTTGGAGTCAAATTTCTATACTTCCTTGCTTTCCTAATGGAATGGGGCACTGGATTTCATCCAAAGGCTAAAATAATTAGTTTAATTTCTGTTTATCATTTGTAAGTATGGGTCTTGAACTCTTTTTGAACATATAAAACTGCAAAGGTGTTGTGAAATGGGGCCCCAAGCCTGGTCTACCTGTAGGGCATCTTGTTTGTATGAAAACAGTGGGATATTTCAAATGCTAGCTACCAACTAGTCAAGACAGATAAATATATTTTAATTAGATTAATTTTTAAATTCTGCTTGGAGGCCAAGGGAAGAAACATATATTGTTCATTCAGCTTCCCTTTCATGCTTGACAGATACTTGGAATTCCAACTGTGGGACAGAGCTATTTGTGTTAAATCTGTCTTTTGTCCAATGTAAATTGTGCTGTGACTCCAGGAGTACCTGCAGTTCCTAGCATATCACTGAAATGGGATGTTGCTGCCTACCTATTGAAGCTTCAGACTAACAGTACTGAATAAGTACCTAGGAAAGCTGTATAAGCTCTCAAGTGTAATGCACACTTGACCTCTTTGTCTCCAGAAATGAATGATATTGAGTTTAGGTTTCTGTGTCCCATTCTTTCTTACATCTAATTAACCAGCCTGAGCTTTAACTTCTTGACTTCAATAATGCGCAACAGATTGGAAGAGGATTTCTGTACAAGCTGTGTGGATGGGTGGTGATCAGATATTCTCAAGGTCAGACAACAGAATAATAAATCAGCAATATCCATATTTTATTGAGCAGTAGTGAAACGCTGCTGCTAGGATGCCAAGGGACTTACATGGCAGTTACAGAAGTTTTAGTCTGTTCCACTCATGGCAGTGAAAATGTTGTGTAGGTTTTTTTTTTACAGTGTGTATAGAATGCATTGAGATTATATTTCTAGTCTTGCAATGGAGAGGAGGAGCAGTCAAACTTTGCACTTGCCTTTGTTGAACTTCACAAGGGCCTTGTCAGCCCATTTGTCCACCCTGTTGGGGTCCCCAGCAGCCCTGTCTCCCAGCGTGCTGCCCTCTCCCCTCAGTTTGGTTCCACTCACAAACTGGTTGGAGGATGCAGTCTGCTCCAGATGAAGATGTCAGATTGTATCAGACCATTGCGGAATACGACTGTTAACCAGCTGCCAGCTGGGCTTCAAACCACTGACCTCCAGCTTTGATGCTAATGATCCAGCCAGGTTGTACAGCCACTGCAGAGCACTCCGCCTATGCAGCCCATAGTGCCCCTGCAAGGACACCAGCCTGTCGTAAGAGGTAGGAAGGAAGAGGGCACGAGTAGCACTGGTGGCATTCACCCTGAGAGGATGTGGCCCAGTGGAGATGGGGAGCACTGATGCAAGGCAGTGTGCTTGGGGACTGAGGGGAGAAGGAGAGCAGTTTGACAGGCAGCATAATAGGCAGTTGAGCTGAAGAAGCTTTTTTGTAATGGGGTTATAGGAGGGTGGTTGTAAATACAGATGTAAATCAGAAGAGAGATAGAAGTTAAAGATCAAAGCAAAGAGCAGGGAATGAGGGAGTATGGGAAGATAGATACAGGATGGAAAACAAGTTAAAATGAATAGATAACAAGGAGTTAGGCAGCTTCAGTCTATGATGAATAAACAAGGTTCAAGACATGTTGAAATTGAGAAATGATTAATTCCAAATTTCCTCTATGTAATGCAAATATGCAGAGACCTGTGTGTAAGACATTTTGCTGCCGAGTTGCCTCTTAGGACTGAGTATCTGAAACTGGATGGGATTTATTTAACAGAAGTTCAGATGCTGTGTGGCATATTAGGTGAATTAATATGCACAACATTACATTTTCTCTTCCAAATTAATAAACAACACATTCATTTCTTTTCTACTAATTGAATGTTTAACTTGTTAGTCTAAGGCCAGTGATGGGTCAATAAGAGGTTAGGAATAGATACTGCTTGTTTTCTCCAGAGCCTTGACCCATCGCTGTGTTTCGTATTTCCTCCAGCCTGTATCATTGCAATACTGTCGTGCAGACAGATGAAAGAGTTTCTTTCATTGTTAAAACAAAAGGGCAAGTAAAGAGTTAGGAAACTAATAATTATATACAAACTTTTTCCCCAAGGGCAAAAGAAAAAAAATCAGTGTGTTGCAGTTTTTTTCAATATAATTAGTAACTTAATGATGAGAAAATTAGTATACATATTTTCTTCTCAGGACTTAACTATGGATGGAGTTTATAGCTAGAGGATACTTTATATCATTCTTATGGCTGACTAGGGCATCTGAACAATGGGAAATGAGGAAATGACTTAGCGCAGTTTAAAACATTGGGTCATTTGAGACATGTTTCTAGGCTACTTTATTTGTGAGCTGGTTTTATTATTGTTGCTTGAATTTATTGTTTGCTTAGTTTGAAAATTTCTAAAGACCAACACCAAAGCTATGATTATAATGATTACTGGAGTAATTCAGGAACTACAGCTGAAATTTTAAAGTCATTCTGGTACTGAGGCTGGAAATTCTTATCAATTTACTTGTGTTTTCTTAAACAGTCAGTAGCCACTGGAGAGAGAGGATGAATCCTTTTGCGTGCAGAATTATGAATTTGGTTTACAGAATATGAATCAGGTTTACATTATTCTCTATTGTCTACATAAGTTATGTGTAACTTTAGATCATTGTCTCCTGTTTGGAGGAAAAATTAATCCCCTTGCTTAATTGCAAAGCTGTTAATAGTACTCAGCAGGGTAGAGGAAAAATAGATGCCTAAAGGGATTTTGGAAGAAATGGGATGGGTATGACTTCAAAGCAGGGAAATTCTTTGTATGGCTACCAGTGAAAGTCTCTCTTAAATATGTTTTATATGAAGGCACCTGGGACCTAGGAAACTACAGACCAGTCAGCCTCACCCCCACCCCTGGAAAGGGGATGGAACAGCTCATCCTCGAGGCCATCTCTAAGCATGTGGAGGAAAAGAAGGTTATCAGGAGTAATCAGCATGGATTCATCAAGGGGAAATAATCA
>JAVJGJ010000033.1:13226115-13288953 GCA_035590215.1 Microhierax caerulescens
CGCTTGTAGAATGTTTTGTCTGTGTCATCATCCTGGCTGGGTGGTCTACAACAGACTCCCACCAGGATACCTGCCTTTCTGGACCTCATTAAAACTTCTGCAAGAATTAACTATTTTGGTTTGTGGGTTTTTTTAATAGTTATTTTCTAGTTATTTGTAATCTGTAATCCTGTTTTTTGATGAGGCTGTTTTGGCATTCTTTTACAAGAATTTAAGCATTGACAGCTCTGGCACATCTTCAGAGCTTCACTGTTTGCTGACAGGATTAAGAGCAGATTAGCTATGATTAGACCTTTTGTTGTTCTTCACAGGTGGTGTTGGATCATTTCTAAATCATTCATTCCTAGGATCAGGTAATGATGAATTGCGTTGCACTAAGGGATTGCATTTACACTTTGTATCACCTACAGCTCTGAACGTACTTAATGCAGTGCATGTTCAAAAGGGAATTTAGCTGCACTCCCTAATCAGAATGCCCTCAGCAGGGACCTTTGTACCATTCTCTTCCGGACAAAACCAGAAAACAATCTAGAGTCCACACGGGGGTGAAAAATGGCTCCTGAAAGCCAGATTTCTTTGCTTTGTGCCTTGCTTTGCAGTATAGCATTCGTCACTTGCGGAGCAGAAGGTAAAATGGAAAATCTGTTATTGCTGTTGGGGAAGCAACTGCACTAGCAAGTTGCAGTGTAGTGATTTTCAAAGGCAGATTTTGAAAATCTACTGCTCTTAGACTTTTGTTAGCAGTTTCCAAAAGTATTCTTATAAGCTTGCTGCAAAAATTACGGGGTTTATGAGGTGAAACCATTTCTGAGATGATTTTATGAGAATAAAACTTTTTATCTTAAGAGGTAGAAAGCAAAAACATTTCCAAATTATCTAAACAAAATGTTTTTAAGATCTTATTGGATGATAAATTAAGAAAATATTAATGATTCCTGCTTGCTCTGAAATTTGTTGTTAAGCTTTATGCTCTTGCACAGTGACTAAACTGTCTTGCCTAGTTCCTGTTGTCGTTGGCTGATCCAGCTTTAAGAGTGTTTGGCAGGGCTTGTCTGTCATTCCATAAAAGCGAAATGAAACTGAACAAAATCTGAAGTAATTAATTGAAAAGTCTGGAAATTATGATAGAGTTATAGAATAATTATTATAATTAATATATACTATAATAAACATTATATGGTAACATTACAGTTGTGAAGATGCAGTACTTTTTCTTTTATCTTATGTGTTACTTAGGACAGAATGGTGGTGAGCCAGAAGTGACTATCGCACATGGGCGGCTCAAAGGGAGGCAGGCAAATGTGAAGGGGACAGACAGACTTGTAAACGTTTTCCTTGGGATTCCTTTTGCAAAAGCTCCAGTTGGATCCTTGAGGTTTTCCCCCCCTGAACCACCTGAACCTTGGAATGGTCTGAGAGATGCAACTTCTTACCCACCACTGTGAGAGCTGTTTGGTTCATTTGTATAGAGGACCTGATCCTGTTGTGTTTATTAGGGTACAGAGGTCTGATTTTTTATAAGGATTTTGTATTATCTGGTAATGAATATGCTGCCAGTACTGAAATATTTCATAAGAACTGTGGGACAAGGGACCACAAATAATTCCTGGGAAATTCCTGTCTTCGGAAACATGTTTTCTCATTATGCTGTGATGAAATGATTCAGCCTTTTAAGTACAAGTGCAGAGCTGTGCTTTTACAGGTCACACCTGTAACTGTATATAAGTAACAAACTTTGAGTAGCCTGTGGGAATTCAGCCTGTGGGACAAAAGAAATTGTGTTTTCTCTATCATTGTTACATTGTTGCTATTGCAGTTTTATTACTAATAGTCATGCTTCCTTTGTTTTGTGAAGATGTCCTCAAGATCTGTCCATGTTGAAAATAGCTGAAAAAAACTTTAAAGAAAAACACCTTCCATTCCAAACTTCTGAGGACTGTTTGTATCTAAATGTTTACAGCCCTGCTGGTCCAAACAAGGACAAGTTACCTGTACGTAAACTCATTTTACAAACTTGTGTTGCACAAAGTTGGCCCCTAATGATAGCTCCTAAAGTCACTTAATTGCTCTTGAAAATCTGGTACTACATTAACAAAACCAATGCTATTACATAAAATTCAAAGTCCACCAACCTAAAATTCAGCTCCTATTGAGGTTTGGTGATTTGAAGTTCAAATTCTCTGATGTTGTCGTCCTCTTCCACATGAAATCTACCAAGCAATGTATAAAAGTGTGTCTCACCTTTTTTTTTCTAAGGTAATGGTGTGGATCCATGGAGGAAATTTTATATTTGGTGGTGCTGCTAGGTATGATGGTTCTGCACTATCAGCCTACGAGAATGTTGTGGTAGTAATAATTCAGTACAGACTTGGACTCCTTGGATTCTTCAGGTAAGATGACCTATTTCGTTTTTTACAAAATGCTTCCTATCATGTTTGAAGCATGCATGGTTTTGTTTTCTGAATCAGCTGAAGTTCCATACCAGCTTCCTGCTGTCACGGTGGTTTAAATGCACATAGTTCGCTGACAGCAGGACTGGAGAACATTGAGAAATACCCATAAATTCCATTTACATTGTCATTTGATTGGAACCTGCTGTCAGATCAGAATTGGGATTATTTGGTTCTGGATAGGATGTTTGTTCTTGCCTTTACTTCCATCCCTTGGTGTGTAAAGAAAAAAATCATACAGTGTAAAGGCCAGGAAGCCATCTGTATGTAGGTAAACAAACAGTAGAGGCAAGTAAATCAGTAGGGCTTAGATCTGACTATGAAGGATTTTAGGTCAGTAGGCTGTACAGATCTTTCTTTGGCCACGTATGAGACCTTACACAAAATGTAAGTTGGTGGGATTTATTTTATTCTGGTGTTAGAAGAACTTTTACTCTTCCTGAGAAGCTGGCTTATAATACTTTTCTTTCAGTACTGGTGATGAACATGCTCGTGGGAACTGGGCATTTTTGGATCAAGTAGCAGCTCTTCAGTGGATCCAAGGAAATATTGAACACTTTGGTGGAGATCCAGGATCTGTCACACTCTTTGGTGTATCTGCAGGATCTTACTCTGTTTTTGCACATGTAGGCATGCAGTAAATACACTAAAAAGTAAAGTCTTAAAAAAAATACCTTCAAAAACTCAAATAGTGTAACGTTTCATGTTTAATCTGATTTTTGAAAGTAAGATTAATGGCATATTGTGCTAAATCTGAACACTTCCCTTGTAAGCACATAAAAATGTGTAATTCCCCACTGAATCCAGCAGTCCAGTCAAGCATAAAGTTATAGGATAAGGACCTTAATTGTAGAATAAATACATCTGTTCTTCCCTTCTTGGCAGGTTTTATCTCCTTTGTCTAAGAATCTCTTTCATAAAGCAATATCAGAAAGTGGTATTCTAATCCCTCCTGAGAAAGATTTACTTCTTTCAACAGATCTTAAGGTAGTCTCTTTTTATGTTGGTTTTTTTTAAAGCCTTTATAACCTAAAATAGGATATTTCTGATACCTGATAATTTGGTTAAAGAGAAAAGGGGAAAATCTGATTGCATGTTATGCAACAAAGTTGATCAAATTTATTCTCACTGCATACCTATAAACATATAGATTAGCACTAAGTAAATTTTCATTCAAATAGTCTTATTTATTTTCAATCTCATTTGGCGTTGGAAGTAGATTGTACAGTTCTGTGATTATAATATCTGTGGTTCGACTTGGGTGTTTTCAATTACACACATGCCAAGCTAGCCATATGCTCATTTTCATGCACACTGTAACTTAAAGAGTAACGATGAAATTTATTATGGGAAGTTTAATTAGAATCCAGAAGAGGCATTCAGTTTTTATTCAGATATGGTCTTTTATGGAGGAGCTTCATTTGAAGTAAATTAATTATTTAAAAAAAAAAAAGGCAACAAAAAATATTAAAATTAAATTCCTCTCGGTAAGTACCTTTTCATTTCTCCTTCTGAAACAGCAGGTAGTAATAATGTACATTTCTCATAAGTTGTTTTTCTGAAATTTATGTTACAGCTTTGTATTATGTCTGCAGCAAGGCTTGTGTAGAACAGTGAATAGAAATACAGCAAGAAAGAGAAGTATACCAGAGTCATTTAATTTTCTGATCAAACTGTAGTATTTCTAGTAAAATTAAATACTGAAAGACCTATCAAACTCACCTGAATCTGCCCTTAGATAAAACTATTAACAGTACTGTTTATAATTATTTTTTATTTATAAATTACTTAAAGACCCCTCATAGCTAACAGGTTTTGTCTTTGTTGATAATTTCCAGAAAGTTGCAAGTATATTTAAATGTGAGACAAGCAGTTCACTCTCACTAATAAACTGCTTAAGGAACCAGGACACAAAGGACATAGTCTTTCACAGTAAGGTAGGTGAATCTTTGCATAGTGACAGATATTTTTAATGGTACCCTGGCAAAACTTTAGCTCAGCCTCTGAACAGAGTTCGTTGTTGGCCTATTCCCAAGTTGATTTTTCTTGACTTTTGTCAAAATACCCCCTAAATACTGAAATAATACCACATAATTTTAAAATATTCAGTGAAGTGTCACAGCACCTGTCAAGTTGTGACCAAGACTCGAGCGCACATGTCTAATGTCAGTTAGGAGCAAGACAGGATCAGGAAAACATTACATTAGTCCATACCATGACCCAACCAGGCTTGCATTTTTTACTCTTGTGCCAAACTATAGATTTATTTTACAGTAGCTGTAGATACTCAGATTTCTTAAAGCCATTTTTTACGCTTAGAACATTGAATGTGAATATTTTATTATATTTGAAGGAAAGAATGGAAAATAGCATTAACAAGTAATTTGATCTTTTTTTCTCCTCCTTCAGGAAATGTCATATCTATCCTTAGTTTTGGATGGAGTATTTCTTCCTAAGTCGCCTGAAGACATACTGGCTGGAAAAGAATTTAATGCAGTCCCGTATATGATAGGAGTCACCAACAATGAATTTGGCTGGAATATTAGATCTGTAATTTAATGGCCATTCTTCATTTTTTTGAATGTTTGTGTTAACTGATATAGGCAACTCTGAGAAGGTATTTGCTGGTAGGACACCTTTTAAGTATTGCCAAAAGGCTTTGCACTGTTGGAAATGTATACAAGGTAAACTTTGCTTGCATTATGATTCTGTAGTGACCCAGAAGCAGTTGGTCACAAAACAGTGACAGGCTTCATCCTGCAAGCTGAACTACATAGACATCCTCGGAACATCAATTTTATACAGTATTTTCTTATCCTAAAAAGTGTAATCCCTCATCCAGGCAGAGAGAGGAAAAAGAATGCAACAATCAAGGGCTTATTACTAAAAGAAAACTAAATCTGATCTTTTCCCCCCACAACACATGGTATTCAAGATTGATACATAGAATGTTTAAAAATGTGACATTGATCACCTTAAACAGCTTACACTGTATGTCATTATGAACTCTGACTGCTGGTTGTATCATTGCCCCTGTGTTCCTTGTTACCATGCAGAAAAATCTATCGTTTGACTATCTCATTCGGGGACAGAGTATGGGGATAATGCAGGTATCCATTCCATTCTCAGTGCATGAATTCTTTCCAATATGAATTCCATGGGTAACTCCAAAAAACAAGCAATGACTATATGGTGAACAAAGCTGCAGGAGGTGGATTTATGTCCTTTCTCTTCCTTGTCCTCTTTTCTTCATTTCCTAAGTATCCATGTTCATCTATGTAGTACAAAGCATTTGTTCTGAATCTACGTAGTAACTGTGTCTCTGAGAGTGCACTGGTACTGAGTCCAAGAAGAAAAATGTAAAGTGAAATCTGTTCTAATTAATTCTGTAGGCAGAAAAGTCATTTTATGCAATGTTCTGAAAGAGGAGGAGCATAGCCTTATCTTTACTTCAAAGGATTCAAACAACTGGACTAGATAGAGAGGCTGCCAGGAACTTTTAATATCTCCCCTACCAGAGGGAAAATAAGCTTTTGAGACAGAAGCTTTTTGCTTCAATTCTGCCCTAATGCTTTCTAGTCTTAGAAGTTTCTTAACAATATGTGTTGATTTAAGGATAAACTACTTAATATGAAGAGTTTATGTAGAAACTTTCACCAAGGAAACATTTACTGCAGTAAACAAGATTTTCAAGACTGATGCTGCATTGTACTGTATTTTTGCATATGATATGATGCTTCAAAAATAAATACTAGTAGTAAGAATAAAGTGGAATAATGTAGTTAGAATGTTAAAAATATTGGGGAAGTGGAATGGCACTATTAACATCCTTTTTTTTCTGTGCAGACATCAAAAATACCGGGTTTGAAGGAAATAGGAGATAAAAAATCAATCACTTCAACTTTAGAATTTTTACTACCAATGATGGTAAGTACTGTTGCACTAATCTAATTTGAGAAGTGAAATTTCTTTTTAATGTATATAACAGATTTATGGAGTTTGGTGTTCTCTAATTTCCTGCTTGAGTCATACTCTTACTAAGTCTTAATAAGACTTGAGGTGATGTTATGCTCTGGGTAGAGGCCCAGCAAAGTTGACAGGACCACAGTGTATGGAGTTACACAGAAATAGGACTGAGTCAGGCCTGGGATTTGGGGAAACGCCTTTTTCCTTCTAGACTTCTGAACCAGCATTTTTCTTTTATGTATTTTTATATAGGATTACTGTAATAGTGTCTCTAATCTCATGGTATCTGATTGCTAATCTCCTGATTGATGGGTTTCAAAACAGGGTTTTCAATATGTTTACATTAAATTAAATGTAACTTTTAAAGTAGTTACTTTGCATTCCTAGGTTTGAAATTTATCTTTCAATCAGCAAATTCTAACACTAAAAACGTAATCTGTGTTTGGAGATCCCACTGGTCTTGCCCTGTAGTCTAATAGCCCATAAATCTTTCAAGGACTCAGAAAATTTACTTTTGTTATCCCCTTCTCCTGTCTCCTAAAGAAAACAGAACCCAGTGGTATTATCAGGAGATGCTGCTGGATCTTCATTGATTCCTGTAGAGTTTTAACCTATATAAATCTGTTGCAAATTTGACCTGAGGTTGGTTGTTCAGTTTGGTTTTTTGGTGTTAGGTTTGGGGGAGTTCCCCACAAAAAGTCTGAACAGATTTTATTTGCCGTCATGGTTTCCCATCAACATGGGTGCTACCCTGGACCTTTGTGCCTTTGCAGAATCTCTGAAATGTAAAAGATGACATTTGTAGTCGCTAATTCAGAGTGTGATAAATTTTCTGTTTCTTGTTTCCCCTTTTTCTCTTAGCATGTACCATCAGAGTTTCTGCCTGTGATAATGGATGAATATCTAGGAAACACTGATGATCCTGCTGAGCTACGGGATGGATTTCTGGACTTGCTAGGGGATGTAGGAATTGTCATGCCATCCATTAAAGCATTGAATTATCACAGAGGTGAGCTAATGAACACCAGTAGGATATTCAAACCTCTTACTACCTGCTGGATCAAATGATGTAGACACAAATCCTGTCATGTGTAGGCAACCCTTCTTGAAATTCCCACTGGGAACTTGAGGGTGCAGAGTGATACAGATCTGCAGGATTGTGTGAAACAAGTGTGTGTATTCCTTTATCTTTGTAGTAGCATCTTGCACTTGTGCTTACAGTCACAATATATTGAGAACAGAGCATGATAACACAGGTTAATGTTTGCTAACTGAAGTATACAAGCTTAAAAATTAAAACATATCAAAGCAATCTGGAATTTGTCTTTTGGCCTACTGCTGCTTGGGAAGTCAGCAGCTCTGTAGTCTGGCAATTTTCTGGTATCTATGAGCAGACAAGCTGTGCCAAAATACTCAGAACTGGAAAATAATTTGATGTTATTTTGCTTTCTGTAAGTTTTCCTGGAGTTTTTTGTTTTTTGGGGGGTTTTTGTGTAAGTGCTGTGAGATCTTAATTTTGAATAAAAAAATACATATTTGAATGTGACATTACATTGGAAATGTGCCCAGTATAAAACTTTGGGCATATTTAAAATAATATTTTAAACAGCTGATGTCAGCTGTAATTTATGCGTCTCTTCTTTAACTCTCTAAATGTTATGACCTCTAGAGTCTGGAGCCCCTGCTTACTTCTTTGAATATCAGCATCGTCCCACTTCATACTGGGATAGTAAACCAGAGTATGTGAAAGCTGATCATGGAGATGAAGTTGGCTTTGTCTTTGGAGGACCGTATCTGGCTGGTGATATTCAGCTACGTAGTAAGGAGTAGAACACTCAATTTTTACTTATAAATTACTCTCATAACACTGGCATTACTCTGTTCAGTAATTCAGCCTCCATTTTAATCAAAAAGTGCATGTATTAACAGTGAGACCTTTCTCCTGCTAGAATTTGTTTAACACTGATTTACTGTCTTCTTTATCATGTGCAGTTTGCTGTTTCTTCATGTAAGTTACACATGTTGTCAACAACTTGGCAAATAGGACATTTGCTAGAAAACATCACTGTCATTATACCAGCACTGTTCATGAATTTGCAAGATAGTTTTGGCTGAAAAATAAATTGAAGGAAGGGTCAATTAAACTTGCAGGGGATTAGCAGAGTGCTTGGGAAGAAGGAAAAAACAGGCTCTCTTCTTTTCCTGAGGAACTTAAACTAATGTCTCCTCCTTTCCAGGGAATCCCAGGGGCTGTCAGGCTCCGGAGAATTTGGGACTCTGTCTCTTTTTCAGATAGTAGGCCAGTTGTGTTGATTAGAGCAAGGCTTGGAACTCTAGTGTTTTATTTTCTGCATGATGATCTAATGCTTAGGTTAAAGACTATTTTGTCCATGACTCAATTAATATTTAAGCATTTTATTCAAAACGGAACTGATCCATTGAGGAAAGATTAAGGATAATTATGGCAGCTTCATTCATAAAGAGCGCTGAAATCCTTTCCTGATGATTGCTGTATTACATATTGCATATTGCAGGTGCATTGCCTCTGTTGTAATCAGTAAGTTGTTATAACATATTCACAGACTGAAATGCTGCTTCTGCAGAAACAATGTTTTGATTTATGCCATGCACAAAAATTATTTTGTCATATATCTCAGGTGAAGTTACAGAGGAAGAAAAGAACCTTAGTAGAACTCTAATGAAGTACTGGGCTAACTTTGCTCGAAATGGGTAAGAACTGTGAGATTCATGACACATTACTAGTTTGTATTGACTCCATAGTGAGCTGTTCTGTTAATTCAGTCTTAACTTCTGTGATTGAATTCCCTTGTGACTGAAAAGGGCGATTCACTTTTTCTTTCTTTTTGTTTACAGAAATCCTAATGGAGAGGGTTTGGTTGAATGGCCATCTTACAACCTAAATGAAGAATACTTGCAAATAAATCTAAACCAAAAGGCAGCCAGAAAGTTGAAAGAAAAGAAGGTAGAATTCTGGAGAAAGCTGATGTTTGAAAAGACAAACAACAAAAGAATGGAAAACAAGAAGGTTAATTTAGAGTTATAATTTACAGTCTAAACATACACATTAATATGCAAACTATTAGGATAGTAAAAGAAATTACTTACAGTAATTTTGAGGATAAAATCAGGTTTCCCTTCTTTTGACATTTTCTTCACTGTTGCCATATTTGCAATTATTCACTGTAATAATTCCAGTTGATATTTTTCCCCTTTGTGATCCTTTATTTTTTCCTGGATTCCTGTCTACAACAGGAGCCTCGCTTATTAAATATAGATACCAGATTTCCCCACAAGCAGATTTCTGTTTCTTCCCTGGGAATGAAGACAGAATATAGCAGCAACAGTTTTTTAATGAAGTGAAATCAATAAAGAACCGATTAAAAGTAAAACTGTCTGTTGATGTCAAGTGTATTAGCAATGGTACAGAAGTTCTCATCTGATTTAGATACAGAAATGTCCTCTGTGGAAAAATAAATGAAACTTAAGACTGTTCTGCTTTCTAAGTTGGTTTTACAACAGTGGTAGTATATTTCTGACTGTTGTGATACGTAATCTGTAATGGTAGTGCTGGAATTAAGACTTCTCTCAAGAGTTAGAAAAGGGAGAAATGCTCTCCACTACCCACAATTTTTCCTTTTAAATTTGGCCATAATTCCCTTAGAAGGATAACACTGGTAACATTATTTTCACACTTTCTGTCTTTTCTATGGTGTAGTGCATTGTGCTTCAGGCTGTTCTCTGTGCCATCAGTCAGTTCCAGGTGTTCTGCACTGGGTCACAGGCCTCCATTACTAGTACCGGAGAGAGATGTGTTTGTACCAGAATTGTTCCAGTGTCCTTACTGGCATGGACTACCAAGAGCAAGTCTTGAACACTTCATTTCAGTGTTGTCAAGAATTTATTTCTCGGGTCTGTTTTGTTTGTTCCCTGGATCTGGCTCCTAGGCTGCTCCAGCTCCCAACCATGTTCCTGACCATACTGCTACCTCACAGCAGCCTTATGCAGCTCCACAGATCCTATGGGGCACTAGGCATCAGTTCTCCGCTTCTTTCATCTCACCTCTATATCTCTGGAAGAATTTAAGGTTGTTCATGGCTAATAATGTCCTACAGCAACTAACTGGCCATCCCTTCTTTCTGAATACTGGAAGAAATTGGGTAGAATTTCCTATGTCTTTCTGCCCAAATTCTGTTGCCTGTCAGAAGTCAGGAGGCAGGGTTAGGCTGTTAGCCCAACTGCTGTTCTGGTAGGCAGGAATTCCTGCTGGCCATCTGTCCCTCCTCCTTTGTTTTTACTAACATGTTTTGTGAGGGGAATACAATCTCAAAATAGTCTTGATAAATTTTCATTGCATGTACAATTCCCTTGAGGTCCCGTACCACTCCCTTTAAAAGGAGATAAACAGGCAGCATTGTATATATATGCACAGAATATATGCTTATCTTCTAAGCGTATGCAGAGAAGTGCAGCAGAACTGACTTCTAATGCACAGGCATAGTGCTAAAACTAAATCACAGTGGAAAATGCCAGAAGATTTTACTCCTGTCTACTTAGGCGTGAGTGCTCTGATACTGTGTCTCATCCCAGAGACATCCTGGTGTGAGACTGCCACATGCCAAAGTGAGAGAGTGTTAAAGCTCTCCAAGCTTCATAGATTATAGCTCTGTTTTATACACTCCAGCTTCACTGAATACTCATGAGGGGCTCAGTAAAAAACCAAACTGACCCTGTTTTACACACAGACATCTAAACATTCCTGCCATATGTACTTGAGGCAAAATGTAATTGTGAGCTCTTATGCAATTATGGGCCTATAAATCTGATGTTTGTCTCTATTTTTTAGCTGTCGAAATCAAAAAGGATAGCAGAGATTGAAGTATAAAAAGGCAAATGTCACATGGCGAGATTTTTTTTTGATTGATCCATGACGTATGTATTATATATTGATGTAGGTAAGGTGCAAAATGTTCTGTCTTAAAATTAAATGCCAAAAGGATTCAATAACTCCACTTGCAGGCATGTAGCACTGTCTCCAGATTCCACAAGTTTAGTCTGTGTCACTAGAGTAAAAGTTTCCACATTTCCAGAGCACACAGACATACAGCTCATGCTTGCAGATCCATACAAAGTATCTACAGGCAAGGCTTTAGGGATCTAAAATCCCATCTCTTTATTATATTATTGTAAGTAAGATTGGCAGAGTTTACAGAAACTGGTTTGCACTGTTGATATTTTCAGAATGGCCCCCTCTCCGGGACTGTGGATGGGACATGAGCTGAGACATTTTGCAGAATGGATACTTGGAGAGCAAAGTAGTGAGTAGAGCAAAGATTAAAGGCTAAAGCTGGGGAGATAGAATAGTAAATGAAGGGGGAAAATAAAGGAAAAGCAAATGGGAAAGGACAGAGTTTAGTAGAATCAGTAAATATCAGGAGATAGAAAATAAATTGTTTATGGAGGTAAATAAAGTTTGTTACAGCAAAAGTAGAGAGCAGCAAAGCAGAGCATTTGACTTTGCAGCAAAGGACCCCTCCTGTAGTTTGTGGGTCACAAGGGAGTCCTGAGGCATGTATCAGGATGGAAGCCGAGTCCCAAGCAGGGAATCTTCTAGTTCCACTTCACGTGGAAACAGGTTTCCCATGCCAGGAACCAAAGTAGTCCAGGGTAAGTGAGGACAGTGGGAGAATTTGCAACAGCATTCAAGCAAGCAAACAGGAGTGCAGAGTTTACTACTACTTAGTACTTCTGCCCTTGGCTTCTAGAAAACCTTTGTCACAGAGACAGAGTTAGGAGATAACTTATGCTAAACTCCATCACTTGTACTCCAGGCACCTGTTTCCACTCATTGCATTTGACAGTGCATACATCTATCAACACAGTATAGACTGTACATTCACAACAGTGCAGACTAATCACAGACCAGCTTTATTGACCTTTAGTGTCATGAATTTCACTCAAGAAACATGAAAACAGTCTTTCAGAGAACATCTATACAGCTATAAAAATTTGACAATGAAGTTATTGTCCACATTATTTTCTTAGAAACTCAAATTTTCAGTGTTATCCCATTTGCCAATGTATACTGTGCACTAACGGTACACTCAGAAATGGCTGCTAGGCACGCTAGCATAGCACTGGCGTTGTTAAAGTGTAGCTGCTGCAGCGCAGAGCCTGCTCAGTACAGAAGGCAGGAGTCGGAATCAGCAGAGCAAATGCTCAAGATATCCAGCATGCACTGAAGGTGTACCTGGCAACAGCTTGCTCTCTGAGCAGTTGGGTTTAAAGTTAGCCACGATTTACTTATAAGGGCTGTAAATCACACCTGTGCAGATATACTTGGGAAGATTTGGGATGCAGGACACAAGCACAGCCATAGTACCAGGACCACTATGTGAATAATAGTTGTGTTGAACTAATGTAACGACTGTGGGTCTTTATGACTCAGCTGAAATCACAGATGCAAGCAGTAAATCAATCTATAGAAAAGTTGTCTCTGCCAATTGAGAATCCACGTGATATAGAACTGCGTAACGGCCTTTCTGGGGCAAGAGCTACTGAGCCTTGACAAACAAAACAAGGTGGAGCCCACTACCACAATCTCTTCGTTCACGTAGGCAGAAAATCTCTTTTTTTTCTCTTCAGCTATCTCTTCCCTCTCTTTCATCTCATGCTCTAATGATAGATGTGAGTTCACACAGTAGTTCATAAAGCCTCCTGATCTTTCAGGGATTTTGAACATATAGTTACTACTCAAATCCTTTAATGCTGTTCCCACACTACAAAAGTTGGATAATCATCTCTTCAGTGTTGCAAAACTTAGGTATTGCATTAGATGCCAAACAAACATCCCTGAACACACAGGACTGAATGACATGTGGGATAACCATCCAGCAGGAAAAACTAAGATTTTTCTAGTATTGTTTTTTTCAAAATATATAACTTGCGTAACAGTAATACTTAGCAGAGTATATAAGGCAACAAACTGAGGAGAGGACTATGTGACCAGCTTGCAAAATGGCAGCTGCAAAGGACACATCGCTGCTGTCATTGATTCTCACTGTTGGGGTCACAGCGCTGGTAGCTACTGGTAAGCCTCAGAAGTGTTTTTTCCTATCGCTTTCTGTAAGGAAATAGAGCACATGTGCAGCTTGCTTTATTGGAGGGGCTAGACACGCAACCTTGCTGTATAGAAATTAAGTCTGAATAGCAGATAGTTCTTCATTTCTTTTTGTGATCTGCTTTCAGTCATTTGTCTTGTTTGCCTTTTTTGCAAATAGCAAAATCAAATTCCTGTCCCAAAATCTTGTCTGATCTGAGGCAGGTCAGGCCACTGTACCACATTTGTAATTTGGTATTGAGAACTTTCAAACGGATCTTAAAATGAATCTTACCTACATGGTAACAATATTTGTATATGCCATACTACTTTCAGGTGCGTTAGAAGTTTTTTCTTTTTGCTGTACATACTGTCAAGGGTCCAGAATATATTTGTGTGTTCACAGGTCTTTTCTTAAAAAGGAAATACCTTTTCTTAATGAAAGCAATCTATTGGACTTCTAACTAACAACCTGGATCAAAAAGGTTTAAAGTCAATATGCAATTCCCAATGTTTGTGTATAGTGAGACAATATATATGATATATCTGAGGGAGATTATACATATAAACCAATTAAACTGAAGGCTGAAATAATGTCAGCTATACTGATTAGTTTGTTGAAGCCTTATGTGTGAAAATGAATTGTTTAAGCAAACAGAAGGTGTATATTTAAGTAGCTAAAGCTCTTAGAAATCTAGCAATTATTTACAAATAGACCAATTGTGTGACTTTGTGCTCACATCCCCCAGGACAAAAAGCAGAGCAACCAGAAGTGATGACCAACTATGGAAGAGTACGAGGGTACCAGTTCAAAGTAGACGCCGCTGGGAGGAATGTAAATGTCTTTCTGGGACTTCCTTTTGCTAAACCTCCAGTTGGACCACTGAGGTTTTCTGAACCCCAGCCACCCGAGCCATGGAAAGGCGTCAGAGATGCCACTTCCTACCCACCAATGTAAGAAACCATTGATCTTTTTAATAATTTTGTATTATATGCAATTCCAGGACACTGATGTGCAGGGAGCATTTGGCCATTACTTAGCAATGTTTATAAACTGTGTCACTTTGGAGAAGAAACAGAAAGAAGCCGAGGAAATGTTGGAATGTAGTATTAGAAGAAACAAATGCCCAGGGAGTCACATACTTAATAGGACACATAAAAAATGCAGACCAATTCTAGCCTATATTGTAAATGTCTTACTGCATTTGTACTGCTGCCCTTGTTTAGTGTCTCAAGCCTAATACCTGCCATTACAATATAAAAACCTGTTGAAGATGTAAAAATTAATTTACATTTTCTTTTAAGTAATTTATAGCCATATGTATTTTCTGGTATATTCCTGTAATATTTTGAAACATGCAAATTTTTTTTTTGAAACATGCAAAATATCTGCATGTCACTGTGTACTGCTCTAGACTGTGGCTCCTTTTTATGGATCTCCTTAATGCCAGGTCAAGGGAAGAAAATATATTAAAAATGAAAATAATATTTTATGGTTTCTGTTGCCAACAATGTAGAAATGTACTAGAGATTGGTTTCTGGTTTGCACTTGGTTGTGTAAGTACAGAAAAGCTACACTTCGTAGCACTGAGGTTTTAGTTACCTCTGTTGCTTGTTATATTTTCATTTATTCAGGTGTCTACAGGACAAAGAACTAGGACAGTATTTTTCGGATGTTGTTACTAATAGAAAAGAGAATGTTCTTCTCCAGATGTCTGAAGATTGCTTATACCTAAATGTGTACGCACCCATTTCTACAGGAAACCAGGAGAAGCTGCCTGTAAGCAAAATCATTATTAAAACCACTAGCAAAATTATTTTACAGCAAACCTACAGTTTGTAATTTGTTTTGTAATGATGCTCAAGTTACATGCTTTGCCCCAGTAAACGTTTGTTTGAGAGAGACAAAATCTGATTTTACCAATAAAATTTTATTGACATTTTAGCTAGGTAATGTTTGATTTCCTCTAAATAATCTGTGAAATGTCATGGGGCACTGGTATAAATCTAAGTATTTAATCAAACCACTGCTATTTTGTAAGACTGCAGGCCTCATATTCAAAAGACTTCTACCATTTGTGACATCTAATCTGAAAGAGTCAGGAGTGAAACAGCACAAAATACTCTATTTTGGTTTATATTTAGTTTTTATCACTGGAAGATGTTATCTGTGCTGGGTTGTTCCTGGTTTTGTCTTTCCAGGTCTTTGTATGGATACATGGAGGTGGATTCATTTTTGGAGCAGCTTCATCATATGATGGTTCAGCATTAGCGGCCTTTGACAATGTGGTGGTTGTAGTAATTCAGTACAGATTAGGTATTGTTGGATATTTTAGGTAAGATTTTATTTCGGGTTTTGCTAAGTGATTTCCAATTATATGTGCAAAACCTTTGTGAAGAGATGTGCAGAATACTTTCTTGTGCAAAGAAACTATACATTTCTTGATTACATATGCAGTAGTTGGGAACAATTTGCAGGTCCCAAGTCAGCTTCCAAGTCTGTTCTTGTTCAGCTGCTACTCTCATCTCGGTACTTTTTGAGACATTTATTTTTCAGTTGTGTAGAGAAGCTCTGTGTAGAGAATGGCAGCTGATTTCTTATACCACAGATTTTATTTTTCTCTGCCTTGTTTCTTGCATTGAGTATTTAAACAAATCTACTCTTTTTCTGCAGCACTGGTGATAAGCATGCTCGAGGTAACTGGGGGTATTTAGATCAAGTAAGAGCTCTTCAGTGGGTTCAGGAAAATATCATACATTTTGGAGGAGATCCGGGATCTGTCACTATCGCTGGAGAATCTTCAGGAGGAATCAGCATTTCTGCTCTTGTAAGTTCATAGTAATATTGAATTTAAATTACTTAGGGAAAAAACACTCTCCACATTAATTTTTAGTACCTGCATGAAAAGTCAGTGAGGAAAAAGGGATGGTTTTATAGTAAATAACACATTACTTTGTTCTGTAATATAACAATACAACCTCTGATTGATGAAAATGTCTATTCATATCCAAATCTTGTAGTTCAGACCCAAAATGTTATTCCTTAACTACTAAATTAAATTCTGGGGGAGGGGGTTTTCCAGTGCCAAAACCACAAAAATTTATACTTGTGAGAAAAGTCCTATAAGAGGATGTATTGCCCATTCCCTGTTTGCTTTGACACTTGCACTTGACTTGTTAGTCACTTGCACAAACTAACTGAGGCAAATAGTCATGATAGAGGAACCAGACGTGCATTTTGTGACCCGGTGATTATGTTAAATTTTTACATCAACACTGAACATACTGGTTAAGAGGTTCTTCTTCGGTCTCACAATTTGGTAGAGATCCCACAGTGAAACCAGTGTTCAGTGATACATGTGATAAAAATTCCTATTTCCTAAGCTCCTGCTCTCTGGCCAATAGTTCTTTATTCCCCTTCTGTAACACAGCCAGACTATCTTGGACACAATTATATTTGATCCATATCTGGCTTGCAGTGTAGTTCCATGAAATCTTGGAAGCAAGGTGCTATGGGATGGGAAAATGCTGGCATAAGCTCCTCATCTCCAAGTTTGTGGAGGAAAAGAAGGTTATCAGGAGTAATCAGCATGGATTCATCAAGGGGAAATAATCATGCCTGACTAACCTGATTGCCTTCTATGATGGAATGACTGGCTGTAGACGAGGGGAGAGCGGTGGATGTTGTCTGCCTCAACCTCAGCAAGGCTTTTGACATTGTCTGCCATAACATCCTCATGGGCGAGCTCAGGAGGTGTGGACTAGATGAGCGGATGGTGGGGTGGGCTGAGAACAGGCTGAATGGCAGAGCTCAGGGGGCTGCGATGGGCAGCGCCGAGTCCAGCTGGAGGCCTGTGGCCAGCGGTGTTCCCCAGGGGTCGGCACTGGCTAGCTCCAGACTTTACCCTTTCGTTCCACTCCCTGGTCCCATTCTGCAGCCATTTCACTAGTTCTCTTTGGTCTTGCAAACCTTTCCTCTTACCATTAGAAACTCATCTCTTTTTCTCTCACAAGAGAAGGAATCTTATTTTTATCCCTTCCTTAGCTTAGACATAATTCCATCAGTCACTTTTCTAAAGTCAGCATCTCTTAAGCCTGGGCTGATGCAGAAGAATGAGTAGTAGTAGTAGGCCCTGAGCCCTGCCCTGGAAGGCCAGCAGTCATTGTTACAGGAGGAGACATCGCAGGGTGCACGAAGAACAGGCAGGCGAAGGTGTGTGTACGAAGACAGTGTGCACCTGGATGTACTCATGGCAGGGAAGGGAAGTTAACCTGAAGTTTGGCAGCTGCCTAAAGGAATGTAGGAAGGCAGCAGGCAATGCACATTTAGTGCAAGGTGGAGGCATCTTGTAATGCGTGGGCAGACAAGCAGCGTCAAGCATTATTTGTGGAAAAGTGTTAACGTGGTCTGGTGGCTTGTGAAAATTGCATTTGGTTAATCTGTACATAGTCACTGCGTGGGAATGTACAGTAAGTCAAGGAAAAGACAACAGCAGTTGATGGAAGGACAAAGTGTGAAGTCTGGTCTGGGCTCTGACTGGCAGTCTGACACATTGGGGTCAAAGATCCATTTGTAAAATTTGCTAATGCCAAAATCTTTCTGTTTCCTTTGCTTTTTTCCATCATGGTTACAGCTTCTGGAAATAAAATGTGCTGAAACACAGGGGGCATCAATTTGAGAAAAGGTTCCTTTTAGAGGGTAATCTAGCCAAATGTGAAGGCCAGAGATGTTTTTACAGGTTTGATTTACAGGATATGTACCATTACTTATGGGGCAGAATCCCCCAAAAGGTTCAGTGACATTTAAATAAACTAATAGAGGAAGGGTCATTCCTCTGACTTGAAAGCAAATGAAAAGCGCAATGACAAATGGATATTTTGTGCACTCCACTAAGAGTACAGTGAGGGTATTTCATTTAAACAGAAGGAAAACACCAGATAGTCCATGAGCTAAAAGTGATTCTTTGGGTGTTCCTTTCTACAGGAGAGTGGATTTATGATTTAAATTAATTCATCTCATGAAGGGCAGTGATGAGACCCCTTTGTATGTTTTATAGTGTGAATACTAATGCAATTAAATGCTTAAAATTAAGAATAGATAAAAACTTGATCTGACAGTAGTAACTCTGTGAAGACAAATTGCAGTGTGCATAGCCATTGTATGAATCTGTGATTAATTTATACAGCTGTTTATAATGCACTAAATAGCAGCATGCCAATTATTATGGAAACAAATTGTGTTTATATTAGCATGTCTGAGGTGATCATTGATCCCAAATAGCATTATTTCAAGACTAATACAGAGAATAATGAAGGAATAACATTCTGCCCTGCAGCTGTCCAATGTGTTTCAGAATCGAAAGTGAAACTGGCACATGTTGGGTTTTATTGTTTTAATAGAAAAAAACAAAAAAGTTGCCTCACTTTTCATCAGTAAGATTTTCTTGTTCTTGTCACAAGAAAATAGCTTCTTTTACCACCACCACCACCAAAGTCTCTTGGAGGGCCACAGAACAGAAAGTGGAAAGGCAAATCTTTCTTGTTCTGAAATAAAGTCATTAGCTGGGCTCTCACTCTTTCAGAAAATGGAGGTGGACTTCAGTGGAAATTCTTCTTTAAGAACTGAAGAGATCTAGAATGACTGCTTATTGAAAATACACATACTTTTTTCCTTTGTTTATTGCTTTTGCTTGAAGTTCCTGAAGTAGCTGCTTATTATTTTATTTGCTCTTTTTTTATCGCTAACATCTGGGTTTAATAATTACTATAATAAGTAAAGTTTGCAATTACTTCTGATTATGAAGTAGTATTGGAATAAAGATAATATTTTAAAAGATCCTGATTTAGATCCTGTATAATAGAACGTGTGAATATATCCATCAAATCTGATTTTGATGGATATATTAAACTGTAAGCTAAATAGGTGGAGCTGTGATACCCTCTCTTCTTTTCAGTTTTTTGGTTTAAATGTCAATGCTAGAAGCCTTCAGCTCATAGCAAGAAAACTACAGATAGTTTATTCCTGATAAAATAAACTACAGAATTCAGCAAGGATATTGTTGAATGCAGTGATAGTGTGAGTGTGATACCTGCAGAATATATCCAATAGTAGGAATGTGTCATAGTTGAAGCAGCTGCAGTTTTACCACTGGAGAGAGAAAAGAAGCAGTCAGAAAATACCGAGGAAAAAAATCAAGTAAATTCAATTGCACATTAAAAATTACTGTTTCCCTCCATGTGAGCTCCAGTGGTCCCAACTGATTAATGAAATGGTCACATTTGCATTTGAGTTTTGAGGGGAGGCCTCAAAACTGCATCAAAATTTAATTTAACAGCTTGTTAATGTCAACCACAGCTAAACATTGAGACATTTTGTAAGGTAACTTTAATTAGTGAGCACATGAACCAAGCTATGATACAGTATCTCTAGAACCACCAATGGGGAAGGGTTTGATCTCAAGAGATATGTAGTGTTAGATTGGTCAGAGAACTGGAAAATACCTATCTTATGGCTTGGCAGTATATGGACTGGAAAACGCTAATTGACCTGTTTTAAGATGGCCTTATGCAGCCTTCCAGTTCTGGAGGTGTAATCATATGTTCACAAGTACTTGCAGTTATGAGTCACTAAGAAACCAGATTATGATGATCAGGTGATTAAGCCATAAATATTATTCTTGGCTTACAGTAAATAACATCTGTGAAATGAGATGTCATCTTTCAAAATCAGGCCTAGTTACTTAGACTTGCCAACTTTCTGAAGTGCTTCACATTTCCCATGGAGGGTGTATTTTTAGACTTGTCTTTAATGTTTTGGTCAATTAAATTCTTTCAATAATATCACATCAAATTGGATAAGCACTTCCTAGGGAGCTGTCCTTAAGTTTTTTCTGATGACAGCTCTTTGCCCGTCTTTGTCTTGTTGCCTCAATAAAGACTACTCTTAAACAGTTCGCAGCTTATCAGACTTCAGTGATAAGTGAGAAAGGAAAAGACAGATTCTTTTGCAGACTATAATTTCTTGAAATAATTATCATAACTTGGTTGATTCTAGTCAAGTTTGCCCTGACATTTTGAGAATATAGCATGGAAATTAAAATGCAAGAGGAATTTTCCTTTTCCCTTAATTTTCTCAGTAAACCTGTGGGTGGAACATCAAAACTGTTTTTAGAGATCCAGTTTCTTACTGTTGAAGCTCTTAGTTTGGGAGCAGAAATCCCTTTTTGGGGTGCCTTTGTTTTTAAATAATTCTTTAATTTTGGACTGCCAAGAACTGTACTGAGACTTCACGGTTTTATCTGCTTTAGCCCAGCTGAAGAGATGTGATAAATGCAACCTGTTAAACACCACAATAAAACATAGAAAGCTATAAAGGGAGAAGACTGAAATGATAGGGTATAATCAAAGGCGAAGGGAAATGTAGTGCCACAGAAATACCTCTGAGAAATTTGTTAAACAAACTCAAGCTTTTGTATAATTATATGACAAGATTTATTTTAAACTATGAGGTATAAGTGTGACAGCACTATAATTTGTCTTAAATAATTTTTTCACACCCAACAAGACACGGTCTTCAGAGTTCAGTCCTGCTATGCATTTCTTAAAAATAAAACCAAACATTTTTTACACTTAAATTGAGTATGGAAGCTGAAATAAAGCTTGCTAAAAGGAAGGTTTGAAATTTCCTTTTAAGATTAAAGAGATTACTTGATTTAGTGAGGTAATTACTCATGCTTTGCTATCTGATTTCCTCTAAAACAATCTTGTTGACAGCTCCTGTTTTATTTTTTCATTGTGAAGGGATGTGTACACACAGATCTAGCTTAAACATTTTGTGACAGGGCATCTGTATCTGATTCTCTCTTCACTCCCTGTGTAACCCACTGCTGACCAGAGTAAACAGTACAGAGTGAAAGGTCTCTCCTTTTAGGGGACAGTTAAAAGGAAGACATTTAGAAGTAGTATTGCAGGTACTATCCTTCTTCTTTTCCCTGTTCTGAAAAGGGGAAGAGGGCCATCAAGAATGCCGTTAGATCTGGTTGTCCTAAATTGTGCCATGCTATTAACATTATTATTGTAATTTCTGTGAAGGCTAGATATCAAGATCCACGTTTACCGCATTTAGTCATTTGCTGCACTTGTTTTAAAATGGTTTTTGAGGTATATTTCACAATAGCAATGTCCCAATATACTTTGACACTTGCTTGAACACAAATGCAACTGGTGGTAATGCATAGTTGGGTCGCGCTCTTGCAGCTTGTGGTGTCTGTGGCAGAGGACCAGGAGTGAGGTGTCTGTGTCATATTATATATTGTTGCATTCATTCTTTACAATGACTGATTCTGCGAACAATTCAGACAACAAACCCAGGCAGATGGAGTTTTGTTTCCATGGCTCTAAATTGCTTTCTACAAATATTTGTGCCAGTCTATGGAATGCTCGTGGCAAGGTGAGTCAGTGTGACCATAGCAAATGTCTATAAATATCAGAGTGAATATTTATGGTGACTTTTTGCTGTATTCATGCAGCCTAATTATAACATATGCCTACATTATTCATGACATTTTGAGCTCTTCTCGTTTATTTCCTATTGTTTCCAGATTCTAGTACATTTTAAGCAAAAATATTTGCTGGCAGCACAAAACTCCTCTGTTTTCACTGATCCATCTGCCATTTGGAATAGTTTGTTCAGATGTCAAGTCAGAGACCCCTTCTTTGTGTGCCAGCTTTTTTCCCTCTGTATGCTGCAATGAGCTTTTCCTTTCTCCTTATACTCTGAGTGCTTTCATTCTTGCCACAGGGTCTTTTAAAAACTCTGCATCCATCACTGATATGTCATGAGGAATTTGAAACTTCATTGAAAGGGAAGGTAATCAGCCTTATGTTATTTGCTTATGTTTTTGGTGTGTTTTATCCTAACTAGATAGAGCTGTTCTGAACCAGTGGTGATCCCAAAGGAAATCAGCTGATTCTTTATGGTGACATAGTTGGGTAGCCTTCCTGACAAAAGAAAGCATCACCACTCTGTAGCTTAGCTCTCTGGAGGTAGCGCTCGTACTTGCAAAGCTAGAGTTGTTATATATTCATGAAGCTTTGAATTCATTAACTGTGAATCTGTTGTCTTGTCAAGTCCTTAGTAAGAAATGTTAACATTCAGCCAGATGTCTGGTGTTATCTCCCCGTTTAAAAAAAAAAATAAAAAATAGAAAAGTGAGAGAAAATCTTTAATCTGTGAAGTTGATAGTCAGTGGAGCTCAGTACTTTTAAAGTCCGTTCAGGTACCTGGCACTTCTCATGGCTTTGAACATAATTATTATGGTGGCTCAGGAATTTTCGCTCAGCAAGTTTTTTCTTAGAAAATGATTAGAAGGATGTCTGTCACAGTTTATTGGTTGAAACCATGAATATATGACACGTTTGCTAGCATCGTAAGGCTGCTATCCTGTCACTTTTGGTAGAGGAGTAATACAACTTCTCCTAGCAGATTTTATAGGTATTCTTAGCAGAAGAACATCAAGACTCAGAATTTCTGACTTCAGTTCCTTGTGCTGGATGGAAATGTGCATTGATAGATCTTGTCCTCTTTCTCAGAACTTAGAGCTGAAGGATAAGATTGTAGTAACGGTTGCCCCAGGCTCTTAGTCCTAAGGTTGGTAGCCTAGAAGCCTGGAAGCCTGATCCTGATTTTACATAAGTAATCCTGCATGCTGAAGAGCCTCAGCTTCATGTTGAGTTTACTGCTTTGTGACAGTGAACCCAGCAGCTCTTGGACCCTTAACTCAAGTTAGGAGCATCAGATTTTCTTCTCCTCAGCAGCAGGCCCTTGGATTTCCACCAATTTGCCCAGAGCTTCTTGCACCATTGTGTGTGTGTGTGGAGTCCTTGGCTCTGGGGATAGTGCTCCCAGCTTGCTCCTCTATCTCAGGGACAGGCAAAGAGTCTCTGAAGTTCACAGCCAATGGCCGTAGCATTTCTAACTGGGAAACATAAAAGGAATTTTTCTGGTATTCTAATATTTTCAATGGGGTTTTTTTTTTTGTTGAACATTCTTTATTCAGATTCTCAGGAAAAAAATTATGCATGATGCGCAATCTGAGCATTTCAAAATGTTGGCATTTCCCTCTTGAAAATAATCCTGTTTGCATCTGTATAAGCAATAACAAACACTTCTCAGCTGCAGAGTGGAAACTCCTGTATCACCAGTGCTTCCGTCATGACACTTTCTTCAATTTTCTTCTAACAGAACCTTTGTCTGGGGGGCAATAGCAGTTAAATGACTAAGAAAGATTTCCTTAGGAAATCCTACTCCTCATGAGCCTGTTGAGATGTTAATCTTCAACCTGCTTCCTTATTTTGGACTCTAGACAGACACTGTAAAAGCAGACTGGGATACCTTACTTCAAAAGACATTTTCAACACCAGTGGTTGCTTATTGATTCAGTTGTTCATAAATCATTTAGAGATCCTCCTGCTGAACACATTTTTCAGACAGGATCCCTGATGTTACTAAACTGAGTTATACAAGCCCTCCCAGGCAATCCACCCCAACAATAGCTTGTTTGATCAAGTGTCTGCTTTAGATTTTTTTTCTTTCTAGCACGAAACCTTTGTGTGTTTTCAACAGAGTTTAGGTAGAGAATCCTAGATTTTTATTTTGAAGTAAGCATATGTTGCATTCAGCTCTATTTTATTGCAAACACCGAACAAAATCAAGTAATGTTTAAAGGAATGAGGTGGTCTGCAAAAAAACCCCAACGAACACAAAACACTCAGAACTTGGGAAAATCAAGATATGCAACCTTAATTCAGTCATCCGTGCTTCTGAATTATGAAATGCAAGGCTATATGATATGAAATCACAATGCCTACATGCAGGGGGAAGCTGCTGCTTATTGCTTAGTTCTGCCGCTCCTGACTTCTGAATGCTTCAATTTGCAGCATTAGCAATACACGCTTTTTGAAACATGCTGTCTGCAGTTCTCCCCAAACTTGTAAGTTGTCTAGATTTGGATGAATTTTCTAGCTTCTTCATACATTTACTTGATGTAAAACATCAGGCCACTATTGTGAAACAGAGAGTACTAGAATTCTCAATAAAATGGCAAAATATACCATGATAGGAACAATGTATTCTCAACAGAAATTATTCTCTAAAAAAGCTGAATAATTTTCGCTGAAACGTGTTAAAAAAAAAACAACCAAACCAAAAAAAAACCTGAGGCAGATGAGGCAGTCATCAGGCTGTAATGGAAAATGTCAGTCAGAGCAATTAAAGTGTAGAAACCTGTAAGCAACTAAAGCAGAGTCTTATGACAGAAAGGATCTAGGCAGTCTTGGCTGAACATCAGAGCCAGTATCACTTACCTTTATATAGGTCTTATAATCTAAGTAACACATCCTAAAGCAAAGAAATTGTCAGCTACTGTAATGTCGCATACACTTAGGGAAATGGTTACCTAGTTCAAACTGATGAACGTGGAATTAGTTATGGCTATTACCGCAGTATGGACTTAGAGCCACTCAGTTCAATAAATGATCCTGTGATGATTGCAGATGTGGAATGAAGCACGCTGCTGCACAGCTTGTTAGGGCAGGATGTGTAACAGATACTGTGCTGTGTATGTGGGATGAACAACGCTGGATAATAAGAGTGGCTGGACAATGAAAGTTAGCAAAAGGGTAGACAACGAGTGAGAACAGTGAGTTATGGTGATGCTGGAAGTGTCATGGTAATAGCACTACAAAAGAATGGACGGAATTTTTAATGGAAACCTAAAGAATAATACTGAGTTGTGTTTTAATCAGAGGGAGCTTATGCAGTCCACAAGGAGACACTCCGTCTGTTTGATTTGCCAGATTACACCAAAAAAACAGATTCCTTCCTGTGAATGTGTGTAGGTGATGAAAGACTTTATGGTATTGCTCAAGTATCATTTCTGCATATTCTGTCTTACATTATTTTGAAAAATAATTGTTTGCATTTAATTTTGCATTTGAAAAATGCAAAACAAGAGAGAAAGTATCTGGAGAATTTAATTTTTAATCTATATGAATATTGCAAGCAAGTTAAAAGCACTGAAAAGCAATTAAAAGCTGTTACAGGGAAACATTGTTAGATGTGCTGTATCTAAGCTCCCCAAGACACTGAGACCAAAATTATCGTTGTTTCTACACTCACTGTCAAAGAAAAATATGACTCCTGCTCATACCCCTAATCATTTTCTGCTATCTAAGGTGGAAACATGACAGGCCAGTAAGATTTTCAAAAACATTTAGAAAATGAATATAATTGTGGGGAGTTGAAATAAACAAGGCCTTTTCTTCCCGCTGCCTTTACAGAGACAGTTCTCCCTGCTGTGTAATTACCTCTCTACCTAGCACTACACTGTACATTGAAATAAACCTATATATTTAATAATATAAAGGTGTTTCCTTTGTAAGAAGTGATAAATGTTTTATGGCTGAGTACTTTTCAGCACCAAAGTCTAATTTTTAGCATTGCTGTCAGTGTTACATCTTCTTAAAATAGGAACAAAAAGGAATTTTCTTTAAATAGTCTGCTGACTCAAGTTAATTATTAGGCTTTGGAACATCTTTTATCACATAGTAGAGACAACTTACCACCTTTACCAAAACAGTAGCTGTTCCTATCTTACTGTAGGTATTCTCCTGAGTAACAGCATTGTTAAGTTGTATCTGTGCAAGGTGTTAAGTAGTGGTTTATATCATGCTAGTTCGCTTGTTTGGAAAACATAAATACAAGAGAAAATGTCTTTGTCAATACCCATCCAGACAGATGCCATGTTTAGTTGGTTACATCTGTGTGAAGGGAGTGTTGAGATGCTGCCAAACAGAAAAGTGATGTGAAGCAGAATGCAAATCCAGAATTCTCAGAGTGCAGACCAACGTGCTTATCAATGCTAATTATTACTTAACCAACATTCATGTGTCTTTTTTTAATTCCTTATTATCATCTAAATCTAGTAAATCCAAATTAAGGGGAAGGAGAAAATTGAAAAGGCTGTTTTGTAAAACCTACAAATGACAAAAACAAGAAAAATTTTGTGCAACATGTCATTAAAGGATTGTTTGTAAATCTTGTCTTTAAGAAGATTCACTGGTCAGGACAACTTGTACTTGTGACCGTGCAAGTTTACTTCTTTATTTTCTTTTTTTTTTTTCTTTTTTTTTTTTTTCCCCTTTTACTTCTCCTCTTTATTTCTCACAACTTGGAGCATCCTGAGTAAAAAGATTGCAGAGACTGGAAGTGCCATTAGAAGTAGAACTGTGTGTCCCCCTCCACCTCCATAAAAATGTTATTTCAGTGCTTTAAATAATCATTCTTCTTCCTTTGTATCTACACTTTGTAGAGAGCTGGATATTCTGTAATCTGAATTCTCTGTAGCCATCGTTTAAGCAGAAAATATACTCTAAGCATCCAGAATTTTCCTGTTTCTCGATTAATTGCCCAGATTTGAAGTATGTCCCTGACCTACTATAAGGTCTGGATAAACGTGACTTCAAGATTCAGTGCCTAGGGTTTTTTGGTTGGTTTGATTGGTTTGTTTCCTCCCATGAAGTATATATATGAGCCTTGGGTTTGGATTCAGGGTTATATTTCCTGAAATTTTAGCTTTTGAGAATTTTTACATTGTATACAGAAGACTTACATTTCTTTTGTTTGTGAGCCTATGATTTGTGGGTGGGTCTAACAGTTTGACAATTAGGTGATCGAACTGCATTTTTGAGGCTTTAAAAAAAGGAGCCAGACATTGGTCTAAACCACAATCCAGCATTTTATCTTCGTAGAAAATTTTGTCTTCAGCAATTTATTTTGCTAGCTCCTATTGTGTTTAGTTGCAATGCATTTATGAACCTCTATTTGCAGCATGCTATTTTAACTTGATGTGCCAGAATGGGTAAATCTGAGGCTGTACAGGATAATGACAATGTCGTTTTCAAGGCACTCTAAATGATATGGAAGATAACTTGAACAGATATTAGTTTCCCACTGTGCTCAGTTGTTACACAGTAGCTAATTAAAAGGCAGTTGACAAGCACATAAGACAAGCAATGCTTGTTGGAGTCCTTAGCAAGCTGAAAAATAATCTAATAACCCTAGAATTAATTTAGACTCAAATTTTCATTGCAAATGGTTAATAGGCTGATGGTTGAACTGGTGTGCTCAGACACTTCTACATGAAGTAGTACATGACCAGTTTAACTTTTCTCCTATGTAATAAAATTATACAAATCTAAATTATGCACACGTTCCAAAGTTCCTAGACTTCATTAAATACTAGGGGATTAAAAACTTGTATAAATTAATCAATGTGCTATAATCCTAAAAATTATAAAATGAGCCCTTGAGGAAGTAATGTAATACTAGCTTTTTAATTAGTGTGACACCAGAGATTCATTGTTCTATAATGTAAGTCATATGTTTATGAATCGTGTTATCATTTTACAATAGAAAAAAAAACCACAGTAGTTTTACTGTTTGTGGGTAGGTGGTAGGTGCTTATGGATTTTGATCCTGTAACATCTTTATCTTCATCTTCTACTCACACAGGTAAATCAGTGCTAGTGAATATAGTATTGTCTTTACTTTCATGAGTAAGTAGGTATCTTATGAGTCCTGGGCCTATTTTATCAAGATCTCTGTAAATAATCCTTCTGGAAGCCAGAAACCCAGATAGCAATGAAGTGCTAGCACTGCTTAGAATATCAGGTGCAATCTTGGTATGAAAATGTCAATTTGTTTTTTAGAGTAAGCTGGAAGCCAATATTCGGTGCAGTCAGTTTTGAGAAGTGCTTGCTATGCGATTTGACATACTGTATGCTTTCAAGACACAAACGCTTTTTCATATAAAAATATATTTTTTTTAAGTGTTCATTCATATTCTCAGCTCATCTTCATCCTACAGGCTGTTGTCATGATCATTGTTATGGGAATAAAAAGCACTCCCTACTTTTACACAGGACTGGTTCTGATAATGTTAAACATCACTGAATCACTCAAGCTTTTAATTCTGTCATGCCAGACCTGTCAATAAACCAAGTGATGAAATTTGGTGAAGTTAACCTTCAGATGTCAGTGACCATAGGAAGAAAAAAATAGCAGCAAATTTTACTGTTGTTATGAAAACTTAAAACCACTTTAATGTTCCAAAGGTTATTTTAAAAAACACAGTGCAAGTACATGAGCAAATAAAACCCAAACAAACCTACTTTAAATGTCTTGAACAGTATCTATGATGTGAACAGAAAACTGCTATGTGACAAATTAATGGGTAGGAGGGGGATTTTGAAATAAAATTACAATAGACCCTTTCCAGTTTCAATGTAGGTCTCACATTTTGTCGCTGATATAAAGCTGGAGTCCAGACATTCCTCTTAACCTCAAGTGAACCCATATGGGCTGTATTCTGTACCTAGATGACCAAATTGCACCTACTGAATGTTACTTGTATATGTGGGAATGTTTTCTGAGCAATTTTGAGACTGCTTAGGTTTGAGAATGCTTCCTCAGCATATATATTTCACATTAGGGCTTATAATTGTTTAGAGACTGGTGTTGTCTAAATCATATGCTTTGATGTTGTGTGAATTCCAGATTGTAAATTTACCTTAATCTGGTTTAGAGAATTTAATTTCCCAGCAGAGCAAGTGCCTGTGGGCACTGTGCACGGCAGGATCAGTGCAGTGCTGGAAATTTGCACAAACCATATTTAGCAGTGTGATTTAACAGTGCTGGACAGGGAATGTTGCCTGAGATTGCACCTTGTTTCAAAGGGTAAACCAAACCAAAACAACAAAAAAGAGGAAATGCTAACTCCGTCTTTGGCAAGTTTCCCCAACATTGTCTGTTCTCGTGAAAATGAACAAGGAAGATCAGAGACTTGAGCATTTTTCGTATAATTCCTGTGGAGCAACTGGAAGAGAGACAAGTTTCCTATGCAGAACATCATGGCAACAAAGACTGTGGCTCTTTTGTTCCCAGTCTGTATTTTTTAGAAAACTAAAGAAAAAAAAGTTCAATGAAATTTGAATAGTTCAACAGTTTCCGAGTTTTATATGTATTATTTATTGTACCCATCCTCAGCTGGTATAAATAAGCCCACGTACAATGATGCTAACTGTGGATTTGCTCGATTACATCCTCCATCTGGGCAGTGGAGCCATTTCTTTTTTGTCCTTCCCTTTTCTCTTCCTGTTAGAGTATTAAAGTAATTCTGTGTAAGCAAACTATCCCCAGGATATCCAAGAATTCCGTTATGTCTTCTGTTACTATTTACATTTACTGTAAATAACCTTTTTGCATTAATAAAGGAAGACTCATAGTTATGGGAAACATTCACTATGAGCTAATTTCTGATTCTGTCAAATTTCTAGAATTACATCTTGTTAGGAAAGGCAGATACTGCAACATTCTTTCATTTTCAGTAGGAAAAAAAAAATTCCAGTGTTGGTTATATTTTATTCACAGAGGCTAATTTTCATATTAGATATCTTTCATGTTCAAATACTTCAGGGGATAAGCCAACACTAAGTTTTGAACTACAGGACTAGATTTTGAGTATAAAAATACACCTCATCTTATGAAGTGATTGCTAGAAGAGCACTTGAAGGAAACCCAAATTATGATTTTTTTGGTTTTCTGTACTCTAAAATAGCCTCACTACAATTATTTTTATACAAACATGAAACATTGCTTCTAGACTACTAACTTGTATACCATGTTTCAGGTCAATGCATTTTGAAGCAGATGAGGCAGTAATTCATGAAAAATAGCGTTCAGAAAAGAAAAGGTAGGTCAATTGTACAGATACTGTAATGTCTATAATCTGACTTGACTGTGGCTGGATTGTGAAAGGATCAGAGTTGCTCCACAGCTACTTTATATGCTTGTAGGGAAGAGGGAGAATACGACCATAACCAGACCCCAGACTGGACACCCCACCTCTGTACATTTTCTGATTTTTTCTCAGTCTAATTGATAAAATATTTATAGAGCCAATTAAGTATTTTGGGTTTAGTGACATTTCATGGACTCTTTGCACCATTTGCATTTGATTTCCATGAAAACCTGGTAAATTGCTGAAAGATGCACTTAATGAAATGGCAGTCATAAGGGAGAGGTGAAGAATGGTACCACCGCCCATGGGTGGTGGTTTCTGAAAGCTGCACTTCCGAATGCTCGCAACTTCAGACAGTGACAGTTGCCAGGAAACAGAAATGCCAGAATTCCATCTGTCCGGTCCAAATAGGTGGAATTTTAGGTGCTAAAGATGTTCCTTATTGGATTAAGACTAGTGACTGAATGAACAAGTGGCTGAAATGCATTTATAAGAAGGAAGTATGTCTTTCACAATTTCTGAAGAAAAATTGTTTAGTATGAGTAGCTCCTTGGTGTGATGTTTGATTCTCTCAGTTCTAACCAGCTTCCCTGTAACATAGAAGTATTGTAGATGCTTCCATGAGAATTTGAAGTTGTGCTTGTCCTCCAGTCAATGTACTGCCATTTCCTTAACCTCCTTTCCAAGGTCTGCAAACAGGTTTTGACTGTAGCAAAATAGATAAAAAAATGTTGCTGTTATTATTATTATTATCATCATTATAATCATCATTATTATAATTATTATTTTATTTCTGAAATGACTAGTAATACTAAGTGCAGACATGCAGATCTTCTTGGGATAGACATGCTTCACAAACAGATGATTCAGTCATAAGGCACAAGTGTCTGCAATATCCTCTTCCTCCTGTGGGAAATCTGGGTAGGTGAGGCACATCAAGGAGCAGTTTTTGAGTAAGCTCCTTAGATAAAAGGAGGCCTTCTGTTCCTTCTGCCATCAAGCTGCCAGCTAGGGCAACATGTGGTAAAGTTTTGTTGTTCGCATACTTCAAAAACCTGCTTGTAATTCCTCAGTTCGTACGAAGCATTTAGTGAATAATTTGACTCTCTGGCTATAATCCAAGCCAATAATGCTGACCAAATTATTTTGAACATGCAGATGGTAACAAAAGGGCACCAGGTGTTGTTTTATTGTAATAAAGATGTGCAAACCTTTGCATCTCACCAAGTTATTTATCCACATAAATCATCAGGATGCTCAGCTTCCTACACTGGTTTAGTAAATTTTGAATAAGAGGCATCAGCTGTTCTCAGAATGTGCTCTTCTGTATGTGCCACAGATATTTTGCTTTGGGCTTATCTTCCACACTATGACCCATAGAGGCATTCAGTGGATCTTCTTTTTGATTTAAATGATTACTGAGCGATCGGAAGCCCAGATGTTCAGTGGCTTAATTGCTAAGTGTTAGCCTATAAAAAAGACTAGGCAGTTAGTATTTGAAGGGAGGATTTTACTGCATATAAATGTTATTTGGTACATTAAGTGACATTATTTACATCCAATTTCCCCCTCTAAGGTGACAACCTGAGGCAGTAAGTTGCCATGATGATGGAAAAAGCATCTGGTTTCATATAATTCTGTGTCTACCTTTACAGATATGTAGAAACAAAACAAGCAAACATAAGTGGAAAGCAATAGTAAGACAATATTGGTCAGTAGTATAAGAAGTACCCTAATACCCCAGCAGATTAGTGATTGCCAATTAGTGATTGTAGGCTTTGAGGAATGGCTATGCTATATCATCTATAGGAAGGACTTAAAACTCAACGGCCCTTGAACAAAATCAGGATTTGGTGAGATCACAAGAGGGTAATTACCATTTCTTTTGATTGGCACACTGATATATGAAAAAGAACTTGAGCACTTGACATTGATTCAATATCATTCAGAGCTCTGTAGTAACTGGAATATCTTTTTGTAAGAGAAGAAATTAAACTGCTACCTTAAGTAGTTTAAAAATGGGGATGGGGACACTGAGCAGATCAGAAATGGCTAGTGATAGCATAGCTTGTAACTGTTCAATATTCAGATAAAACTTACATCTGCCTCCTTTAATCCCAGTTCCAAGTTTCTGAATCCTCAGGGCTGGCTCATTCAGGAATCAAATACACAAACTGATTTTCTTTTTTCAAATTCCTGTCACCTGTTGGCAACCTGAGCTGGCATTAACTATTCTAAGCAATGATGCAGCTCTCCATGGTAAAAGAAGTGGCCTTCCACTAGGAAATGTGAATGCTCTGTTACCAGAAATAAACCCCTCATTTTATGAAACTCATCTGTGGTGGGCAAGGACCATGGAATCAGCCCCTTTGCATATGTTTGTTATTGTAGTTGATGGTTTATACTGCTAGTGCATGTTACGTTTTTTTTAAGCATGTAAATGCTTGTGCCAATTTCATCAATTTAAATGCCTTTTTTGCAAAATTGCATGGTTCCTGAGTGTATAGAACACCTGCAGACATCATTAATGGTGATCCTTTAGCATATCTTTGTCAGGAAACACACTGTTTCTGCTAAGATTTTATTATGGCAGAAATGACAATCTGAGTAAAACTGTCAGAGGAATGCAAAAGATAGTGCTTTTACCTCTGAAGGATGTGGGCAAAGGGTTAATTATTATCTACAGTATTTTTTACAAACAAGTCATACTGATTGTGAAACACAGTTTAAACTGTAATGATGATTTTACCTTATGAAATTAGAGAGTTTCCTGACTTAGTGCATGGACCAGTAATCCTTTTTTCAGTCTAGATCTACCATAATCACTGTCATTGGGTTTTTTTCCCCCATAGAAAGGAAGGCTGAAAGATGATCCATTACTAGTCACAGCACGTTGCTCTCACTGATTGGAAAGCAGTCACACACCACCAAGCATTTATTCTGTTTACTGAGATGTAACACCAAGAAACAGCAATTCACACCTGCAGTGAAGTTGTTATACTTCCCATTTCTTTTCTTTATTCTATTTTTATCCTTCTTCATTTTTCCTGTTTCATTTTTTTTTTTTTAATCTTCTCTGCCTCTCCTCCCCTCACTTCTATGATGGGTGTCAGTGTCACCCTTGACACTTCCCTTAAACCTGAAATGAAGGATAAATGGTCAGTGGTACTTTCTGAGCTATCAAATGAGCATTACCCTAGCTGTAATTGACTTTTCTGTTGAGCAATCAGTTTAAATGTATCTGCCTAATATATGAAGTATATATACAAATGCATATATATATATATTCATGTATATATAGCTTAGATGCAAATCACATCACGAGCTGTGAAATTTAAGAGAAGAGCTCCCTTCTTATATGGAACCTATTATGTGGTATCATAGTATCCTCCAAAATATGGCATATGACATGGAGTCCAGTGAGGGGCAATAGCATGAACTCATCCTTATGTGTGACTCACTGATTCATTCACAGAATCATCAGATCACAGAACATTTAAGACTGTTTTTGAGAATATCTGTGCTAGACAAGATAAAACATAGCAGAAATACATTGATGTGTTGTAGTGATCTTGGAGCAGTCCTCAGAAAGAAAGAAAGAAAGAGGGCAAGTAAAATAGCCTTTTGAGGCAGCATGAACCTTTGTACAAGGATTCCAGGATTATTTTACTTTGCTTGTAAGAACCATAACCTAAATAAATAAATTTAGTACAGAGATATCCCACCTGCCCCATACTTACAAACCCGCCCCAGAGGTTTAAGAGTACTATTCTTACCTCTACAAACATGACACTTACTAATATAATGTCTCTCAGAGGGACAGGTGGGCATAGCAATGAAACTGCTAAAATGATTTTACTGCAGAAAGAAATGTAGACCTGGGTGGTAAGAAATATTACATTTGAATTGGTCTCAAGTGTTAAATAATGGATATGTGTGTATGTAGGCTATTCAAATGTTTTTGATTTCTTATGCTGAAGATTAAAATTTCCATTAGTATTCCACCTCTTCAGTTTTGCCTGGGGACTGTTAATTATATTTCTGAAATTGCAACCAAATAAAAACTTAACAAAAAAGAAACAACCAGATAACATAAGTAGCTATTTTCCTCTTTCTTCTTCCCTGCAAGCAGTGTGCTGTCCTCTATACAGCCCTGCCCTCAAAACTTAGCTGCATTAATTCCTGCACTCTGCGTCTCCCTGTCGTATTTACTATTAACCAAGAAGATCCCCTTTCAAAGTAATACAAGCACTTTCATCAAAATACCTGATTTCAGGTGACCTGAAATGCTACTGGTGGTAGCAACTGTGATGTTCAGAAAAAAAAAAATAATGGAGATTTTCCTGGATTTCATCTAAACTCCATAAAGTCCTATTCTCAGTGATGAGAGGATTATCTAACTAATGATGAGGTTCTACTCCATAAACCAAGATGCTCAGTTGCTTTTTGGAATATGTTATTGGTATTTCACTTCTAATATTTTCTATTTTTGAAGGTGTTTGAAACCTACTGTTTTTTGCAGTGTATAATTTGCCTGAGCATTATGGGAAGATAGGAGTATGCTGTCGTGGCTGATGCCCAAAATAAAAGGCTTTGTCTATTTTCAGAAATGTATGCTGGTAACAGTACAGGCTGTAGTGGGAACTAGGTCTTGCAATGGGATGTTGGCTGCTTTCTTGTTTATACTGTGCAGTTGCATGAATACTGCATAAACAATGACATTTTTTGTAGTGTTTACTGCAGAATTTGATATAAAAACTTAAGGCATAATGGTTAAGTGTTTTTGTTCTGAGTCTGCTGCAAAGCTGGATCATGACACAGCAACGACTCCACTGTGTGACTGGGGTACCAGTGAATGCTGTTGAATGGCATCTCCCTGCTGTTATACGCAGGCAATGACTACTCAGCTGCCTAGAAGGCTGTAGAGAGCTGTTTCAGTTTCATGGCAGTTGCCATGAGTAAAAATATACATAAAGGTAGTGGACATAAACGTAGACCTCAACGTACTACTGAACTTTCTTTATAGCTCATTTCTGCAATCTTAATAGCAGTAAATTTTGCTGAACTTGAAAATAACTTCCAAGGGCCTACCTCTGCTTCCCTCTTATGAGCTTTAAATTGTGTTTTTATAATTACGCTATAAATTTTAAAGCTATTTCGACTACACCTCTTAATATGCCACAGGTTTTCCACCTGTAATAACTGTTGTTCGATTGTCATAGATCATTTTTTTTGATGTGGTGCATGACAAAAAACTATTAACATGGCAGAAAAATCCTTTGCAAGTGAATGGCATCTCAAGCTGTCTCTATAGGGGCAAAATGCATGTTTCTAGTACAGGCACAAGCAAAAAGGTTTTAATAGTGAAATGATAAAATATCAGTGTAATCTGAGAAATATTGTGAGATTTTTAATTGAGAATATTGATTTCTGATGTATCAGTGAAAGTGTTTGAAGATGTAACATCAATAATTAGCTGTGGTGCTTATGGTGGCTACCATAATGCAACATTGAGGTGGTACCATATGAGTTTTCAGCTACAATATTAACAGTTTCAGGTGTTTTCTGAACAAGGAATCACATGTTGGTTGCCAACAGATATAAATGATAATTCTTTCGCAGCTGTCCTAGTGATCACTGGATATGTAGACAATGTGATGTAAAACTGCCAGTTAATGTGAGGGAATAATATAATTACAAATAGGTAGTTTTTTGAAGTAAATGGCCCTGGCTATGATGGGAATTACCTTGATTTTTGCCCTGTTATATCAAAAATAAGTTAAACTTTTAATCACAACATGCAGAAATTACTCTGTGCCTTTCAAATGCTGTTGCAGGGTTTTGCATTGGTTTGGTACACAGGCTGCTTGTCACTGGCATGTGTTTTATGGTTCAGAAAAGACATGAACCTGTTCAATATGCTTTGATTGCTCTGATTTTCTTTGTAGTTTAAGGAAAGGGTGGGTTGCAGAAATGAAGTTTTCTAATTCTCTGACCATTTTCTTTTATTCTTATTATAAATAAGGTCCTTTGAATTAAGTCTATCAGTTTAGACTTAATGGAATTGGGCTAGTACCAATGGCTGTGGTACAGATAAGGAAGCTGACAGTGGATTTGCAGTTTTTGAGTACTTTAGGGAAGGGAGTTTAGGGACATCTGTGATATATCAAATCCTCCATTTTCAGCATTATAGACAACTAAAGTAATTTGCTGTTACGAATACCTCTGGAGAGTCAATGTGTGTTGCACTGAATTAAATAACTTGAGCTAAGCAAACATAGAAAGACAACCCTAACTTAAAACTTAATTGAACTCTGAACCTGTGGATTCAGGTCTCATGCTTCATTTTACTGAAGTATATTTGTATTTAATCTTTGTTGGGAATGATTACTCTGTATTCAGTGTATCTTTCTTCTGTTTTTCATGCACAGAAGCCCGTGTGGATTTTTAAATTATAATCCACAGCTAGATGTTATGGAAGCCAATTCAGCATAAAGTCATTCTTGTGACGTCTGAGCTTTACTGAGGCAAAGCGTGTTATAAGTGCAACAGAGTCAGCCTTCCACCATGGGGAAAAAAAAAAAGAAAAAAAAAAGAAAAAGTTATATTAATGATTTTTAATATTATGACATTTGGACCACTTTTTATTAACATGTAAAACCAAGGTATAACACTCTAGAGGAAACAATAACTTTTGTCTTTGAGAGCATACACATGCCCTTACTGACTTTGGGTTACTGGCATACACATTTCAAACTGGAAACCTTTTCACAATAAGAATGTTTCATTTGCACATTCAGCTCCTATGAGCCTGTTGCCTTCCCTTTATATCAGTGTAAATAAATAGGCTCAATTTCCTTGAACTGGCCATGTGAGAAGTATTTTTTCTTGGTCATCCTTCTTTTGTAGAGTTCAACTTTTCCTCCAGTTTCAAAAGGCACTTCTTAGAGCCTAGACATTGCAAAGGACTTGGACATTTCTCTTCTTAAAGTCATGGATGCACCCTTTAGAATTAATAGGTTCCAACAGCACAAGGACTAATAAATCTCTCTTCTGTTGAGAGTGCTCCATTTAGCATTCAGACCCATTTACAGTGTATCACTCTTGCAGGAACATCAACGTTGATAGTTACTCCTACTAAGGACGCTCATGCCGTGTCCCTTGGTCCTTATACACTGTCTTTCTTATTTCTGCTGATATTCTTCCCTAAAGAGAATTCCAGTGGTGATTGGATTGGTTTTATTTGCCCCCAGACTGGTAACCTAGTGCCCATTTGAACTGACAGTGTTACCTTACTCTCTTTATGGACTTCTCACACTCACCTAGATTGTTAAGAATCCACCCACCTCACTCAGTAACCCTAAAGCGAATCTACTAGGTGAGGATGATGTTGTATCAAAAAGTAAGGCTCTGAGGGAGCAGAGGAGAAATTTCATCATGCATCACTTAATTTTTGAATCAATATGAATCTGACTGCATGGAAGACTCCAGATCCTAGTTCCAGGATATTGCAAGGGATACTACTTCAGGCTGGATTATACATCTTGAAGTGCTATGGAAGATCTTTTTTTCTCCCCCAGTAACATCTGGTTTGTCATCAAGTGTATACATACAAGAATGAGCTATCAGGAAAGGGCAGTCTCTGTCCTAATCCCAAGCGTAGCTGTGGGATGGTAGGAGCAACTACTCTTCCAGTCAGTGCCCTGAAAAAAACCTGCAGACATCTGCTTTCCACGTTCAAGTCAACTTGGGTCCTACATCAAACAGTGCAAGAGTCATTCTGTCCTAAACCTAAGTCCAGACTTGAACTGGGAAGCGGAGAGACCACCTCCGTGAGGCTGGTGATGGTCTCCATCCGTTTCAGAGCATGGCTGTGTGGTCATGCAGCACTGGGGCAGGGCTGGCAGCGTGAGCCTGGCAGTTGCTTGCCGTGGGGCAGCTCCAGCAGGTGCAGCCACTGACGTGCCCCTTTGGACCATGGCATAAGTGCTTTTTTCTGCACAGGGAGGTGTATTGCCAATGCACACTAATTACTTGCAGACAGCCTCTAAGGTAGCTGTTTATTAAATGCTGTAAGTTAGATCCGTGCAGTGTCAGAAATGCCTCTTTTTGCATATTTAGTTGTCAGCGCTTGTTCATTATCAGCGTGCATTGTATTCCCGTCTTCAGTTAGATGGATGAATAATTTCTAATCTGTGTGTTTGGACCAAGAAGTTTAAATTTGAGCTTCACTATAAGTTTATAGTCTTTTAAATTCCTTCCAAGCTACATTTGGCCTCAACTGCACAGTGTATTTACTGAGACAAAAACAAAAGGATGATAATTTTCACTAGAGCACACCTGCAATAATGGCTCACAGCATTTAATTTTTCCCTTGGTTTCTAGTAGACTTTGTTTTGACACCTGCAAACAACCTTTTCCAAATCAAAGAGAGCTTTTTCTCTCCATGTCATTCTGCCACCCAAGTTGAGCTGACAAAGTCCAACTAAGAAACAGAGCAATTATAAACACAGTTTCCTCTGGTGCTTGTGCTGTTTTTAGCTTTGCTGCTCTCCCAAGGAGAAACCTGTGTCTAATGTTTCCAGCTTAGCATACGAAATTAATAAAACCTGACAATTAAGCTAAGCAACATAAAATACAAGTAAGGAATCCTTTCTGATGTGATTGGACTTGAAAATATTAAATTGGCTCCTTATTCTTAAACTTTCTTTTTTAACACTGTGATCATAACATGTGGATCTGGAATGATAAATGATAATTGGCTTTAGGCAGCCCTTTCTCACAGAGACAAAAGAACAGTTGTTATTGCTGTATTTCTTTCAATAAATACATTTGTAAGCTGGAACTCAGCTAGGCTGCCCTGAAAAGAGGCACGCTTTCGTGAGAAACATAAAAGAGATCAAATTTATAAGTGGGTATGCAGACCAAGGAAAAGGTCTTTTTATATTAAAAAGTATTATCTGTGCTCATATAATGCCAAGGAATACCTCACCAGGAAAAATATCGTCTGAAGTTAATCCTGTAACGTTTTGTAGAAAACAGTGGATTTAGCATAGACGTAAATCAGGTCCTGATTCAGCCTATAGATGGTTTGGGGTTTAATATCCCGTATTCCTATGAGGTTGTCTAATACTACTTGGGCTCACTTTTGGATTTCAAGACTTACACTGCAATATTTCCAATTGTTAGCTTGCTTTCAGTATGTCTTGCTGGGAAAGATTTACTTTGTTTTCGATGTTTTGATCATTAAACCTCATCAGCCAACTTCCTTCATTGTTACTTGAAGTGTTGAATATGTCATACAGTGATATTCTCCAAGATTATGGATCACTCAGAAGTAAAAAGCTTTATTTAAGGATAAATATATTTCTTTGTTGTGTTGCTTTTCTTTGAATAACCGAGAATAATAAGAATGCAGTTGTAGATGTGTTTGGGGTTTTTTTGTATGTGCTTTTGTTTGTTTTGTAGAATATTCTATTGATATTGCAAACAGAATTTCAACTATTCTCTAGAATTTCAGGGATTTATTCCATAATTCCTAGATGATCCCATTGGATGCAGTGCAGTTTAGATAGTACCAAACTTTGAAATGGGTACGTGATCATTCACCATGCTGTTTGGGATTATTGTATTTCCAGATTATTTATTATATTTGTTGCTGAATTGCTGCAATGGGAAGGAAAAGGAAGATATGGGATACCATTTTTTACAAGATGCTTTCCTTAGAGTAATATTGAAAAATGATGGCAACCTTCCATTATTCCAATTAACTAATTTTATTCATGGCTTGTCTCCTTGTAGCAAGAGATAAAAGCAAGTATGAATTGCCTTTAGGAAATTGCTATCATTTGTTTGAAAAGGAAGGGGTTGCTCTAAAGGATTACAAGTTCATAGTGTAATTTATTGACTAAATACCTATTTGAACAAGGGCTATAAGAGACTGCAGAAGAACCTTTGGAGTATCTTTTAAGATTGACTGTGAGTCTTAATGAAGTCAACGTCCCTTGCCCTTGGCCTGTATTTCTATTGACATCAGTAGTCATTAAATGAGTCCCATGATGACAAGCACTTGCTGTAACAACAGCTTTCCTAAACTCTTGTGAGTAGTATTTTACTAAAGGAATACGCTCAGCTGATTATGGACCTGTCCTAAGCATTTTGGAGGCCCTGCACACAGTGCTGTTCAGTGCCTCCGCACTCCCAGAGACTCAATGCATGAGTCATGGACCTTCACTTCAAGTTTTATTTCAACATGTTTCTCAGCCAAGAGTGGTCAGAATCTGGAGAATGGGTTGGTTCCTCTTCAAATCAAAATAAAGTTGCGTCTTTTTATGCAACCCATAGGATTTGATTGCGTAATATAGGAAATGCCCTATCACATTCATGTCCTATGTCTTCTGGCAGAGTTCAGTCTGGCCAGTGGATCTTGGATGGTTCTGAAGGCATCACTGAGCATGAGGAAGCAGAGGGACAGCAAGAACTGGGCTGACAACAGAAAAGGTTTTGTGCCTTCCAGTTTTTGTGGTGTTTGTAAATAAGTTTTGGTGATTTTGTTCATTTTGTGTACTTGCATCACTCTTTGGTAAAGCACAAAACACAAAATGCATAGTAAAACCCAACCAACTTTCACATTAAATGACTAAAGAACAAAAATAATAACAAAACCATAGAGAATTATTGTATGAACACTTGAACCACACATTTATAAGTACTGCATAAATATTTATTTGAGATGATTACTAAAGGAAGGGAAGAAAAACCTCAAATGCTTGGTAAAGCTTGAATCATGATAAACAGATTGCTTACCTCTAACCATGTGTGTGCTTGAATGTAAAGGCCAAGGCCAAATAAGCAAACCTGAAACTACTATCACCTGGCACGCTCAGCTTGAATTTATTTGTGAGTCGGCAGACCTACAGTTAGTATGAAATAAAGGAGACAACAAGATTGGTAAGTAATTGAAGACAGAAAATCAAGTTAACTGTCCTGGGTTAGTCTAATTGATAGTTGTTTTATTTTTAAGGTAACTGCCATGTTTTGTCTTAATGCACTCATTGCACATGAATATAGAATGGTGATTGCTGGTTAAGGTATTAAGAAAAGGGCCATTTGGCTTATCCAGAGTCTTTGAAGTAAGCACAAATGTTAACTTTCTGATTTTAAAAAGAGCATAGAATTTCTTTTGCCTGAATATTACATCATGCTGTTCCTCAAAACACAATTTTTCAATATTTTTTTCCTTGTAAACTATCATAATGAACTTGTACAATGTTAGGAATAATATCTTGCTTCATGATGTCATTTATTAGAATAAGTTTAATAGCTGCCAATGATCATAACATGCTTATTTTTGACTACTGGGACCCTACCTGTTTTGAATACTCAGGACCTAAATGAAAGATTATGTTGTACATTACAGTGTGTGAGTCTTTTTACACATAGGATGTGCTAGGAATCTTTATTTTGTTAGTCTTTTTTTGCTTTGGTTTGGTTTTGTTTTAATAAGGCACCTTTCATTGATGGAAAGTAGTTTTTTCAGAAATATGAAAAATACAGTTTTTCTTCTCTTTTATTCTTCTGGTATTGAATATTCCTAATAAGATTGGCTTTGTTCCTGAGTGGCAGACTGATGATTAACCATATTCTGCACACCCTGGTTCTGTTAATGTCCATGCTGCAATTTGGCCAGTGTTCTCTTTTATTCTTAAAAAAAAAAAAAAAAAAAAAAAAAAAAAATAGGTGGGTTTATTTTAAATGGTACAGATACTCCGCAGCTAAAGGTGATACCTGTGACCCTGTTGTTCCTACACTATGTACAGTACATTTTTTTCCCAACCTCTGTGTTGAATTTTTGTGTGTACTGAAAAGCAAGCCTACTGTCAAATCTTTATTTCCTGTTTATTCTACTGAATCTGAGAGCTTTTACATAAAGCAGCACTTTAAGTGCCTATAGAGATTGTGCCTGCACGTACTGTGTACATTAAAGTCTTCCAAGTGGGGTGGGAGCGGGAGGGTGTGAGCTTCAGGAACTGCACTTTGGTTACCCCACATCCTTCTCTTTAATACTGTCCATTTCCACTCAGAAGCAATGTTCATCTTTGCTAAAGGGTTCCTAGGTAAAACATTTGCATATTAGAAGTAATATGCTTATGGTAGCTTTTTAGTAAAGCTACAAAACGCTGACAAAATAAGAGCATCTCCTTTGTAATGCTGATCTGCAACATTACTCAAAATGTTAAATGTTTCACAGTACTGTGTAGGTGCGTTATGATAAGTGCGGCACAGCATAACAACTACCTTTTCTGTCTGGCTAATCCCAGCTCCCCAGTGTCAAGGTAAAATAGTGTTTACTATGGATAATTCTTATAAAGAAAAGGTTGTTAGTTTTTCTCAATTGCTAGTGATTTGGTAGAGAAATATGTTATGGTAGGGAGGGCTGAAATTGGTAAGAGTGAATAAAGGAGATTAATCATGTATAAGTAGACACCTACTTGAACTGGATTTTTGGATAACTGGGTACTGGATAGTTTCTAGCTCCCGCTTAGGCAGGCAAATGCAGATTTCTAAACTTCAATTGAGAAAAGTTGCTGGAAGCTCAAAACCTGTTTTCTTCATAGCTGAATTGGAGCTGAACTTCTAAAAATGTGGCTGCTTATTTAGCATCTGAATGGATTTTTTAAATCTGTTCTTGTACTTTTGATTTTAAAATACAGACTAATAATAATAGGAATAGCCTTTTAAAGCTGCATATTATAACGTTGCAACACTGAATTTTTTTGTGATACTAAAGGAAAATGTTGAGAAGGTGGTAATCTGTACTTTCTCAAAAGACCTCTGTCATGTTAGACTGCTTTTATAAACCTGTGCCAGAACTGATCATTACCAGCTGTCTTAGAGCTGACAACTTGCTTTAGGTGTACTTCTAAGATACTCTTAGCTCATCTTGTTTGAGGTCAGCTTATATGTTCAAACTAGTATGTGCTTATTGGCCCAACTTTTATTGATTTATGTTTAGTTTTAATTAACATAATGTCATATGTTCAAAGATCTGTAGGCATGATCTATGGTTATAATTTTTTTTTTTTTTTTTTCTCAAGAAGAAAGATGTCAGTGTGGAGCTAGTGCACAGACCTAAGAGCTGTTGTGTGTCCTTCATAATGGAGGTTAGCCCTTTAGCGCACAGGTTTGAAATCCTTTTCAGAAGAGTTGACAAAATGGGCTCTCTGAGGCACTTGAAAGATTCCAGTATCTTTTTATCTGAAACAAGGACATAAAAAGCAGCTGGGAATAAAATATAGCTGAACAGATGAGATACACAGTCTGCTTTCTTCTAAGTGAAAATAGAGATTGCTGTTCATTTTGAGACTATATGATGCAATAAGAGTTCACTTCCAGTGTAACTATACCTTATACTCCAGAAGCGTTACAATGATGAGAACGTTGCAGTTACTCACCTACTTTGCCAGCCTTATTCCAAGATGTGTCAAGGGAAAGAGCAGATGTGTGTGCTAGGATATTATTTAGATTAATTTTTAGTGATGATCAGGATTTTCTTATGTAGTAGACCTTATGTCATAAAAATTGCAAATGAGAACACAAATCAACCCTGCAAAGATCGTAGTAAAAACATCAACTAAAAATTCCAGGAAGTATAAATTTTTAAACTGTTTCACTAAACTACCAATGTGTTAGGCTTAGCAGATGTCTTCCTTCCAGTTTTTATAAACATTTACGTTTCTAGCAAGGCAGGTGAACGCTTAGCATTAGTGAGTTTTCTGTACTTACAGCCATAAATTATTTGTGATTCATGTAAGTATCTTTATATGCCAAGAAATGCTGCCAAGTGAACACTGGTCAGCTATTTAGAAACACCTAGTGTGAAAACAGACTTCTTTAAAGTGGTTTTCTTTTTTTTTGTTGTTTGGGTTTGATGGGTTTTTTTATGCTTCTCTCATATGACCCGAGTTGCTAAATCTTCTCCTCCTTGGCAAGGAATACTGTCTTTGACACCTGTCTTAAATTTACCTTTCATAGATAGCTGTTAGACAAATTTCATTTTGTGAAATCACAAACTGTCTTCACTTCCCTGAGTCATCCCTGAAATAACCAAATTTAGGTCCAGCCTTTCCTCCAGCTTTGATTGCTGTTAAGGCTCCATGTGGCCCTGCTGCTCGCTCCCTGCTTTTTCCAGGTATGTTTCCCACAAGAGGGTGGGCTAAGGAGCTGGATATCTCAGCAGCAAGTAGGCACACTCTTTCTCCCAGCAGAACCTGGGAATCCCAATGTGCCAGAAAGGTAACGTGTTTTAAGAGGCAAAGGTCAGTATTTTTCAAATGTCTTTTTTCTTTAAAAGTGTGTTGCAAAGTACATGGCTTTCTCACCATTTTTAAGTACCGTGGTTTTGTGGTTGCAGAAGAATAAAACATGCCAGTGAGTAACATTGCAGAAATTAAGAAAATTCCAGAGAACAGAAGACTTCAGAGAAGTAAATCGTGAAACATATGCACCCAGTTTTGAGAAAGTGTGATTCATAACTTCTAGCTGCACTTTCCATTTGTTCATCATTTTGCTGTTCTAGTTTTGATTCAGAAACCAGCTCTTGAGCAAGAATCTGAATTTAACTTTAAAAGTCTCTGGGTTGTAAAAGTGATGGTATTATGTATATATAAAGTTACATATTTTAGTCTTTGTCTGTGTAACAGACTACCACCCAGAAACATCTGAAATGACAGCAGACAGCTTTATTTTTCCAGTAAGCCATAAAAATGACTAAACAGCAGAACAGTTAATGTTACAAGTTGCAGTTAGGTATTGTGCTACTAAGTGGAGAACACGGCAATAACTTCAGGATGTCCAACTTATCTATCAAGTGTATACTTTTATGCACTTCTATACTCTTTTATATAGTTTCTTGCTTTAATATTTTTCTGCAAGATACTTCACATCATACTGTGATGAAATTCCTTTCAAGGAAATTCTGACAGCATAATGAAGAACACTGTTTGTACATTACTTAATGATACATTTCTTCAGCTTAAACCGAACAATTGTATTTTACAGTTTCCTAGCTGAGAATATACAAAAAGGAGAATATTTTTTGTTACAAAACCCAGCTTGTATGTTTCTCAACTACACACATCCTTGAGGGCAAAACTGAAATTACTTGAGCTTAGTTTTAAAACTGCAGACTACAAACAAGAGTAAAGAGTTTATGTGGGGAGTAAGAGGTTCACAATGTGGTATCATAATTCAAAATATCTTGGTGCATAATTGCTGGCCTAGATGCTCACTGCATGATTGATGACTCTGAATGCATACAAACATGGTTAGCATTCCTCAAAGTCCATTTACAATGCCATGATAAAATGAATGGTGCACAAAATCAAACACCATTTGTTGCACTTAAAAATTAATGAGGGACAGGGGAGGTGCAGTAGTGAGTTTGGGTTTATTTCAACCATCCTCCATATCATTATCTCAAACCTTTCTACTCTTGGAATCTGTCTGTCTATAGCTATCATAAAAACCTAAAAGAAAATGGCACCTTCCTTCACACTATTAAAGTCTAACAAATGTGAGATTGAAATCTGTTTGGTTTAATGAATGTTTTAATTAAGTTGGTTTTGAAGTTTTATTGATGAAATTAGATTAGAGAGATCATTTCTTGGAGAAAAGTGGATTGCTGAGGCAACAGAGGAGAGTAATGAAGTGAGTTTCTGCAATTTCATTAACAGTCCCCTTGATATAAAAAAAAAAATAAATATACAAATGTTGTTTAAATATCACAGTTCTTTTTCTAATGAACACTCAAACAAAAACAAGTATGTTCTATATTCTCTTCACATTCAATTGTAGTTCTTTCAAATGGCAACAGAGAGACATGGAAACATCATATTTGTCTCTTCTTCCAAGTGGAGAGCCCACCGTTGCTTACCAAGAAGCTCCAGCATGTGTAGACCACACAAGGTCGTCCATCTCTGTGTTTATCTAGACCAAAAGATTGCTTTCTGAAAATCCTGAAGACATACAACTGCAGAGGTACGCTCACCATTTCTAATTTTCTTAGGGCACTCTGACATTATCACTTGCTGGGCTGAAAGTTGGAAGTGTGCAGTTTGGCAAGATGAGAAAAGACAGATCTATCCATGCTGCAAAGTTCGTGACAGGTTTTTCTCAAGTTTTTGATGGTTTGAGTTGGTTTTTCTTGTTCTGTACCAGTTCTTCCATGTCTGTGCAATTCCCATTAATAGTTGTGAGTGATTTGTGTGTCTAATTCTTCATGCTGAGTATTGAAAATCTACCCTAAAGCTATGAAAAAATAATGGAAAAAGTATGTATAATTGAAAATAGTCTTAATCACTGGAATGTTGAAATCCACATGGCTTGGAAGACTTGAAAGATTTCTTGTTTTAGAAAAGTTGAATCGAAAAGTGCTGTCATTTTCTTTAAATACATTCTTTTGAATAAAACATCCGTTCCTGGCGCCAGCAGCAAGCTTCTAAACATGTTCAAGATGACATGATTGATAACAAGGATGCTCTTCTCAAGATGTTTCTAATTTCATCTCTCTGTTTCAAGAATGTTAAACTTCCAACATGATATATGATATAATAACAAATATTTAAACCAAAGATTAATATTTTTCTTAAGACTATACAGTAACAGGAACTGAATAGAAATCTGAAAGCTAGTTGCTGACTCTAGATGTGGGTAAACTCTAGAAGCTACTGTCAGAGTACAAATTATTTCCCACTTAATACTCCAATGGTAGGCACATTTCCAACTTCAATAAATGAATTTATCCATTTAAGCAGGGTCTTTCCAGTTTGACTATAGCAGCACATAATTTCAGGTCTTAGTGGATTTATTAAATTTATTTTGGTATGATAGTCCCTGTAATTTTCACCTGATCTGAGGAAGATACCTTTCTTTTTCTTGGATGTTAGTCAAACCTAGTTGCTATCAGAAAACTAGAATCAAATAGAGTTTGGAGTCTCTACCTCCAAACCTCAAAGTAATAAAGGTTGGCTTTCATGGCTTCTTTGTAAGTCTGTACCCCAGAGTTTCCAGTTTTTGAAACTTTTAATGTCCAGCAGCTAATTTGATATGAGATTCCTCCTCCAGTTCCAAAACTTTCTGTCATAGCTGAAGAGATGGCCAATGACAATCACGTTGTCTGGGTCAGCAGTGATCCATTTCTATGCATAGATAGCCTGTACCCAGGAAGAGTGTCAGATTTGTCAAAGCAAGAAGGAACGCCATGGCCTGTCGAGACAAAGGGTAGCCTGAAGCAGTTTAGCCTAGATATGGGAGACAGACCAAAACTTATTTTCTTATATGGAGTCAGAATCATCTTGAAATACGAAGAGTGTATTTGATCTTTTCATAAAGGTGTCTGGACCAGACCAACTCCCAAGGTTCTTTGCTGTTCCCAGTAAAGTGTTGGGGTTTTTGTTTTTCCATCTGAAAAAGGTGATCTCTCAGAGGGTTAAGCGGATACACGTTTGAAGGTCAATGTCATATCTCATCTAGTGCTTGCCAGCTGGCAGTCTCCACCTGTGAATCTCTGAATTAACATCATGGTTTTAAAACAATTAAATTTCAGGAACAATATGTGGCTCATTAATGATAGCAGAACTTGGTATGGGAAAGGACTTTCTTCCCAATTTTAATTTAAAATGCGTCAAACTACATGACATGGTGTATTATGATTGTATATTGATGCCAGACAATGACATTACTGTAAATAGTATTAGCTGGCTGGCTTAGGGAAACCCAAGAAAATTTACAGTTGATGCATTAAGTTATAGCTCAGATTCCAGCTTCAAGTTACATCCTTGGCAGAAGACACAGCTAAATAAGGAGAGTGAAATGGAAGCAGTACCTTGGATATTTAGCAAGTTCCAGTTGGTGTCATACCCTGAAAGCTTCCTATTGACGCCTTGTAGAAGACTTTCTATAGTACCTCTAGACCTCCTCACTTGTCTTCAGGAAAAGGAAAATAAGCCTTTTGGGTCAATCACAAACCAAATTCCTTGCACCTTTTCAGTTCAGTGAAAAAATACCTCCAAGGGGAAGAAATTGTTAAGCAGTAATAATGACCCCTCTGTGAAAGTCATATGCAGAACTAGAAAGATGGGTAGGCCAGCTGTTGCTCTGACTTTTAGGGAAAGGGCCAAGTGGGTTATTTCTATGTGATTCACTTACTGAGCTATACATGGAAGCCGGCCTCAGTTTACTGAAGTACAGCCTGCTGGGCCCAGGCTTCTACAGAAAGTTGTCTTTTTTTTAAAAATAAACCCCATATTTTTCCAATCCTCCATTCCAGTTGTTGAGATTAAACCTCCTAAAATTATCTTCCTGCTCATAAAGCCCATAAACAAAATACAAAATCTGACTAGAAATAACCCAAGCCACTCTTTTGGAAAAAAAGAAAACAAAATTGAAGAAAATGGCTTCTATATTTATCAAACCAACCTGTAGAACTGTATTAATAATGTAAGAGTATACATTAATAGATAGCTTTATAGATATGTGAAAATATCACTATCTATATGACTCAGACTAATAACTGACAAGAAAGGAAATTCAGAAATAGGAGAAACAGCATCTGACACTGTACAAAAATATAGTATGCTATTCAACTTAAATAGGCTTTTTATTTAAATAATCTTCTCTAACCAGCTGCAAGTGACCTGCAAGTATTTGAATAGACAAAAGATAGAGTACAATCATTGTCCTAGGAAGTCAGTAATTAAAAACAAGAGGATCAAGTAGAAAGTCATAGTTTAGGCTTTGCTGCTGTATATACCAGTACAGCTTCTGGTCTCCGTGTCGTAAGTCCCTTCTCATTCCTGGAATCCACCAGCAATGGGTGGCTGATGAGCGAAATGTCAGATGGGTGTGGGGAATGCAGATGTGTTCTTCCCTCTCCCTTTACCACTCAACAGTCTAAATAAAGAGTTTCAGAGGAAGCAAAGAACCACAATCTGCATAATACTTGGCTTCTTCACACTTTTAGGTAATATTTGTAGAATTGCCAGAATGCTAGGGGAGAAATAATAGAAAAATACTACATGTATATCTATAGTTATTATAATTATTAAGAATAATTATTAGGAATCTGATTATTATTTTTTATAAATCCCATGGTTCTAAAGAAGAAAATGATTTGTCTTAGATAGCTGGAGACTAGATAAATCTAGAGAGTTTGGACTTCTGGCAGAGCTCAGTGGTACAAAAACCATCCTCTAATTCATCACCTAGATGACTTAAATTGTGCATCATAGAAGATTCAGATTTGATGTTATCTTTATTTCTCAAGGGGAACGATATCTTGTGGCTGCAACAGGGCAGCTCCACAGAACATAGTCCCCTTGCAGGTTCAAAAAAGTGCTTGCTAGACCTCACACCCAGGGTGATTGCTGAAGTAGCTCACTGTTGAAAAGGGGATTAACAAATGATATGCGCTTCATGTGGTACATCCCTGTGGCAGGGAGCGTGCGGTGCTGTGATCTGACCGTTGGAAAAATCTTTGAGCATCATCAGCCCATAGCTCATGAAACCTGCCCACGCTGGCTCAGGCTGAACTCCTCCTGCAATGGGGAGGGTGGGCCAGGGGTGTGTGAGAGGACAAGCTTACTCTGCCCAAGGCTGGGGCATCCCTGGGAGGCATTGTGCATAATTCATCTGTCAGTTAACTACAGTTACTGACAACAACCTTCATTTTCAACTACCTTGATAATATGTTACCAAAATCCCAGAAGGTTTAGCCAGAGTTCCTTTTCAAGACAATTGCAGCTGTTTAAATAATTAAATTTAATTTGCTTTGCCATGATACCAATTTGTTGTTTGTTTTCATTGAGGTTTTAGCTTAGAAGCCTTTATAGATTTCATCTGCTATTATCTGAAATGTAGAATTGTGGCACTCAAAATGACTTTAGAAAGGCTGTTTGTGAATTCATCTGGGAAAATTTCACTGCACCAAAGCTATGGCTCCATTCTTTTCTCATTACAACACCTCTTTTTCCTGAAATATGGCAAAATATTATTAAACCATGAAATGTGCTCGTTATTCATTTGCAATAGTGAATTTTCTTGGGACTTCCACCGTCTTTCTTGTATCTCAGTATGATAAAAAAAATCACAGAATCTTGGCCTGAAAAAAAAACAACCATCCTTAATTTTCTGGTGTATATTTCCAAGTACATAATGTTGGGTTTTTTTCTGCTGTCCCTCTGTAAAGGCAACCTTGTAGTCATGGATTCCCACATGAAACACAACTATGACCACTTTTAAACGAGTAATTTAAGTTAAGGTAAAATTCAGATTCAAATCTAACTTTCTAGGGAAAGCATCTGGAGATACTATTAATTTGTGCTTTCTCTGAGGAAAAGATTCTCTTTTAAGTCCATTCTTTAAAATACATCTTTACTCAGCTGCGGATCTTCTTCTGTCTAGCTCATGGCCATTACTCTTGGATTTTTGGACTTTTCACCTCTAACCACCTCAAACAGTTCCTCACTATCCTTGTTTTGTTGTTATATTTACATTCCACTGATATATCTCCTCTGTGCAGTATCATTTTCCACTACCCACTTCTTCAAATGTGATGGCCTCAGATCCTTAGCTTGTGTAAATTAGATTAGCTCTCCTCTGGCTAGGAGTAAATCAATGGGACTGCCACTGATTTACACCAGCTCAGGATCTATCCTGGTGCTTTTAATCATTTTTATAGCGCCTCTCCAAGTAATCAATGGCATGTCTGTACTGTACTGAACTGTGGACTGAGTTCCAGCCTTAGGAGGAATTCTGGTCTTGGTTATGTTGATTGAATTTCATTTAAAGTGAGAGTCCCACATGTGTACCTAAGGGCACAACTTGGACTTTCCTCACTTGAATACAGAAGAGTAATCATCCTTCTAAACAGAAAGATATATCTCTGTGTGTTCTTTTTAGATGCTGGCTGTCAGGAGTGTTCGTTACTGTTCTCTTAGAATCCACTTAGCCAAAGAAAAGAATTAGGACAAAGTAGATAAATAGAATGAAAGATGGATTCACAACAGGAAGAAAGGTAAGAGTTAACTGGGTTTTAATTACTGCCAGATTGCATCTAGTTTTCAAGTGCTTTCTGGGGGAGGATACTCAGATTTCCCATCTCCAGCTGGGTTTGGGTTTCCAAATCTCTGTCAAACTAAGCCTGTTTCCTTGGTAACTATCTCACTCTCCCACCTATGTATAAGGACAATTCTTTCTGCTGAGCCGTGATGGTGGAGACAAAAGAGAAGGAATAAGGTGAGTCTACTGCACACGAACCCTCTGCACAAATTCCAAGTGGTTGGGTGTCTGTGGGTTCTGTAAGGGTTACATCAATTAGGTGAGAAGAGGAAAAAGACACTGCATACAACATGCTTTCCTCCAGATTTGATCCGCTCCATCGTGGTGAAGTTTGACATATAAAGAGTTGCAATGGTAAATGAAAAATATGTCTTACATATGTGGATGCTCAGGAGGTTGGGTTTTTTTGTCTTCTCAAGACATTTTCCTTTCCCCTGTGATTGCACTTGAGTAACTCCTAAATCTATACCTAGAATCAGTTGTTGGTTTGAGATCAGTGGCCAAGTTCAAGATCCTTGGAAAATGTGACTGTGAGACCAAAATTATAATTTAGAACTAATATTACATCGTTGCTTTCTTCTTCATTGTGCTAAAAAATAAGGATTTGTCAAGGCTTTGAGAGTTGTCCATCAAGATTTTTCTACATTTTGGCTTTGGTTTTTATACAAATTTGAGGCCATTGGAATCTGTCCATCTCAGTAGAAATTATGATTTTATTTCTCCTGAGCTGTGACAAATTTTAAATTTTGCTGTGAAGACGTTCTTTATCTCTTATGTTGAAGTTCTGTTTTAATGGATATATTTGTCATATATGGTTATATATATGATACACACTGAGTCTTAATGGCTTTTTAATCAGCCTGATAATTCAATCCCCTTATACAACCTCCTTCCTTAGTTTACATTACATAAAGAGCTGACACTTCAATTATATTTTTTTAAAATACTAATAGACTGGTCAAACATGAGGAAAGCTGAAAACTAATTCTCTGATTCCTTGTCCCAGTTATTCCTCTTTCAACAAAACGGTTTCCTCATTTACTGAATTGTTCTTCTGTTACTTTTTTAAATATAAAACCATAGTTACAGTGATACTGTTACAGATACTACATCAGTTATTTCTTTTAATTGCTTTATCCACCCGGTAGTCCATCTGTTTTCATATATCTTTCTACAGTTTTGATCTTTAGTTGATGGACATGTTTCATACAGTATAAGATAGAAAGTGAGCTTCTACTCATACGTCTCCCAACTGGAGACGGTCATTTCCTGTAGTTTTTAGACTATTTCTAAGAGCTTGAGTCAAGGCCAGTGTACTGATGACGGGGTCGTCAGCATTTTCAGGGCTCTATGGGAGGCTCAGTTTAGTCTCTGCTGTGGAGAAACATGGCTACACAAACCTAATGAGACAATTGTTAACGAGGTTGGGCATTGGAGGTTGGATATTCAAAGGTCAGCCTTAAAACTTGCAACTCCTTTTTTCTAAGGTGATCTAAGTGTTATATGTATGGACTGAGACAACCTGTAATCCAAAGAAATATGCAGAGAGTAAACGGGACACTAATGATACCTCTAGTAAGCACATGGTGTTTACTTTGACTTTTATAAAGAGGTAATTTGCAAGACTGGAGATAATCCCACTATACTTTATAATTTAAATGTCACTCAGAATGTATGCTGACATGCAACTGATTAACAGCAAACTTTGGTGGCAAATTAATTAGTATTTAATCCAGAGGCTCTATTAAGATGTGATGTGATAAAAATACCTTTTTTTTTCCTAGTAGTCATTCAATTAAAATGCACAAATGATCTCGACCATCTTTTGAGTTTCACATATTTTATTTAAAAGCCTAATAATCATGTCTCACTTACATGAAAGTTGGCACATACACAACAAACTCCTCAAATACAGCCTGGATTAATGTGAAGTGCTTATGATAAAAGAGCAATTGTACATTTTTTGAAGAAAAACTAATGCCAATAAATATGGCTTAGATGAGTCTGTTGATTTTAGCATCTTTTGTATACTGTTTATGTTCCTTACTCTTCCTTTTTTTTTTTTGCTATGTGCACTGTGTGTAGTTTTTAGACTGTCATTTATCTTTCAGCACCTCTTTGTTTCTTTTCAGAAATCAATGGCTTAAAAGAATGTGACGTTAAAAAAAAGATTTTTGTGCTTCTAGATGGAATTCTGTGTAAATAATTTATCTTTTTGCAGCTGTTTTCTGTTCTTTCCTCAACATCCTTCCATCTAATTCATTCTTACTGGAGCCCATAATGATATTCTCTTTTGCAGATAAGAGTTATTCTGCTTCAAGCTCTCTGTTAGAACAGTTGTGCCTTTACAGTAAGAATACTAATGCAGAGTTCTTGTGACAATGGCCACTGTTCGGCAAGAAAGAGCCCAAAATTTATTTGGGGGAGGAGGGAAGCCATAGGCTGTAGGTGATAGACTTCAATAAGATATAGCTTTATGTGTGACTTTCTTTAAATTAGTAGAATATTTATTTCTCTCTCTCTCTCTCTCATTAAATTCAATGGAACCCCATGTTACAGTTGTAATATCTACAATCCCCAGATACGTATGTGTTTTCTTACCAGCTAGATTAGAAAAAAAGATACTCTTCCCTTTCTAGTTTTCATCTAGCTAGAAAAAAAGATACTCTTCCCTTTCTAGTTTTTATCTAGCAGCATCCTTAGAGTCAAGGAAGATGTGGCTTTCAAAATCTTACATTCTGTCAGGTTTTTCTGTTCAGTTCTCCACTGATATTTTTCAGAAACCTTTGCTCACACATCAGGAATAGGGTCCACAGTGAACAATGGATAAAACAGCCTGCACATAATTGAAACAAAGAAAAGAAAGTTGTTACAATAAGTCAGTCTAGATCAAACTAAGAGAAGTGCCACTCATTTGGGCTATACCCAAATACGAATCTTTGTCAGTTATGCCTTGAAACTAAACAACGGTAGTGGATTTTTAATACCTGTGAAGCTATATTTGAAGTGATGGACAACAGACTGCTTAGCTGTAGTAAACATGACTCTCTGGCACTGGGAATAGAAATTTCAGTACTGGAACTGAAAAATTGCTCATGAAGATTTTGGCTCATTTTGTGTTACATATTCCTAGATGGAGAGGCCTTTTGGGTATCATTGTTTCCCAGAGCACTTGTTTAGACCTGAATAGATAGCATCAAAATGGAACAGGGGAACTTTAATGACAGAATTTTTGTTTTGTAGTCTTAGATACGTCTGTTGTGTTTGCTGGCATATTTTATCATTACTTGCCATCATAATCACTGTAGCTGTAATACTCTTCAGAGTTCAGGAGCTGTGCTGAAATTGGATTTATTTGTTCATTTTAACTTTTATAAACTGACTTATTTCTAACACTGTGACATATATCTTTTATCTCTGCAAAGCTAATAATGTGCTAAGGCTACACTCTTGGATGGTGTAAATCAAGACAGATTCACTTAGAACCAAGTCAGCACACAAGCTGAGCATTAGGTCTACAAATTTTCATGAAAGTACTGAGCAGTGGGCCATGGCCTTGATTTGCGAATGTCTCTTAGAAATGGAAGTTCCCATAGTTACCTTGTTCCAAACTCAGTATCTGCTTGTCATTTAAATAGCAATTGCTGTGTTGCTCTGCTTAATATTTTAGCTTCTCTCTTTTCAGTGTTTCTCAGAAACCGCAAACTTCCTTCTGAGTCTTTCTGGCTCACTTTCAGCAGTGAAAGTCAGCCTACTGTTGCTGAATGTCAGCAATACAACTACCCACACTAGGACTCAACACCTCCCCTCCCTCTGTCTGTCTCCTTTTTCCATGTGGGAAATTACAAGTTTTCAGGAAAAGCACAGCAGGTGCTTGCGCTCTTGTGTGTCTCAGTGAGCTTCCAGAACCTCCTAATATTCAAAGAAGGTGGTATTTCCCTAGAATACCCTCTTTGCCCAGTTTCCTATATAAACTAAGCCAAGGGATTGACGTCATCTGACAAAATATTCTTTGTGTCAGGCTTTTAACCTTATTGTTCAACAAAACTAAGACAAAACCTTGCCCTGGAGTCAATGAGCATTCTCCACTAAAGTGCCTGAGCACTCTGTGATGTTTAATTCCCAAAATACTTGTATGTTTTAGCATATGTATATAGTATGGAATACTATGTCCTTGTTCTTCATGGGAAAGAATGTCCTCAACCTTTATCTTAAACTGTATTGCCATAGCTTTTTAAATATCCTTCTGCTTTTTCTCCCTCTGCTTTCTGCTTGTGTTCAGTCTTTTGAACTTTTAGCTTCCAGCTAAAAGCAGAATTGTCAAATGCAAAGCGAATGACTACTTTGCCAGAATGCAGCACGTCTAGGCTGTGGTTGAAGTGGAGGAAACAACCTCATTGTCGTGCCTTTGTGCTCAGTTAGGCTGCCACTTCTGCAAGAGGTGGGTGCTTGGAGGAGCAAGGCAGGGCAGCATCCACAGGAGTCCTCACACCCCTCTGTGGTGGTTCGGGGCCAGCTTTCCCCTCCTACAGAGAAGGAATGTCATTATTCAAAGAGAACACTGGTGAAGCTCCCTGTTGTTACACTGCCCCACTTTGTAGTGCAGCTACAGGAGGGACTAACCCGAGACAGCTTGAAATGAGAATGCTTGGGATTCAGTACCATAGTAACTGCAGGACCACTGAGCAAAGCGTGGACTGGAAAGCCCTTTTGGGATTTGAATGAGACATGCAGCTAGACTGCTGCTTTTCATGATGCTTTTTAACAGAGTTCAACAGTATCCGAACTTGATAGTAAAAGCTAACAGGGACAGAACTGAACCCTAGCTTTGAATGCAGTATTGTCATTCCATGTACAGCTTGAAATTTAAGAAGCAGCTGGTTTGCAACCTCTGGATGTGATTGAAATAAAAGCTTAATATCTTTAATGTATCAGGTTATCCTGTTATATTACCCTATAATATAGCAGTTGGAGGCATAAGGTAATGAAGGATCTGATTATGAAATATACCAGAAAAATTTAATGTTGACCTGGACTTTCAGGTGTGCAAAGAGAGCTATAAAGTGGTTCCATTTGCTTTGTCTTTGCTGCACTTACATGCATAATATTTTATGTTGATTATCCCAACAGCATAAATTTATATTGCAGGAAATCTGCAAGAGTATTGGTCAGAAATCTCCTTCTAATTTGGTAATTTTTCTTCTCATTCAGATTTATTGCACTGAGCAGATATTTTGTATTTGTCTAGTCATGTAATCTAGAAATTTTCTGTTATGAGGAGTTCTCAGGATCATTATTTCAGAGGTCTCATCCTCTCATCCTTTGCCTAAACACTTAATGGAGTGATTCCTTTCATGAAACAAAGAAGTGCCTTGATCAGGTATTCAGACTTCAGATTTCATCCCTATTACCATGCATATGAGTACAAGACATGCCATTTCTTCAAGTAAGGTTATAGTATTCATCATAGCTTGAGTTCATAAAAGGATTTCCATTGAGTTGATCAGATATCTGTCTGATTTTGCTGACAGATTGAGCCAAGTATCTTTTCAATTGCAGATTGATTAGAGTGTAAGATTAATCTAGTGTCTTCCAAACCACTTTGCTACACATCCTTTTTTTTTCACCCTTTGTTTGCCCTGAAAAAACCTTGCCGTCTTTTTAATGTGATGCATAATAGAACAGTTAACTACAATACTTCCTGACAATATTGTTACAAAGCATATGTTAAAATGCGATCATGAGATATGTAGAAGAAAATACTTGACTTTAGTAGTCAAGGTTAGATGATTACTGTTCTGTAATCCTATTTGTGTTTTTACAGTTGTATTACTAAAGGGAGCTGACCTTTTTTGGCTTTGGATAAGATAGGGGAATATCTGCCAAAAGGTGTCTGCAAGTGAGGCCTAAAGTTATTCGACTAGTATTACTAGTATAGAATAGATGAGAGAGTGCTGCCATGCATTTTCTTTGAGGCTATGTCTGATATACTTGAAATAATAAGTTTCTGTTTGACCTGCTACAGAGTCACGGCACTAGATTTAGAAGGCTGGGGCTTTAACACAAGCAGGAGGCATCTTGTTTTGTGCGAGGTGTTAACACCAGGGATGGAAATAACTTACAATAAAGATTGTGCCTTTTAACTGGTGATGTGTTGAACACCAATATTTGGAATAAATAAATGACTGAATTTTTCCACTGGCTTGAATACCTGAAATGTTTAAGATAAGGTTCATTCCTTTCAGGAGCTTCAATTACCTGAACAAGATTCTTTATACCTATTTTTCTTGTAGCACTGGTAAATATTATCTTCATAATTCATAGTGAACGAGATTTTCTGGTTTTGAGTAAATTGTTCCAGTATCTGAAATTATTGTTTATGCAAGACAAGGAATAAGGACATTTTGTTTGGGATTTTTCACAGTTTTTGCATGCTGTAATTCTCTAATCTGCTTCTATTGTTTCAGTTCTTTAATTGTTTCTGCTAACATTTATATCCTGTACAACCTCTATGAGGAACATAGCTATTTTAAGAATATACATAAAAGCTGGCAATTACATTGTCTTATCAAGTTTTTGCAGCCTATTAAGTTGGTGGTACTGGAAATGATTAGACTTAATACTGTAGGAATGAGAGTCTAAAACAGGAACCTGGGCTCTTCAAGCTGTGATATCTTGGAGCATTCTACAAGTTGAATAGGTTTAAAAAACACTGGCAAGGATAAATACATTCGGGGTGGAATTCAAAATGTGCTCAGGTTTTAATAAAAACAACTGTGCATTATATAGTCATAGCTGTGGAAGGTGAGTGGAAGAAGGGGTAGACATCTCATGTGGTTTGGGAGGTTCCTAAGTAATGCTCCCCTGCTTTGTTGGAGAAGAGATGAGTTAGCATCTTCAAGGTGAGTTAATGTGGGCTCCAGCCACAGTAAAAGAAAGTGCAGTCCTGGGCTGACAGGCAGCAAATGTGGCCCTGATTTCCTTCCTGGACAACGGACTAGCAAGGTCCTGTGCCAGGAAAGGGAATGGTTGCATCTCGGTCTTGGGGCAGCAGCAGAGACTTAACTTTAGCAGTTTAGTTTCTTCTTTGTTCCTCTTCTTTTAGCTGATCTAGTGTAGACTTAGTCCAACTGTTTACCACTAGAGGATCTTGTGGGGCCACTCCTGTAAGGAGTAAGTGGAAAATTCAAGAAGTCAAAATACTTTTACAAACCTATCAAAAATAAGTTCTTTTAATCAAAAAATCCCAAGCAAAGCCCTGGAGGGTTTATCATGAAAAGAAATTATTCAGCTTACAGAAGATAAGCATTCCTATACAAGCTCTGAAAATATCAAGCAGAGAGATCTATTACGCATATTATTAGAATGAAAGGTGCTGCATTATCCATACTTTTGGCAGTAGTGGGAGAAGGGACAACTAGTAGGAATGTAGGGACAGATGCATAACTGTCAACTGGCCTTTCAGTTTTATCAGTGCCTGGATGGCTTCTGAGTTTATTATAAGCCCTTTTTACTTTTTCTTTCTCTCTTTTTAAAAATTAGGCCTCAGATGAATTCTGCTGAGCAATGCTGGGGTTGTGTACAAGAAGGGAAACATTTCTTCAGGGGGTTAGAATTTTAAGTGTGCAGGATGCTAAGGAGCTCAGGTTAATGTGCTGATCCTGACCCACTTAAGTCTTTTGCCTGCAAAGGAAAACCTTTACGTTTTCTAATGCTCTGATGGCAAAATAAACTACTCAGAACTTAGAGACATATGTTGGACAGCTGCTGCAAGTCAGCCCAGCATGAGGGTGGAGCAGTCTGTGTATACTCTCTGAGTAGCTATTATGTTGCTGGAGTCCAAAAGCTATAAAAAAGTTGGATGTTGGTTTGAGCTGGAAATTTTCTTTGCCTAGATTAGTCTTCCCAGATGCTACAGAATAATTTGGTGAAGATAAATACTGTATGGAAAGAAGAGATGCTTCTAAATGAACTTTGCATTCAATTACTTTCAAATGTGTGTGTATAAATATATATATATATGAACATAACCAAACATTTGCAGGCTTCTTCAGAGTTAAGTATTTTTGAGTTATCTTGGAGGAACCTTTATCGTAATTAATTACTGTCAAAGCCTTGTTCTGGAGAGATAATAGATATACAGTTGTATATTTGTAAAACATCTGATTTTGCATAGTTTATAAGAACTTATTTCTGAACATCCCTGTTTGAACTTACAAAAACTCAGTCTCGCTCTTCCTTTTTAAATAGTCACCAGCTGTGTTATTTTCTTTCATTCATTCAGTTAATTTTTTCCATATTTAAATAGCTTGAGAGCTATGTTAAGGCTCCATTCTGTTCAAAACTCAAATTAAAATTCTGGTTTCTGCAGTGCCTGGCATTTCTGACTAGCACTTTAGTGACTAGCTCTGATCTTCTCACTAAAGGCTTTACATGACAGTTGCAATTTTAGAGGGAAAATAAAAATAAGCAAACAGCCTTTTTCCACTGACATGGCTGTTTACAACACAATGTGGTTGTCTACCTCATGTTCATGATGTAGTTGAACGATTTCCTTTTGTGGGACATTGAATTTTACTTAGAATATATTTTAAAGATAAATAGTTCTCAAGGGTTTTCACTACACTGGATACTATTTTTTTACAAATGGAATATGATGACTCTAAACAATTGTTTTTCCCATCCAGTTTCATTGAGAAAATGCAGGTGGACATACCTGTTTTGAATTCTCTTCCTCAAGCTCCGCTTACTAGTTGGCATCTAGCAACCTGAAAGAAATATGAAGCCTGTGAAGTGTGGGAAAGCAGCCACCTTTGACAGGGAAAAGGTCAGTCCAGGTCATTTTCTTTGACTCCAATAACATTTGACTTAGACACAAAGAAGCTAGTATACAACGTGGAAAAATCTGTCTTTGTTCTGAATGGAAACTACTGACCCAAGACATTTGCTACAAGGTATTCTGGAGCAGTCCTGAAGATTTTAGGACCAGTGTTGTTGCCCCTGTCTCTCCCAGTTGTCTGTTAAATCAGGATAGATGTTTTATTCAGTTTAGAGAAAATGAAGTGCTAACACAGAGTGCAGGAAGAGAAGATTTATTTAAAGCACTTGCCCCTCTTTGGAAGACAAAGCAGTAGATTTAAGTTAAAACTGCCAATATGGATCATGCGGAAGATAAGCAACATTGAAACCACCACTGTCAGCCTTTTGCAGGCTTGCCCTTGGGTTTGTCTGAAGAGGTGGCAGAGTGGACAAATGGCTATAAGATCCTTGCTTTGTTTCAGTTTTTCTATTCTATAGATTTCTCCACGAAAGGAACTTACATGAAACTCAGCCATGATAATGTGTCAGAAGGTGATGATCGTTTTTGTGGAAGACATCTCTGACGGAGGTTACTTGTAATGCTGATACCTCTTTCATCTGTTCAGACTCTTTGCCAACCTTCAGCTCTGTGTGCCGAGGTTTGTACTGAAGTGAAGGGCATTCCTTTCACCTTGCTAGAGGGAGCAGGTGATGGACTGAGAGAGGATGCCTGACCTAAACTGGGTAAGTCACATGCATTTCTTTTCACACATGCAGGATCTGTAAACGTCTACCTATCTAATATGATTTGAAAGAGCCGAGTAGTCTCATGCAGAAACAAAGACAGAAGGTCTATGTTAGCAAGTCAAGATTTAATCCTTCAGATTAGGTTTTGGTATGGGATAAACCCATGGAAGAACTTGAACTGGCTAAAATGACAATACGAATCTTCAAACCTTTTCAACCATCTCATTTACAGTTACGTCCTTACTAGCCAGCTGTCTCTGCTAACTGCTGCTTTCCTTAGCTCCTTCCTACCTTTTAGCCTGAAGTACCTCCTTTTTTTTCCACCTTCCAGTTGCTCAGCTCTTGTCCTTCCCCATTCTATTCCTTGTCATTCAGTTCTTTTTACCTTCAGCATTCCCTTTTTCCTGTGGAAACCCACTGGGAATAGATACTCGTGGCCAGAGTGATTTGGGAAGGCCTTTTTATAGGTGAAATACGAGTCTGTCCACATCCCTGCAAAACCTTTTTCAATTACTCTAATGGAGCTTGGGTCATGACCAATTTTCATGTGAGCTATGCTACCAGATGGAGTACAGATCCCACAGGATAACGGCTTTTCATTTGCCATTGCTATGATTCCTGATGTTCCCTTGAAAGAATAAATTTTGCTGTCAGTTACTAACTGCTTGTCATACTGTTAGAAAGGATGCCAACCCAGACATGGATTAGGTTCCTCACCTTCCTTTAAGCCTGGATGAGACAGACTGGCTGCCTGGTTGCTCTATCGAAGCGTTGGCCATGACTGTTCTCAAGGCAGTATGGTATATGGTAAAGAATAATAGAAGTTTAAATTTCAGCACATAAATCCCTTCTGAGATGGTCTTCTAAGGAGGAGGGAGTAAAGACAGAACAAGTGGAGAATGTGTAGTAAGATGATGATAAAACAATATTATATGCAAATTAAGAAACTTGTTTCCAATTCTCAATTCTTATGCCTTTTACTATTGAAATTGTCCAAAGAAGATATATATAACGTAACCAATTGATCCCGTTCTATGAAGTGATGCTACCAGCCAAGTTGATCGATTGCTCACAGGTCTTACAATGCCAGCCTCAACATTTGTTTTAACTAATATAAGGCAGAAACAAGAGTGTCTGTATCACATCCGTGCATTTTATGATTTCAGTTAAAGTTTTTATATGTCACTGCTCTTTCATTGATGTGCTTTTACTAGTAAGAGAGGGGTTAAAGAAGAGAAAATAAACTACTTCACCTCTGCCTTTTGACTATCATCAGACTTGGTTGGTCCCCGAATTGCACATAGTAGACAGTTCTTAGTACTGTATGCATTTTAATATATCAACATTTTATTCTAAAGTCTTCCTTAGCTGGAGTATTATTTTTTGGTGAGAAGTGTTATCTACCTAAGCACTCTAGTGATTTTTCCTGGATCACCCGGATTTCTGGCAACGCAGGACTTGCTCTGTGCATCAAAGCTAATACGAGGCTTGGCTTAGCAATATAGGAAACAAGTTCTAAGTATTAAATGTACCAAGCTCTTGCCTATCCAGAAGACAGCACAGCAACTTGCTTTTTTCATAACAGCAAAGAACATTCTCTGGATCTTAAATTGGATATTCACTTAGGTTGTAGGAAGGTGGTTAAATTGGGGCAAGCTGAACAAAAATGCACCCAGTTGTTTGTGCCTAAATGCATTTTCTTCTGGAAACTCTTACTGTATTATTTTATATTTGGACTTCTGCCCCAATATAATGTGAACCATTTGTCTTTGTGACTCCCTGC
>JAVJGJ010000033.1:13298390-13326827 GCA_035590215.1 Microhierax caerulescens
CCACAAAATCAGTATTCCAGGGCAGATTTCCCTCCTTTTGCAAAGTATAGTCGCAGCTCCTCTCTGGCTCACCCATCTTTCCAGCTTGTGGGTAAAGGCAGGTATGAATGGGGAATTGAACTTGGTGGGAGCATCTGTGGGTGTTCATGATTCAAATTAGTTGCGGTGCTTACTAAAATTTCCTAATATCTTTTGTTTGTTTATTTAAAGATGAATTGAACTTCAAATGACTTCAAAAAATGTAGTACTCAGTTAATATAAGCAGGAAATCCACTACAGATTTTCCTGGGTTTACCTGTCACTTAAATGTGTATTGGCCAGTAATACTCTAAGCTACATGAACCTTTGTCATTAGTACTTTATTTTACTTTAAGCTGCAGGAAACTGTTGTGTATGATGCAAAATACAATGTTTTAGCATATATTTAAAACTCTTATGCTGACATCTTAGGGGAATTTTGAAGTAATCAAGTTCCAGTCAGATGTTTATGTTGGGTGAGGCACTCAACATGCTTGTATGCCTGAGTCTGTCCTGTCTGTCCTATCCTGTATTCCTAAAATCTGACCATTTCCTTTTTCTATGCGATGCACTGCAATAATAAACGTAAAACCAAATAGACTAGTGAAGTACTAAACCTCTCTATTGTCTTTCCAGTGTGATACAATACTTCTACTACAAAGAATGCTAGGGAATTGTGTCTTCCTATTCATCATCTTCCACTGCTTTCGAACAACTGTCATATGTCAGCTGTGTTCAAGAACTGTAAGTATAATATTTACTACTGCTAGTGAATAAAGAGTATGTGGAAAAAGATGAATGTAAGAATGGTAAGGGGATTGCAATGTAGTAGGAAGTTAAATTAGGTTTTGTCATTCTGACCTAATGGAAAGAATTTTGAGAAGGCATCTTTCTTTTCATATTAAAAGGAAAATAAATGAAAAAAATAGGTGCTTTTAGAAACTATGATCGCAAAGGAAATGAACTTAGGAAGAACCGCTAAGAAGCGTCATTGATCCTTGTCCCAGGTGTTCTTTTAAATTTGGGCAAAATTCATGAGATTAAACATTTTGATTTTATTAGTTCCCCCTTCATTTTGATAGTCAGATATAATGGATTGTGTCCCTGAAGGGTGCAATTCTGTGTCTCAGGAAAGAGGAGCTAGCCTTGAATTGAAGGAGGGTGTCCTCTGCAGGGCGTCCAACAGGCCAAAAGGAGTGAGGCCATGTTCATACATTTGAACTCTAACACATGTGCAATGGGTTGGGGACGCAAGCAGAAATAGGCCATGGTTACAGGGAAATTAATTTTCCCCAACCTACTTCTGTTTAATCCAAGCAAAATGTATCTCTCCTGTTCATGTGAAACAAGTTTTTTGTACTGGAGACTACTGTGCTACAAGTCTTTGGCTGATCTTGCTGTTTTTTTCCTGTTTAGACCAGCCGGAAGATTGAATGCACTTCCTCGGTATTCAGACATAACAATCCCTAGTAATTAGTTGTCCCAAAGCTAGATTATTAGTAATTTATAAAAAAGTTTCTAATTTCCATCAACAAATACCATTTCCAGTCATTATAGTTTGCAAGAATAGTGTCAATTTATTTGAGATTTTCCTCTCCTAAGCATCGGTAGGAAGAGTTATTCCCATATGAATATAGAAGGATGATTAGAAAGAGACTTTTTCAAGATGGCTTTAAAATGAAGCAGCCAGACATAAGAATGTAAATCATGTTCTATGGGAAGAAAAAAAAAATAGATCAGGCTAAGAATGCAAATCATATTCAAGGGGAAAATTCAGATCAATATTAGAATCTGCCTTGTGTGACTGCAGTAGCATAAAATTATCTGCTGAGCTGCCTGTAAAAATGACAGTAGAGAGAAGAAAAAGATTTCAAGCAAAAGATGGCCTGCTGATAATTTGGCACAATTAAGCTCGATTGTAACCCAAATTGGGCGTAAAATATTATGTGAAAACAGATGCAGAATACTTGTGGAAAATATCAGGTACATTCTTATTTCATTCTTATTCCAGTGAGATGGAATATGAGATGCTTGAGAGGTGGGGAAAGTTACTTGCCTGGTATTGAATTCCTAGGCAATGGAAGCCTGATTCTCAAATGCTCAATGAGGAAACAAGTCAGTGACCTAATTTTTCCAATACGGCATCTTACTTCAAAGGACAGATCCCAAATTTTGATGGATTCATTCTGGGGAAAATTCATTTAGGAAAAGTGTTTTTTTTTTTTATGATTCACAGTGTTACCTGGAATTGTTAAGAATTTTGTGGGAGGAACTTTTTAAATAATAGTAGGTATTAAACCAACAAATCAAAAAATCATACAAACAAAACTACCTACTTCAGCTTTAGTTTTCTGAACTGAAACAGAGTTCACTGACTTCAGCTTTCACAGACTTCTTCTCAGCCTCCAGTTTCTGCAGATCCTACATGGTTCCCCAGATTTCAGCAAGTATTTTTTCTGTGGGATAGAGGATCCTGCAAATCTGAGAGCCTTAGCTCCCATTTCCTTAATGAACTTGGTTATACCTTTTTTTTTTTTTTTTTTTTTAATTCATTGTCAGACATCAGATCCTAAGAATCCAAGTGCAAGATTTCAGGTTCAAATTCCTTGCTTTAGAGCTGGGCTCTGACCTGCAGCTGCCTGCACAACGTGATCTCTGTGGACAGGTAAGTCCTCCCTCATTCTGGGCTAAAATACGTGATAGTACATCTTGAAGTTGTAAATTTGCTGAAATTAAGATAGTGCTGTGAAGCATCTGCTGAATCACGATTTTCTGAAGCACCTTGTGAGTTTTTATGAAGATTTGTGAACAAGTATAACAATAAGAGCTGCTAGGTTTAGGTGGTTTTGAAAATGGTACAGTTTCAAATGGGAAACACGATTTTCAACGTATTAGTCTAAAGTTTATTAGAAATACTGTTCAAAATTATCTGTGTGAATTGAGTGGAATAAATAATTTGTTTAGTACTGTAGAAGAAAAAAGAAGCTTGTTCTTTGTCTAAATATCCATTGAGATGTCCTTCATTTGAGCTTTTAACATTATGACATGGAGAATTAATGGAAAAATATAATCATGACCTGTTCGGTGTGAGCATTCAGTGGTTGCTGGACAATTTTCTTCAGTAATGACAGTTGAAAAATCATGGTCACAGGACACTATTACACTGTTTTTTTAATTGTGCAGATCCTGCATGTCTGAATTACGAAATATTACTTCCAGTTTCTCTTATGGGAAATACTCTGATTCCATTGTTTAATAAATCATATGTCTATATGATAAATAATAATTAGCTAATGTTTATCTATAAATAATAATAAACTAATAATAAACTAATTAGCAGGAGGTTACTTTTGATGGTTTGAATATTGTGTAAAGAGCAGGAAGGTTAAAAACTTATTTTGTTGAGCAAAAGGGTGTTTTGCAATGATTTTCATGTGCTATATGTGATGCCTGAAGCAGTTAGCGATAACACAAGTAAAGAGAAATTAAGAATGTGTAGCACCTCTGCAATTCCACACTGATATTGAATGATCACCAAGACTGGGCCTACAGATTTGCTGGAGCAATTATGTAAAACTTTACCTACAGGCTTAGAATTAGAAATATATTTTTAAAAGGCTGATATTGCTTCATAGCACATGGCTGCTCTTTCTACTTTTTTACTTGGAGACTAATGCACTTGGAAATTTCTGCTGTATGTGCAGGGCATGGTGGGAGAGTGGTAGGGAACACAGAGTCCCCTCTCCTTTCCTTTCCTTGACAGATCTTTGCTTTTAGGAGACAGAGAGATGCAAATGAACATAAGAGGGAAAGTGACTTACAGAGAGCTGCATGTAACCACAGACTCGGGAAATATGATGCATGTGAACAATGTAGCCATCTAAGACTAGTTCACACCTATCCTTAAAGAATCATAAAGATTGCCTCAAACAAACCTTGTATAATTTCTCTATATTGAAAAGAAAGACTGAAATGGACGTTTGGATAAATAAACCTAGGGAGAGCTGATAGGTGATTTTGTTTAAATCCTTTTGATTGCAGCAGAAATCAAATTTATTTTGCTGGAGGGTGACTTACCAGGCAAAGCACATTAAATCACTTTGCTTCCAAGGGAGATTGAAGCAGCCAGATACATATCCATGCTGGAGAGGTAAGATGTCTGTTACATGCCCATTACACATATTTATGTCTGAGCTGCAAACTGAAAAGTATTCATGAATTTTATATGTTTTAAAAGTGTTTCCAGGTATGCCTTTAGCTTTTCAGCTAAGTCTAATCTTATACAAACTGCAAATTCCCTCTGTGCCTGCTATACCGTTTAATTTTTCACCCGTCAAGAAGTTGTGGGAGTTTCACTGCAAGACAGTAGTATAAAGATGGCAAAATGCGACCAAGCATATTAAAGGATATGTACTCTGTGCGAATGGCACAAACAGCGACTGTCAGGTCTTTACAGCACAAGTCCGGAAAGTGTCTGATCTGGTTTTGTGGGAACTGGGGACATCTCTGTACTCAAATTTTACATAAATGTTGTAGGGCTTACTGGCTCATGTTGTGTTTTGTTCCATGGCTGTTGGTCTCCAGCAGACCTTTAACAAGAAAGCTGCCACGTGATCTGCGTTTTCACATTGAGAAATGTTTTACTTCAGATTAACAGTGCTGGTACAGAAAGGATGGGAACCACCTTCTTTGGGTCAAATTTGCCTTAAGTCTCTTGTCTTGGACAGGTCTGTTGTTTGGACGCAAGTCTCAGATACACAATTAGCACAAATTCAAACAGGCATTTTCTTGTCATGTGAAGGAGCTAGGAAATGCTGGGGCTGTACATTCCTGCCTACACCTTCTGCTATATGGCCCAGATGTCCATAAGGCAATTATCTTACTGTAGCTGACATAGTGAAAGCAACTTGCTCCCCTCTCTCCTGAAGAGCAGGTTGTGAGGTACTGCAGGGTGTGATGGGAGGCAGAGACAGCTGAGCACTGCATTATGGATGCATGCAGCGTAGCACACCGTGGAGAACATACAGAGCTTTGCTCTTCTTGCCTGTCATGATAATAACACTTGTAAACTGTGTGGGAAGGAAGGAGAAGATGGGGTGTAATGCTAAATTTCTGACTTTTTGATAGTGAAAATGTTGGTGTAGAAACCTCGGAGGAAATGATCTTTTTCAAATCCAGAGAAGGAACTCTGAGCTCTTTTTGCTATGCGTTTACTGCAGCAAATACACTTAGTGAAAATGAAAAGCAGCACACCTTAAGAGTAAATATGGCAGAAACATAAGGCTGGTTTCAGCTTATTAACAGTCTTGAATGTTCAGGATGTTTTAATCCTTAATTAGAAGTAACAGTTTCTACATTTTTTCAAGCGTATTGAACATTCACTTCAGGTACATGGAAATTTTTGTTTCTACTTTTGAGAGACATAAGAAGTTGTAGTAAAACAACAGGATGTTTTAAAATAGCCTCAACATTTAGAATTCTGAAAACCAGAATTTAGTTCTTTCCGATAGCTGAATTATTATTTTTTTTAATTTCATGAAATAAATAGGATTTATAAACAGTACCTAGATTGCTGAATTACGTGTTGTTGTTTTTTTTTCTTCTGGAGAAAAAAGGTTTTGTGCAGAAAAGTGTCATTGATTTCAGTGCCTTAGGCTGTTTCCTGTTGGCTACATACAGATGAGAGTGGCATCTGCACACTCATACTATCGATTATACTGTCACTTGATGGTAAAATTGCCCCCTCTGTGCCCACTCAAAACTGCTTCTTCACATGTGCAATTAGCACCCTTGTAGTTGGCTCTTCAATAGTTAGTATTGTTGGTATGACCTGTTACCACCATGGTCCATGCTGATTAGTATATTATGAAATAACTTAATGTCCTTTGCCAGTGTCTTCAAAGCTATTGAAGATAATCTGGAATTTTGTTTTGCTTTTCTAGACTGAAGCAATGAAAGAAATAATAAAAACATCTCTAATGGTGTTACAAAAAATATTAGAAGACCCCAATCTAATTAGTGGTAGAGCATCTGCAGGTGTCTAGCCACTGCTTTCTGTGGCTATATGTGGAAGACTTAGGTTTAAAATAATTCTCAGATGCTTCTGAAATTTGTAAATTTTCCACATTCTTCTCTCAGTCCACAATAAGCCGTGTGTTCTTCCGGTGAAATACTGGACTAAGGTCTGTCAGACATATAAATAAGAGGAGATTACAACCCAAAGTCTTCAAAATCTTTGTGCCTAATTATCTGTAAGTATTCAGAGAAGTAAGATTAAACTCTGTGAATGCGGGCAAATCCCACCGTATTAGCCTTAGGTTATTTGAAATCAAGGAGTCTCCCTTTCTTTACTAGGAGTACTGAGTAATATATTTACAGATGAGGTGTTACTTTGAAGTCGGGATCTTGTCTTTGATCAAAAGCGTACAGCTTCCCTCATGTCTCTCAGAAAGAGACAGTACTTGTATCACACTGGTGTGGGTTGTTTTTTTTTATGTTTTGGACAGCAAAAATGACATTTACATGAAACAGTAATCCTGGGAATGTATGAGATAAGACAATTTCAACTACGAGTTGAGAGTCTCACAAGCAGACTTTAAATCAAGTAGAATAGCATCATACTCACTTTGCCTCCCTTACTTGCTGTTAATTAAAGTAATGATAAAGGAGGTCTGTCAACATTAATATGATGAAAACTGAAACATACTCAAAATTTTCTAGATGAAAACACTGGTAATCAGTATTACAGAAAAAAAGGTTTTGAGTAAAGGCTCTTAATTCAGCATACTTGTTTAAGAGGTGTAAATATACTACAGTAGAGCAAAAGCAAAGGGCATAGAGACTGACAGTGCAGTATTTTATTATGTTCCTAAGGAGGATAGAGAAGGCACAATAAAATTAAAAGGGAAAAACGCTTGAGTACTGGCTTGCTTAGTTTTTGTAGTCATTCAGGGCACTAACTTTATCAGGACTGCATATTTGGATCAATGATATTATCTTTATATTGACTGACCGTGGATTGTTATGTGTTGGGGATTTTTTTAAATAGTAAACATGCATGTGTCTATCCTGGGGGGAAAAAAGGGAGTCTGAAAGAATAATATGGTATGTGCACACAGCAAGGAAACGCAACTGAGGCATCTCTGTAAATATTTCTTTTAATAAAGAGTTTCTAGCTTATTGGATAGCACGAGTAGACTTGAATATTGTGGGTGGGCCAAGCATTACAGCTGCTCTTTATGGACACATAAGTAGTGTTATCTTGGCTAAAAGTGGGAATAAGTAGCTTTGTTGTTCTATTTTTGTGGCATGTTAACGTAGCATGGACAAGTTTTAAATGACTCTTTGAAGTCACCAAAGCTTCTTTACTGAGACCTTTAATGACAGGACTATCAAATACATTATGAAGCAAACCACGCTGTAACACAAAGATCACCTTATCCAGGCATCCCGTCTCTCAGTATGCACTGTAATCATGCAGTGCCCATGAAACACTTGCTTACCTGCAAAAGGGGTATTGGGAAGCTATTTTCTTTTTTGCATCAAGTCTCTTAACGTCACCTAGTAGCTCTGAATAAGCAAAACTAGCGCTGTGTGGTTAGCTAAATGTTTATTGATAAACAATTATACCAGAGAATACTTGTAGCCATCACAAAATGGTGGGTTTGGACATCTGCATTATGGCAACTGTGTTTCCCTTTTAAGGAAATAAAGTGCTGCTGTTGGGAGCTAAACAAGAATGTCAGTCCCAGCCCGTGCCACAGCCAGCATTACAGTTCGTTTGGCCAAAACTTGGGTTCCCATATGAGCTTGTCTCCTGTCCAGATTCTAGCCTGGAGAGAAAAAGGGACAAAAAATTATGACCCATTCACATTTCTGTATGATTTATTTTTATTTTAACTAGGAGAAAACAGAAGCATTTTATTTTTAATATAACTTTTTATGATTTAGCATTCCTGAAAACCATCACTGAAAAAGCATCACTGAAACCAAAATGGTAAAATATGATGCCTACCCAATCAAATGGCTGTTGAAAAAGGCAAACTAATATGAAATACTAGTAGAAAAGTGCAGGCAAATAGGAGAATAAAGTTCAGCTACTTATTTATCTGGAGAAAAAAGGGCTATAGCTGTGCAAAGAGTGCTTGGATACTGTTCTTCCAGTTACTGTCTTAGGCTGGTGGAATTCCACAAAGTAGATTTCTGCTGGTGAAATTTCTTCAGCAGAAGTGGACTGTTTTGCTTCCTGTAGTATTGGTTGAGCCTTGTATGTAATACAAAGCTGCATAACTGTAATTTTCTGCATTATGTAATTCTTACCTTTAAACCAAAATTAAGCAAAAGAACTTAAAGAACTTCAGTGAGGAAAGGAACTATAAATTATTTTGACAGGTAACCTTTGTGATTCAAATAGCATTTGTGAAATCTGTAAATCAAAATTCTAACTCAACTTTGCATGTTGTACATTATCTTTACAGTATGAATATGCTACAATCTGCTCAAGAGTTTTTAAATACTTAAATACAATTGCAAACTCTGAAAATATTCAGTGTTACATCTATTTTTTTAAAAAAAATTGTGGGCTTCCATGATGACTCTGACTTGAAGTGGAGTTTTCTGTCTCAAGCTAGGAAGTACAGCTGTGAAAGAGGATAGTTTCGCCTAACCAGAACTGTCAGGGAGAGCAGGGGGGGCATAGCGTGATTTGAGATGTAAGAGCAATACTTTTTTTTTTTCTTCTGGACATTCTCCCTTGTGCTGACTCACTTACTATCTCCAGCAGCCTTCCTTAGAGTATATCTATCTCAAACTTAATCACCTTCCCAGGATCATTTCTCTCTTCCCAGTGATTTCAGTTTTCACTTTTTCAAGTCTTTGTCTCCATTATAACAACCCCATAGAAATAATTAAAATAAAGAAAAAAAATAAGGGGTTTCTTCCCCAATATCTGATTGGCAGCACTAACAAGATACTTCTGTTTTTTACCATTTTCCTGTGCTTCACCTGTCCTTTAAATTTTGGAATGTTAACTACATGGTGTATGTCTGCATTGCACCTCGTATAAGGGAATATTGCTCTTTGTTAATTTGTAATTATATTATTGTATTTTGATTTAGTTTGAATGAGTGTCATCATCTTGAATTCAGAACTGAATAGAAAAGAAGTATCATTACTCCCAACTATAAGTGGAAATAAAGACAAAATAATCTCTTTGTTATTGTTTATCTTTTTCTCAATAACCCAAAATAATGAATTGTTTTTCCATCCTACACCATAGCCTTCCCTTAGGGAAACTAGGAAATGAGGTATCAAGAATGTCAAAAATCAAGATGCAATTAAAAAGCCTGGGAGTGTAAGGTCTCAGAAATACCAGAGTGCTTTTGGACCTTCAGTTTGCACTTCATAAGCAGAGCACACAAACTCTCACTCCAGACTTGTAGTCACCTCTACAAGTTTGTCATAAGAGTTCATGGCTAAGAGAAATAGCTTTTGATATTTTCCTTTTCCACATCAATCCTCTGTCTGTTTTTTCTTCAAATGCTGATTTCTTTAGGCTTCTGGTGCCCTGAGAAGTGTAGAAATGTGAGATGTGAAATGAAAACCTCGGAAATACTTTAACAAAGCAGCTTTGGTGTCTCACAACCCCTGCCCAAATGTATAGGAACATATACAATGAAAATACAGTCTTTGCATTATTAATAATGCTATCAACTGATCAGCATAATGCTTTATAATTTTATAACCTTCTTCCAAAATTAATTCTGCATTCTATAAAAATTAAATCAGTCTAAGTCTCTGCCAGTTCAGTGGAGTCATATATGACATATTATTTCTTATTTACACCAGTGTAATTCCTCGTGTAAATTATCATGGACTTTATCTCTCAGCCTCCTGTTGGTCTTAAAATGAAAATCATCTAAGGTCTGTCATAACTGCAGAATGGCATGTGTGTGTGCATGTCCACCCATCTCTGGATTAAAGTTTTTAAAAGACAGCCCAAGTACTCACACTGCAAATGTCAATTAACCCATTGTTTGAAATGAACAGTGCAGTGTCCTATAACTGTTTATTGAATGCACATCTCAGGACACCATGACCTGTGCATCTCTGATGAGGACTGGTTATTTCTGTTCTATTTGTCATGTTTGAAGTACGATACACAATCATTTCTAAAATGTGAGGTGCTTTGGAAAAGAGAGACAACACACTTACATGCAACAGGGTTAGATTTATTTTGTGTGACTACTAGCAAGTGCATTGTTACAAGATGTATGCTGGAGAATGCTAGTGACCTACACACACCTTGAAAATTAGTACAAGGCGAATTAGCAGACAGTCACAGAATTTGCCAAGGGCATTTTTTTTTTTAAATGTTAAGAGAATTAATAAAAGATGTTCAGCGTAGATGCTGGATGTATAACATGTAAAGTCAGTCACCGTTCAGTTAAAAACCTGGCTGTCACAGACATGTACTCTGCTCATGTCTATAGGCAGTCTTAAAAATTGCTGGGTTTATAAAATAAATAAAGCTTACTTCCTATTTAAATCCATTGCTTTATTTGATTTTTATTTCAGCATCCTGAAGGTTTTAGAAGAACTGGTGTTGGGCCCTGGGGCATTTCCCTTGCCTGCTTAGGAGTGCCTACAGCCAATACTGACTCGGTTACAAATGTGAAAGCACCGTTTGTATGGATACCACAGATGCTCTTATTTCTGAGAGCAATTCTATGGCCAATTCTCATGATGCTGATTTTTAAAACAGATCAAACATGGAAACAGCAGGGGAGAAAAATCAAAGATGTCTTTCCTATTTAACATAGGCTTTTGGATGGAGTAACCATCCAGAATTAGGTTTCAGAAGCATGATCCCTTTTCTTTACAGAATGAAACATTATAGACTTATGATACCAGGGGAAAAAGCTGGCTCTCCTAGTGCATGATCTGTTATATAAAGTACTCAGACAGCTGATTAATCTATGGGAGTTGGTAATCATTTGACTCTAGATATTTTGTTCAAATGTTTTGGGTTTTTTTTTCAGTGATTCATGAAGCCCTTATCAGAATTCAAAAAGCACTTCACGAATCAACTAGGAGCTTAAAAAAAAAAAAAATTAGCAGTAATGAGCTCATTTCCATAGAAATAGGACTAGGCTCACTGGTGGGTCAAACTGTTTTCTGCACTTCCACTTTCCAGTATTTTCCTCAATTCTTCTCTGTTTATTTCATGCATCATTATCTTCCATTTTCTGTATATCTAAACCATGCCATTTGGCTTTTTGTTCTCTAACCAGCAACTGCCATGTCAAGGTATTTCAAAATGGTGGTAAAAAATTGTGATCCATATTTTGCTCAATAAAGTTTAAAATTAATTGTCATATTGAAAGCCATTATTCCTGACAGTTTCCTCAATAGATTACAAATCATAGTTTGAAGTAGCATTGAGCAAAAATTTGTAATGCGCAAGCCTCTCCATTCCTGCTGGATTAGTAATGTGTTTTAATGATATTGCATTTGTATTCTTTCAGTTTTCTTTCATGAGACATCAAAGAAGCAACAGAATATATCTTTCATATTCCAGACATACCACAATGCTTCAGTGTTTTCCATTCCTTCAGATTCACTGCTTACCAAGATGAAAGCTAGGGTCTTGTGAGCAAAACCTAAGTCATCTGAAAAGAAATGGTATCCCTTTGAGGTTCTCAATTCGTTGGAAAGAGGGAATTGCTTACAGTTTTATACATCACAGCATAAGACTTGTTTTGGCAGGTTCCAGAGAAGTAACACTGTCATCGTGTTCAACAGGCCAGTATAGAAGGTCATGCAGTAGTGCTGGATGTGTTCAGATTGTTTTGTGGGCTCTCATCCAGGAGATGAAGAAGGAACAAGAAAGAACATTTCATGGCTTGAAATTGCATGCACAGACTTCCTACTGAAGGCTATGCCCATTGTTAAGGAAAAACAGAGAAGACTGTAATAATCAGAAGAGGGAACTGGCCTGTGAATGGACTGGGTTTGGTTGTCCATGTCCATGATGTAACTGTAAGACAAGGTATAAATGTTGATGTTAATACATTATCCAGATGCACATATTTCAATAGCACCTTATTTACAAATGGCTAATATTCATTAATACATAACAAAAAAGAGAAGCTAGTCTCAGGAGCTCTACATCACACAATAGAAAACCTTGTGATCCTGGAAAACAAAGGAGTTTGAACAGGAAAATAATATTAAAATCCCTTATATGAAGGGAGAAATATCTCCTCAGGAAGTATGCTGCTGGGAAGGTATGGCTTTTTCCTAAGTTGTGTCAGGTGAGTCCACATCCAGATCTAAAGATGAAAGACCAGTTCTGCATGCTTTAGAGCTGTGTATCTCCTAGGATGAATACTGCAGGGTTACATTTGGTGATTGAGGGGGGAAGTGAACTGTATCTTTGCTGAAACTTGCATTTATCTCAGTTCTGGAACAGGTGGGAATTGTATGCCAAAACAAATGGCTTCAATGAGGAAAACAAAAATTTGTCCTGGAAATAGAGTTTCTACCAAAGGTGGTGGAATCGTGATCTGAAATTCTCATAGAGCAGAGACATCCCATGGAGTAGGAACAGGAGGGTAAAGCATGCAAGGTTCATCTCCTTTTCAGAAGACATAGTATTTTCTGAGTGAATATTACAAGTGGCATAGCACAAGGCAGTCACTGCTTCCCTTCAGGAAAGAGAAAGGGTATCATAGTCTTTCTTTCCTTTTTCTCATTCTTACCATACATAAGCATACACCAAATGAATTTGGTCTACCGTCTTGTGTATCACATTTTCTATGAGAGCAACACTGCTGGGACCAATGATATGCATATTTTAACACTAGGCAAAAGTGCAAATGGCTTTAAAATGCAATTAGACAAAAGTGCAGAGCATAAGGTCGTTAGTGACTATTAGGCAAAATGGACAGGGTAAAGCAATAGGTTTAATCCTCTCTAACCTAGTGATTGCTGGAAGCTGCCTTCTCTGGGAAGTATGTCAGAGCAGAATCATGCTGGAGTTCACTTCTTGCACCCTTTCTTGATGTGTCTGTGATGAAATACTGCTGGAGAAAGGAGGTCAGCTGAACAGTGCTGGAGCAGCAGACCTTTTGCGTGTAAGAAGAGAGATACAGCAAAGTCCCCCCTTCTTACAGTGCTGTGCAGTGTGGCAGAATGATGATTCCAAACTCCCCCAGGAAGTGTAGTATTTTTAGAGTATTTGATTTGTACTAAAGGGCATAATAAAGCTAGCTGCTAGCCTGCATTTCAAAACTTATGTAATGAAAGCAGGTAAATCTTTGCTGGATAAGAATAAAAAATCTTGCAACATACATTAGATGGCACACTCCTCACCTATTATTTCTGTAAGAGACAACTCTGTTCTTTGTCTCATGGTAAGTGAACCCTTGTTTTGTGAGCAATGGTACTGAAAGCCATGGTGGTGCATGTGTAATGGATTGAAAATGGACACATGAAACAGAGTGAAATCTACTACAGAGATTTTGATGATTTCTTTACTTCCCGCTCTCTTTAAGGTGGCTTAAGTAGTGATAGTAAACATTTACTGGTCTATTTGTGAGGGAGGTTTTACTTTTTACTTTGTCTTTTAGAAAGTACAATTGAGAGTGTACAGGATATTAGCTAATGGGACAATGCCAAAAAAATCCAAGCCAAATGATTAGTTTTATTCCTGTTTCTTTCTGGTCTGCCTCTTGAAGGAAATTCTATTGGGATAAGAGTAATCATGCAGACCTTTTCTAGTTCCTCCAGGCTCCTCCCTGCTACAGATCATTCTGGACTTTGTAAATGAAATTTGGGACTCTCCTGTTAAAACTTGATAGCGGCTAGTTTTCTGGTTAATTGTCAGCTGATTTTTCTGACACTGATCAGTAATGCCATCCTTCTGTGGAGGAATTATCGAGGATGTCTTACAGAGCACAGATGAAGGAAAGTTTCCTTAGCAACAGGAATAACATGGAATACTGAAAAGCTCTCTGGTGACTCTCCTTGGTTTTGTACAACAAAAAAGGTGCTTTTTTTACTTTTTTTTTTTTTTGTACAGTATAAAGACTCAGACACTCAACCTGACATTTTCTGCCTACTTTCAATGTTTCAAGCAAATGAAGTTAAAAAAATAGTAATCCTTCAGGCATTATTCAAGTAATTCTCTTAGTATGCCAAATTTCTTCATTAATTAATTTGCAAAAGCCTATTAGCATATAGCACCAAAAAAAGGCATTATTTAGCCTGACTTGTAACCAAGGAAACGTGTATGCTTAATAACTAAGATAATATTTTGCACCTCTGTAGCACTTACCTAGCCATGCTTTACCAATCTGGAGGACTTTAAGGCCAGATTTTAAATGCATTTAGACATCTACAGATGCAGATAGGTGCCTGGAGAGCTTTCAGAAAGTGATTTCAATAATCTGTCAGTTATTTGCTAGCTCCCTTGTGAGCGACCGCAAAATACCGATTCCAGTGGTGCAGAAGAAGGTTAGGAAAAAAGCCACAATAAAGCTTTGAAAGAGTTAAGAGAGAATGCAACCTTATGATTCCTACCACTGTGCTTTAATGACTAACTAATGTTCCCTGCAAGGCAAGACTGGGTAATTAATGCAATTTAGGAAAAAAAAAAAAGAAAAAAAAAAAAAGAACATTTTGTTTGAAGTCTACACCTGAATAGGAAGGCATCATCTGGCTGTTGTCCTGCAGAGGTAGCTCTCCTTGAAACCACAGCCTGGCTCAGTCCCCTCTGTTACCCACCGTGACCACTTCATCACTCAGCCCTCCACTCATGGCAAGGGACGGACACTGAACTGCAAGAAGCCTTGTGGGGCAATAGATCTATTTGCTCGCAGTAGCTAACAGCCACAACATCTTAGCTCCTTTCATAACTGACTCCAGCTCCACCTTTCAAGTATGGTATTTGGAGGCTTTGGTTTCACTTTTCCCGTCGGATATGACTGCCCTCTCTAAATAACACTCCCAGCCTTTGATTTGCTGAGACTAAGCATGACAAAGCTTTTATTTTCTACAATAGCTCCTCCATCATTCCAGTGCTCCTTGTCTCTGCTTATTTTAGTTTGAATTCATCTTCCCAGAATGTGAGGTTAAGGCATATTAGAACTCCAATACCAGGGGAAATAAAATAAATAATAAAATAAATAAATAATGAAAAAAAGTTTTAGGTCCTCAAAAAAGGGATTTTTGCCGTGCCGCCTCCTCAAATGGGAGTTAGCCAGAAATTTCTACACATATAATACACATACACATACAGCTATGGGAAGGAAAGGTTTGGTATTAGGTCCTTTGAAATTAAGAGTTTTCTTTATTCTATCCCTGGAAAAGGAGTTTTGGTCACAAAATCTTGTTGGTTAAGTTATTTAATTATTTCCTGTCTTTTGCTAGTGTAGGCAACTTAATATATTATGAGAAGTAAATTATGAAGACAAAGCTAACAGAATATTAAATAATACTTGAAAAGCGGTATTGCTAGTTGAGGGTGTTAATTCAGATATGCTATTCTGATAGTATTATAATTTCATTGATTCTCTCAACTGGGAAATGACAGTTATAAATATCCTGCCAAAGCTCAAAGTATCTATTAGATACAATATTTAGTACTGGAATATAACTGGAATTCAGTGGGCATATTTGTTGAGAAATATAAACAAACAAACAAAAAATCCCAAATTCTTTTTGGTGATCTTTGTATCACGTGTTTTTATGCCAGTTTGTCTTTCCAAAGGACAAAGTTTAAAACCCATTAAAACAAGTGAGTATATCTCATTACATTTTCTTGTAGAGTATACATTTATTTGTACTTTTCGCTGTGCAATAATAAAACGGCATTACAGGAACATCATGGTCAGAAGAGATTTAATTGTAATGCAAGTTTAATTGCCATGAATGACTTACAACCATATTATTAACAACACAATGCATGTGATATTTTTACATGTTTGTGGGGTGCAACACTGAAATATATTTGCCAGTAACTGACAAACTAAATTATGGCTCAGAGAATAGAAAAAGTTATTCTATGTCATCATGAGGTGATGAACACTGAGAGATATAAACCACTGCAACAGAGCATTAGAGTGTTTTACATTGAATCTCCCATGACAAGATGACATTTTCCACCTGTTAAAAAAAACAACAGAAGATTGCACACCTGCTAAATCTCAGATAAAGAATACAAGAATGACAGCATCATGGTTAGGATTTCACCTTATGGGCCTGGGTTTTTTGTTTAGACATTGTTTGGCAGCATTCTGTAGCTACTGCCTGCTGGCATTTCTGATGTGCTGGCTGTTTAAAGGAAGAGACAGACATCCTGGAAAAGGGGTTTTGAAGACTGATAAATAAGGCCTGGGGACATAATGGAGCACCACTAACCCAGGAACTGAAAAAATAGTGAAGAACTTGGCCTGGTAGTTTCTGGATTTTCAGCACGTCCCTTTTCCTGGAGTGCTGCTTTTCAGACATTCTCGGCAAGTGCTGTCTGTGCACGTGCAGTGTTGTGCGATGCAGGGATAGCAGTGCACCTCTGTGTGCTGAAGAACTGAGCCATGTGAATTAAAGCTGTCACGCGGTGTATCCCAGGGTGCTATTCATGGTGCACGGTGAACTGCGCGTTTGCTCAAACATTTCTTTCCAGATTTCTCAAGTGGAAAAATGGGAGCGCTATGCAACCCAGAATCTCCTGGGGAGATCTCCTGAGAAAATGCCCCCTGAGGGGAAGCTGAAATTACAGGAGCAGTGTAGGGAGCTTTGGAAATATAATGCAACGCAGATACATTGGTTCTGAGGCAGTTCTGTGGAAAATTCATGGATGAAATTCCTTGGACAGAAATTTCCTTTTGATATAAGTCAGAAGTTAATCACACATTAAAACCCGATAAGCTTACCAGGCTCCATAGCTCATCTATAGCTATCAATGATTCCACAGCATATGTGGTACTTTGCTTATGCTCAGCAGATTTTCCACCTCTTTTAATGTATTTATTACATATACCGCAATGCTGTCACTAACATGTGAAAGTCACCACTAATTTATGATTACATAATGGCCAAGTTTATTTGCTTTAGATGCATTGAGCATTAGTCTGGAGCAGCTTGTGTCAGCTTTTGTGAACAAGTTGCCATTGGGATTTCACTGTTGTCCTTCCTGCAACACTATGGCAAAAGGGATGGCCTGAGGATGTGTCTTCTCTATAAATATAGGCTTCTGGACAAAGAGGGAGTCTTTACTGGCTACCAGCAACGCAATTTCTATTTTATGCATGTGTGCTGTTTGGAATGTGCTTCCTGTAAGTGACTGAGTGCATATACACTAGCTTACTATTAGGTTATTATTTGACTAGCGTGCTGAAGAGAGGAGAACGTGTTAGCTGGAGTATATCTCACTGACTAGAATCTCACAATTATTTCACTGAAAGACTACAGGTTAAAGGTAGAAGAAGTTATTTGTCAATTTCTATTAGATTTGGCTGATAATTTTGCCAAAATAAAATGCAAAGTGCTCCAAATTTTGTGATTTCCCAAATGCTTTAGTTTTGTTTGCATTTGTAGTAAGAGCAGAGGAATAGACTGGTGCAATTTGCGTGGTGTCGGGGCGGTTTGCTGTGTTAACTGCTTAACCTGGGAGCTCGTCTTGTGGACATATTTTTCTTGTTACGGCTTGTCACAGCTGAGACATCAGGTGGCAGAGCCTGTGGAGGGGTGTTGGGGTCTGTGGGCATGGTGGGGGCCCCCCATTGTGGGTGCCAGGCTGCCATGCAACCCCAGCTGGACTTGGCTGTGGGCCGCAGCTGGTGTGGGTGTGAGAGTCATGCCAAACCTGTTGCTTTTCATATCAAACACCTTGTTTTGTGCCACCTAGAATGCCTCTTGGGCTTTTGTTTCCCTGTGGTGGGAAAGCTGGGCTCTCACATCGCCGTACCCCACCCACCCACCCACCTCATTTCCCCTTGCAGTCAGTGCGCTTGCAGGGGCCCACCCAGCTCCTCGCCACAGCGGGGGAGGGGGGAGAAAGGAGGTTGGGGAAGAAGACCCCAAACTTGTGGGTCAAGCTAAAGGCAGTTCAATGAAGCAATAGCAAAAGTCGTGCATGGGGAAGTGAAGGGAAACAAAAGATGTTTTTCTCCACTTCCCATCAGCAGGTGATGTTGGGCCACTACCTGGAAGCAGGGCTTCAGCGCGCAGTGGTTGCTCTGGAACACCAATGTCGTAAACAGCGAGTGCCCCTCTTCCTCCTCCTTTCTCTTGCCTTTTATATCTGAGCAGACATCATATGGTATGGAATATGCCTTTGGTCACTCTGGCTGTGTCCCCTCCCGAGATCGTGCCCACCCCCAGCCTGCAGGTGAGGGGGTTTGGCGAGCCGGCCTTGGTGCCGTGCAGGCACTGCTCAGCAGCAGCCAAAACGCTGGTGTGTTCTCACCCCCCTTCTAGCTACCACTAGGAGCACAGCACTGTGAGGGCTGCGGGGGGGGCTGCCCAGACCCGGTGCAGCACTGATTGCACCTGTGCCGGGCTGGGTCCGTCCCAGCGGCCGGGGAGCCTAATGCCTAATGCCTGTCACCTGTGGTGCCCTCAGCCTGGGGGGTGGCAGAGCCGCCGCCTGCCCCTGAGGAGAGCAGGCGGGGCCCTGCGCAGGCCCCGGGGAGCGGCCGCCCGCCGCCATGAGGTGGCTCTTGGCAGGCGGCAGCTGGCCGGCACTTCTGTGTCCCCGAGGCGGTTAGAACCAGTTTTTCTTCTTGCCTGAAGCCGGTATGGAAACCTGTGAACTAAGCCTGCAGGTCAGCGGTAGCTGCAGGCTTGTTCCGCCCAGGGGTTCGTGTGGATGAGCCACAGCGATCGCCCTGGCAGGCAGGCGTTGCCTGCGAAGCCGTTGCTCTTCGAGGACAGCCGAGGGCACGGAGCAGGCCAGGATTTGGCTCTGGTTTATAACGTTTACGGTGGCTCCTTGCACGTGTGCTGTGCTAGTCGATCAGCCTGGCCCGTAGCCCGGGAGCTGGCTTTTTCCCGCTCTCTGCAGCTTAATGGTGGCGTGCGCTGGGCGGGAGGGCAGATCCTGTCACGGTGCTGCCACTCGTGCTGCTTTCTCCACGCTGACCCTTTTCTGCCTTCGTGTCACCGTGTGGTAAGTGTTACTTATTAATTATACTGATAGTGTCAGTGAAAATGTTTTTTTTCCTTTTCAGGTTGGAGTATGGCATCTATCTTAGTTTATTGTGCATACACCTTGCTCTCAGATCTTGTTTAGTGCTTTCAGATCCCATAGCCAGTACAGGCAGTTCAGCTGTAAGAAATATACATGCCTGTTAGTGTATTTCCAATAATATTTAACTTATCTTCACATAAGGTACACAAATAAAGCTCTTCAAAGAGAGAAAAACAGGTGCAATGCAGCAGTTCAATAAAAAGCTCCTTCTGTAGTTGGCTGCCCCTGAGGAAAATGAAGGGGTTGTTCCCAGAGCCCTGGTGCTTGCCTGAGTCAGCAGGGAGTCTGAAACATTTCTTTCCATGAGCCTGAGTTGCATTAAAACTGCTGGTGACTGCTGCACACTAGTGATCAGGGAAATCTGTGGTTTATAGACCTTGCCTTGGTGAATTTTGTATTAATTTGTCCTGGAACAGAAGAAATCCAGGTGATTGTTACAGAGTAGGATGCCTTAGAAAACACCCCCCACGTTCCCACAGGTATGATTCACAAAATTGAAATATTTTAAGTTGTTTATGGAATATTAAACTAATTAGAGTTAAACTGATCTTTCTTTTGAGCGGTCTCAGTGTATATGGGTTATACTTCTGGTGCAGCTCTGATGATGAAGTTTGATGGCGGAATCACCAGGATTATTTTCCCACCTCCAGAATCTGTCACTCTGTTTTGAGTGTAAGGCAGCAATAGAAGGTGTAACAGGACAGATGCTTCATTTCTTTCCAGATAAACCAGGAAACATGTGGGTTCTTCAGTCCTTGGCTTGGATAGCGTGCATTGTGCTCCACTGTGGATTTTAGCTTTTGGTTTGGGTTTTTTTGTTTGTTTGTGGGGTTTTTTTTTGTTTAAATGACTACCTTTCCTCTTCTAAAGTGCATTTAAATACTTATTCATAGCTACTGTTTTAATGCTGAAATTAAGTTGGGATTCCTAGCAGATCAACATAAATACTAGAATCTAGGTTTTTAGGACTTTTTTTTTCTTGTTGTTGTTGTTACTTTTCTCTTCCTAGTCACTGTAAACATGACAATTTCAAGGTGCTTTAATTTTCTGGCAAAGATGCTGCAAAGATCTGCAGCAGGTAGAGACAGGGTTAGCTGTCTGATGGCCCAAAGGACAGGGAGGCAGCCAAAAGTGCTATGTGCTCCTGAAGGGCAAGAAGACTGAATTGCAGAAAGGGTCCTAACTCAGCAGAGATGGGTGTGCAGAGCTTGGGATGACAGTTCTGGGTTTATGAACGGTCTCTGGCCAATTCTTTGATCTTGGACTTTGACTTGCTACCAGAGTCAAGACTATTCAGTGCCAGACTCAAAAATCTCAAAGGAGGAAAGGAGAAGCATTAGGGCTACTTCTAGCTTTTGTAAGAAAATCTAAATCCTAGCTGTGAAATGTCTTGCTACTTTTTATCACAAGTTTAAAAAACACACTGCTTTTAGAAATGAGTCTCTTTTAGAGGCAAATTATTGACAGGTGTAAACTCGTTTACTTCAATGAAGTGCCCACCTTACTAGTCCTCTTCTAGTGTTTATCCTTATTTCAAAGCATTTGCCCTCTGAAAAGCAAGAGCAGCACTATCCTGCTAGTTCCTCTGGCGTCTTAAGATCTCAGCCCTATCCCTTTTTAACCTTCCTTTCCTCTGGTGAGTACTGTGTGTTTTTTATCTTGAGTTGAAAGAGTTTCTGCTGAGTGGAGTTCAGTAAGGCTTATTTTTCTTCAAAGCTTACAAAATTCTTTTTCAATAACATTAATTATTGTTAGCAGGTTTTTCAAAGTGTCAACTTACATGAGCTATTTTAAAATGTTTGTTATGGTACTGACTGCTTATAAGAGTGTTTTTAAAATGAAAACTGCATGTTTTTCTGGTGATTCAGGTTCCCAAAATGAGTGAGCACTTTCCTTTGATTTATTGTCATTGTTTCTCAAGTACATTTAAAGTAGATAGTGCACGTCATTCTGTAAATTGCAGGCCTGAACTGTTGTTTATTTTGTTGAACTGCGCTTCTGTTGCATAATTGCATTTGCCAGGTGGAAGTGAGAGCTGTCTTTTTGAAATCACAACTAATAGTGTCTTGGGAGTTTGCTCCAGCTAAATACTGCCCCAGTTTCTTCATCTCTGTGCATCCAATACATATCAGTCAAACTCTATACAGCAGCTTTCAAGGTTAACAGTCTGCATGCCCAAGGATAAATGGCCTACTTATTTATTTTAAAAAAACCCAAACCACCACAACTTTCAGTGAGTGGCAATAGATTCAGTGATGGTGGGACTTCTGGAGAAAAAAAATAAGATTTTAATAGGAAAAAATAGGAGGTAGTTTTTACAGTGTTAAAATCTAAAACTGCATACAGAAAATTGTGACTGTGAAATAGTTTCTTCTAGGTCGTATTAGGATGTAAATGTGATTTAAATTAAATCAAGGAAAGTGACCAACAATTATAAAATCCTATTTCTGAAAAATGGAATTTAGGTTTTGCACTATTTCTCTATCAGACCTTTATGCTATCTCTGTAATAAAAGGTGAAAAGGTGACTTACGCTATTTAAAAAGGAGGTTATTGCAAATTGAAGATAGAGCTATAATTGGGTCTCCTGCTGATGCAAGTGAAGAAAAAACAATTAGTGGAACACTCTAAGAAAAAAGGCTAATCTCAAAAAGTGGTTGGAAAATAGAAAGTTCTTTCCACTGACATGCTGACACAGATAATGATAATCAAGGCTCTCCTGCAAAAGTTGCCAGACTAGACAACTGGGCTTGTGTGACTGACTTCACTGGTGCAACGCACTTTTGTTTGTGTGAGTAGTTGCTGTACACATATGTCATTCTGAGGGTTGTGTTGTTGTTTTTTTTTTTTTTTGTTGTTATTGTTCAGTATGTTTTCTAACTAGGAGTATTGTAATTTTGTGTTTTGATGTGTTTTTTTTTTTTTTCTTTTTATCAGTGAGGTATAGAGTTCTTGTATACAAAATCATTGAATGCCTACATACAATTGAGATAACTGCAGTCGTCTTCATTGAGTGTCTTCCTAGGGAGTTGGTAACTACACCCTGTTGTGCACCTAGGTTGATAAGCACAGGATTTGTATCCAGAGTACTTCTAGAGATTATTTGTATGCCCTGATATTCTGTGTTTTCCTTAGGACAAGACTTCGAAGATAGAGCAAATTTAAGTGCCGCTCAGGCTCTATTTCCCAGAAAAATAGAAGGGTGATCATAACTATTATAGGTGTCATCCAGCTAACTTCAGTTATTCGCTTTGGATAGCACTTGAAATTTAGTTGTCGTAGCACCAAGTTCACTGTGCTCTCCTGGTAGCTGGTGGTCAGTTATCCAATGGGTCCTAAATGTGCTATCCCAGCTGTGGTGGTGTCAGTGTGTGAGGTGACGTACCTTTAGCTGAGCTGCAGTTGTCCCTTGTTGCGGAATAGACAAGAGTATCACAGGCATGCTGCAGTTCTGAGAAAAAGCTGCACTCTCCTTGCTGGATTTATACTTAATAACTGGGTTTATATTACTGATTTTTTGCTAAGCTTTTTTTAAGGCCAGCCTTATCAATATTTTATAAAAAAAAATGTTCTTTCCTGAAGTCTCTGCAGGCAGCAAAGATCAGGTACGATGGCAGTCTTAAAATCCACATTTTTATTTAACCTTTATATGCTTAACAAGTCTATAATTCTCCTCCTCCCTCCCCCTGCCCCTCCCAAGCCAATGGGAAGCATGATGTGTTAGTGTCTTTGCTAAGGTATCTCGCATTCTCTGTTCCTGCCTCAAAATTACTTTTGTGAAATGCTTCACCTGTGAGACTTGTAACTCTTGGGGCTACCATATCCTTTCATTGTTGTTTGTGGGATGGTGGCTGTGGTGGGGGGAATCCTCAGCATCTGCAGCTTGTGTTCTGAGTTAGAATAAAATTGATTTTGAAATATGACCTTTCCTGTAGAATGGAGGTAGTTGAAACTTTAATATCGCATTAGTGCTCATAAGAGTTGTAAGTGTCAGGGCCATTTGGCAAGCCTGGAAGGCGTTTCTGTCTCTTGACAAGACTCTGAAATTGCCGGGATTTGACAGACAACATGACAGCTACGTACATCACTATGCACAGAAGGATAAGGTCATTTTCCCCTTGGATCAGGAAGCAGTACCCTTATGAACCCTGTGTATCCTGCATCGGGAAGAGAGCCTACACCTTGGGGGTAGCCAGGGAATTAGTGACGCTGAAGCTCTGGGATGTGCTGGTGGGAGCTTAGAAATGCCCTTCTCTGCACCAGCTTGTCTTAACCAAGTTTTTCTGTGACTGACTTATAGGTGACAGATAAGCCTAGAATTTATAGAGCATGCATATGTAATGAAGGGAAAAAGAAATCTTTGTGTTCCTCAGTGCAAACCTATACTGTAGTTTGCAGTTTTATTCTGATGTATTGGGGTAGATGCAGTCTGTCAGGATATAACATATTCAGGCATTTTTCCAGTTCTGCGTGTGTCAGATTTTTTTATCATCTGAGCAAGTGCTGATGCCCAGACTGGTACATCTTAGTAGATAGTGCTTTAGTTAGTTGGGTTCTCAGACTTGGAGCTGGTTAATCATTGATTGGAAAGTTTGACGTGAAAAAGAATTCTCAGAAAGATGTAATTAGTTGAATGTGATTCCTCACACCACCTCCACCCCTTTATTTTTTGGCCATATGAAGTCACCTATTGGACTCTGGACCTGGCTACATTGGGCTGTGTATTGTAACTAAAAAATGTTTGGATCTGTTGATTTTGCTAATACTGCTATTTTACCTACCTGCTGGATGCTTACTCTTTTGTCTCTGAGCAGTTTCTAGTATCTTGTTTGATGTATTTTGTAGGCTGGTTTCATAAGTTTCAGTTGGTTGGAAAAATTTTTCTAATTTATTGTAGGATAATATCTTAGTTTATTGATGCATCTCCTTTTCAACAACAGCTTACATGTTCTTTTTATTTATATATATATATTCTAAAATGAGGTAATCTATAATCATATCATTTGGATAATGAACTAAAAAACTTAGATTTGTTGGGATGCCCTTTACATGTGGTGATTCTTCAAAACGTATGTTTGCTGGGGTTCAAGTGGGTGCCATCGTCATCCCCTGCTTCACTGTTTTGTCCTTATTTTTGCTTCAAGAAGGTGGCAAAAGTAAAATTCCAGGTTTTGTTTGTGAAGATTCCTCACAGAGGAAATTTTATCAACATGATGAACAAATAAATGAGGCGTTTTATTCACTTAATGGTTCTTGTTTGTAATAACCTATACAAATCGCTCGTGAAGCACTACAGAGCTTAGGATGCTCGGCTGAAGAGTAGTCCTGCTTGAACAAGGAATTCAGGATTTGTTGTATTTCTTGTCTGTAGGATCTGGTTGGTTTAGATGCTGTAATTGTGAGCCTTGATTAAATGAAATTTGTGAAACAACCTGACAGGCAACTGTCTCTTACAGCAATTTTTGATAGCAAGCTCAAATTACTATATTTTTAAATTAAAATTCTCTTAGTAGTAGCCTAATTGCCAGGCTGCAATAGAATTTGTTTCTGTTTCTTTTTGAATCAGAAGTATTTATAAAGATAATAAAAGATGCATTCCTACATGATTACTTAACATCAGGATCAAACAAACATTAAACGGGACCAAATTAAAAGTAAAGAGGGTAGAAAGACAGAGCATGATATATTCCAGATAATTATTCTGATCTCAAACTACAGAAAAACTAGTAATAAAGAACGCCATAATAAAAATAGCATTAGCCCTTGCAATAAGAGGACTTGCAGGTTTTTTTCCATCTGTGAAAACAAGGCAAAAAGGAATGTACCCATAACTATATTTCATAAGAACTTTCTTGAATTTGCTTTTATAAATCTGTCAGTGTCTGCCTGTCTGAGGCTCCCTGTCCGTGAGATCTCTGACTCCTGAACACATAAATAAAGTCCTTCCTTTTGTCCAGTATCAGCTCTCTCTGTCCTTAGGCATCTACTGCAGAAATGAGGAAGACTAGGGGTGATAAGCTGGAAAGTTATTGGAAAACCAGGGTATTTTATCCTCTTCTGTCTATTGAAGTGATCCTCACCAGTACGTTTACTAGTACATTTACTGTGCTTAAAGAAACACATTAAATGCAGGCTGTCATACTTGTTACCATGATCTCCTTTACCTCCTAGGTTTGGAAGCTTCAGCTTTTATGTTCTTTCAGAACTGTATTTATGAAGTTGATGCATCATTAATAGGGAATTCTTTACATCTGTATGATTTTTGTGTGTGTGATATATTAGAGATGTAAAATTACTCCAACTATTGGGAAGTGTGGTTGGGTTACTGATACTTAGGGCAAGAGTTGAGGCACGTAACATGTGGAAGCGAAGAGGGATAGTTAAACTTTCTGGTGTGTTCTTTACAAGACATTTTGTTGCCAAACCTATTTTCAGCTTCTAAGTGAACTTGTCATCACACTACTAGGAATTTTCCTAACTACGGTAGTTAGAATTTATGAAAGTGTTTCACCAAAAAATGTGGGCTTTGACATTTTTTTTTTTTTTTTGTTAGGAATTTTTTTGGTAATACTGCTGCAGAAAGTGTTCAGCGTTTTCTTGGCTTCAATCACTTTTTTCAAAATAAAATCCCAGACACTGTCTCCATCATTTTGGAATGTTCTCTGAAGTTGAATAAGACTGGAGGGGATGGGGGGTTTGTGCTGTGTGCTTGCCTACATGCATGCATGCAGATGACAAGGATATGGAGTGAAAGGGAGAGAAGGAAGGGAAATAATAATCCTAGTGATTCCTAATTTTATTTAATTAGTGGAGGAGTGAAAAGGTGCAGCTCAATGTTTTGAGATGGGAAAGAAGATTTCAGACTTGGTCAAGTAAATGTGAAATTCTGTTTGAAAAGACAACTTTTACATTTCAGAGCAGCTGCAGTCATTATTTGCTCACCAATATTCCCTCTCTCCTCCCCCCAGTCCCTTCTTTCAAGAGGATATTTTAAGCCTAAAATATGAACTGGGGATTTAAAATTCCTTTAAAACACTTTCTCAGCTTTAGTACTGGGAAACTGACTCATAAACGGATTCACTGAGTTCACTTCTACTTAGGATCTCAGTGTCACTCTTGTGTGTTTGAGCTTCCAAATGAGTTTTTTGTTAGGTTTTAGGACTCCTATGGGATAGATCAGTTTAATTTATAGTCTCTATACTGTGCTAAAGGGAAAATGAAGTAATCTATTGCTAATAATTAAAAGCTAGTGATTATATGGTATTTACAAAAAAAACCAACAAAACAACAACCCCACCCTAAACCAACCAGACAGACCTCAAACAAAACCCAACCTAACGGCATCTCTGCAAAGAGGTGCCTTGTGAGTCACACCTGCATCTTTTCATCTTTTAGTCTCTATAGTTGCCAAAAAAATTATTTTCAGTTTTTGCAATAAAACCACAGCTAAGTGCCATTTGAACATCGTGAATTTGAAAAAATATATCTCATCAGAGCTATATGGAGACCTAAAATTCTATTTTATAGAGATTTTTAGGATTTCAAGGCTCATTCCCATTCAAAATTAAAATGTGAAAGTTCCAGAGCATTTTTATTACTGTTTAAAATTTGCCAAAACATTTGGTTTAGCTTTATGTAATTCAAATTGAAAAATAATAAAAAAGTAAAGATAACAGCTTCAGCTACTTTCTTACTCCTGTGTTTCTTTCCAATGCATTTGCAGTGATATTAGTGCAATTTTATAACATAAACTATAGATAGATAGGTTGTTAAATCTATTTCCTAATGGAAATCTGATGAATTCTCTTCTAATGCTTTTACTCTAAATGGCAAATAATGCACTTCAGTTGTATGTACACATTACATTAAATGACCCCAGAGCTTGTTGACAATGTTTGAATAGAATTCCAGCTTTGACTTTTGATTATTATTTGTGGATTCAGACGTGCTATTGGAAAGATTAGCAGCATACACTGAAAATCAATTCTGTATTGATGGTATACATGAACATGTTGTGGGGCTATACACACCTATGTGTGTATATGAAAATATCAATATATATTTTCTGTCCTTAAAAGTGAAATTATATTCTTATTTACATCTTGCAATAGAGTATGTCTGTCTAGTTTTATATAAACTCTATGACAGACTGTAGCTTTAGAGAAACACATTTCATATTTACATAGTCATCTTTTTATAAAGGTTTAAAAGATATGTTTAGTGCTCTTTTGCACTCAGCTGGAGAGGCTCAAAATGTCTTTTTAAATAAAAGTAAAGTGAATAATGTTATAAGATTGTATGTTTAGACCATAAGATAGGAGAGAACAAGGGCATTTAATAGAGGATGGGGTGAGGATTGCGTTTACTGCATTGTCTTACTAAGATGGTGCTTTTAACCATGAAGTGAATTGGACATACAGCTGAGGTAGCAGGAATCTTCCTGGAAAAATGTATCAATTTGCTATGATCCTGCATTTCACATGTCCTACATAGGTCTTGAAGATTTTGATAACTTACTGCAGATGTTTCATTAAATGCTTTTTTTTTTTTTTTTTTTTTTTTTTTTTTTGTGTGCAAATCCCCGTTTTCAGTGTAGAACTAAGCAGAGTTTTCCAGGGCAGTCTGCTGGATTTGAACTTAGAGCAGAGATTCAATTTCTTATAGTGACGAACAGTTGTTGCTCTGGAGTGATGGACAGAGGCTGTCAGATCCAAATTCACGTTTTTGTTGAATCAGGTTAATAGTGCAACTATTAGAGTGTTCGGTCTTATATTAAATTCAGTGTATTTATGCTCTTCTCGATTCTCATTGTATTATTGAAAATTATCTGTAGTGAGCATGACTAATGAGGCCACTACATGGATAAGGTGATTCATATTCTTCAGACTTAAGCTCAGTTCTCTGCATGTTTAGAAACAGAGAGTCTCTTGATAATCAGTTCACCTTCTTGAGTCTTTTTCCTATAACTGAGGAATTTTTACCAAAAGGAGTTACTTAGCAAGACTCATGACTGGGAAACAAAACTGTGTTTGTGCACCATGTGATTTCCAGGAAATGAGTAGGTTAAACTTCTGTCTCCAGGTGGTTTGTTTTTGTTTTTGGTGGTGGCTTTTTTGGGGTGGTTTTTTTTTTGGTTTTTTTTGTTTTTTTTTTTTACCCCAAGATTGT
>JAVJGJ010000033.1:13326927-13349880 GCA_035590215.1 Microhierax caerulescens
ACTACCTTTGTTACAAATGGGCTTCAACTCACACTGTCGAAGCAGTAGCATCCTTTTCTATGTATCACTGCTTTTTTGGGGTGGTTTTTTTTTTGGTTTTTTTTGTTGTTTTTTTTTCCCCGAAGATGCTGTGGTAGATGTTACAGTGGCACTGTACATTCAGATGGCTTATTCTGCACTGCTCCTGAGCTGGTGACCCAAGCTAGACCAGGAAGTGTTCATGCCAAATGCTGCGAAGTGTGAGTTCTGTCTGTCCTTAGGAGACCATTGAAAAAATGAAGATGACTAGGGGCGAGAGGCTGGAAAATATTGCTTCCATTTAAAAAGTAGTGTGGCATCTTGCCTAAGGACATGCTTAAGGGTCTGTGAGAGAGATAAGAACTAAACTCAAATCTTCAGGGTCTCCATCCAGTGCTTTAATCATGAAATCTTTTTTCCCTCTGAATGATTTGCACCACCACCCCACCACCTCCCGTGATGCCTTACTTGTTTGCTGCTGAATGAACTGAGAAAATTCTGTGGCAGCATGTATTTGTATTTGGAAGAAAAATAAATGGACATTGAGCAGCTTTCCCCCTTATTTCCAGGCTTTGTATACATATTTATCTGTAATGTACTTGCATTCCTTACAGCAGAGGGTTTTTCATCCTGTAGGACTGGAACCTTTTTTTGTGTGTTTCTGTTTTTCTTTTTCCTAATGCACATGCCAGTACTGGCACAAGGGACACAGGAAAAACAAAAGAAGAATGTAGTAATTTAGAAATCTATGAAATCTCCAAGGTACAGAGTGCAAGAAAGCATCTTAAGGTTTTGCCTGGGTCATGCAGTTGAAATCTGGCAGCTGTTGTACTGTTCTAACTCTTCTAAGATGCTAGTGTGTTTATTCTAACATATTTTTATTAGACTATATATACTTCAGAGAAAACATTTTGTTCAGTAAGTTTGTGGTAAAAATATTGTTTTTTCCTTTATTTAAGCCCAAACTGGGGTGAGAGAGGGGGAAAGGGAAGAACTACCATTGTGTTGTTTTTTGATAATCTGCACGTAAACTAGACTTTCAGCTGTTTATCATGCCTTAGTTCTGCTGATTTAAAGAGTGTGATACTGATTTATGCTAGGTGTCAGAATTACCATTTTGTATCACCATGTCATCACACACATTGTCAACAAAAGATGTTGCTCCTAATTTTAAAATGATAGGGAGGTACTGGTATTTGGGAAGTACTGATTAAAAACCAAATTAGGCCAATTGAGATGACAGTGTGTGTGCTGGAGGATACAAAATGTTTGTGATAGCAGGTCTTAATGTTGTAAGAGAGACCATAGTGGCTGCAGTAAAGGAAAGAAGTAATGTCTTCCCCAGCAGTAAGCAATTGGACTGCTGAGCAAACTGTTCTCTCCCTGGAAGGTAGGGCCCTGATCTGACAAACACTTGAAAATATAATTTGTCCTATTGTCTTCAGTGGAATTTTGCACATGTTCAGTGCTGATTTAAAGTTTTAAACTGAGATTTCATTGAAACAGATTTGTCCAGAGCAAAATACTAGTAATTTCTTTCCTTGTGAATTCTTTTGCTTTCTTTTCCACCTTTTTCTCCACCAAAACTATGTGGTATAAATCTTTTGTGCTTGCCCTTCCAGCTGTACCATTTAATCTCAGGAATAGTTTCTTTATCTTTTTAGGTGTTGGAACATCAATTTAAAATGCAGTTACTTACTCAGAACATAAATTCTGAAGTAAGTCATACCAGCTGTTTAACCTTATCATAATTTTCTTAGTGTTGGCCTATAATCTTCAATTACCTGTAGCGAGCATTTTAATTTCCTTTTTAAAAATGGCTTGGCTTTGTTGCCTGGAGATGATACCTACAGTGAGGACTGTCCATTACCCGAGGGTCCCTGGCCGTTTAGTTCCGCTTGTTTGGACTTGCACATTTTGATGTTGTGCCAAGGTGTATCATTTACTTTTGTCAACAGTGAAGCATGGCGTAGCCCTTGGTTTGTTAGCACAGTTAAAGAGATAGAAACACCATCATTCATTTTATTCCTTGTGCCTGTATCTGTTTGTTCAGGGCGAAGCGACTTGTAGGAGAGATAAGGCTGTGTGTAGCCTGAAATCCGTGTTTTATTTCAGTATGTAAGATGAGTTCAGTGTGCTTCCACTGCTGAAAAGCAGGAAGAGGGAGTACGAGTGCCTCGTTGTGTGCTGTGTGACTACTACGGGCTTTAACAGTAGCCTCCAAAGAGTATTTCCAAATACACCGTGGTCCTCAGTGGTGAGGTGAAGGGGTAGAGTACTTGTACCGCTTATCTCCTGCGTCTTCCCCCCCGTTAACACTCTGCTTATGTTCTAGGGTTGTCCACAGAGGAAGATACTAACCTTTGCGTGCTGGAGGAAGCAGACATTGCATTGCAGTCAGCTGAAACCTGAAAATTAATATAGGTCATGTCAGCCTGAAACTTGTTTTATAGCATTTAGGTTTACAGAGGTAGCTTCATGCGGTTTCTCATTGAAAGAAAAATCATGAATGATATGAAAAGCCTGGCTTGTCATGCCTTCCACCATTTTGACAGCTGATCTTTTGCCTGCTTTATGATTACTTTCATGGTAGTTGTTGAAGGGTGAAGGGTTTTAAACACTTCCCTAGTTTCTTGAGAAATATTTATGTCTCTTATGGGCCTCTTACGAAATGAAGAAGCAGAGGTCAGAAGCATTCTGGGAAATGGTATATGGAGGCAATAGTAAGCTGTATGTACATGGTAATGTATTTGTTTTTTAAGAAGTGATTTATGTATCCAAGATGTTTACTTTGGGGAGCTGCAGTTACCTTGTAGAATTACAAACAGAACAGAAAATGGGAGCCTTTACGAGCATCAGCATTTCAACGCTACTCGGTTCAGAAATGTGGTTTCGTGTCTACAGGATTGGGTATCTAGATTTTGCACAAAAATATTTACAATAGAGTATACTGAGAAGAGAGGATTATTGATAAGATTTTTGCTGAAAATAATACTTTTTTCTTTGTGTCAGGAAGAAGGGGCTTCTATCTTTTTCTGGCATCTGATTTTTATATAGACCTGAATATCTTTCTGGTTTAAGTTAATGCCTTGACTGCCCTTGAAGTGGACTGAAATTAACATCTATTCTCAAGAACCCGTTCCTAAGACTAAGAAACAAATGGAGATGCATTTGAATGAAGGTACGTGGCCTACCACCACTGTGGACAGAAGGTCAAAATCTTGCTTAACACCTTTTTTGAGGAGTGTGAGGAAAATGAGGGAAAATGGGCTGTTTGAGGGGGTGCCAGTACTTTATACAGAATATACTGAGTCGTCAGCCTGAAGTCTTGTCTATTATGCAAAGGTAAAAGTAGAAAAAACATTATAGTCAGTTTCTTGAGCACTTCTTTTTTTTTTTTTAAGGGGAAAAAAACATTTTCTCTTTGGTTTTAGTAAGTTTTATTTAGGCATTGGTGTCTGTGTGAAAGTTCAGGATTTACCGAAAAGAAGAAAAAGGAAAATAAAAAAAAAAAAACAAACCCAAACACCCCAATCGTCGCCTAAAAGACATGTGTTGGAAAACCACCCTTCAAGGAAAACAAAGACTTCCCTGCCTAGTTCTGCAGTGATTGTAGCCTCTGTAAGAGCAGTGTATAAAAGGAACATCTTTGGAGAGATAAAATTGCTTGGATCTAGGGAATGTCATGTCACACTTTAATTTGCGGCATTCTGAGTCTACTGCCCAGTCCTTTGGAAAGTTTATACTTTTCTTTTAAATTAGATGGATATGTAAACCAGAAGGCAAACACACTTTTCTCACACATTGAGTGTACTTGTAAAAATTTTTGCATTCACAGAAGTAGTCTTAGTGAAAAGTGTCAAACCTATTCATGTGACTTAATGTTCCTGCCCTGGACGTGGATGGTTTAGTGTCAAGGAAGCAAATATATCAAAAAAGGAAATTAAGTCTTTGAAAATAATAGTTTCCAAGTCTTTGCTAGCAGACATCATGTATCATTCCATCTCTGCCCTGTTCTAATTGATTTAGAAGTGTTAGGCATTTAGTGAGTGGGAGTTTATCATTTATTGAAATCAATCTCTCTCTGCAAGCTGGCTTTCTTCTCCCTGGCAGTCAGCGAAACTCTTTCTCCAAACGCTGAATGGCTCGGGGCTGAAGGAGCCCAGCGTTGATTGCATAACATGGTAACAGCCCCGAAACATTGCTGTTATAGATTGACCTCGTCTGACCTGGAAATGCCAATCCATTAGAGAAAATAGTGCTCGCCTCTGACAACAAATAAATGTAACCCCTGCAGTAGGGCAGAGCAGGCTAGAAAAACAGTGAAGCGCTTTCCCATGGTAATTGTTTCACGGTCTGGAGCACAAATATTTTGAATGTCCTCTAATGAACACTTGTAATTAATATGCATATGGTTATGTTTTAATAATAACCATATCTCATAAAAATGCCTCTCTGATATTACTGTACAACTTGTAGAGTAATTAATGTAGTTCAGTGTACTCGGTCTGTTACGAATTAAAAAAACAAACTGGAACATCATCTTGTTCACTATGTATTTTACAGAAACACTAGATTTGATGAAACCTGCCAGATGTCAGAGAAATTGCTGTATTAACTACAATTTATGGTTACACAAGGAACTTTTATGGCTGAAAAAAATGAAGGATAGAAAATATACCAGTAAAGTTAAACAAAAGAAAGCAGTGCTGCGTTGTTTTAATGAGATTGTGACGTCTAAGAAAGTATCCTGAATTTTCAGAGCTCTCTAAACTCATGTATCGAAGTGACTCAGGGCCCTGAGAAACCAGATCACTTTTTCCCCTGTGTTTTGGATACACTTATAGCAAAGGCACACATTTCGTCAGCTGTGTGCAGCAGGGGCTGTGCCGCTGTGCTACGGTATACGCATTTTGAGTACAGGCTTAATGGCTCTACGGTCAGTGTCTTGCCTCTTCATTAATTTTGGTAAGCACTTTTAAAAAACAGTCTAGAGGAGAAGGGGGAAGTAAGAGAAAGGTCCCTACCTAGTATCACTCTGAATTGCTGGTATTATGCAGAGCAAAAACTGTATTCAAGAGCACGCTAATGGCTCTAAGGGGTTAAGGGCAAATCACTATTTTGTCCCCTTCTTTTTAATAACAAGAAAAAACATAGAAATACTGTATATACTACAGAAATATCACTGAAGAAATTTTCTTGAAGCTCCATTTTTAGTTTATATGCTGCCTTTGTAACTTCCTAAATGTAGGGATCCCCTGTTTCAGCAGTGTTCTCCCTTGCGTGTCTGGCTACGTTTCATTTTTGTCTGAAACTGTGAAATACCCTCTGCAGTTACCAAGGGTAGGTGGTGGTTGTTTGCCTTGCACCCCAAATAATCTTGTTTGATTTCACTGCTTTTATGTTCTTTATCACTCTGTTTTCCAGTGTTATGTTTAGGGTGTGTAACTTTTCTGTTTGTTTCATGCTGATTTATCAGGTAGTTCTTGATTTCAATTAGACTACCATACACTTACATATTTTCTAGCTTTATTAATTTTCTATAAATTATTATTTTATTATCTTTCTATATTAGATATATTACACATTGATATAAATAAAAATTTAAACTTATAAACATATATTTATATTAATGTATTAAGTATATTAAAACCCGGATCTTTTCTGTACTACTGCTGCAGCAGAAGAGCTCTACATTTCCAGGTTGCCCATTTGCTAGAAGAAAAGAGAAAAGAGAAATGAGGTAGCATACTTGTGAAGTAATGGAATTACTGCCATGTAAGGAAAAGTTTTTAAAACCAGCAACTACATCCTGTCTTTCACTTTTTAGGAGTGTTATGACAGCAGTAAATACTGAATCTGCTTTGTAAGGAGTATCCTTACTACTTTTTTATGTTGGATGTGTGTTATATATAGTCTGTGTCTCCTATCTAGACAGTTGTATGAGAAGCAATCCTGTATGTCTGTAAGTCTCCATCAAATTAAATTCCTCGGGGGTTTTTTGGATAGTATGATGGAATTTATTACAAAAAATATTTGCTTTTCTAGCTAATATTTTAGGAAGGGAGAAAAATGTCTCTGAATTAATTTACAAATGTTTTTCAAAGGTAGCTGTATGTATTAAAAAAATCCCCAAACCACAGAGGATCGATAGATGTCACTAAATGTACCAGCTACACCTAGATTAAGAAATTTCTGAGCTGAAAATACAGGAAGGTATATAAAATGTACTGTGAGATATGCTAACATCACTACCTAATTTCCCATGCTTGAGCAAAGGCCTTTTTTTTTTCCTTCTTAATCATTTTTTGTGTTCCTTTACCTGAAACAGACTGAATTCCTATATTGCGCTTATAAATCTACTCTGCATTTCCCATCCTGGACTCAGATTTTTCTCCCTACAGTATGGACAGTTCATGATTCAAGGTACCAAGGAAGAATTTTCCTCCATCCCTTGATTCCAGGGGTTCTGTCTCTCAATACTTACAAATATTTATTTTGGTATTTTAGTGGTACTTCTAAAATTGAATATGTAGGTGTAGGCTACTGCTACTGTATTTAAAAATTCCAGCCTTTTCAAATGGGTGATGATTTGTATTGTAATGGATTTATAACTTTTCTTTTTTAAACCTCTTATTTGGGGAAAGTGGTGAAGAATTTTTCTCACCTGTAGTTTGGCTAATGAGGGCAACCCAAAGCACAAAGGTGTTTTTACAGTGGAAATGACTGCTAGAGTCAGCAGTGAAGTATTTATGAATACTGCTGGCAAACGCTACTGAGCAGATGCAGATTTAATTGTGAGGCTTGAACTGTACCTGTAATTCATTACAAGATGCATTTTGTTGTTATATTTTTGGAAATACGAAGTACTCGTCTGTGTGTGGAGCCTGTCATCTGAAAGCATGCATGTGATTTGGACCCTGACCTGAAGGGAAGCCCTGTACCAGAACGCACTAGGATTTCTTGTGCCCAGTGTAAGTCTGTGGGGAGCTGGTGCAGCTCTTAGCATTGAAGGGATGTGAGCTAGATACTTTTATCAGGGATAATACAATTAACTGGTAATACAGGAGCAACAGAGGGTAAGTTCGAACAAGAGATTTAACTTGAGCCAAGACTGGAGAAGGGGAAAGTGGATCTCTCTCCAGTGATTCCTGTTGACTGTTCTGATAGATTGATGCAGAGAGATTTATTTTGACGGTGTCAAAGATGTCACTTTGTGGTCACAGTGGGTCTAATGTTGACTTATCTAGTACTTGATTTGGGTTGGCATCATGGATTTAATTCTGTCTAACCTTAAGCACCTATGTAAGCCTCCCAAATTAGGAGCTTCCTTGCTCTGTGGAGATGATGCAAAGAAATAAGGTTGGTTAGTAGATCCCTAGGTTGAGATGCCTCCTGTAGGGAGCCCAGGGTGATAGACTTCTAACTTAGGCTCCAAACACTTCAGAAATTATGAATGTGACTTGGAAGTTGTGGCAAGACTGCAGGGCAAAACCAGATGTGAAGTGTAGTCAGAGAGCAGGATGTGCTGGCCATAGGAGAAAGCGCCAAGTTCAGCCTTTCTGTATTTCTCATGCTGGATTTCCTAGCTGAAAACTAAGCATCTTTTATTTTACAGCAAATATTTCAAGCAAATGACATCAATCCCCATCTGAGACTGCCCTGGGGCACAAAAATAACATAAGGGAAATGTTTGGCCAGCATCTTTCATACTGAAATAAACAGCATCTAAACAAATATTTCTGTATTGTTTCTAAAGACAGACTCTGCTAGACAAATCCTGTTACTAGAGTGCTGGAATGGAAGTAAGGCAGTCTGCTAGCCAGGTCTCCTCATTCTCGGCAGCAGATGAACCAAGTGTAAGAGCTGCTCCTCTTTTCTCCCAGGAGGTTTACAATCCAAACAGGCAGGGCTTGTTCACTCTGGCATAAACTTTTTTTGCACTGGGGTCATGCAATATATACCTGGCTGATCAGCCAATCTGGTTCAAATAGAAAAAAAAAAAAGTTTTTTACAACTCTTGTCTTTTACTACAGGCATTTGTAGACATTTTAGGAAAGCTGGCCAGGAAAATATATTCTGTATTTGCACAATGAATAGGATGTTTATCTTTTTAAAATGTTTTCTGTGAACAGCTTAAAAAATTGAAATCACTTTTGCAATTTAGAGGAAAAGTGAACTATTTATTTAAGTACTTAATCCGTTGTGCATCAAGGCACTTTAATGATTCAGACAAGAAACAGACCTGAAACACGACAAATGTGGTGAGAATAATATGTGAGGAAAAACTTGATCTCATTTACTTTTATTTGTGAGGTGGAAGGAAGAAGTGGTTGAAATCTTCTAGGTTAATGGAATTCTGAATGTTATCTTATGTGACCATGGTATCTTGAAGAACAGATTAGCAGTTGGCCAGATCAGTTTGCTGGCAAAGCAGCAGAATTCTTGAACTTTGGATATCTTTGGTCACATACCGGGAGGAGACATGTTCCAACTGCAAATTGGAAGTCAACTGCCCCAAGCGGCTGTCCTTCCACCACTCCAACAGCCCAATTTTGTTAGCAAGAGCTGGTGATAAAAATTGTTTTAAGGAGCAAGATTAATCATCAGCTTCAGCAAATGTTGTTTGGATCATCAGAGAGAAATGCTTTTGCCTGTGCTTTTGCAATTTTATCCACTTTGGCTCCCCGGAGCTTATTTTGAAACCATGCAATTCCTAGCATTTTTTTTCTGAAGAGTTTGCTCTACAAGCCTTGTCTGCTTGGTCACCCCTTAAGGAGAAAGAATGCCTCTCCATATGTCTTAAGCAGAAGGCAGCCTAGGCTGACAGATAGGAAGGAAATGATGTATTCCAAGAAATGCTCAGTCCATGGCAGTATAATGGTTTAGGGTGGGGGGGAATGAATACACAAAACTTGAGACAGATATGGATGCCACAGAAGGGCAGGACCCCTGCCTGTCCCCAGGGATAGGAATCTACAGGCCAGGCTGTGTATGCATCAAGAGGATTTAAAAAAAACAAAACAAAAAACAAACAAACAAACAAAAAAAACCCAACAAAAACATTTGAGGAGCAAGAAGTTGAACACTGTAAAGAAGGAAGGTGTAGGCAGTTTGGTTGTGTGAATGCTGGCAGTGGTTTTACTGTCTCCTTGTAAAACAGCTTAGAAACATTCAGGAAGTAGTAGATAGAGTGGAAGAAGAAATCAATGGAATTTAATGGGCAGCAGGGGCAAACAGGTTTTGAGATCTGGATCTAATGACAATCTATTTGGGTATACGTGTGCAAACTCAAGTGTCTGTGTGCATGTTAATGTATTGACCTATTTTGTGCATAGTAAAAATACTTTGGTTAATGAAATTCTCTCTGTGGTACCGGACTGTTATTACAGACAGGGTAGTGATTTGCAAATAACTGATCAGGCATAAACCTGATTGACCCACAGCTGCTGCACCTCCAACATGATAGCTGCCATGCTGTGTTAGCACTTCTGATAAGAACCCAAGAAAGAACCCAGGCCTGTTTGGCAAAGAGCCAGGGAGAAGTCTTCATTAATTCTCAGTCTCCAGCACGTTCTAAAATATTTCAGCCATAAGACTGCAATTTATCCCACAAACCTGCAGCTGATGCTGTGTTTCTGGCCCTTTGAGTCAGCAGCGTAGAAAACCAAATAGAATCTCTGATCTTTACGTAACTAAAAGGGGTTAGACTAAAGGTAGTCTGCCTCAGACACCCTCCTTCCTGAGCCACTCAGATTTTGTTTTCTACTGAAAAACAGTATTTCCCATTCTGTTTCCTTCGATTGTTTTCAGCCTCATCCATCCTTGCATCCCACTTTATGCACTGCCAAAAGACTAATCACCTAGTTTTTGGAGAACTCAAGTGACTTGAAAATTGTATGTAATTAATTTGCAAGAACGAACACTGATGTTTGGGTTTAGTCTTGCTGAGAGGTGCTCTGGTAGTGCATTTTCACCATCCTGTGCTATAGACATTTCTCCCATAGTGTCCCTCAAATGCTTCCTCCCCAACACTGGGACAGTTTCCCAAGAAATAGTTTTTTGCTGGCTTAACGAATGCAGTTAGGTCAGTAAGAAGCACTGTGAGCAAGAGTGCTGACGTGGGGTTTGCCCTTAACTGAGGTGTTGGGAAGGCACAATGCCACAAGGGATGGAGGAGACAGACCTTCCCTTTTGGTGGCTGTGGACTGTTACCATCTAGCTGAATCACCGATATTTGTCCTTATCAGCAGTGTATTAATTTTGCACTTAGCTGAAGTGGAGAAATACATGACCCAATTGCTTTGCAATAGCAAATGACATTTACTAGGTGTTTGTCTATATCAGGATTCACTGTGACTTGATACGTGCCTGTAATTCCTTGCTTCACTTCAGTCTAGTCAATATAAGCAGACAGTTCATGCTACAAAGATAGTGTGGGCTACAAAACAAATGTTTTACTTAATTTACCAGGTTAAAATATCAGGACATGACAATGAGATTAAGATTCCACAAAGCTATAGGTCCTCAGGCATCTGAGAGGGAAATAATGTACTGCCTTGGACCAGGCTATGATCTATCAGCCGGGAGGTTTTCTGTTCACTGTTTTTACCTGGTTTGGTCAGTTGTGAGGGAACATAATTTGTAGAAGGAGAAATAGACACAGTAGGTTGACAAAAGCACTAGCATTTTTGATTATCCATAAGTCTATCCCTCTGTTGTTTTTTCTCAAATTTTTTTTGAAGGATATTTTTTCTGAAATAATAAGGAAAAGGTAATTTTCCATTTTCAAGACATTTGCTCATCCTTCAGTCTCCCTGATTAACTATACTAAATTCTACGTGTCTTTGCAAAAGCTGGTGTTGGGGAATAAAGCTTTCCATAGGCCGAACCAGATGTCTTCCTCAAATCAGTGGGAGTATCACTGTGAAGAATGTATTGAATGTGGCAAGGTCTTGACATCCTGAGAAGAGTTAGTGAGAAACATTCATCTTTTCCCATGATTCCCACCATTATTAAGAGTTCCTCATATGTTCTTATATAGCAGTGCTAACAACCTAGTTGTGTTTTTATTCTGTCTCATCTCTGATTACATTCAACCCTCGGGCAAATCTTCATACCCAGTAAGTCCTCTGTCACACTATAGAAATCTTTGTAGTAATAGATTGTAATGAAGATTAAGTTGAAGGGTTCATGAGTGATATATTATAAATTACTGTGCAGTGTTTTTTCCCAACACCCCCCACCCCCACACTCCCTGAATGGTGAAAGAATTATGTGAGTATGGTCTCAGAGGAACCTTTCAGAGAAACAAGGAGGGTAAAGTAACTCGACAGTGTCCTCTGCTCTTTGATACCTTTTCAGAAGGCTTGCGTGGAGACGGTGGGGTTATGTGCTTTGAATTCTGGAGAAATACGTTACAGTAGCACTCCAGCATGGGACGATACAGACCTATGTAGGAACTGTACGTAAGTGGAGGAATACAAATTGGCTTCAAGATGAAAGCTCTTAAATCTGTTCTCTACTTCTCATGCTGATTATCATGGCCCCAAGGCATAGTTACAGAGGAGAGATGCACTCAGGAGGATTACTTCAGAATTTCCACAAATCATTACTGATTATGTATCTGTATTTTTAAGTGTTTATGGATGGATGATTGATACACTAATGATGTATCTTCCAGAATTGTATAAAGAGGAACAAGACTTGACTTGCACATGGATTTTCATTATTTTACCTTTTACAGTCCGTGTGGATCCTGGTTTATATACAGTAGCTACAGTTATGCATTTAGGAAGGTTTTCACATGCATATATATGCATATTTTTGCCAGATAGACACCTTAAAATTTTCCAGTCATTATTATGAAATGCAGTATAGACTCTAAAGCTCATTCTGAAAGGATATCTATAATCAATTAACTGATTCTCTAGAGCAGCTTTAATATGTTGTTTTAATTAAAGCCACATTTGAAAGCAGAGCAAGCTACTGCAGAACTCTTGCAGCAGTTGCTGGATGTCTTGCGCTGCTGTTTTGCAGACAGGGTTTCTCCAGATGTGTGAACGCTTTATGTAGTACTGTTTCACCATTCTAATTGTACCTGTAGGATAAAAAGGACAAATGAAAAGAATGATTCCAGAAGAAATAGAGCATTGCAGTAAGCTTCTAAGAAAATAAGATGAGAGCTGCTTATGTTATTACAGCAAAACCAAGCAGATCAGTGTTTCAGGACTATCAGAGACTTCTAAGGTCTGTGCTTGAAATAACCTACTGCAAAACTGAAAACAAGAGACATGTACAGTGGGAAAAATAATATTCAGTGAGACTAGAAAATAAAAGCAGTATTGGCATGTACTTTACAGCACAGGTGTCTATTTCAAGATCAAACATCAGTAATCACTGCTGATAGTATCCCTTTGATAAAAATAGTAATTCTTTATCTGTGATTTGATAAATCTACGTTTATTGGTTAGCATTTCATTGTGTGTCATTTGGCAGAATTCTGTTACACTGAATCTGTTATACAGCTGTTGAAGGTCATCACTAGGGTCAAAAATTTACACTAGCAAAAAATACAGTGTTTGTACTTCTGATTGTTTGGAGACCTCAGGGTGTTGGGGAATATGAAAATGAAGCATACTTGCATATGGTTTAACACGGATGTCCAATGGTTTGAAAGGGCAGTGATCTTTTCTCCATAAAAACATACATTAATTTTCTAAATCTCTTCTTCAACTTTGGAAACAAATCTGTTGAGAGAGAGAGATGAGATCAAATCACCAACTATTTAGCTATTTAAGACTCTTATTTTCATTAGTAATCTGGCATTTTAATTGCACTTACAGGTGGATGTCTACTGAATAGATTTTTGCCCCTGTCCCCCTGGAGTGTAACTTGGTTGGGGGAATTTGGGGTGGTTTTTTTTTGGGGTGGTGGTGTTTATTTTTAATATTTTTCTTCTGTTTGGTGTAAGGAACACAAAACAAAAGCTTGGGAAAATGAAAAGACTGAATGACACTGTTCTTATTCTTGGACCAAGGGGGTTTTACATTTTGTTTGTGTGCTAGCAGAGCAAAATTTTTCACACTAACTGCAGGGTTCATTTTACTGGACTTTATTAAATGATCAAAATTCTTCTGTGGTTGGAACTTGTTCGCATCTTCAAAGAATTCTTTTGGAAGAATTGAATGTTGAAATACTAAACTACAAAGCAATCTAAGTGAATTAACGGACTTTGTAAAGCAGATTGAAAACCCATAAGAGGTGATGATAAGGTTGTTGCTGGTTTGAATCATCTCGGATCAGGCTTTTATGTTCCTTCATAGTTTAAAACCAGATTTTTGCGAAAGCATTGAAGTATAGTAGCCTGTGAGCATGCAGCGGCTGCAGGCCACGGTGGCGTTAGGCACCGTGTGCATCTTCCCATTTGGCACGTTTGCTGTGTTGGCATGGAGGAGGATACTGGCTGTGGATGAAGACCTGTGCTATGCTTTAGCCAGCCCAGGACAGCTAGCCAGTCTGCACCCTGCCAGGCTGCAATTACATGACAGCCATGCTTCTCCTCATCAGGTGCCCAAAACAGTTCCCTTCTGTCACCTCGTGCCTCTCAAGAAGTAACTTGCTGCAAGGCTGCTCTAGAGGTAACCTATTGTCCCTCCTGCTGCCCCTCATTCTGGTGACTTTGCCAGGCGGGCTGTTTTTGGGGTTGCTGTTATCTGTGCGTTGGGTGGGAGCAGTCACTGCTTCAAACGGACTGAGCAGCCCCTGAAAGGAAGTGACAGGACTTCTGGTCGGTGTGTAGCCAACGTGGAAATCAACCCAACAAGTGGTCTGCACAGACTGAGTATATCATGAGAGTGATTAAAGTCCTGCTGTGTATAATAATTGCTGTATTGACAGAATAATGGAGCAAATGAATTTGTGCTTCATCTGCTGTATCAACCTGGAAAAAAAAAAGTTATTTGGGAATGAGAGTATTTTTGTACTTATATTTAATTTGATACCACTCTTAGTAAATGGGTCAGTGATCTGAGGTATTGTATTCTAGGCATTAAGAGAAGTGCTGTATGCTTCAAAATGTATTAGCTTTTTTTCCTGTGAAAATCACTCTACTTTGTTTTCTCTGGCTTGAGAGTTTGTGGTTGTGATTTTTTTTTTCTTTTTTTTTTTTTTATGCGCAAAATTTTGATTTGTCAGAAGCAGGAAAAAAAGTGAAGTAACATCCAAGCTATTCTTTGAAAATACACAAATAAATTGGAGAATAAGAATATGCTTTTCAAATGGCTTGATCTTGGTGGGGCTCTGATATATCCAGCAGAGCCTGGGTTGTGCTAACATGAGTTTTCCAGCATCCTTATTCTGCTTCTGTTGAAAACATTGGTCACTTTAAAGTGAATTCTGTGGGAGCTGAATTGAAGAACACTGATAGATTTTGGTACCATGAGAGAAAGTTCATTTAATGCTTCATGCACAATTACGTAGACCAAGAAGTTCAGGCATCTCAAAAATAATTTCCAGATCAGTACCAATAAATATCAGCCTTGCTGAAATATCTAAATGCCTTGGAGATTTATCCTACCCTGAAATGAAACAGAGCTGGACAATTTTGAGCTAGACGCAATGAAAATTCCTTGCAGGCTATTAGAATTAACATGTTTTGTCAAAACAAAGCCGCTGAGATTAAACGATGTGGTTTCATCCTCATTTGGTACTTCAGATTTCTTTGCAGTAAATGGCGTTTCCAAATAAGAAATAACATTTAAAATAGCGGAGGGCAGGCGTGAAGATCCAAAGTTAAAGAAAACAAGCTGAAGGCCAGAACTGGTACTGTTCAGGCAGAACCGTTGACGTGGACAGCTGGAAGAGGGGACGTGCAGGCAGTTCTCCAGGGCAGGGCTGCATGGCGGAGCTGGGAGCTGAGCTCGCAGCAGCAGGGCAGGGGAGCGCACCAGACAGCTTTGACTGCTTGGCCTTCGGAGCTGCTGCTGCTTGATTGCCCTCCGCCTCAGCCTTTCCGTTTGTTTCACTGGGAAGATGCCTGTTTTGTTGCGTAAATGTGAGCCAGGAGAGATGTGCTGCCTTGTTTTTTAGAGGCCGCTTTAACTGCCTGACCCTGGCATTTGCGTGGACAGAAGATTCATGCCTTAAGTAGGGGCTGCTAGTGTACTAATTATGTAGTGATGGCAGTCTTTGTATAATAGCAATTTTCACTCAATTACTCAGAGCACAGTGTCACTATTATAACCCAATTAATTTTAAAAATACATCCTAATTTAAAAGAAGGCAATATGTTGCATTTCTGCAAGTTATCTATAGTGTTGTGATGGTTAATTTAGCTAACTCTCTTTAGAGTTGTATTATACAGTGATGCAAACAAATCAGTGAAAAATAGCATGACAAAAAATGACTGTGTCTGGTGCAGAAAGCTTCTGAGGTTGTGCCTTATACAGCTTTCTCAGGGTCTGTCTTGGTAAGTTGCAAGACTGTAGAGGACATTTTAAGCCAATATTTAATTGGAGAGTGGTGTTCTGCTATACCTATAGTTTAAGGTGTACATAAAAGAAAACTGCCAACCAAGGTTAGTAGACCATTAAATGAAAATTCAATATTCAATTTCCATTGGTGATTTAGGATTATTTTTCACTCATAATGAATAGGTTTTTAACTAAAGATCTTGCCTGAAGAGAGAACGCAGTCATGGTGAATATTAACAATAGGTTGCTAATTTACAGCTTAATGTTGTCTATAGGAATTGTGAATTTATGGTGTAACGTGAGTAAACAAAATATATAGCTTAAACCAGTGACTAGATTCTTCTAAATGGCAAAAAAAAAAAAAGCAAAAAAAAAAAAAGCTCAACAGAATTTAATTCTGGCCTGAGTGTGAGGCATTTTTTAGGGTAGCAGTGGCTGAGCAGGCTCCACACTGTTGCCTGGCTCTTAATCCAGATGGTGATGTGTGCACCTGTTAAGTCCAGATATCCCAATGAGCGTGTGTGTTTGTAACAGCTGGAGAAAAAGAGAAAATAGGGAGTGGTTTGGGAGGAAAGCTCTTCCTGCCTTTGGTGAAAGCAGAGGATTGTCAGCCGTGGCAACTCTGATGTATCTGTGACTGACGTGGCTTCAGGGTGAACACAGAGTTATTGCCATGAGAGTGAACGTTCTCCTTTAGGAGGAAGCAAAGATCCACCTTGAAAGCCTGTAGCTATAACGAAATGAACTGGGAAGCGAGCAAACTGCTAACCTTATGTCTTGCTTTGATGTAAGCAGCAATGATGACCTCTTTACTCCCAGATTTTGCTGTCATTTGGTGCTGAGGTTTCTGCCTGGATTCCATGAGATGGTTTTAGATTTAAACTGACTGACCAGAAGAATTTGGTGGAGTAGCTGCATGTGCAGCCCTCCAAGTTGCACAGGGCTGTTACCTGGTAAACTATTTAAGAAATGCTTGTAAGTGTGGGTTATTGCATTGTTTGTTTGATTAGAAGAAAACACTTCACCTATTTTCCATCTGGAGTATTTGTTTTCCGTGATTACTTTTTAAGTTACTTCCATGCGAAGGTGCATGATTTTTCTGGTAGGATGCGCTGGTGCTGGGTTGGCCTGGTAGGATGTGTTGGATTACCAAACTTCCTTTCAGGTGGGAAATACAAACCCAAAGAATTTTATAGCTGCTATACTAACCCCAGATCTCTCTTATAAGGGTGTCTGTAGCACCCATTACTCCTGTAAGTGTTAAACTGGCACTGTGATGATTCAGTCATTTTAAGAGAGGTAGAAGCAAACATGTTTAAAGTATACCCAATGGACAAAGAGTCAGATACTCATTAACAATATCTTCAGACCGTGATCAGCTAGCCTTGGAGAACACCTTTTATCTTGCTCTCAGTCAACCTTTCTGCCCACAAGTGATTTGCACTCTTATTGAACCAAGTTGGTAGTAGAATGGATAACAAGCCTGAAAAAGCTCTGTGGTCTTGAAAGTAAAAAAAAAAAAGTCACAAAAAACCCCTTGGCTCAGGGACAGCAAACCTGGAGTTTAGAGCAGAAAGTAAGAACATTAAAAGGTCAGGGCTATTGAAAGTTACAGCATTAAGGTTATGTCATTGGATAATAAATCTTTATTGTAAAAGAAAAGGTAGAAAAATATACCTGGACCCCTTCCATTTGCTTTTTCTAATGCAGAGATTTGTTTACCCTGATTACCATTTCTTAATGGTAAAATATAGCACACCTCGGTTATTACTGTGGGGAAACAGTGATTAGAGGAAAATATAATACACAGTGTGAACATCTGCTGCTGTCATAATCACAGCATCACTACTACTTGGCTGTAATACTTTTGGCTTTGATAATGTTGTAAGGTATTTGGAGAAAGAAGATACAGGAATAAGCGAAGGTTGACAGTATGAGCAGTTACTGATGTCATGGAATAGGCATATGGCTGGTGGCTGTACGCAGCTTGGGATACCGCTTCTGCTCTATAAACCCCTCTAGGCTTGCACTCCTGCACTCTGGTGCTTCTCGTGAGAGAATGAAATTTTAGTATGTTTCAGCATTATTTCCTTTTAGAAGTATATTTTATAGATCCAGCATCAAAACGGCTCATTAAAGTGGTGAGTTCTCTCTAAATTGTGTGGTGTAAGAGTGCACTGATAGAGGGGAATCTTGTGCAGGTATGCAAGCAGTGAGGTGGTTACTGGGGCTGTATCCTTACAGCTTGCTAGGCAAAAGAGAAGCTGGCACTTCATGCATGGTAGATGACCACTTGTTACATTTTCCAGACATTATATATCAGGCAGAATTGTTCATGGTCTCATTCCAAAGCTGTAGACCTGATCTAAAAGGAACTACATTGATCTCATTTTCTCTCCTGTTGTGTTCAGTGCACAGTTGGTGTTTGTTTAGTTATATTTACTCATTTACATGTTTTAATAACATGCTAACCATCTAATTTATATCTGAATTCATTAGATGTAATAGGGTTTACATGGAAATTTTTGTACAGCCACCACTGAATGTTTCTCTTTGCTTAGCTTTATAATTTAACTCCAGTATATTGTTACATTTTCATGAGAAACCTAGTGATAGCACAACACACTCTTAGCAAATTCCTTGATTTTGCTATTTAAAATTTATATTTTAAGACTTGTTTTTCCCCACTTTAAATAGTGAACAGTAAATGAGCGCATATATGTCTTTTTCTTGGCACGGTTATCAAGTTATCTTTAAATATTGTTTGGAACAGAGCATGAATTAGAGTCAAATGTGGTAAGCAGGGGGTAGATTTGTTCTCATAAACTGTTACTGGGGGAGAAATACTATCCAGAGTGGAATTGCACTATACATGAGTCAAAGCTAAAGGGTTTGCTGAAGGGTGTACTTGGGTTTCACCAAAGGAAGAGTGACTCAGGGCAACTTAAAGGTGAGATGTAAACATACTTTACCGAAAGCATATAGTTGCATTCCTTCTTGCATCGCTTTAGGAGGTGTAGGATGGCATATTGGTGTGTAGGCACTGTGTGGTAGGTTTTTGTTTTGTTTTATTTTTAAATCTGGCAGCTCAGAGCTAACCCCACAGCCACAGAAGAGGAGAATGCCTCGTGTGGGAAGGGCTACATAGGGCCAAGCTCCAACCCCCGTATGACTTCAGCATTGGTTAACTGGAAACTGGATAGAGTTGTGCTTAGTTCTTCACTGTATCATTCAAGTGAAGTCTGACAGTACTTAACATGTAGCAGTACTGCACTTGACCTAAGATTTTTCTTTTAAAGAGTATTGACCACTGCTCTTTAAATTGGTGCAAGCATCTTTAACAGTACCAAATTGGTATCATCCCCTTGAGCTAGTATTGTTGAAGTGTCAGCTTTGACAGACGTGTCAAGTTTTGTTCTGTCTGAATTTGAACTGAAACATGACAGTTATTGACTTTAATATGACCTAGCTCTCTCTTCAATCCCAAGCTTTAGGTATTCATATTAATTAAAGTGCATAGTAATGTCAAACTGGTGAATCGTTACAATATGAAATGTCAATTACCCTATTTTTAAATGCATTTGAAATAATAAATGAATTTGTCAAGCCACGAGTCTCCAACTAAACAGATGTCTGTGGTGTAAATGCATAGGAAGAATTAGTGCCATAATTCCTACAAACATTTGTCAGGCTTCTAAAGACTTCTCTACCGTAGCTGTAAAGTCTGTTGAGGCTGAAGAATTGTCCAGGTTTGGCTGCCTCCCTGCATGCCAGCATTGCTCTGTGAGGTGTCAGCAGGCTGCTGGGCTTTGGTGCAGAGTGCTGAAGGGGTGGCTGCTTTAGTACTTCGGGGTGCTCCTGGGGCACAGAGAGGCACAGAAACCAGCTGCTAGGGTAAGTTCAGGCCCCCATGTAGTAATGGGATATTTGAGGTTTGTGGGTTGGTGGTGTTTTTGTTTTTTTTTTTTTTTTCCTCTCTTTTCTTTAAACTGTTGTTCTATCTAAAGTACTAGGTAGTGCTAATGATGGTTCCTTTTTTCACAGTCAAAAGAACCAAATGTTTTTAATATGGCAAAGATAAAAACGAGTAACTGCAGGAGTGATTTCTGAAGTAAGGAAGTTCTCTCTTTTGGTCAATCTCTACCAGCAGGCAGATAGGAAACACTTGTCCTTTGAGCAAATTGGGATACATTTGCAGGTATTTGATCTCTTCTGAACTGGTGTAACCATATGAAACCTCTTCTATTATTAACTCTGTCTGCTTCTAATAATTCAGGACTAGTGATGTCAAGCCACTTTGTGATCTAGCTTGCCTACAATATTAAATTTTCAGCAGCTGCATTTTAATCGGGTGACAGTTCAAAAGTATGGTGTTGGCTTGTGTTTAAGGAATCCAGATCTGACAGCTTTAGAAGTACCTTGTGCTTGCAAATGCGCCAACACATCCAGGCTGTGATCAGATGGCCTGGATGCATTTCCTTGCCCAGCTAATGCACTTTATAGCTTAAGCAACTAAGGGCAGGCTCCCTGTCTAATGTACAAGAACTAAGGCAAGCATACATATGTATATAAATGATTAATATATTAAAGCGCTGTGCTATTAATACCAGAATTCTGTGAGATTTAGGGATGAGTGAGATGATGTCAGAAGCAACTTTAAGCTAGAAATAATAGTGTTTGGAAATGGGGATTTCCACATTGATTTTTTTTTCAGGAGGATTCAGTTTCCAAATTGATGAATGCTTTTAAGTGTTTAAACAGTTGGCTTGCTTTTTCACCGGAGACTTTCAGACACACTTGTATCCTGGCATGGTTTAACCCCAGCTAGCAACTAAGTACCACGTAGCCACTCACTGTCTGCACCCACCCCACTCCTTGAAGGGATGGAGAGGAGAATTGGTAAGGAATGTAAAAGCCAAAGTTTGAGATAAGAATAATTTGATAATTGAAATAAATTAGTAATACTAATAAGAGCTACAATGAAAAGGAGGGAGAAGGGGAGAGCAATGAAATCCAAATGGAAGGGAGAAAAGAAAATAAGTGATGCACATTATTATTGCTCACCACCCACTGACCGATGCCCAGCCAGTCACTGAGCAGTGATCCGCAGGCCCTGGTCAGCCCCCCCAGTTTATGTACTGAGCATGACGTCCCATGGTATGGAATACCTCTTGGGCTAGTTCAGGTCACCTGTCCTGGCTGTGTCCCCTTCCAGTTTCTTGTGCTGCTCCAGTCCTCTTGCTGGCACAGCCTGAGAAACTGAAAGGTCCTTGATTTAGAGTAAGCACCACTTAGCAACAACTAAACCCATCAGTTTGTTATTAACGTTGTTCTCACACCAAATCCAAAACACAGCACTGCACCAGCTACTAAGATGAAAATTAACTCTATCCCAGCTGAAACCAGGACATATCCTTTTGGAGAATGTTTAGAAATACAAGTCACTAGCAAAAGACTGGCTCTTCATGGAAATAGTCAGGCAGAAATTCAGTTCTTTATATACAGACCGTGTTGTAATCGCATGTAGGACCCAATAAAAGCACTATGCTGGGTTTATAAAGCCCTATCTGGTATGGTGAAGGGAAAATACTGCAGGTGAAATAAAGAGAACATAGTGCACGTTACACTGAAGAGCAATGGGACGGAAGACTCCAGAAGAAAGTAGCATTTTGTTCTCTTCTGACCCCACATCTAATTATGTGCAGACCTGGTATCAGATCATAACTTGGATTAACTTCCAGGCAGATGTGTAGGTGCACCTATACACATAATTCTCCTTAGGCTAAAATAACACATGCACAGTTTTGTCCTCAAAAATCGAAACATTGTGTGAAAGGTGTACTCCAGGTGCTATTATTCTTAGTTAAATGCTTAGTTAATGATGTAGGTAACTGTGTAGTTTAGAAACTTTAACTGTTTTTGGAGTAACAGTTGTGCATTTTGCAGGTTTGTTTTTTTTTTTTTGTAAGGGTACTTACAAAAGGTTTTTTCGTATGGGTCCCTTATTTCTAATGTGCTTGGAGCAGTAGGTGGAAAAACGGTTGATCGATTAGTTTGCTGGTGTAGTTAAGCTGCACTTGTGAGGAAGATGAAGGATTTAAAAACCAGGGGAAGATGACATCTGGTAACACTGGGAAGAGGAAGTGTTTTCAGTCTGAGAGAAGGATCCTGCCAGGGATGAAAAAAGTATAAAGTAAAATATTGGTGGCTTTTGACTAATCTGTAGAAACGTTCTTGATTTTCGAGGTTTTCTTCTGCTTTATGTATGTTCTGTGTCTCCAGTTGTCTGATACCTGATAAATAGCAACTGCCAAAAGTTAATGATTAAGGCAATAGAAGTTCTAGTTTAGGTCTTTGAAACCTCTGCTTTACAGAAAAAGATCCCTGCTGATTAATTCCCCCTGTATAGTATGTGAGTGTGAAGACTGTACCATGTAATTCACCTATCCTCATCTACTTCCATGAAAAAGTTCACTATTTTCGTGAGAGGTCGTAGCAAGCATAAATTTCACTGATTCCTTACCAAAAATAAAAACCACCCCAACCCCCTGAAAAAACAGAAAAAGTCTGATTTTAATGAAATTACCTTTACCAGGACTTTACTAAGTGCCCCACAGCACTCTCTGGGCCATAGAAAGAGAGCAAAGACGACTGCACCTTATTAAAAATGGATGAACAAAACTTATTCTGAATATAAGGTCATAATCTACTCTTCAGTAAATAACTGGGATTTTACACACTCAGTGCACAGAACTGGATTTCTAGTTTGCATTTACTGACACAAACGTATGTGTTCTTAAAGAATCCATCACCATGTTTCCAACTGTGCCATTGAGTTGTTGCTAGATTGAGCCCACAGACTGCATGTGCCTCTGCAGTGCCAATCCTGTCATCGTTGTCGGACCATAGCGTGATGTCAGGGTCTGTGTCTGTCTGACATTACTGTGTTAGCTGACTACCAAACGTAGTCTGGCTCTGCTCCGAGCATTGTAGGGTGTCAGTGAATCTAACCGGTTGTGTAAGAGATTCTTTTAAGAATATTTTTTTTTTTCAGCTACCCCAAACCCCCAGCTACCCAGCAATAAACCACAAGAAGCCAGTAAATTCCTGAGGCCATAGAAGGATGTGCTTACATCTGTCATCTTGCTTCTACTCACTGAAATGTCTTTGTGCCTCCAGTAAATGGAAATTAGCAGTTTCAATTTTCTAGTTGTTGGGCTTTGTACTTGGCATGTAGGCAGAAGTAACTAGAACAACACTGGTATAGCAGGCTTTTACCCATTTCTGCCTCATCGTGAAAGGAGCATCTTCCTGCTGGAGAACTACTATTCATGTGAGACTATTATTGTTGGCTGGATTTAATGTAGAGACTTATCAGAAAGTAACAAAAACATGGATATTCAAGTTTTAGTTTCTCAAATCAAAAGGAGTGCTCACCGTTCCAGATATCTGGGTGACCAAA
>JAVJGJ010000033.1:13349980-13367490 GCA_035590215.1 Microhierax caerulescens
AAGGTATTAACTGTTTTAGGCATTCAGGAGCGGAGACGAGTCCATGCCTGAGAAAGCCCTGCTGTGGTTATCAGTGGAAGTTGAAACCATTCCCCTCTCAAAAAGCGTATCACAGCTCAAGAGGTCTGAACCATCCGCTTTCTGTCAGTGAGGCATGGACTTCACTGGTGATGTCAATCATCACTGGAACCCCCCTTGGAGCTGGTGTTTCTTTACGTCTCTCAAGTTGTTCTAATCGTGAAGCCTGTGCTCTGCTAGGAGAGCTGGAAGGCGGTTTAGCGTAGTGAGTAAAACACACATTACAGTTGTAACAAAACAAAATGTTCTGGCACTGCCGTTGGCCACCTGATGGGGAGAAGTTATTTATGGGCAAGCCACTTGTGTCGCTCTTCTTTTTACAGCGAGAGGATATTAACACTAGCTTTCCTTTCAATAGGTTTTCAGCTATACATATGAAAATGTTATAGAAGCTCAGTGTTATTTATTGCCTGCATATAAATAACAAAATTAATGAATTATACAGTGATGTGATGATTATAAGCTTGTTCGTGGACTTTGGAAGAAACTGAAATTCATAGCTGACTAAATTAGGGTGTTTTAGTGAATTCTTACCTTAAAGACATGCAAAGAACTGCACTGTATTAGTAATATGAAATGAAATAGTTTTAGGTCTGAAAGCCCTTAAGACTGTCTAAAACAAGATGGAAAGCCTCACCTCTGCAAATTTCAGGCCAGCTTGCCATGCTTTGTATTCATCGTAAGGCAGTTAACACAAATCCCTTGCCTAGAGGTTGTTGGGTTTTTGGGTTTGTTTGTGGTTTTTTTTTTTTTTGTTTTGTTTTGGTTGGTGTTTGGGGGGGCTTCTTGTGCAGAGGCATAAAATTATTTTCTTTTCCAGTCTTTTGAATTAAACAATTACGGATATTAGAAAGTGCAGCTGAGAAGCTTAATGGTTTATTTTAATGCTTACTATCTCAGAAAAGTATTTAATCTGCTAGAGAAAAAGTTAATTATTCTTGTGTGTTCTTGTGTACTGGCTAACCTTACCCACATTGCTTAGAAAAACTCTAAGCAGTGCAACACTGGTTCTCGGGTTTTGCTGTTCACTCACTTGCACATTGTAGCAAAACACTGACTGAAGGTTATTTCAAAACCCAGGACTTTTTTCAGTGGGTGGCCTCCTAGTGTAGCTCTGCAAGCGAGATGAACCTCCGTAGGCAGAGTGAGCACGAGCCCCACACACTGTTAGTAAAGGTTTCCCGGAGTCTTCCCCCTGCCCTGTCACACTTTGTTCCATTTGCTGGCTCTGATCAGAGGTGATCCTCCATTATTACACAGGTTTCACTCATTTCTCTAAATAGCTTTTCTTTACTCTGAATGCAAAAGGATTGGATTAGAACCAAAAGCTGAATTTTTATGTAATTCTAAAAACCTGATTTTGCTAAAAATGATATTGTGACCTGTTCTGCTTATGCTCACTTCAGGCAGTAGAAGGTTTAAATGCATAGGTAATGGTTTGCTGTACTGATCCTGCTTTTCATACAGGTTGTAGCATATAATTACTGTGGTTCTGCCTTTCTGTGAGAATGTTCATGATTAAATGATTCCCCCCCACCTTGTTTGTTTTTAGTCATGGGCTTCAGTGCTTCTCTAAATGTTGGCAGCGCACAGCCTTTCTACAGGTGACATTAACACTGCTTGCTGCGCTCTGAGAGCTGGTGGCACTGCAGGAGTCAGAGCACAGACAAGAACAAACATGCAATGCAGGGAACTTCAGCCTTACAGGGATGCCAGGGAGAAAGCAGTTAGCAATTATGGGTTCTGTTGTTGCTGTTTTCAAATAAAGCCTTTTTTTTAATCTCTTCCCAGAATATGTCATAAGGAGTATCCTAATTCAGTAGTTGGACTGAAATCAAATTAACATGCTTGTTTATTTTAATCCCTATTACACTTCCAATACAAATTGGGAAGAAAGGGAAGAGTATTCAGAACCTGAGACAACAACAGCTCGATCACACTCTACCCTTTGGACAAACTAGACTAGTTTGTACTTTCAGTGTGTAGGTTTTTTGAAGCCTGCATTTAGCAGCAAACCTAAAGACAGCATGTTTTGGTCAGCTTGTTTTGACAGCAGTTCATACTTCAGTTACCTCTTAATAGAGTCTAAAGGAACAAACTTAATTTTCCTTAAAATGTGGTTAACTACTATGTCATAATAAATCAAATCATCTCTTGTATGTGTTAAGAAATACAAAGTTTGAATAGCATTTTTTATTTTTAGATAAGAAATATAGGTAAGAATATAAGTAAGAAAATGTACATAAGAAACCATTCCTTACCTATTATATTTCTTGTTATCTCTAAACTATGGGATACAAACAAAAAAATTCCTCAATCATCACGCTGTTTCTGCCTCAGTAATTTCTCCTAATAAACCTTCCTTTGCACTTACCATCACTGAACAAGAAAATACTTTGAGCTATTAACGATACATTTTTCCTTCTTTCTCCAGTTCTCTCTTTGTTCTCTCTGTAGAGCAGCAAACACTGGTTCAGATAATGTGTATCTTCACCGTTTAAAATATTATAAGATTCAGTGTTCATCATAACAGTCTCTTTCGTTAAGGTATGTAATGTTAGACTATTTGATGTTGGCCAGCAGACTCAGAAGGTACTGGGAAGGGAGGGTGCAGTGGTGTGGTTGTGTAAATTGTTAAGAAACTTAACTGAAAAAGTGCTCCCCCCTGTTAACTTTGCCCTCTGTGGGTCCCGTTACCTCGGTTTGTAATGGATATCCTCTGCAAAGCCGCACTGATGTGGTTTATAACATCTGAAGCCAATTATCAGCTCTGCCATTCACTGCAGGTTACTCCCTCTTCGCAGGGTGGTAGTTAGGGACCTTCCCTCGTGCCTCAGCTTCCCCAGTTCCCATGGTGTTTTTTTAAGCTGGACTCTAGATGACAATGGAAATACAGAAGCACCTACAAGTAGTAATGCCTTCAGCCTCTTCAGCTTGAGAATATCTGTCAAAGCTGTCAGATATTTTGTTCCTAGCTGAATTTTCACAGTATATTTGTGCTACCCGGAATCTGTCTTAAACAACTATGTTTTAATTTTGCCTCCAGTGATGCAGACTTGTTTGTTTACTCTTAATTTATAGCGCTTCCAGTCAGTAATCTTTGCTTCTCTTCTTGTATTCAATGTGGGGTGTTTTCTCCCAACCACTAATCACTTTCTTTTTCAATCTGAGAGTTGAATTCTGGATGTCAGCATGCAGGAGGAAGAAAGGCACTGTTATGCTCGGTGGTTATAAAGATAATGTACATAGGGAGAAATTCTAGTAGAAAAGTGAAAAAAAAGTAAGCCAGTATCTCAAGGAATCTCCTGTTTCAGCATCAGTGTTCTGTCCTCACTGATGCCTAAAATATAATTTGCATTGAATTCATTGTAGTTAAAATTTTGCTATGGCTTGGGCAGTAAGTCTTAAAGGAAAGTACAAAGCTGTATGGTCAGCTTTGAGTTTTCAAGTAACAATATCTGAGAGGATGGGTGCAAGTGCAAAAGGGCTGTGCTTGATGAAGAGGGTCTTGAGTCCTGATGGCTGCAGCCAATTCCCTTTTGGAATTTTGCTAAAATTGTGAAGCAGTTGTAAAATTTCAGCCTTCATGTTGCACAACCTGGAGAATTTCCGTGTGAAAATGCACTACACGGTTATCCAAAACTGGTTCTAGGAATCATAAAGTTCTTTTGCTGTGTTCTGACAAAAATCATAACGTTTCCAGATGTGTTTGTGCTTTCTAAATTGAAATCTTAATCTGGCTGTATTAGGAAGGTGATTTTTAAAAAAGAAAAAAATCAGTAACAGTTATATTTCCTTGGATTTATCTCTTATTTAATATTGTAGCAGCCAAGACTTTTATGTGAGAGGGCCCTAAAAATAAGTTATTGTTAGAATTAATCACAAAAGAAGTTGTCATGCCTACCGAGCACCCAGAACCAATCAGTAGCATTTCAATCTTTCTCAGGTTTAAACCTCATAAATTTCTCAGCCATCCACGCTTAATGCCATACAGCCTGTTAGCACTGCTGCAGTGCCAGCAGCACGGGAGAGCACTGCTACGGCGGCGTGGTACCCACCTGCCAGGGAAACGCTGCCCTGGGAATGGGAACCATCACTTGTTTAATGTATTTGTTCAGAAATGTGCTGTAGGCTCATCGGCTCTCCTGTCGCGCTTTTTAGAAGGCTGTCTAGAAATTAAGTGGATTTGCTTTGCCTTTTGCCTTTTGAGAGCTTATTTTATATGTGGGGCAGTTGCCCCTGGGGAAAATTACAGCGTGAGCAAGAAACCACAGAAGAGGCAGGGGCTGAGCACAGGACTGACCTGGAGAAGGTCAGGGGCCCTTGGGAAGAGGCAGGGAGAAAGCCGTGGGGGCCGAGGTGGTGCTGGGAGCTGGAGAAGTGAAAGGGCAACAAATCAATTGAGGCCCAAGGAAATCTGCTGGGGGAACAGTGGAGAGGGAGGAAGTTGGGCAGAGTCTTAGGGCTGCGACTTTTTGTGTGTGGCTATCTACACAGCTGTGAGATGCATGGCAAAAGGAGAAATGAGCTCAGCAGTTGTCTTGTTTTGTGTGGTGTTCCATTATTATTTGCAACAATCACTATAGAAAACATCTTGAGCAGGTTGATTAGGCTGTCAGGTGTCTAGACTCTTCCTATCTACTGGAATACTCCTCCATGCAATTTTAAGCTAGACTTTTTATCTGCTGCGTTGCTGTGGGCTTGCTGGTCCAAAACTCCCAGGAAAGAGATGTTAGCACCTACACGTATTGGATTCCTGTTCCTGTGTGTTCTCCCATCCATGCAGAGTACTCCTTTCTAAGCATCGAAGCATTCTCTGAAGCTTCTTTCAAGTTGAGTCGCAAAAGAGCTTCTGACTGGATAGATATAGTGTTCTAGAATTACTCATTCCTTCAGGTTTCTTTGTCAGTATAGGTGGTGTCTTGGCTAATAATAAAAAAGCTTTGGCAATTCTTATTATAGAATATAATGTGTGGTACACTAGCTTTTGCATGAGAGTTCCTGATAATGGAATTGCTCAAAAAAAACCCAAACCCAAGCCTTACCCACCAAACCCACAACCTCCTGAATTATTTCTCTTAGAAAAATTCTGTCAATATATATTCTATACTTGTGTTAACTTGTGTGCTCTGCCACAAGATTGTTCAGGGATTGACCCTAGTGAAAATAATTTGGAGCTCCATATAGCTTTTAGGTTTTACATAGGGTGCCGAGCACCTCCTGTTTTTTGTGGTCTTGGTTCTGCCAAATTTTTTCATTTCTTTTTTCTCCCCAGTTATTTTACCTTCCCTAGATCCCCAGGGATTACAACCTCAGATGCAGATCTAATCAGTGTTTTAGTGAGAAGACAATGAAATTGGTGTTGCAGAGCTTACAGATGACTAGCCTGACACAGTCACTACAGTGAGAGTGTGAGGAGGGCTTCTTCATGCTTTTAAAAGACATTTCTCCTAAGGAGTAGTGTTTCACCTAATTAAGATAATAACATTTAAAGGAGAAAATGTGCTTCAAAATTTTCAACAGAGAAGTCTGCAGAGCTGCATGTTGGCCATTCTCTAGCTGGATCGAAGTGGTACAGAGACATTAGGCAGGTTTCTCCCTTCTACCTGGTTATCCTCTATCGGTGTGACAGATCTTAGTCTGTTAAAGCACGAGCAGCCTTTGCTGCAATGGTTACACAGTGTCCAAAGCTGATTTGTTAGACAATGCAGAGAGAACAATGAATTATCTGCTATGAAACTGCAACAGCTGGCCTGAAAATTAAGAAATAAATGATAAATTACATAAAATGAAGCCCTAATTTTGTTATGGGGATAAGAGGATCTTACTGCGGCACAATTTGCTAAACCCATCAAGTAACAGAGTGAGTACTACCAAGAGGCATGATTGTGTTAGTCACCAACGCTGTTGCTAATCAGAGACATAGACTTGTGGAAGTGGTTTATATCTTCCCATAGCATTTTATGGCTCAAAGGTGCTCTAGTCCTGCCAGGTTTGGGTTAGTAGACCAAAGCAGCTGCGGTGTTGATGTCGCTGTACTTGCAGTACTATCCGCATGTAAGCTTTGCATTTCTCCTCAGAGTTTTGAGTGACAGGTTGAACAACTGAAACCAACAAATATCAAGACTCTTTTGCCCTCCTTCAAAGCTGTGTTAAAGTACTTTGTTATTTATATTTAATCTTCTTTCTTTGGGTTTTGATTTAATATAATGGCTTTTTGAAATCTAGAGGGTATGGGATCACATACTTTCACTTGGATGGAAATTGGAAATGTAATAATACTGTGAACTCCTGGATCTTATTGATTCTTTGTATGTAGGGGTGACTCACCTTCTGAATGGTTACAGAGAGCAGCCATCATATGCAAGACCTAATCTGTAAGACTGTTGCTCAATGCAACCTAAAAATTAGACTTCAAAAATTGGCACCGGCTATATGTATAAATATAGCTGTCTCTTGCAGTCCATCCAGTTTTCTGCTGTTTTCCCTTTGCAGTGTTTTAATAATCTTCACTGCTTTAATATGATATTGATAACAGTACAAACAATATTACAAAGTTTTGTTTAGTTAGGGATATGCCTTTTTCACTAGATTACTAATTTTTGGGGTTTTCCCTGTTCTTAACATGGTTTTCCACCTTAATCACACATCACTGAGAAGCTCATTTCGAACTGTTGTAACATCTCATCTGACCTATAGAGATTATGGTTCCTGAAGTTAAACAAGCATTTAATTTAACTGAGTTTCTGAAAAGATATTTTGGGGATAAATTCAGTGTTTTGTTTTGGTTTTTTGAAAAGTGGGTTTGTTTCTAAGCTTTTTCTTAAGGTATACTAAGCATATACACAGTATACTACAATATAAAATTTGTTAAGAGAACTTTCCAGGAAACTTCAGATATATAAAAAAAAAAAAAAAGAAAAAAAAAGCTACTGAAATATTTATCATATGTTAGTTGAAATATGTTGTGAATAACAGAGAGATACTGTACCAGCAGGTATTCTTTAAAATAACTTAATAAAGTAGCAACTGGTAACATTGTGTGATATTACTTCTGGGGAATAGTTGCAAGCAGCAGAAATGTTGACTAGCTGGCCCTTTGCCTTTCTAGTGCTGAGTTATAAAGCCATGGTGAAACTGTAGCATATAATATTCAAGAATAAAAATGAGAAATATTATTTTTTGTCTGGAGAAAATGCAAGTCAAACTTTTCCCACATTTTCACTGAGATTTCGGTTTCATCTCTTTCTGGATCTCTTTTATGTAGGCCCTCTGTGTGTATATATTCTGCTAATTTGCAGAAGACTGAAAAATATGTAATCAAAATAGGGAAACTATCCATGATAAATGCATGCACATGAATGCACATAGGTAAGATATTTATTAAAATGAAAATGTACACTACTAGCAGAAGAGAGCACAAATTAAGTTGCATCTCGGAATCTTAGAAAAGCCTGCATATTTATTCGAGGTGTTTGACATAAATCAGAACTATAAGGAATCAAATTTTGCCACTTCCCCCACCCCCTACCCCCTGCTTTAAGAAAGAGTAGTCATCTTACATTCAAAGGCAAATTCCTGTCCCTTAACTTTTAAAACAGTATTTTAGCCTTGATTTTTGTTTCATTTTGCTTTATAGACTTCAGAAAACCCGGGAATACCAGCTGTTACAGCTCTTGCCCTACAGGGTTAGGTATAAGGAAACCAGTTTGGGTTGGTGTGGTTTGTTTGGCTTCGTTTTGGTTTTGAAACTGCACAGCAGTATGTGCATCAAAAATGATATAGAAATAGTATTGTCAGAAGCAGAGGGGTGGTAAATTGATGGTAATAAATAAATAAATATTCCCTTGGATCCAAGCCTTTGGTTTTGCACTTGAAATGTTAATGGAACTGTAAGATTTCTAATTTGCATCCCCAGGAAATACAAGAACTATTTTATTTTTGGTAAAGGTCTTTAGTCCTTTATTGAAATTGAGAAAGTAGTTTCACAATATATGTACTATAGGACTGATTACAGCTAGGAGGCCTAGGTCAGGTTTAATTTTTAAAATTGAGTTAATCCTGGTCGTGAATCAGGATGAAAATGAACAGATTTATGGAAAATTTTTCAACACAGATTTTCCTTTATGAATAAGGCTTTTAAGTTTGAAACTTGGATTTATTCTGTCAGTCAGTTGGGAATGTAAGCTGTGGTTTTTTGTGCCTGTCACACAGTAGGTACAAATCAAGATGCAGATACTCTGAATTGTACCTTTGTAGATACAAAATATTGCCACAAAAATACTTGGACCTTTTCCCAAAACTCCTCCAGAAGAAAAATCAAAATTAAGAGTATATTTCTTCTGAATATTGAACCTAAAGATAGAGATGAGGAATAACATGAGTGATTAATATGGGAGCAGTGATCTGGCCTTTGGAAGTGTTGAACGGTCCTTCCTGACTTTTGCACTTATGAATGTGGGTTAAAGAAAATGCTGCTAAGAAAACAAAACTGTTTGTTCTGTTCTTTTCATAGTACAACCATCTGCTTAGAGCAAGTCAAGAATTCGGAAGAACTGCATTTCCCTACCTTATGTAAAGCACAGGCTTTGGGACTCTGTCTTTCTGGCCAATGCCTCTCCTGTAGCAGCCGTTGTTTAACCTAAGAAGAAAAGCAGATTTTTTTATTTTATTTTATTTTGTGTGTGTGTATGTGCGCACCTGGGGGAGTTAGGTGCTCAGTGTCTTCTGCCTTTCGCTTGCTTGGCTTGGTGACTGAAAAGCTACCTGACAAGCAGACCAATTTAGCATGGCAAATTAAAATCCCACTGGGGGTGCCAATGTAAGTCTACACAAAATAAACAGACAGTACTTTCTGAAATGCTGAGAAAAGGTGTAACAAGCTTCAGCCACACAAGTTCCAGTAAAGTAGCAAAGTATGGCCATAGTGCAGTTTTGTTTGGGTTGCACACACCCTAAAATAGTCTCTTATTATCACAATGCCTTCTCTGTCATCAATTCTGTATAAATAATGCAATTTTTCATCCACACCTAGGGAAATAAGTGTTTGCTTGTGCAGTGCCAACATTGTGTCCTCCAATACCTCCTCATTTCATGCTACCATGCATAGAAAGTAAATTACAGCAAGGAAAGGGGGCAGCCTGGTATCCTGTGCTATAATTTGGTGATGTGCTTTTGTGTATGTGTAGACAGCTGCTGTTTATTCCTATCATGCATATTACAGTGTTCTCATTTTTCCTCCCACACAAAGTTGTATTCTTGTATACAGTTGAAAGGGCACTTAAAAAGCAGTAGTTGTAGGCAACGTAACAAAAGACTGTATAGTTTCCGGACCTGCAGCACAGCATCAAATACATTTTTAATTTAGCTTAGTAAGTATTAGGGCCAGAAGGGTGCAGAAAGTCTGTTGTGACCTCTTATATGACTTAGTCCGTAAGTTATTGCAGTGTTAAGCCCAGCTGGACAGTTGTATGTGAGATGTCCATATGATCTGAGATATGGTATGTGAGATTGCATCTCTACCTGGGGTGGGGGGGAAGAAATCATGTGTTGAAGTCTTCTAATCATCTCTCTTGGTAGCTTGCACCACTGGTTGCTTGCCCTTACTCTTAAAACCTTAATCCAGTTTGATTTTTGTCTAGATTCAGTATCCCATTTGTATCCTCTTCATTAGAAAGCTTTCTTCTTGCACATCAATTTATTCCCAAAAAAGGAGCCTCCCTATTGTTGTACTGTGCAGCGCGTTTCTCTGCAGAGCGATTTGTGCAAGTCCAGAAAACAGTATTGACATGTCAGTGGGGTGCTCCTCCTGATCTAATTAGCATGTCTTCTGTCCCTCCCTCCTCCTTTTCTGAGGGTAATTAGCTTGGATACAGCACCGCGCTGGCATGGCTGTGCAGTTTCGGTCGGGAACGGAGCTGGAGCTAGCCTGGGTTAATGGCGCAGTGACGACACCAAAGCACACACAGTCACTCCTTTTTGGGGAGTTAAACAGGCTGAACGTATTAAGTGTAAATGTAAAGCTCTGGTTTTCCAGCACTTAAACTCTACCATAGTGGGTCTGTTGATTCAGGGCTCTGAAAAATGTGCTCAATGGAGGTTTTAAACATCTGAGGTTTTAGAACTCTTAAAAACCCGGCAGCATGGCAGAAAGTGATGCTAGTACTCCAATCTGCTACCTCTGGTATTTTGTAGCATGATTTCCAGAAAAATGTGGTATTACTGTGTAATTGGCAACTTGGATGGGATTGGTGAGATTAACGCCAGTTAATAGTCTTAATTCACAAGTTTACCACTGAACTGAAAAAAATTGGGCAGTAAACAAATATTATATTTTGCTTCATGGCACAAGTGACTCTTTCATGGTAGAAATGGTTTAGGAAATAATTTTATCTAGTTGAACCCTGAAAACTTTGCAATGATTTCCTTTTTCTACTTACTGACTTTCTAAAGTTTTCTTAACGTGGTGTTTTCTCAAAGTACATTTTTTATTTTCCAAACCTTTTATCATCTTAGATGCTTTTCTCTGAACTCCCTCTGATCTGTCCATCTCCTAAGCGTGCTGCTCCAAAACACATGTGCTCTGACTGAGACCTAACGGGACTTGGATAAGCATGCTTATTTTATATACTTAGTGCTGTGACCTAAATAGCATTAGCTTTTTGTGTGACAGTGTTTTATTGTTAACTTGGATGCAGTGTATTATCCAGTATGACATACAGCTCTGTCTCTGTGATGCTCCTGTATAGAGCCTATTCACAGGGAAAATCCTAACGGCCTTGTTCAATTTAAACTTGTCGCATCTTCAAGCAAAGTCAGTTGATCTCAGTGGGAGTTGCCAGATTAAGACTGAACAAAGACCTCAGGATTTGGTTCCCTGTTGGTACATCTGTTTGTTCTTTTCAGCTGAAACTATTTGTCATTTGTTTCTATTGAATCATGGTACAAATTGATGTAATTATTTTAGTCCCTCAAGATCTTTGACATCTTGCATACTGTTTAGGTGAGGTGTAGTGGCTTGCAGGGTTTTTTTCCTCTGTTTCCTCATACTTAATACAAATACAGCAACCTTACTACTGCTTATTATTATAAATGCAAATTTGGATATTCTGAAGAGTCTACTTAGTAGGCAATCGTTTCTTAATCATTAAAAATTACTGAAAAACCTAGATTTTTCAGGGGAATGGGAAAAAAAATTTCCAAAGAAAATGAACAAAAAAAATTTCCCTGTATCACACAAATGTATTTCTGGGGGGAAGAAAAAAAAAAAACCAACAAAACCCAAAACCCCCAAACCAATTTGTATTCTTAAAGACTTTTTATGTTTGCATGTTTAGAAACAAAGGTGTTAAGTGAAAGAGGTAAGAGTTGAAAAAAATTCCTTTGTGTTTCTATTTTTGAGTAAAATAGCATATAGAATTACATTACGTTGGTGAACCATGTTTTGAGCTGATGATAATTGCAAAATCAGTATCTTAAAGGTACTGAATCTATATCTTTAGGAAGTAAAATTAATTGAACTGAGTTGATTCCCATGCAATTTTTGTTCCCCCCTACCCCAGTAAATTGGTGGGGAGGCAGGGTGAAGGCATCTTGTGAAAATATATAGGTACAATCTGTAGGTACAATCAGCAGCTTTATCTCTTTCCAGTGCAGCTAAAGACCTGTTCCAATAGGCTGTGGGGGGAATAATTGTGGGAGGGGGATGAAATATGTAATGAACTTTCCAGATTGAAATAATCCTTTGGGGTTGTTTATATTCATACAACAGTTACCTCACAAGTGGTTTATTGCCTCACTAAAAACAATGTGATTACTTACCCAATGTGTATCCCATGTGAGCCTGAGAGCCACAGCATGTGTTTGCAGGCTGAAATATCTGCCCTAAAGCTAGGTGCAGAGCTTAGGGCTGGACAAAAGGGTGAATGGCTAAGATGACTTTGGAATGGGACTGATCCTCAGCTGTCCTGTCAGCTGTTGGGGCTAGTAACAGCAAGAGCTATGTAGTGGCATCCTTGAAATGCGTCTTTGAATAGTAACACTTTTATTTATCCATGGAGTTTTCACTGGCTTTCTTCTGTGTTCCAACGTAATTTAAATACAAAAAGCATCAAATATATATGTATTCAGGATACCAAAAATAATTTTAAAAAAAACCAACCACCAACCAACCAAAACCCTTTCAAAAGCTATAGCTCAGTTGCTACTGCCTTCTTATACCCCAAGTGTGTATATATAATTATGAAGATCTGTAAAAGTCTGAGATAAATTGGTCACAGAAAGATGCATTGAGCTGTGGGATTAAAGAGATACCGATGTGGAAGACTGACCTATTTGAAGAAGAGTCATGCAGGCCTAGTGCTGTGACTATTGTTCGAGTACCTCCTATAATAGCAGTTCCTATGGTGGATATCAGTACATAGAAACATCAAGAATCTTATCGAGTTTGTCTACTGTAGATGTACATGAATAAGAAAGGAAAATGCTGATAATTTTGAAGCTTATTCTAAAGTCGTCTTTGTTACTGTTCCTTCCTTTACTGTCCCTTTTTGTCCCTTCCTACAATCATAATTAAAAGAGGGGAAAAGAAAGGGAGAGGGGGGAGGGCGGAGAAGGGAAGAAAAAAAGAAGAAAAAAATCTTTCAAAGACCTTTGGCTCTAATTAGATTTTCATTAAGGTTTTATAAAATCTATTACATGAAGCCTCATAAGAAATGGGAGCACAATTCATGGAGATGATTAACAAATTGACTTAATGAACTTATCTTGAACCTCTCAGACCCACTGTGGAGTTCTCACTACCCTGAAGTGTGAGAAAGAAACACATCCAGTATGACAGTTCAGAACAGTGTAAGAAGTAAAAATGAGATCAGATGGTCTCAGCCTTGTTCATACTTTTTCGAGAGTGCACATCAACAAGCTATACTGAACTGTCACTAATTTGACAGCTGTAGCAGTGAAAAGCCCCATAAAGCCAGAATAAGACACTGGGATTTGTGCCAGCTGAAGGCAGTTTTACCTTGAAAAGACTTGAGTCTGGGTTGTGTGATTGAACAAGGAGTCTAATATGGCTGGGCTCTTATCTTTCATTTGCATAGGAACCAAAGAGAAAGCAGCTGCTTGGTCCTATTTCGCTATTTGTTTGCACTAGTGTAAATACCAGCATTGTAAGGCTAGACTGATCTGTCCAAGGGCTGCCAGCAGGCACCCAATCAGGAATAGCACCGCCAAAACAGAAGGTACTTCCAAAAATTAGGTCACAGAGGGGAATTAAGAAGCTGCCTTAACTTCCACATCTCTAGGATGGTCAGATTACAATTTTAAAATCTTTAAAACTACTGTATGGTTTATACAGGTGTATTTTTTTTGTTTTTTGTTGTTTTTTTTTTTTTTAAATATATATATGGCATCTCCAAGTGATGTTAAGTAGATGCAGGTGAGAAAGACCACCTAAACTTAGTTTTTGTTCAGGATGATGGGTTTCATTTCTGAGTGTTATGCGATGTTTAGATTTGAATATAACTGTGTGAAGTCTAAAAGAACAGGTGAAAGCAATTGTTCAATCAGGAATTTGGTCCTGGGTCATCATGACAAACGCCCATTAAAGTTACAGTCTTCAAGAAATATTATAGAAATATAATCATTCCAAACAGGACTACCAGATCTTTATGAGCTTGTGGTGTAGGAAATCAGAGCACAGCTACACTTCTTCTGACGTTCCTCAGCTTGCATGTCATTTATTCTCAAAGTTGGAGTTACGCCTTTTTTATTTTTCCCCTTTGTAAAACAGAATCTTGCCCTGTTCATTAAAGCAACGCTGCAAGAGAAGTGGTCCCCTGTCCTTTTTATCTGAATGGTGGAGGTTGCTGCAGCATCCTGCCAGAAAGCTTTCTGTCCTCTCCCAAAGGGAGATGGATGCTCTGGTGCATCTCAGGGTGCTTTGCCTTGGTGTGTGATGGGTAGGTGTGATGCCTTGCAGTCTGACAGGTTAAGACACAGTAAGTTCCTCTGGCCCAAAGCAAGCAGGGCTACAGCTTAAAGTCTGTTGGGACAAATAACTCTGGCTGGAAGCTCTGGCTTCAGCAACCGTGCCCCTGTTGTCCCTTCTGCTTTCTCATATTGCCGCTTCCTTCCACCCCTGTTGATAATGGAATTTGTACTGTTGTATGTTAAGCCGAATCAGGGAGGTGACTGATTACCATTTTGCTGATGAGTTGGTTTTCTGCCGAGTCGTTTCCCTAACCTGGGTCTCTGCGTGGGGCTGTGCTGTCAGTGCCAGCACAGCCCCAGCACAGCGAGGGACGTGAGCGTGTGGCTGTGGAGGCGTTGAGCCCTGGCAGCTCTCTGCTAGCATTGCTATTGAATGTTTAATTTCACTCAGCTATTTTCAGCCTGAGAATTAAAATTCAGCTATTTCCCCTACTAGGAGGGAGTAAACACCATAAAGCCTCTTCTTGGCTCTGCTTAACTCCTAATTCAGCTTGCTGTATGGGATGTCCGCTGTGTCCTTTCCCCATCCATCTGTGCAAGAGCACAAGTAGCAGCTCCCTTGCCGTTCCCCAAACTGTCAGCTGTGAAGGCGAATTCAGCAGAGTAAAGCAGCTCCCTGTGTAACCGTATGTCCTCACATGAGCTCACCATACAGGAGTCACAGTTTGTCCTTGTTATTGTTGTTGCTTGCCAAGCTCAAAGCATCTTTGCAGTTGTTGAAGCGCGTTTCAATGCTTCTAAGAAGTGGAAGCTCTGGAAACCGAACTTTGGAAATTAGGCTTCTGTCTCCTGAATGGCAGCAGGTAGGTGGGCAGCCTGCCCTGTTAATTGCCATTTGCTGAGCCAGTGGACTGGGTCAGTGTCTGTCACTTCTCAGCATGGTGTGTTCCAGCTTCTTTTGGGCATTTTGTTCCAGAGTACCAATCTCAAACTGATTGTGATACTTGGATCTATGTGATCTGTTCACTTTCCCCAGCATTTATGTGCAGAATACAGTAGGATTCAAATAATATAGAGGGTCTTTGTCTCTATTTGGTATCGTAGAAGATAACTGGAATCTAGGTAATTTGCAAGCTCTAAATACATATTAGGAAAAATCTTTTATCTTCCTAATATCAAGGTCAAAAACCTGCTTGCAGCCTTACAGGTTTTTTTTTAGGTCTCAAATGTTAAAAAGTAGAAAAATCTTAGGTTGCCCTTGTAACCTTTAGTTGTTTCCTTGTGCACATACGGTGTGATAGCTATTTTAGAGTTATTTTAATTGCAGAGTAACACTCTTAGATTCAAATTTTGCACCTCAGAAAGGTTAAGAAATTACACCTGAGGGCACACAACTATGCCACATTGGGACTTTCTTAAATGTGACTCTGCTGGAAGCGAATATGCCTTCCTGTTAAAAGGATAATTTGTTAGTCAAATAGCCTGGGACTGTCCTCCTAGTGCCATCTGTGTTTGGTCTTGCAGTAAACTTAGACATATATGAAGAAATATGTGTGAAGAAATGTCCCTTAAGGTTGTGTTCATTTTACTTGTAATTTCTTATTAAAGTTTTCTGAAGTTCCTTATTTATTTATTAAGGGGAAGGATGAGGTTTGATTACTGGAATAAGCAATAATGCAGAGCTGCAGTTGTGCATTGTTCTCGGGGTTACGTTTCTACCGCAGGCAGTGGCAGAACAGCAGTATGGGCACACAGGTGATTCAGCTCACAGCAGGGCCACGTAGCTCGTTAAATTATGGTACAACAGTAACCTTGTTCCCCTAAGGAATTTTGCATCTTATTTTTGAGGATTAATCCAACGAGTTGGTCAAGTGCATAGTATTCTTCTCAGTTGCCTGAAAAATGTTAAAAGATTTGAATCAACTGTAGTGAACACTGGGGAATGCGGCGATCTTGAATATAGGATAAATTCTGCTCACTGTGTTTATGCAAAGACTCTTACTAAAACTGGAACAAATACACTATGGCCTCTTGTTTCCACTGTAATCAACCTCAAAGTCCTTAATGAATTCATTAGGACAAGGATTTGGCAAGTATTTTCTCATCTGCAGACAAAGATATGTGAGGACTGGACTGATAAAATCCAAATGATACATTTACTTGATGAGAGTTTAGTTTTGATAGGAGGACACAAAAAAAAAATAAAATCATTTAATACTTGCAGCTTTTTGACATTACATCCCTTAGCACTGACTACTTGTAGATTATAATTCCAAACACCAGGGAGCAGGTGTTTCTTTGAGGGGAAAAAAAAATAATTGTGACAGCAGATGCTGTCAGGTACATAAATGAACACAGAAAAATTTTGTAGACTTATTTTGTTTGGTTGGGTTTTTTGGGTGGGAGGCAGGGGCGGTGCTGTGCTACTTTTCTGGTGGGAGCAGTAGGGGGATGACCTTTGCGATGGTGTGTTTTTTGTGTTTTACCTAACCAAAATGGAAAAAAAGGCCTGTATTTTCAATTTTGGTGGCGGTGTTATGGTTTGGGTTTTTTTGGTCACCAAATTATTCTTTAGCAATAAAGACATCCTTCTCAGAGGAAATATATGAAATTATCACCTACTTGGTGCTGTTTATTTGAAAGGACTTACTAATTAAAAACAAATAAGTCTATACTCTTGTATAGACTTAGGATTTTTGAGTAGAGTAGTTGAATGATCTATCTCAGATTTGGTTTTATACAGCCCCATCTCATTACTTTTATAAATGATATTAAATTATTAATGGGTTTTTATTTGTTTTCCCCTAATCTATGTTATCTGTGAACTGCATTGTTTTTGGGGATGTTTCCAGCATAATTTATTAAAACTCTCTCAGTATGTTTGTTTCTTACTTCACTCATGAATAGTATAATTCAAGTTGCTGAATAACAGTAGATGAAAGTCACACCAAGAAAGTACATTTTACTAGTGGAAATACTGTGTGTTGATTTAATGTGGTTTATTGCACAAACTATCTAGTAAATGCTTTTCTCTTAACTCTGCTCTTAACTTTGCATTCACATGAAGAGCAGTAATGGGTACTGGCAACTGTTCCATTTCCAACATGCAGCGTTAGGTGACATGGAGCTTAAAATGCTGTCGGTCATCTTGAGTCCTGTGAAACACGGTGCTTCCATTGTACCTGCTACTGACTGAAGCCCAGGGTAGCCACAAGGGAAAATAATTTTTACAATCTGTTGATTTTGACTTTTCATCGTAATGGCATTAACTATTAACATCTCTTCATTTTTACAAAAGAGAGCAAAGGAGTGCCTTTTCTAGGCTTTCTTATAAGGGTTGATCGGTCTCTGTACTTTGGCTGTGGTGTCATAAGATTCTGAACTTGTCAAGCAGTAAGCAAATATATCCATTTACTTATTCTCCCCTCCCTCAGCTTACTCCCCCTGTATTCTCAGCTTACAAATCCCACTTTGAAGAATATATCGGCACTTTCCAGGACTCA
>JAVJGJ010000033.1:13371247-13417323 GCA_035590215.1 Microhierax caerulescens
CAGAGAGTATCAGCTGTATCTCTAGTATATTAGTGTTTTTTTTTTTTTTTTTTTTTTTTGTAATTGCTAATTTCTGTTTGGGAAGCTTCTGAGATAGAGCTGTTATAATGTCTTTATTCTTGTTTTAAAAATATATATCTTAAAATTGAGTTAATTATTAGTGTAAGAAACTCACGTAATTCAATACAGCTGTTTATATGAGTGTTGTTCTCTAACTAGGTCTCAGAAGGCATTTGTGCTGTTGCTACATACTAATTTCATGCTCGTGATATGCAGACTTTTCCCCCATGAGTAAGGAATGCAAAAGATGAGTTGAAGGTATCTCATCTCCACTCCTACTTCTTCTTTATTTCCATCAAAACAGAGGTAGAGGTTGCCTACTAATTTTACGTTAGACTCCTTTTCACAAGAAATTTCAGTGCTTATTAATCTGATAAATAACTAGGTGTTGCTTGTGATATTTAAAAAAATAAGAACCAAATAATTGAAATTTGTGGACTTATATTTGCTAAAACGCAGGGTTTTCTAATGGTGAATCAAGCCTCAGCAATATAACTATCGTTAGCCAACTGGCCATGGAGTTGATTTCTAAGATGATAATGCTTTTTTCAACTTAATTAAAAAAAGTCAACCAAGTTTTAACACTTCCTTCAGTTGTCTCTTTCTCTAATTCAGAAAACTAATTATAGGAATATCCTCATGTTTTAACTGTGACTATGGATGACTGATAGAAAACATGTAATTAACTGATGCAGAAGTTGACATAAGACAGTTGACACCAATTTTTTATACATCATTATATGAAGACATGTAGTGAAGCAATTAGTCCTTCATTAGTTATAAGTTATTCCAAAAGCTTTGAAGTACTTGTGTGTTTAATTTTTAATCATCAAGGAAATGGATCTTCTAATGGTGTTAACTTCAGGGACTTAAATTAAATGCACTCCCGTGAGACTCATTTCAGTAAGTTAAATGGCCTCCGCAGCTGCTGGGCCACAGCAGCTTCCATGAGCTTTTGGGGCTCAGCAGTGGTGCAAACTCCTCAAGATTTTCCGCATTTTTCCCAGTTCTCTGTGACTGCAGAGGGCTATCTTAGAAACGCTGTGTTATTGCACGCACTGGAGAGGAGCTGTGATCTACATTCATCCTGACCTGCCGTTGCACAGCCATCTTCTCTAATACTTTCAGCTTTTTAGTCACTGAAGCCGAAAGCTGTAAACTAGGCTTACATGTTAATAAGTGTTTGACTTCTACTGCTTTGCCATTCATTGTTAAAAATAGCACTGAAGTATAACCTGTGCGAGGGTAGGCAGCTCTTTAGCTGTGGGACAGGAGGTTTTGTTCAGATTTCCTCTGGGCTTTTTTGTCTCAAATTTGTTTTCCTGTTCACTAAGCCGGCTTTCATGATAAACCTGTTATAAAGTTTGATGTCCTCCCATCTTTTTGAAGATACGCGCACATATTTATACACATATACACACACATATATATATATAATTTCTTTAGGAATTCCTGGAAATATTATCCTGCCTGACTTCCACAGTAGTTTGTCACCTTCTTTCTTCTTAAGGTCCATGTAAAATCTCGCCCTGGCTAGGCTGGAAGCAATGAAGCAGAATAGACGTGCCTTCCGGTGTGTTGTGTATTGGTTTGTGGTTCTGTGCAATGCCTTTATAAAAGAAACTGTATAACCTGTATATATGTTGTGAAATTATGGATAGCATCTATAAAAGAGCAAAACCGTGGCAAACTGAGTTGTCAAATACAACGGTGCAGTAAAACGAACCTGTTGTATAAAAGCTGGACGAATCGGGCAAGACTACTTTCCAAACACAGACGTCCTGTGTTTTGGCATAGTGAGGTCTCATTATGTATTAACAAATTTTAACAGATTTCCAATTAAGTAACGAAAACATATCCCAGACAAAGGCCAGTTCTGTTGATCTGAACACACCTGGAGTCTGCACATTCACGCAGAATGGCTTTTTGGGTTCCTACAAAAATCTTTTTCAATGCACTACAAGTAGTAAAGCTGTGTTAGGTCCTCAGCTAACATAAATTGAAGTAGTCTGACTTAAGAAGGGAGAGGTTACAGAACGCCTGGACCTTTGAAACAGACACCTTTCCATTTCTTTATTTTAGTAATGATAATTATTTTATAATAAATTATTACTTTCTTTTTAAGTTATGCTGAAATTCAGCTTTTGTTGTTTACCTAATACTGCCAGGAGAAGAGTATTTAATTTCTAACATGATGTTTCAAGATGCACCTTTTCCTACCAGTTTTCCTAAAATGCATTTCTTGTTATGCTGAAATGAACAGTGTCACATTATATTCTTTCATCTTGGTGGCAGTTAGTCATTGGTGTCACTACAATCACTTTTCAATAAAGATATTATAATGCAGCATTCAGGTATTCAGAGTTTGACTGTAAGAAGATGCTTTTGCTAGGGATGTTTGTTCAACTTCTTTTGTTAGATAGGAATAAATCTTTGATATGAAAGTAGTTGTACTCAACACATGCGAACACCATTAGCTGATTATTTTTCCTAATACATTTGCACCTTTAAAACGCCCACCTAGCTACACTCAGGTGGTGGAAGAGGAATAAGGAGAAAAAGGAATTGTATCGGTCACGTTTTAGGCTGCATGAGACTTCCTTCCTATATATAATTTTTTACTCTGAAACAGATGGCACATTTTGAGATACCCAGGGAGGAGTAGAGGGAGAGGACATTCACAGATGATTGTAGACTCAAAGGAAGAGACTGTTATGTTTTTTTTTTTTAGTTTCTAAATGCTTTCCTTCCCCTTTAAAAAAAGTTTTGAAACTGGTTTATGAGCAGTTATCTGTTATCAGGTGGTTAGACAGCTTATCTGATGTTGAATGACAAATAGTAGTGCAGAGAAGTAAAATTCATGTCAAAATGAGTTAGCAAGAAAACAGGCTTTAGGGAGTACTATACATTAACAGAATAAAAGGCTGGTCCCGCTTATTTGCGATTTGAAGTCTCCAGGAGTTCAGCATACTCAGCCCTGCTCAGCACCAAGTCCCATTCACATGCGAGATCTTCAGTCTGCAGGCTTAGGGTTATCTCAGAGGTTTAGATGCTGGATGTGGAACACACTGCTATGGTAACCCTCAACAAGCTTCTCCCTCTGCATGAAGGTTAAATGAGAATCCTTTGGGAGGAAAATGATTTTTTTCTTTTTAATTTTTTTCCTCCTGCTATTGTCCTGGCCGTCTGCAGCATCCAACCATACGCTTACTTTAAGCTACTTGAGATAGGGTGAGGGAAAATGCACCATAAACCACTTAGAGCAGATTGATGAGGTATAGGAAAGCAACCTTTAACAGGGATAGCACACTTGCTCTTTTTCCAGGGAAAAGTTGGTGAAGTTATTTATTAGTTTCCAAATAAACCTTTCTTATTATGCTTTGAAAAAATAAGTGGTGCCATTCAGTCTTGTGTATTTAATGTGCCATATTTCAGTGTATTCAATCACACAGTTGAAGTATAAACCAGAAGTCTCAACCTGAACAGTGTACTGACAGCAGCTCAAAGGGAGAACTAGACTGATGGTGGGAGGACTGGGCTGTATGGTCTCTGCTTTTGAGACTGGTTGCTATAGTCCAGACAGGGTAAAAACGGGCTTTCAGCTTATCACCTGGTGGTACGTGAATAAGAGGGTTTGTGTAAGAGGAACATGGCGTGAATAAAAGCGGAGTTGCATCATCCAGCAGCAAAAGATGTCAGAGTATATCCAGGTGGAAACAGGTTTATTTGCAGTATGCAGGTTTCTAAAACTTGTTCCCACACTTGAGCCAGGTGATAGAGATGAGATAAATTATTTTGGAAAACTGATGAACAGTGCCTACAATTTTAGATTTATCAAACAGGTGGAAAAAGGATGACCATTGGAGGTTTACCCTTTTAGGACAGACAAGGTTACTGACGGTACAAGCGTTATTTTCCCTTTGGGCTGATAACTTTAAGTCTGGAAATGTTGAGTGCTGTATTTCACAAGATATTTTAAGCATTACAGACTTAATGCTATGGAAATGGAAAAATGTCAGTCATGCTGGTATTAGACCAGGAAACAAGGATGATAAGTAACATTAAGTGACAAACTCCGTACATAACACCAAATACAGAAGGTTGTTCCATTTGTAGTGTTCTCTTATCCTGAATATTCAATTAAACTTATTCTTTAAAATCTGAAATAAACCAGTAGTAGTTGTCTTTACTCTCCAATCTTTATCGCTGTCCTAGGTAACGGAAGGTGACTGCATAGTGTTAAAGATGAATGATTTGGAGTGTGCAATACTATTCAATAGTATTCATTTTCTATTTTGATCCTTTATACTAAACTGCTGTGTTGTGTTTTGTGCTGGGAAGGATCTGCTGGATAGTGGTTCTAATTGAAGTTTTTTATTTGTAGCACTGACTGACGTTGCATAAATGCAGAACAGAGTTCATCCTGGCCGTGGCAATACACATCTGGGGTAATGGGAAGTGTGAGAGAGTTGTGCAGGATTATTTGGTGGGCTTTTTAAAGCTTTCAGGGGAGTGGCATCTGCAGTCCTGTCCAAGGCATTATTTAAGCAGAAACTACAGTAATGTTGCTGGCTGCTGAATGAAGTCTTTAGTTTTCGTTTTAAAAAAGATTTTTTATAGTTTGGGGCAAAAATATCTTTTTTTTTTTTTTCCTGGTGATTTTGTTTTGATTATATATAGATGGTTATTTCAAAAGGTTTTTTATTCTCTACTCTAGAACAGTGATTTTATTACTGGCCATACTGGGCTGTATTAATATCTGTGACAGACTATTTGGTGAATCATTTTTTTAATAAAAATAGAAATTCCTCTCTGTTGTTGATCAGGCATTTTTCTTTTCTTCCTCCTACAAACACTGTATGATATAATTTGTAGCTAGACATCTGTGCTTTGCTCTTCATACAGAGTGGTGCAGGGGAATTTTTCACTTGTAGTGGCAAGAACACTTGCTTTTTCTGGATTGAAAAATTAATTGGAGACTCTGTTAATGGTCATTTATTGGTAATGATCAACAGACTCCTGCCAAACTTAATGTGAAGCTAGTTTTATTGAACTCTTCTCCTAAGTGCATCTTGCATTCATTTTAGCTTGGTATTTATAAAAACACCTGGGAATAAATTAAGTTCTTCTTGTGATGATTGAAACCCAAATTTACCAAACTTTAAGGTAGAATTGTAGAGGTTTTTTTCCTTGATGCTGAGAAACAGAAACTATTGAAATGTGTCAGCTTCTAAGCAAGAGAAACGGAAGCAGACCACAGAAGGCTTTCAAAGAACCATCGAAATAGACACTAAATCTCTGTAGTTTTCTCTTTTGCCTTTCCTGAGAGGCTTCCACGGGTAGGAGTTTCCACTTCTGGTATAAGCTCCCCACTTGCCGTATCTGTCCCATGTTGTCGTTGCCTTGCCCGGCTGTTAGTTTTCAGTTGCCCTCAGGAAGAATAATTCGTTGTTCCCAGAGAAATTTCAAGTTGATCAAATATATAGAAGTTAGGATATAAGTAAAATAAGATGTTTCCTCTTTGACGCGCCAATCTCAGGCTTTTAATATGAGAGAGCATATATATGAAGAAATATAAAAATCAATAATGTAGGTGGCACCCATTATATTTGTAGCATGTGTATATATATATAATATACATCACTTATTGGTTTGTACCATAAAAATTGTGTTCCTTATTTTTAAAGGATTGAAGATGAATTGGGCACTTTTAACACACCTTATGCCCTACTGAAATTGAGTCCATGTGAAGGGATTGCATAATACCCTTCTGCTAGGAGAAACTGCAATCATATATTTATCTTGGTTTGTTGCTATCTTTGGCGTCACCTTGATGCAGATATGGTGGAATCTGGGAATGTTCTCATAATTTGCTTTCAAATACGTGTTAGCAGTAAAAAATTTTGGAACTTCTTGAAAGCGAAGCAAGCACTGTCTAGCAGGCTCAGGCAGACAGCCTACACCATGTGTATATTAGGAAAACTGTAGTGCCTTGCAAAAGACCCAGTGAGACTACTTAAAAAGTGATTGCAAATTGGCAGGCAGGCACACCAGCTAATGTTGGAGTGAAGTTTATGATTTGTTTACATTTACCTAATCATAAATTAATTTTCCTACTGTTAACACTTAATGCTAAACCAGTTTCTGAATATCGTGCAGTTCTCAGTAGTTTTAATATTCCAAGAGAGTAAGTGTTCGCAACAGTGAGAAGAAAATATAACTGTACTCAACCACAAGGGCCAGACCTGGGAACAGGGTTGTCAACATGCATGACTTTAATAGTTTAAATAAAAAAGCTGCTTTGTCCTCAAACAGAATCTCAAGAATCCGGGGGGAAAAAAAAAAAAAAGTTACTAAATCCATTTTCTAATTTTCATTTACCTTTATTACTCTGCTTCAGAGATTTCCTGATTTTCAGAGATTCTCAAAGCATCCAGAGATGCTTTCTTGGCTGCTAGAGTACAAAGATACAGCTCATGTTTGTGTTTTTATGCATCTGCCTTTTTGTTTCCAGAAACTGAAATATTTTACTAATGAGGTTTCTGTCTTCTTGTGAGATGCAGTGTGTCCCAAGGAGAATGCCAAAGGGATGAATCTAAGGAGACAAATACTATTCCACAAATAGAAAAGGCATGACAGACTTTAGTCTGTCTTAAAGAAAATAAATCAAGGGGAAGAGGCAAGAAGAGATGTGTATCTCACTGAACGTTCAGGTTTTCCCTTCTGGTTTTAAAAAATCTAAGACTTTAATTTACTGCCCTTGTGATAATTTCAGCTGTGTGCTGAAACAAAGATTTTTAAATTCTGACATGAAAAATATGTCTTTATCCAAAGATATTTGATGAGGAATAGTGAAACACCAAGAAAAGAAAAGAAGAAATCCCCAAATTGGCAATTGTTCATAATACATTCCTCAGTATTAATTCTCTGGAGATCAGGAGTGAGATTTATATCTACCATTATGTCTGGCTTGCCAGTTACCCAGCTTTCCACTGACTTAGATCCAATCAAAGGATAGAATAGTAGAACTGCTCGGTGTTCTAATAGAAGAAATAGTGTTCAGAGCTTTTCTGCATGTACCTATGGCCTTTTAAGTGTAGACTTGAAAGCAGGTGAGTAGTCATGTAACAAATATTTTAAATTGTTACCCATATTAATTATACAAGAAGGCTTTTTCTTATAAGCCTGTGAATCATGTTACATCAGTTGAGAAGACAAATACTACTTGTGTAATGTTTGGAAATGTCACAAGTATTTCTGTTCTGCATTGGTTTGTTTCCGTGCATTAGTGCCTAACTTTGAAATTCAAGTTCAGTATTTACAAAGCATTGGAAATTTTTTTAGCATTTGTTTCCAGTGGCAGTAATAAGTTGGAAGAAACAGGTGATGGTTTTAATTTGTTTCACTGTTTTATTAAAAGAGGACCTAGATTTCCTTATTGAAGACTTGTGGTCAGGTAAGCTTGCTGAGCACATAAAGAACATACCCTTTCACAAAGTTATATTATTAATTTGCAGTGGAGGAGTATGCAGAATGCATACTTTTGTACTTTTTTGTACTTTTGAACTGTATTCCTCTGTTTAAATGTTTGTTGTGCAATAGCATAAATAATTGTGTATTTCAGTTTGGACTGACTGAATTTTTTCAGTTCCAGCTCCAGTTTGGTGGACCTGTTCTCATCCGCTCATACAAGTGAGACCTTATTCAAGCAGGAAATCTGCAGCTTAGCATACAAGATGTCTTTTATGTCACTATTCATATACTTTTTTTTATCAGAAAGGGCTGCTCAGAATTATAACTTGAATTATGTACAATTCTAGTTGTCTAATAGAAGAAAGCACCTTCTTCCCAGTTGGAAATCAAATAAATGAGAGCTTAATCCTTTCAATTCAACACATGATTGAGGAAAAGAGGGATGGAAAGGGATGATGTGGTAGATAACAGAATGTTAGCTGTGTCTTCAGTATGATGGAGAGGTGGGGTTTAAAGGGTTTTTTACTTGTGAAGAGCCAGCAATTGATCTCTTTTCTGCTGAGTCCAGCAGAAGGCATTATTCAAGACCTGTATCAAATGTCTCAGGTTTATATCAGAGACTGAAGGCATGATATGCCACTTCACGTAATCCTACTCATGGAACAGGCTGTACCAAAGTGCATAATGGCTGAATGCTCTATATTGTATTTTGATACTAATATGAAAAAAAGAAGAGCGGAGGGAGATGGAATCTAATTCTAAAATAATAAATAATTACATAAGTTGTCAAAACTTGCTACTGGGGGAGGATAAAATTTTCACCCCTCACATGGTATTCATACCTGCCTTTGGCAAGTACGTGTTTGTACTAGTACTGACAGTCACGTACTGTGGTGCTGGATTTTGAGTGTTTGTGTTTGTATGGTGATAGCTTGATGCCAGGAGTACTGTGGAAAGGAGCAGCTGCTGTGCAGATATGGATGGATCCAGATTGTCAGGCTACTAGGAGAACTAGATAAGTGGTGTATGTATAGCTGTAAAAGCTTGTATGTATGCTTTTCTGGAAGGATCTGAACATTTTTTCCATGAGTTTTATATCTTTGCATGAAGAAGGGATACTTACATCAAAAATCAAGAAATTAAGCTTCAGTTTGTTTGAATCTGGGTGAAATCATCTTAGTGATGATGTCAGAGGTTTCCATCATGCCAGTATACATAGAAAATATAGTTTAGAATCTGTTTATAGATTAATACAGAAGTAATGTGGATGCATTACTATAATAACACTAGATCCAGGTAGAAAATATTACTGCAGTATCTTCATTGTTGGGGAAGGAGAGTCATGCCCTGCAAAAACATAAGTGAGGGAGCAAAGGGAGGGTGAGAAATAAGTGCTTAAACCTGGATTCTTTCCTTGGTTATAGCTCATTTATCTTGTATAATCTGTTCGCCCTGAACGTCTTCAATAATGCCATTACATAGGGATTCCTTGTGGAAATGAAAACTGTCCAGTACAAAGGACCTTGGTGGCTTGAGTATGTTGCGTGTGTTGGATTATGGGTTTTCTGTTGTGTTGTTTTTCTTGGCATGGTAATTAGCTGAACTGTACACTGTGTAGAAGATGCTTTTTTTTACTGCATAGTGATAAAACACCTGAAGTAGAGAATGTGTTTAAATATGGGGGGTTTAGGCATTCATTTAAATGGCTTTTGTTTGAACTAAGTTTCTTAGTTATTACCATGATTTGGGTTCTCTAATGGTGCAATGTATCACTGTTTTTTACACTGACTGAAAAAGCTTACAGCTAGATGAGGCAGTCTTTAATCTTAAGTAATTAAATTATGAATTAATTCTACAACAAAAGATTAAGATGCATAGATTTCTTCTAGAATAGTTTGATAATGAATATCTGAATAACACTAAGAACGTACTGCTTTTTTCTTTGAAAGATAAGAAAAAAAGTATAGGTTACTGTACAAGGGAATTTAAATGAGTATATTTTCACACAAAATTTCAAGAATAGTGTGATGAGAAATTATTAAACATTTTTCGGTTCATATGTAGAAGTATGGCAAATTAATATGATTCTATTTATTCTATAGAGTAGATTAAGTTGTGCTAAAGTGAACAAAAGATTCAGTGAGCCGAATTCTATTGAGATTAAAATAGATCTAAGTTGAAAAAGAATATAGCCTAAGTTGAAAAACAGGCTAATGTATGCTTTGAAAAGCTACACGACAATATTTCCTTTCCTGAGTAGGCAGCTTCTACCTATGTGTTAGGGTTTCTTTGTTCTCCTTTGCTTTCTCAGTCTCCAATACTCCTTCATCTCCCATGAAGAGTTTTTCTTTAAGAAAAATAATTTGACTACTTTTGTGTTACTTTGCCTTAAAAATACACAGTAATAGTGGAGAAACCTATCCAAGCATACCTGCCTCAAGTCAAACAATTGATTTATTATGATAGTCTTACTCTGTTCTGATTAAAAAGAAACCATAGCAGGACTCCAAAAACCAAGGCCATGTGGTTCTAACATTTATGGTAGTGTATATCTGAGTAAAATCCACTGGAGCAGAGGACGACCTAATCTGGCCTGCTCTTATGAAGAATAGCTAGTAGGGGGTGACGAAAGCCAGGGGAGAATTTCAAGACCAAACTTAAGATGTGACAGCTAGAGGGAGTGACAAGAAAGACTTCCCCCTGTGCAGCAGGACTGTGAGGAAAATAGACGGTTATTTTTCCAGGCATGTCTCAGACAGTTTGGGTCAAAATACTCATTGGTATAAGGCCATTAGACTACAGAAGTGTTACCCTGGGTTAAACTTGTCCTCAGTATGTCTCAGACAAGGGAAGAATTCTAGCTTTGAAGAAAGCAAGCTAGAGATTTATTCTCTTTTAAGCATCTCCTCCTACATTGTTGTACCTTTTTCTCTGAGTTAAAACTTTTTTACCATGAAGACCCTGGTTTTGACAACGATCTGTCAGTCCTTCAAGAAAAAAAGAACAGAATTGCTGAAGGCTTTACTGAAGAGTGTTGTATAAAGCCTGAAAAGAATTGTCCACTTTTAAGCTGACCTTTATTTAATTATATGGTTAGAGCTTTTAAGTGAGCACTGGGATTTGAGATTGGATGAAGCCTGCAATTTCTGTAACAGCTTTGAGAATGTGAGCTTTGTGACCTCCTGTTTATTTAGAATTTATGTTGCATGTCTGACGCTGCCGAGCTGTATGTAGCCTTGCAGCAGAATACACAATGACACAAAAAGCAGAAGTTGACAGTTTAAGGTAAGTTTGAGTTCTTTAGGTATGATATATGTTCTAATAAGAGTGTCCAGAGCTTTTATTTCATACTCTGCTTGTTAGAGCGTTGCTGAGTAAGGATCATTAAAATGCTGTGATCTTTGCTTAGCTGTTGCTAAAAAGCCACCCAAAATGGTTCAGAAGCTGAGTTAGTGACTGGCATTTCTCACTCCACAGAGACCTAAAAGAAGAGTAGTCGGTTTTAGATTCATATTAGGATAAGTGAGGCACTGTGTTAATAGTGAAATTTCCTAAAATTACTTATTTTCTTGTAAAGAAGTAGCTGTTTGGTTTAATCATTTACATTAGAGCAACTTCATTTGCTGAACCTATTCACCAGTTTTACTGTGACAGTGACCACTACCTTTAGAGGCTGAGATAATTTGATACTTGAATGCACTGAAGGAATAAGATTCTCGATATTACAGAGGCATTCTAGCTTGGGTTTGTGTTGTTTTTTTGTGGGTTTTTTTTTGTGTTTGTTTGTGGGTTTTTTTGGGGTTGTTTTTTTTTTTTTTTTGCCACAGAGTGAAATGGTTAAGGGAGATTGCTTTTAGTCCCTCAGTGCATATCCTATTCTATATAGCAAGGGGGTTCTGTGCAAGTCAGGGGCCTTTTACTCCCATCTAGAATGGGAGAAGGACCTTCCATACATTAGGCATCAGGGGATAAGTAAGTCTAAGGAATCCTTACACACCTAAAAATTTCCCTTTCCACGTTGATTACATGCATGAGTCCTAGACTGAAAACTACCTGACAGGTACACAAAGCACTGAAAGCAAGATCTTTTGGCTATTAATCGTTTACTTCTGCATTTAATTCTCTCTTCTCCTGCTATCAGCGAAACACACAGTGTTGTCAGGGAAAAACAAATACCCATTTTCAAGAACAGAAATAGTTTTCCAGATACTCGTGAATACTGTCAATGTTGTTTGCTTCACTTAACTGTGGAATGAAAAATTCAATGTGAGAGAAAATATGACTGAAATTGGGAACTAGATGTGGACCTTCAACTTTTCATTGTCTGATAACAAGTTCAGTGCTTCATATCAGCTGCTTAGTGGCAAAGGAACGATGAATTTGTATTTAAGGATATAGCTAGCCCAAAATGTTCAAATTTAAGCTATTTGACAGTGAACAACTTCTCTTTGAGCAAACCTGTGCACAGAAGAGTTCTTTCAGTTCTGTCAAGCCCACTAGTTGAAAATACCTAGTTAGAAAGAACTATTTTAATAATTAAACAGTCAACATTGTTTGGGGTATAGAAGTATTAATTACAGCAACATCTTCTCTGAGACTGGGCCACTTGCCAATGAGACACATGAAAATTGATGAGTAAGCAGCTAGTTTAATATTGCAGCTTTCATTGCTTTGGGAGCAGCACTGCTACCACTGGAAAATATATGAGTGGTATCTTCTTAAAGAATATTTATAAAGGGAACGAGTTCAAAGTTAGCCCTTTTATTTTTGTGATCTGATCTGCCATTATCAGGAATAAACTCTCCGTGTTTTGTGACAAATGCATAACTGAATGAGTAGTGTTGACTACATTATGTTTATTTTCTTGTTCTGATTTGGAGTTCATTAGCTGTAAAAAACAAACAAATCAACCATATTTTCCATTTCTGTCCTTCAAAATAAAAAGGAGAAAAAGTAGTAACTATGTTGTTATTGCTAAGGTTAACAGTAAACCATCTTTTACCCTTGTTTGTTATGTACCATGACTGCTGAATGCAGGGGCTGCTTCTTTGTATCCCACACCCCCCTTTTTTAAAAAAAACAAACTTTAATATATGTTCAGAATCAGCTCTGTAAAACAACATTCTTTCCCAATTTGTAATACACTTGCGAAGATGGTACTAAACTCTCACTTCAGCTAAGTAGAAGGCAGATAATCTTCAACAACAGCAAGGATTCCTTTATTTCATCGGCAGGACCTTGATACTGGTTTGAGGCAGAATACCTCCACTTTGCCTGGAGGGCACGCTCCTGTCTGGGAGGCGGCATCTTTCACAACTGCTGTAATCGTGGAGTCAGGACCTTCTTCAATACCTCGAATGTTCGTGCAGCAAGTCAGCTATGGGAAGTTTATACAGTAAAAAAACCTTTACTAAGGCTACGTTCATAACCATCAGAGAGAAAGCCCATGTTTTGTGTTTGTGCATAGCATCCTGTAAGCAGCTGAGAGCTGTTTCAGAGTAATCATTACAGGAAGAACTCCAGAAAACACAGAATGATATTTTTTGCAGTTGGACAATGTTATGTGCCATTTTGGTCTCTCAGTCCAGGAAAGAAAAACACCCTTTCCTACTGTTTGATCTCCTGCTGTGTGCAGGTACTGTTTGAAACACAAGTAGCACAGCTTATGTTTGCTGCTGTTGATGGTGGGATGTATGTAGTATTTATCGTGACATTCAGTCCTTTGGGAAGTGTAAAAATTGAAACTGCACTTGGGTCATGTTTGCTCTGTACGGAAGATGCAGTGTTACCATATGGTTCAGGCTGATGTGAAAGCAGGGGGGGCTAGGCTGGGACTGCTGCTAGTCTTTGTGTGCTGGAAGCACACAGTAGGAGTTTGTCTTCTTATTTGGAGAGAAACACATAAGGCTTTCTGGTACTGAAACCAGAAAGTATTGCATGATGTTACAGTGGATCCATTCAGTTCCAGATGTCCATCATCAAGCTAGAAATAATGTAGCGAGAGCAGCATTTTTTCCTGCACTGTGTATGTTGCACCATTTTAGAGCAGCCTGAGCAAATGTGACGGGGGGGGGGGGAAATGATGCTGTATACTGGAAGGCCAGTTGTGGGAGAGCATATAAAAGCTGAGCAGGAAGGGAGGGGAAAAGCAGCGAGATGAGTAAAGGCAGAATGTTTGCTGCAGGGAGATGAACACTTGAAATAAATACAGAGTACTTCAACATGTGCAGGCATTGCGATGAGTCGTGTGGTACTCATTTCCTACTAATGTGCTCTTAAACCTTTAAAACTCCACAACGTTTTCCTTAAATTAAGCCACTTGTGATACTGTTGTGACAACATGCATGCACAAAATGGATCTAATACTTCTCTTACAGGTGAAGGTTGCATACGTGCTACTGACATAGACAGCAGCAGATCAGATCCCTTCCTCCTTCTGTTTTGAGCTTCCTCTCTCTGCTTTGCTTAGCACATGGCACATCTCCTCTGTTTCTCCTGCTCTAGCTTTTGTCTTCTCATAATTGTCTGCTGCGTCTGTGCTGTACCCACAGGAGCACTCGCTCCCTGCTTTCCTGCTGTGCTGCTGTACCTTACGTGGTACGTAAGCAGCAATATCCACAGAGATTTCCTCACGCTTCCTAGCAAAGCACAGGTAACTGTAGCATCTAGGGTAGTGCACAGTGGCACTGTGTGAAATCAGAATGTAGTCATGAGCATAAGTACTAGAAGAGTTAATAATTTCATTCTAATATGGGTTCTTCAAAAAGCTGTAAATATGGATTTATTTTTTTACTTAAATCTGTTCTTCATTTGATGCTTAGGAGTTCTCATTCTGAAAGAACTGTTCCTTAAACTCCACCAGTGCTGCCTCCTTTCTTTTGCTATGCAACTGGAGGCTAACAAATTTACACAACCAAACAAATGAGGAATGTTGGACATTGCTGATGCTTTTTTCTTGAGAGATATCAGGTATAATTGGTCAGAAATTGCAATAATTCACTTTGCAGCTTCATCGTTTGTCTGGCTTGAATAAACTCAAAACATGGGGGAAAAGTCATTAATCTTTTGCCTGTGGTGGGGCAGGAAGGGAACGTGATAGGGGCTAAGCAACAGAGTTTCACAGGGACTATTAGGGCTGTGATGAGGTTGCCTGCAAGGATTTTTTTCTACCTGCTTACAAGACTGGGCTGCTTTGTTTAATACACAGAATGTAGGAGTAAAGAGGTAATGGCTGGTGAGGAAGAAAAGGAATAATTGCTGTTGTCATACTAAAATAATTTTATGAGGACTTTCATTAAACCCTCATGGCTTCTAGTTATAGCAGCATCTTCTACATGTTTAATTTTTAATTTCTGAACTATCTCATTTTGTTTTTGAACATTGTAGAACACTCAATCTTAAATGCACTGGTTCAGAAGTAATAGCAGGGAAAGAACCAAAAAAGCTGTACGTGAGTTATCCAGACTTCTAAAAAAAACAACCCCAAACCAAACCCCACACTTCTTTGATTTAAACAAGTAAAAGGAGTCTTTATTTGCTATTTATTTAGTTTAAATAACTCAACTTATAATTATTGGATGGCTGTGATGATACAAATCTAGAATATAACATAAACCAGGGTATGTGTAATACTAATTTCTAACAAATGTCCATAGGAAAGCATCAATTAATTTGAATGAGGCCATTTTTTCTGAAATGTAGATGTGGATAAATAATGCATAGAAACAAATTCTATTTGATAAAATTCTACAAGAGGTTATCCTTAGAACTTGCATTTGTATTGTCTTTATCTGTAAAATACAGGCTGAGCTTATGCTCACCTTGTACTATCTTCTTACTGTGGATGCTCTATCAGTGATAGCAGTAGTCACTCTGTCATATCATTCTGCTCAGTGAAATGCCTAAATAACATAATGGCAGCAAAATTTCAGCAACTGCTGTACTGTTCTGCTGCCATTGTGGCTGTTTTGGTAATGGCACAAAAGCAGTAGTTTCCCCTCGTCTACCTTAAATCAGATTTGATTTGAGTTCAATGTAATCACTCTTTCTTCAGCAAGTAAGTTGTAGGGATGGAAAATCCATGTCAACTAAAATTAACAACTTAGTTGTTAAGTTCTATGTGTACATGTTAATTTAGGTAGTTTCTGAGTGTGCTATTAAAATAATGTCATAGTGGTAATACTTGTCTGATTAGAGGTTTATACGTACATCAGAATAGAGAGGGTATACAAGAGGGTATGCAGCTGAGCAACATAAACATGATGTTAAAAAAAAAAAAGCAGAAGATTTTGCTTTCAAAACTTTTTTTAGTTGATTTGCTAATACTTCAGTTGTGGTTTATTTTACCTCTGTAGAGTTCAGCTGTTTTTTAAATTAATTTATTGTGGAGTCTTTTGTAGTTAATGTAATAATTAAAACCTCTCCCATGCTCCTTTATTTGTTTCCACTGTAACATTTAAGCTCAGGACGTGCAGTACCTCTGAGAGTGGAAGACAGTCCTAGCAAGAAAATGGGGGCTAAAAGTCTGATAGCGTAACCAGATTCTCTTAGGCCTGGTCATATTCTTCGGCACATCCTTGATTAATGCCTTCAGAGCAATGTTTATATCCTATAGCAAAGGGGATGGCAGTATCTGTGGAATCATACGCTGCAGAAATTTTTGAACAAAGTGTTTCCCTCCTTTCCACTTGTTCAACTAGCATTTTGAATGACAAATTTTTTTTTGATCATAGTGACTTTTGCAAAAGTTTTTTTGGCAGAACTAGCTCAGTAGTCTGCATTGCCAGATGGATGCTAAAATAATGCTTAAAGAGTTCAGGGCTTTCGTTGCATAATTTAGCCTTCCTGTTTGGGCTAGCCATGAATAAATGATACCAGTTAAGGAATTTGTAGCTCTAGTTGTGGTAAAGATGGGTGCTAGTGTTGCATAAAGAAGATATTTCTTCATCCAGAAGAATTGCTATGTGGAAATTGAAAGATGTTTTTAGTCGTTGCTTACCGGTTAGTCCCACCTTCAACTTCATGTTACAGCTACATGGTGTTTGAAGAAAGAATTGTTCTTAAGACTTGCTAAACTACTCTGGGCTCTCTGGATATGAGAAGGATGTAAGAAAATCTGTTATACATGAACCATTGCAACAGAAATACTTTTGTATTTCAAATATTCTGATACATGTTTCTGTGATTTAAGAGGTAAATCAGTACCTTGTATGTTTGTTTACATCTTCAAGGTATTAATATCATTGAAAATGGGTATTTGTTGGGGTTTTTTTTAAGACTTCAATTTTATATAGTGAGCAGAAACAAAAATTCTTATTGAAATTCTATTAAATCATTGATCTTTTTAGTTTCCTTAATATAAAGTTACATAATTAAGTATTTTTCTCTGATCTAACACTTAGGATTAATTGGTTACAATTTTGCCTGTAATACAAATATTTTAGCTTTTGTCAGGGCAGAGTAAGTGTAAGAGGGAATTAATTTATATAATGGTTGTATTGATCATCACTCAGGATGTCTAAAAGCAGAACTTAAATAAAACTACTTGATTGTAATCTTCAGAAAACGAGGTTACCTTTGAACTCAATCCCAGTTCTTAAATATCTGTTTCATAATATCATCTGCTATTTTTAATATTGGGAGCCTTAGTCATCTTGGCTGTATCAGTGTTTAGTTAATGATAGATTTAATATAAAGAACACCAGTACCTTAATTTCTGTCTGCGAAGGTATGCTTCTGTCAATGCTTTTGAAACTGTGAAACTGCATCATGTATTTCTGTTAAAAAATGGTACTGAGGAAGAATAGCTAGGTGTATCGTGGGTTAATCTTAAATTTGTCAGTTATAGTTGCATGAAAATTTTAGTCACTTCTTTCAAAGGCTGCTATGGCTTTACTAACTTCTTTTACTTAAAAAGTTTTGCTTTTCATGAACTATCATGGCAAATACTAGGTTTTAGTTTTGTGCTTTATAAAAGCTCTTGGAGTTTTTAAGTCTTATATAAAACCTCATATTCTGCTATTGTATGGGATATTTAACTGATGTCTGCTCTTTTCGGAGTTGCTGTAGGAACATCTGGCTTTTTTATTCAACAGGAAAAAAAAAATTAAAGAGGAGAAAAACAGCGAGACAAAATATCTTAGTTATGAATTCTGGTTTAATAAATGTGCTTTCCATGGATGATTCATGGATTTTATGATTACATTCAATTATTTTTCAACAGCTCATGCTTCATTTCATCAAGAATTTCAATCAATGCCAACTGATTAATTATCATTCTACTAGTAGCCTTTTGTCTAATAAACAGTCATAATGAGCATGTTCAGTTTTGGCATATATAAATGTCAGTGATGTACTAATAAAATACTTTGGAATTGCATGCTGGAGGTAGTCATGCTTTAGATCTGGTTTTGAGAAGACAAAAAAAGCAATCTCCTACTCTTTGCTTCCCCTTTCCATCTAAAATAAAAGCTGTAGTTGAGCAGTAAGACAGGGTCAAATTTCTTCATTCAAGAAGAATTTCATTGTGCCATGGTGAAATACTGTTAAGTCCATTGTCTTTGGTTTTCACATGACAGTTTGCACAGTGCATTCTGGAAAAAAGTTCTGAGTGGCTTTTCCACACTGTTTTAAGTGTTCGTGTACATTTTCGCTCTGCCAAAACCAAGATCCCTGCAAGCCAAAGGAAACCTGTAACAGAATTGTATCTTTCTGTGACATAAAAGGATGACATTAGTGCCCTTTTTATGTTTCATTACAAAACAGCAGCACACATAACCTTTCCAAACCAAGGACAAATTTTGCCAAATCACAGATAGATATTGCAGAAATGAGAGAGCTGCCTTACAGCTCAAAAATGCTCTGGTCTTATATACCTTTGAACAGATGTTTCATTTAAGTACTGGCAGTGTAGCTTGACTAATTGCTTTAGACCTTTGATTTTTCTGCTTTATTTGGGTAAGAAGTAGGCAGCCCTGCTTGCACAGATATATGAACATATGAATTGTAAATAAAAACCAAAATATGGAATGTGAAACCATGTTTAATTGTATGAAGTGGTTTTCCTGAATTATTGTGAAATGTATTAAGGAGAAACAATAATGGTTGTCTGGATTTGGACTTGGGAAACTGGTTAAATTTCTAGCCTTGCAGCTGTGTTTTACACCAAAACTTCTTGCCCTCTTACAATGGATGCTTGTACAAAAGTAGGGTAGAAATGTAGTGATAATTGTCCAGAATGTTCTCAGACTCCCACGCGTTGTGACTTAAGAGACTTTGTGCACTAGATTTACTGTGTGTGTTTGTTTAATGACCTTTGACAGATTTTTCTTTTGCTGATTTAATGGATTTTGTAATATGTTGGGGTGGGGTTTTTTTAGCATTCTGAGATTCCAGATGCAGAATGTACCACTTAACTGTACATTGTGTGAAGAAGTGAAATATTTTTGTTAATGCTGAACATACTACATTTTTTTTTCTGTTGCCACTAGTCTTTACTTGCAGAGACAGGATCCACTGATCACTGCTTCTTCCGACTAGGTACAGTTTCACAGATCTTCATCATGTCCTTCTTCACTTACCTGTCTCCCAGTCAGCAGACTTTTTACTATATGCATGTGTATGTGCATGAACATATGCACATGCACACACGTGCCATGCATATGCACATTCATATGTATATGTATAGCTGTTCCTCACACTGAAACTGTTCTATACCTTTAGTTTTTCTGGCCTGCTCTGTACCTTTCTGTGTGTCTAAGAAATATATTGTCATTTAGAGATGGGGAAAAAAAAAACAAACGAGTAAACAGTATCCAGGATATGATATTTACTTATACTCAACATTTCATCTGCCATTTTATCACACAGTCACTAGGTACTGGGAGGGCTTTCCACAGTTTCTGTGTATGCTACCCTTAGTAACGCCTTACCAGCTTCTCAAGAACTTTGCTATCTAACCAGTCCTTTTTTCTGATTCCTTGTGAACTGCTGGCTAGCTGACTAGCCCAGATTGCTGTTAACATTTTCCCCTACTGGTAAAATGTAGAGCCTTATTCCTGCCTTGTGAGGGCTTTCTTATCCCATGACGGTTTGGTTTCTTTTAAGAGACTTTAGGACTGGTATGGCTGAATGTTTTGGTGAGTGTCAACTTGATCTTCCTTGTCTACATTTCAGCCTTTCATGAAAGTGTGTGTTTGATGACAGTACTTTGCTGTCTGGTCATAGACATGGTTTGTTCTTTTTACTCCAGCTGCGCTGGCCATGTTGATGAATTACATTGGTGCAGCTGCTGTTATATTACAATTTATTAAAAATTGAATCAATGTGTGGAAACCTCCCAGTACAAAAGTAATTATTCTCCTTTTTATTTTAAGACAGGATTACAGGAAAGGTAAATGCCACTGCCCAGGGTGTTTGCTTGTTGAGTTTAGGCTGTAGTCTTTCTTTAGATTATGGAAAAATATTATTTCTGACCACGTAATGTTATCATAGGTTAGGCTTAAAGAGTGCCAGTTTTTTGGTGGTTGCTACACAGAGAAGGCTGGTTAGTGTTGCACCTGACCAACTTTGACTTTCCAGCTAATATACTATGATCTAGTTAAAATGACCTTTTTCATATGTCTGGAGTGAATTCAGTTTCTCTGGTCTCTTTGTTGTACTTTTTTATTATGCTGGTGCTGTATAAAGACTTGTTTGTCATACAGACAGAATCTTGGTGTATTTACATCAAGTGGCAAGACAAGTGAGGATTACTCTCTTGTGCATCACTTGTGTGCCCTGTGCATTTTAAATTATAGCTGTGCAAATGAGAAAGGAGATGGTGAGAGAAATCAGGTCCAAGATAGCCAGTGAAATGTGAAAATTACAAACATATTGTTTACTGTGAAAATCTGTGTGGAAAAAAACCCCAACTCTTTGGTATAGTTGGTAAGTGTGGGTATTACTAGCCATGTGTTTTGCAATTAGGTATATTTATGCTGTAAATGTAATATTATAATCCCTCATAATAATGCAAATAGTCTTTGAAAGGCATTTTTTAAATACAGCAGGTTGGTTTTGTAGTTCTTTTAAATTTTGTGCAAAGATGGAAGGGCTGTCCATTGCTTAAAAGGAAGCTAATGAGCTAATATTATACAAAGCTTCCTTAAATTATTGAATCTCTCTGTGAATAGTGACCATAAACAAGTTTAAACATAACTATTACCGTAGTCGTACTTTCCGTTCTAGGTTAAGCAGTGGTATTTTAGCTAGTCTATCGGTACTGCTGTGCTGAATGGAGTTCAGTGTTAGAAAAACATCAGGGTGCCCCTTGCATGGTATCATATACAAAACAAGAATTCTTCACATCAGCAATCTATCCACATCAAGCAGAGCAAAGGAAGAACAAATATTTCTGCCTAGAATTTAATAGGGGAAGGAAAGAAGGAAGGAGGAATATGAGTGAGATAATATCTGAAAGTATTTTCAAGGAGCATTTAGAAGGGCTACTGCTGTGAGGTAGACTATCCAAGATAAACATTTCATTTCAGGGCAAATCACCTTTCACAACGGATAAAAATATTAGTGACTCTGAAATGGATGGTAATGTTGGTTCTCAGTTGAATTTCTGCTGTGCTCTGTATTCCTTATCACTTGTATACATTAATAAAAATACACTCAGGTTTGGTAACTGTGAAGCATTTAAGTATGATCAATACAGTGCCTAATATCTAATATGGATGATATCTAGCAGATAATCTCACAATATTAAAATGTATAACAGTATTGTAAAACATGAAGTTACAGTCTTACATGCCATAATAGTAGTATGTCTTAATAGGGGCAGGTATATAATCAGAAATTCCAAAGAAATACCTGGTGATAAACATTATTCTTAAGCTTTGTATTTGGTGGCTTTGTCTGAAGACCATAATAGCAATGTGCTAGATTGTAAAGGTGTGATTTGTATCTTTTATTTTTTGAGAATTGGCATGCTTGTTTGAACTTAGGTGAATGGTTTTGGCATCCAAATTACGTAGTTGGATGGGAAACTGAAGATGTTCCTCACTACACATCTAATTCAAGCAGGATGAAATAAAGTAAGCATTTGTAAACATAATAAAAGTAAGAGCTGGAAAAAGGAGTGGAAAAAGTCATATTCTAGTATAAAACCTTAAGTTGTTTAGTTGTATGTGAGTGTTCAAAGCTATTGACATTCTAGTAATCTGGTTCAAACAAGCCTAATACATATTTTATACTGATAAAAATGCCCTTTACTGAGGCTGTACATAATTCCCATGATAAATATCTGTCTTCATCTGTTTGGGAATAAGCTTTAGATTGAACCATTTTGGGAAACTTTAGATGAATGGACATATTTATATGTAGACATATTTTTTAGGACCAAAGTAGGAAAAAGGATTATTTGATTATTTTTTTTTTTAAATGTGTGCTTGTTGGCCTTTCCTTTAAAGCTGGTCATGTCCCTTTTATTTTCAGCAGAAATTTGAAACTTGCCAAGGTATAGCTTTTGGAAGTCTTAGTGTCACCTACTTCAACTTGGTCTTTCTCAGAATGTACAAAAAAACTTTTCAAGTGCAGAATAGATGTTGCAAAATGGCTGGGTAGGCAGGCTGTTGGAAAAGAGGAGAAACTTGACCTCTGATGTGCTTAGGGCTTTTTTGGGGGGTAGTATCTGGCTTGAGAAATGTTGGGTATTATTAGCAGTAATTTTGGATTTCTTTACTGTAACAGCTTGGTATACATGTAGTTCTACTCACTATGAAGTGCACATAGCAGTCCTACTTGGCATGTCTCAGTTGGATAGTCTGCTGTACAATTTTTTTTTTAATCTCTGTATTGCCACCTTTCTGACTCAAGAGTATTGTTATCAAGATAAACTATTTGCAAAACCACGAAGTGTTACGGTGATGAGGACCATTTAAAAAGCAAATCTCAGAATAATGGAATAAACAAAACCTGAGTAGAAAATAAGAAGAAATATTATAGCCTAACTGCTTCTTGAAAGATAACTAGTATACTGTGAACCAAATCAGAAATGCTGAAGAAAAGACAATACATACTGAAGAAAATATTTAAGAACTTCAGCATACATGGAAGGGGACTGGGGTTAAGTTCTGTTCTCAGCTGTGATGCCTCAGAGTAAATCTTGAAAATTGCAAATACAAACCTCATGCTAAAAAGGACTCTGCAATCATAATTTTAGGGTGAGTAGATTTATGTGTGTGTATATATGTATATATATATATATATGTATATGTATATATCTATAAATAAAAAATGTTTTCTTTTCTAGTAAGTGGTTTATTTGTCCTTACGTTTCCTATTCTGTGTCATCATTTGAAATAAATTTCAAGAGGCTATTTTTTTGATAAGTTTTATGATTTATAGAAATAAACAAGTACTCAATATACCATTTTTTCTTTCTCCTTTGTGTTCTAAGTTATAGCATACTTTATTATGGAAAAAACAGTACTGCAGGAAAACCAAATAGAAAATTTCAGCATATTTGAAGTATTCCTGGAGCTTCAAAACCCAACTGCAGTATATAGATTATACGTTTATGAAGAAATTTTAAATTTGGCCAGCCATCTTAAGATGCTGCTTACAGTTTTCTAATGTAATCTGTAAGTTTTGTGGATCTAGAAGGGTTCTATCATGTGGCTCTTGCCGTGTCATAGGTTATATTGTTATTGCTAACAATCTTGATTTTACTGTTAAAGATAACAGTTCCGGTGGCTGTGCCCAAGTTTTGCATGTGATGGACCCAGAATTGAGATATATGGTATTACTTGTAAAACAGACTACTAGTTGAATACTTATCCAGTTTAAGTACTTTTAACTGGATATTCCTTGTTGCTTTACAGATGCTTAATTTACAGACCAAAAGACATTTCTCTTTTGTAAGTGTATTTCCTCATGTGCAACATGATTTTACCATCTCTGGTAGTTATATCATTATCAATAAAGCAGATCTGCAGATGAGCCTCTACAGATATCGTAAATGACAAAAAACATTTTACCTGATACATTGTGAAATTTTATTGGTATTGGCAAATGAACCGCAAGTGTATTGTACCATAAACTAACATTGTCTTACTGGCTTGTAATGAGCTGATTAGTAATGCAAAATAATTGCACACAGAATTGATATTACACTCCTGTGAAAAACAGCAAAATCAATATGATTCCAGCCTCTCAGGCTGTAGTCAGATCTCTCTTTCTTTATATATTAAAATGGTGAAATTGATTCTCAGTAACTTCTTTTTTCTTGGTAGAAGAGCATTAAATTTGCAAGGTAAAATAGACTTAAGTGAAACTATGATACTTAGTGTTTTTATGCACAGCTTGTGCACTGTATTACATAATTGTCAGCTCCCTGTAGGGAATTAAATTCTTTAAGCTACTTGAAGTATGGTACACATCTAAAAATTATTATTGAAATGTTGCAATTACATACTTTACGAGATGTAAACCAGAATGATATCTTTCTAATTAAGCTTTTTCCTTCTGGAGGAGGAAGAAAAAAAATATACACTCTGAGGTTCTTATTTAAGTGGCATTTGCTGGACAGAATCAATTGAAAATTAACTTCAGGCTCCTGTCTCAGACACATTTTAATGCCTGTCTGAGTGCTTTTAAACCCCATTGACCAGTTTATAAATCATTAATTACTTTCTTTGCAGCTTACAGAATATCTTCCTATCCTTATGTCCTTTTCACAGTTTATAGTTGCAGTGACAGGGTGAGGGGCTTTAACCAGTTAGCAAATATCAGATAACCTTCCTATCAGCTGTCCTGCAGTAGAATGAAGAGGATAATTTTGCTAATATTAGTGTTTATACTTGCAGAACAGTACTGGCTGATCACCTCTGGCCAAGTGGTACTTGTGGTGAGATATGTAACTGAATCAGGTATGTCATAGATGTAGTTTCAGAAATCTTCCAAAACTCATTAATGTTGTAAGTAATCATTGCCTATAAGAAATGCATTTACATCTAAATTGATAAAATTCAATATTGGTATAGTGAGGAGGAGGAAGCCCATACATACAACAGAGAGGAAAAAAAAAATGTATTCTGTAATATTTTTTTTTTAGTTTCTGCAAATTTCAAAAGCATCATTTCAATCAGATGAAACAATTCAGCAAAGGTTTTGATTGAGTGCTGTTCAAGAGTTAGAATTCTTTGTCCTAGAATGAGTGTTTAGAAAATAATTTTCAGAAAGTGTTTTAAACCACCCAGTCATGCTCACTTCAGTTAGAAATAGTATTTTCCAAGATTGTCTACCCCATCCAAAACAGGAGTTTTTCCAGTCAGCAATTTTGTTTTCTGTTTACCTGAGGCATAATGGTTTAGCTTAAGTGAATCACTTATTTCATTATTTGTTGAACCATTGTTGCCATTTTAAAATTGAGTCCCATTTGAAATGGGAATGTAATTTCAAAGAGTCGGTCAATATGGTGTATTAAGAAATTTTGTAGGTGATATTACAGATCATTGTGTACACCAGGGAAAAGATTATAAACGCAAGGAACAGGTCAAGATTTGTGTGCCAATGAATATTAAGAAAACATAAATTATATGGTCTGAAAGTTTTGTTACCCATATAGACTTGTGTATTTCCCCATTGAACTATTCCAGATGTGGATAATTTACCTTAAAGGAATCACTTTGTGAACAAAGATCATTATGTGTGCATCTTCATGTTTTTTCACAAAACTGAATCCTTCCCTTGCTGACATGATACTGAGAAAAACATGTGGCGTGGATCTCTTGTGTTTTGTGTACTGTCTCCTACCACCTTGTAGGTGCTGTTGAGGCTGGGCAGCTAGGATATGCCCCAGCAGGGAATTTGGCAGGTGCTATTTGTATGGAAAGAGGTTGCCATAAGATACATGGACCAAATGGTTTCCTTGGGTGCTTGGATAACCTGATGCCCCTTTTGTGGAGCTTGGTTGTGCCCGAGATCACACATGGGATGATTTTCTCTCAGGTTGTGTACACAGCTACCTTTTCTTTACCTCATTCCATTATTTCTCATTTGCCTCCCCTTTCCCTTCTGCTGCTGTTTGCAAGCCAAGTACATTTCATGAAAAATACCATTCTCAATCAGAATGTGTGCAATTCCTAGGAAAAAATATTTCAGCTTACAAAAAAGGGAATCGGAGAACAATTCCATAAACAGCAACTGTAACACTCACTACCACAGACTGTTAAGAGCCCCATTTATGAGTGCAATTAAGCATATGGATAGCTCAGGTTTTGTCATCAGCTCAGAATGGGACAACGTTACTAAGGGAGATTCAGTCTAAATGTATATCTGAAATTGGTCTAAGATGTAACCCTTTAATATGCCTGGAAATGAGAAGTTGTTAGAGTACTGCTTTGTTTGGCAACATTTTCTAATGAAAGGATGCAATTTAATGCAGCAGGGAGAGTGATTACTGACAAATACACCTGCTTGATGCAGGGTGTGAAATACCTCAAATTTATCAGAAGTAACTGAGAGGAAGGAGGGTAGAGGGCACAGTGCTCTGCTTTCAGTTAAATTACTCAGAGGGGCAAAGCAGCAAAAGAAGAGAATAACTTTGTTTACAGGATGGCACCAGACTGTTCAGAAAAATTACATACAGGGAAAATGAATGAAGAATTTGCACCAAAATGTGTCTTTTATTCTGTACATTATCAGATGTTTGTTATTACAGATACAAGATTCGGGTCCCAGCAGCAATGAATAGTTCTATCCCCATTTACACCCATGCAACTGTTTGGCAGCTAGGTAATTACAAACATTTTAATCTTTGCTTAAAACACAAAACCCCAACTACTGTTTGAGAAAGATATAATGCAATATCATCCATGCACTATTTTCAAATATAACTAAACACTCTCTACTAATTAAACTGTTTTCTGTTTCTCTGTTTGTAGATTTTGTGGGCTTTGAATGGTAGTGCCTCATATTGATGTTGTGGGGTGTTTGAGAGAAGAAGGATCACTAGAATTAGCATATTTGGTTATAATATTTCTGTTTTCTCCTTGCTTCTCAGGCAATAATCACATTTAGCAACTTCTGTAACTGTAGACCAGATTGTGTCAGGGAACAAACATCTATGGGGGTGGATCTCATAAAATTTTGCTGCTTGCTGAAGTAGAAAATGAGTATAATCAACAATAGGACTGTCAAACAGCGGCATATCCATAGAGCCATGGGTTCAGTGGGTACGTTATCTCTCTCCTGCACTATAAATCTAAGTCATACTGCTTTTCAGAAGTGGTATTTTCTGAATCGGCATCACTGAAATACTGCATGCAAAAGACAGTTTTTGTGTTGAACTTGTGCTGTATCCTTAGACTTTTGGATCTCTACAGGACTAAGTTCTGTATAATAAATTCCCTGATTAGTAGCTGAATTTGTGCAATTATCTCATTTCTGCTCTGGTTAATTTTATTTTTTTCTTGTAATTTGTCTGGTTTTAATTCAAATAGGAAATCATTCTCCTCAAATCTGCAGTTCTGCCAAGTATGTATTTGAAAGCAGCAAAGGACCTGTTTTATGTATCAGTTGGACCAAGCAGGTTTAAAAAAAGCATGCTAGCAGCTTAGTGGGGATCCATGAAGTTTATTATGGCAATTTTGTATAGAAAACCAGAATAGGACAGTAATGTTTTAAAAAGGCAACTTGTTTCAGCATTTCCCCTATGCTTTTTGGAGTATTACTGTTGAAGTCTGTAGGTCACACTCATTCCAGTGTGAGTACTGATGCTTTGAATGCCATTTGAAGTCAACAGAGCTACAGATGCTTAGATGCTGGTGAAATAGTTGTAGTTTAACACTTTAATCCATGCCTAATCACAGTGCAGGCACACACAAATGTTCGGTATGCAGGCATATTCTGAAGTAGTGATAGGGCAAGTTGTTACACTTACATATGAGAATTACCTTGCTTTCTGATTTTGCACAAGTGAAATACATCTGGATTTGTGTGGTGAGGTTGGTACGTGCTTGGGTTTTGATACTTGCTTATATTTTGGAACTTTTTTCCCCCATTTTCAAAATTTTTGTACTTTTAAATTTTCAGTTTTGACAGAATTGAAGTGCAGCGTTGTCAAGGCAATGAAAGAAGTTGATACATGGCAATAATATGTTAATTTTTTGTTTGCATCCATGAAATGATCACTTAGAATAGAGATGCCACTAACATGATAGTGAAAGATGCAATGCCCATCAGTGAATTTGAAAATCATTACACTTTTTGAAGTGTTTCCTTCATGAACCTTGTAAGAGCGTGTCTACACAGGAGTTATTTTAGAATAACAAATTAAGAGTGTGAATATTTGATGTAAGACATGCCAAGTGTGGAACTATTCTAAAGTAGCTTTTAGACTATGACTTCCATATCCAACCTCAATCAGAATGAATTTTAAGCTGCAAAGAAGACAAAACTTAAAATTAAATGGATTTTTTCTTCTTGATTCATGTTGTCTGGAAGTCAGTTATTCACTTAGTAATTTTTACTTTAACTTGATTATGAAACTAAATTGCCCTTTGAATTGGCCAAGAGCTGTTGTAAGTATTGCAGGGTCTGATTCCTTCCAATTTCTGACAGAACTACTTTCTTCACTTTTTTAAGGATCTTGCTAATGGATTTGTGATCAAGCAGAGCTATGTGCATACCCTTCCTCTCTTTGAATAGCCTTGCTCTGCAAGTGGCTGCACTAGCTTTAATGGAACAACTTGAGGGGGAAAAAGAAAGTACTATTCAGGTTGGGCAGACTGCAGGATCTGGTCCTTAAACAGGACTAAAGTAAATGAGCAAAAGATAATAGTAGCTTTTCCCCTTTCATGTTTCTTACCTTGCTAAGCTGAATAAAAATGGGGATTTTTGGTTGTACATGATGCTGATGAAAAGTGAAACCTCACCATTTTATGTGTGAACGTTTTTGCACACCTTCACAGTAGGGATTTTCCCTAATGCCTTTTACATTAACAGTTGTGACAGGAACTCTGCTTCCAGCTGCTTCAATTGGTTAAATCAATAATAGAAATAGTTTAAAAATACTAATGCACTGCTGCTATGTGAACATTCTATGCCCAGCCTGCTGACTGTATATACAAACAGATAAATGATGGGCATCAATAATTGTTAACGCTGAATTTCTTCGTATTTAAAAATTCAGTAAATAGCTCTTCAGATGATTTTTCAGATGGAAAAAGGATAGTCAGACACGTGGTGTGTAACCCTATGCTAACAGAAGTGATTCATTATCATTGATGGAAGGAATTCAACCAGCATGAATTGGCAGTTGATAATTTGACGTATGCAGCTAGGCACTGAATGGGCACAACACTGCTTGTGTGCGAATTATTTTCATTATACAAGAGAAATATGAGCAGCTGAAATTAAGTGGGTGTGGCACTGTTGTCGGGGACCGTAGATGGCATATAATAATTTCCCCATCTCTAGTAATTAGAAATTTGTGTTAGGATATGGTGATTTGACTTCTGAAATAGGGTTAGTTTGAGAGTGAATTGGGGAGCATGTAAAGAAGATCTAATAATTACAACAGCAGCACCAAACCTGTATTTGGTAGAAATACTGTAGCTTTACTACAGGTAGTAGACATTTCATCAGTTTGTACTTGACTGAGTGTCAATTTGATGTAGAAGCATCTTAATGTTCAGTTTGAATGAGAGGTACTCAGGGTAATGAACACCGTGGGTTTAGTGGCCCCAGATAAATTGAACCTGAGTCACGCCAGGCACACTGGTTGGTCTAGTAGAACATGCTGGAGAGAGATTTCCAAGCTGCTAAGCAGGTTGAGTAGAAAGTGTCTGTGCTCTTAGCGTGGATGTGTCGGGTCCCACTGCTGCTCTGTGGCAATGTGCAGGGGAGGCCACAGGGGAGGTACCGTATAGTTGTACTGCAGTAATCTGGGTTGTCTTTGCTGCTGCTGGGCATGGAAACTGTAGGAGGACTTTTGTGAGCATTAAAATAGCTTTGCCAGTATATTTCTTCATTGGGAGGTGAACAGGCAGGCTGTCAGCCTAAATAAAACTGCATCTAGTTTCTTTAACCACGGTGTTGAGTCTTGTTTTGAAACTTTGGAGTTGGAAAAGATACAAGGTGTAGCTACCACCCTACCCACCTCTGAGTATCTGCACTCCCCCGTTATTTGTGGGCTTAGTCAGGTGGTCTTTATACTTCAGTGATGGCTCTGTTAAGGGGTAGTCTTAACATTCCTTAGTTGAAAAGTGCTATGCAGCCTCCCCCTGCTACACACTTCCTGCCTATTATTTATGATTTTAGCTTTGAAAATAGTTTACCCAATAATTTGACTTGGAGTGTATTCAGTCCACACTTTGATCTAAAAGATTAAGACAACTGGGGTTTTAGATGTGGTCCCTAGGTGAAGATCACAGGGACTTGATGAGGGCATAGGGAATCAAAAATAATTAGGGAGAATGTCAATGTACATTGACAGGTGAGCTTCTCTGCAGTAAACACTTTCCGGTATGAAAATGAAAATGAATCTTTGTCGTGTATTCACAGTGAATCTCTGTCATATTAAAACCCTGAACGGGAGCTAGGAAGATATAATCAGACTTACACTATAGGGATCTGAGGCATCAGTTCATCATTCCATCCGAGGCAGAGTCCAGGCATTTTCTCACAGTGAAAAACCTTTGCATTTTCAAATAACTAGGAGGCTAAGCCATGTTTTGCCTTTGCTTGTACCACAAAAATGTATTTTCATATTTATAGAAACCAGCAATCAGATTCCATCAAAGGGAAGTCCGTATATTATCTGCTTTTGATATCTGTTATGTAGTCATGCATGGCTTTCCTCTGTTCAAGGAGGTAGTCAAGCGTATAATAAGTAGGTCAATGACAGTTTAAAACTGATTTTCTGAAACGGTGCATTATCAGTCGACTGGAGACAACTCATTCTGGGGATTTCTTCCTTCTCTAAGTGGTCATTGACTTTTAAGTCCACAATTGTATTTTGTTTTCTGCACCAAAATCAAAGCTAAATAAATCATGGAAGAATGTGATGTGTGCATGTGATGCTCTTTACTGCAGGATTTTATATTTTACTTCAAACAGTTTTGCTGGGAAGAAATGGGGGGAGAACTCCACATTTGAAATTTAACCCTAAACTTAACCTTTACTCCAGGTATTTTCATGGGTGTGAGGGGGTGGTGTTCAGCCAAACTGTGTTTCAGTTATGGGATCTTGAAGTACGCTGAAGAGAGGCAGGGGCTGGGATGGCAGCAGACAGCAGTGTCCAGCCAAAGCAGCATTAGGCTGTGGTGCTGGTGCTCTGGAGAGCTCTTTGGTTTCCCAGCTGCTTACAGGTAGACAGAGGCAGCTGAGCAGTGTGTCACTGTTGGCCTGAGCTAATTGTGCTAGAACTGAGCTGCGTAGGTGGTTGTGTGGGAGGCCTAAACCACAGAGCGCTGCAGCGCTGGCTGGTAGCTGACACTGTTGGGTAAAACATCTAACCATCGCACAGGGGTATACATACATCTTTAAGCACGTTTCAGCAGATTTACTCATCCCTGCCTTTTCGCTATGTGTTTTGACGGCGCCTAGGATCAGAGAGCTCTAATACCTTGAAACTTTATGCTACTTGCAGAATTCCAATATTTCCCTGTTATGTCTTTGGAGCCATGGGTACATGTTTGGTAACAGTGAGCAAACGCAGGCTCACTCCCGGAGCAGCTGCAAAACCAGGTCCGGGAAGATATTTGTTCTGAATTTTTGTGACTCAGCTTGGATTGGGATTCTGTATTGTTGTGCCACAGAGCCTGAGCTATCAAGCTTTGCTGAGAGTTAGGATATATGTTCAATGTGTTCCTACTTAAACATCACTGCACTGTTAGTAATTCCTTATAGGATGATGCTGTTACCTGTGGATTTGTAAGGCATGGCTATGCTAGGTGTAAGTTCAGCAGCTTGTGCTCTTTTAAGGCACCTTGATGCAGGAGAACTGTATTTAAACAGTTACTACTGTTAAGTTCCTAATTCTTTCAGCAATAGTAAAATAAAACATGTCTGTGAGGGCTTGATTTTGCCTGTCAGCTTCTGACTAGAAGCAATTTTTGGTTGGTGATTTGAAAATCATTATAAAGAACAGAACTATATGGATTTACTCAAGCTGAGGAAGTCGCCTGCAGTTTCTAGCACAGTATGTATGATAGAAAACAAGTAAAATTAAGGAATTATTTTGAGGGGTGCCTCTATAATTGTTCTGCAGTTTCTTACCATTTCATCTATAAAATAACCTCAAGGAAAAATGGTGACACACCTGTTGTTCAGGTTGGTTCTATAACATTATAGTATCTGGGTCAAGCTACAAAGCAAATGCCTTACGTTTTATGGGAGAGCGCCATATTTCACAAACTATAGCAACATTCCTGGTGCTTATCTTTAATGGTTTTACACTAATAAGGATTCTTAAGCGTATATACAATATAGGCAGATTAACACTCTATTAGAGAGAGTGCCACTCGGTTATTGCTGTGTCACAGCTGGTATGCATTAGTAGGCTGTTGGTCCATGCTTTGTGTTGTGAGCTAAACAGTAAAATTAATGGAGCTGGTCACTGTCTGCATAGCCTTTTAAGTAACAGGGTGCCCAAGGACATTGAGAGTTTGGCTTAGTTTGCACCCCACCATGCTCTCTTCATTCGCAAGGCTCACTTCTTGCTAGAGATCTCTCCTCTAGAAGTTAGAGTTGGGCTTTTTTGTTGCCAACTTCATTATCATTTAATAAAACTGTCAAAATATATTCAGTTTCAGTGCAGCACTACTTAAAACTTTGTCTAAGAAAAATCTTTGTCTTGTATTTCTTTTGTCTGTTCTTCAGGAAATCCTGCCTGCTTGCTTCCCTGTTTTGCATTCTTCCTTTAGAAAGCTACAGGAAGCATAGCACTGAGTCCTACGTAGTATACATCTTAAACCTCTAACAAATGTCTTAAATATGTGTAAAAGCACAGAGAATACTTGAGTCTTGGGTGGAACTGGACAATTTGCCCCAATGAGGCATGCTGCCCTGTTTTATATTCTCTAGACAGTTTCCATGTATTCAGCTTAAAAACCAGCCTTTCCTGACATCCTCTGGAGATGTTTTCTGGTTATATCTGTTTTGGGAGTTCTCATCTTACCCAGTCAAAGTCTCACCCTTTTAATGTATCAGTTAGTCTCATTCCCTTTAGCTGGGCAACTAAATCTAAGTGAATCTGAATTGCAGTTCTCAAGTGCACACTAAATTATGACATAAATAGAATTGTATAATTAATGATAACCACTTGAATAGTATTGCATAGGCAATTTCAGTTAAAAAAAAAGTATAAATGCAATAGACCCTGAAATATGATCTGCAGGTTTTGAATACAGCACTTGAAGGTTTTCAGAAGTCTGTATTTCCAAGTATATATATGTATGTGTGTGTGTGCATATATGAAAGTTCGATTTAGTGGTAGGAAAGGTACTGCATGGGGTGTGTATGTGTCTCTGTGTATCAAGATACACAGTGTATATGCAGAATCATATGCACATACAGAAGAGGTTGCAAATTACTGAAAATGATATTACGGAAAGATAATGATAACAGTGTGGTTATCACAGCTGTCTCCCCCAGAACATGCTATGGTACATAATGAATAAACTTAAAACTGTATTATACGTCTTTAAATCCAACACCAACTAGCAATAATGTGAGTGTTTAAATTCACATTGTGATTCAAATTTGTTTTGCTCAGTTTTGTGGTTTGTTTTTTTTCATACAGTGTTTGTTGGAACTTAACAAAGCTAAAGACTAGCTCTTCTTAGCACTCTGATCTTATTTGACCTGAACAATATTCATCCATCACTTTTGTTTTTAAAATGTTAATATCTTGCAGCAAGGTTTCAAAATGGATTAGCTTCCTAATCTTTCACTCCAGGAGACTTGGGTCTGAATCTGTCAGAGGTGAGAATGATAGTCAATATTTTATTTCAGGAGCCTAGCTAGTAAAGATGGGAAAATAAGATGGTGCTGTGATCCAAATGCTTGTTTTCAGAAGTTGTGGTACACATAAAATATGTAGTTGTTTAAAAAATATTACTTTTTTTCACTAGCTGTCAGAATAAGAGCATAAGTGGATGTACTAGGATGTTGTGAGAGGAGAGAGATTCAGACCTCTATATTCCAATCTCAGTTCTGATTTTATTAATATTGAGGAGATGTCATATGCTATATTGTTGGCTTTAAAGGGTTCAACAAATGTATGAATAAGCCATTAAGTATAGAAAATACATAGAAATCAGGAAGAAACAGCTTTAATAGCATATTGTGATATATTGTCATTGGTTCTCATGCTGAAATCCAGGTGGGTAGGTTTCTTTGTTACCTATGTATTCATTGGTAGCCATTAAGAGAGTTGTTTACAGTGCAAGTTATTTATAGAAGTTATGAGTGGGTCAGTATAAGTGAAAGATGAAAAGTGTGTGTGTATTCAAATATATTATACTGTTGTAAAACTTACTTTGTTTCTCAATTCATTTAGTCTAGAAGAATCCAAAAATGTTTGTAGATGCTTCACAGCAGAGTCCTGCAAGAACAGAACTGAGAAAGGGAATGACATGAGTAGGTTGGGACTGGAGAAAAGATGCATCTTAGCAGAACTTGGTGTTGGTTTTGGCTACCAAATTAAGAGCCTGTAACGATATATCTCTTGCAGTTTTAATGAGTTGGGGGGGGGGCGGCGTTTGCAGATTCAGTTTTATTTTTGTCTTTTCAGTATTACTGCTTCGTGCATCACACTTTCAGGACAAAAGAGCGTAGAGCAACATACCTGTTCTTCTGCATTGACTAAGCAGATAAATACAATTATTCTCAAAGTTCATTAAATGTGTTTTTGTCCTTCAAAGCATGTAGGTATGTGCTTACCATATACAATTAGTCCCTCAAATTAAACAAGTATCATAATAAAGGCTTTCTTTCAAACAGAATTAACACAATGTGATGGATTTAAAAGTCAACAGAGATATTTAGACAATTTTTATTCATATTATTACAGATTAATTGTTAGGTTTAATGGGAAACTGGTATGTAGATTCATTATATGGCTTTGCAAAGACCAGTGCAGTTTTCTTGCCCAAATTCACTAAAAATTCTATGGACCTTTAGTTTACCATACTGTAAGGTACACATCCTTTACCAGGGATGTTGGAAACCCTTGTAATCAAAAAAACCCAACCAACCAAACAAAAAAAAAAAGAAACAAACCCCCCAAAACTTTCAGGAAGGATTTTTTTTTTTTTGAACCAGTTTCATATATTCAGTTAGTGTTGATGGTTGTTAGTTAAATTCTGAGCTGTGTGGGAAAGATCTGAGGTGTGCCCATGTTCTCCAAACCTGTTTCCAACGAGTGGTCGAGAGTGACCAGGATGTGTTGGAAACATGAAGGTGAACTCTGGGTTTCGGGGGTTATGCAGTAAGGCTGATTTTAACAATCAAACCATCCCAACAGCCAAATCTTTTCCATCAGATTTCTGACTAGCAACTAAAGGAGAAAGAGGTAAAAACTGCAAAGGAGGAAAAATCAGATGGTAGTTTGGATATATTTATATGGGACAAAAAGGATTTGGTTATGGAGGAGGACCTTGTTTGTATATAATGCGATTTTTGACTTGATCTCGCCAAAGTCTGTACCTAGGAATGTATTTGTAAATAAGTCACGTTGATACATAAGCATGGCCTCAAAAGCAGGCCTGTTTCTCCACCTTGCTAACAAGAGATGCAAATGCTGCCCTTGCCCACCCTTCCTCCACGTGTTTCTGGACCAAATCACTGTATTTGTGGTTGGTCTTTGTGGAAGTTCAGCCTCAGATCCCAGCTGCCTGGCCGGGGCAAGGAGCCCCCGTGGCGGAGCAGCGAGGGGGCAGCCAGGCGGATAGGGCCTGCCCTGCCAGCGCGGTGGTGCCGCGGGCAGGTGTGAGGTGACCAGTGGGGCCGGGGTGCCTGAGGGAGCCAGGCTGGGCACGAGGCACTGCACTGCCCCCCGGGATGACCCATGGCCTGGCCTGTGCCCCTGAGGCGCTGTGGGCTGCAGGGGCCGGGCAGCCCCCAGCGCCCTGGCAGGTGCCCTTCGCTGCGCTAAGGCAGGCATGGCCTTTTCTTTGTGTGGGGCTGTTCCTTGCGTGGCTACTGGGCCAGTCCCTTGCTGAAATGTCAGAATTATTCATCCTAGATAAGCTGTGGAGTTGAGGGATGCATTTCAAAATGTGTCATCTTTCATTCTAATCGAGTCTTTGCAGAGTTTCCCTGGTCATTCATGGAAGCCTATGCAAAGGTTACTCATTTGTGTAGTTTCCACAGAGAAAGATGCAGCTCTGCTGTGCTCGCGTTGTTTATTTCAGAGAGGTCATAGGCTCTGAGAAAAAAAAAAACCAACAAAAAAACCCCAAACCAAAACATTGAGTTCGTGACAAAACCAGTACACTTTTCCCCCCTGCAACAAGCCTGAAACAGCTCCCTCCCTTCCTGCTCCTACTGTTTGCAGCACTCCTTCTGTTGCTGTTGTATGGGATGATTTTAAGAACATGACAGTAAGTTAGCTAACCCTGCCATAGGGGTATAGATGTAAACCAAACTGAGTGTGCTTGATAGGGCTTAACTTTTTGTTCAGTATGCTTGCAGGCTCCTGCAGCCTGTTAGACCATCCTGGCATTCGGTGAGAAAAAGGAGAGTGCTTTCTTAGGTTCTTGCTGGTTTAAAAACCCAAACCAAAGCAAAGCGAACAACACCAACCAACCAACCAAAAAAGCTCCAAACAAAACCCCCAACACCCCCCCACCCCCCCATTTTCCCAGGATTTCAGGTCATTTAAGACCTGAAAGCATCAGGAGTACGTGTATTCATTCACCTTTGTTCAGATCAAACTTCTGTCACCATCATGGCAAGAAAATACTGCTGAGATTTGGTAAACGGGAATGATCTAACTAAGTATAGGTAAAGTGGCAAAGAAGATTTAAAAAAAATAAATGGAAAAAGAATGGAGCATGGAAATTAAAGAGCTGTACCTTAAATTACTACTGGAACTGGTCAGTGAGGGCTTGCTATGGCAAATACTTTTTTTCATTTTCAATTGCACAGTTGAAGTTGAGAGCCTTAATGAATCCATTTTATCTTGAAGATCAGTGGCCAGTCCACTTTCCAAGATGCTATATTTCTTCTACCTTTTCATTTACTTCTCTCATGGAGAAACTGTAGCTTGTCATTGACCAAATGTATATCTTTCTGAGCAAAGTGCATTAATATGCTGTAACAGTCTGCTTAAAATACGAAGTGTACCTTGTATGCCTGTGCTAGTTAATCCAAAACAAAGATTAAGTAAGGTTTTTGTACATAAGGGGAAAGCTGAATGTGAAATTAAAATGTAAATCAAAAAGTAATTGGCTTTTTGTGCATAGTTTAGATAAGATTTACTTTTGAAGAATGACTTTGTGTTTTAACACAGCAGGCCAGACACCATGTGGCACACTTGCACTTAATAATGGCAACCAATCTAGGCCATAAATATTGCAAACGATGCCATTTGAATGAGGAGCCCTATGAACCATAATAAAAACCCCTGTGATTAATTCTAAAACTGCTCTGTTCATATTAGACCTGCAGTGGCCTCCCTGATGAGATCAATACAGCGTAGCAGAGTGATTCTAATAGAAGTGTTATTATCTTTTAATCTTCAGGAGAATGCCAACTTTGAGAGTTCTTCAGCATTCTGGCTGCCTATTTTCTCAGAGCAACCTTGAAGGCAGTTGTTTTCTGAAATGAAGATACATTAGAGTCTGTTCAAGGATTTATCAATAATACGACACGGTCACTGTTTGTGGAGCCAACAGCTAAAAGGCACATTTGTATGCTGAGACTTACAATTGGTCACAATGACCTTCCCTGTCAGCCTCTATTTTCTCAGCAGACAAATGCCTACAGTGAATGAGGAGTAAAGGACAGGGACAGGAGGGTGTGTGTAGGGGGAGAAGTGGGACAATACAGAGTAGTGCTGCTCAGGCAGCCAACAACATCCTCTGCCCAGAGCCTAGGTCACACTGTGTTATGTTAGCTTGGACATTTCTCTGTGCATGCTGTATGCAATGCTAACTGGAACGTGAAGTTTCTAACAGATTTTCATTATTGGCGCAAATGAAATTTTATTTAGCAATTGCTATAATACCTGGCAAGTGTGAGAAAACATACTGTAGCCAGTTGAAATGTCCATGTCCAAAGATAAACAAAAGCAAATGATTTGTTATGATGTGTACTGTATTTTTACATTAAAAAAAAAAAAATAATCAAGAAAGCATTATTTAGCTTGTAATGTAAGTGTGGCAAGATAAGGTTAAGTATCCATTAGATATTTCTAATTTTTTTCAGGCCAAGGCAGGGGGGCATTGTTACCAACCTGGTTCTGAACCTTCTGAAGAATAGATTTGCCTGACCAATTTTTATGAGATTTTTTGTACATTGTTTACTGCATTATCAATACACATTGCTGTTACATAACATGCAACCTACTCTGTAGGAACTGAGCATCAATATGAAGACAGAGACAACAGCGAATAATGTAAAAGGAAATTATGCTTCTTGTTTGTCTCTGTTCTCTAGGAACAGAAGTGTTATGTCACTTTATTTGATGTATCTGGGTTATAAATACGGTTTCTACAGGAATCTTCAACAAATGGGAAAAACAGGAGAAATTAAGCTATTCGGTATAATAAAGGAAAAGTGAGAGAGAGTGCTGGATTCACATGCAGAAGCTGACACTCAGGAAAACTGTCTGTAGGCAATGTGCTAGATACTGTTAACAAGATATGCAGATAGATGCTCTTCTATAGAATCTGTGATGAACCAGTAAGAGAAAAATGGTGTAAATAAAGATGTATTGCTTCCATTTTAGACATGTAAGTAGTTTAGTTAAGGGTAGAGATCAGTAACTTTTTTTTTACTTTTTTTTTTTTTTTACCCCTGGAGTTTCATTTTTAAGTTTCTATTTACACTAAATGTATTTCACAGATTTTTTTTTTTTTTTTTTTTTTTTTTTTTTTTGTACAACTGGCTTTAGATGCTTTTAAGGAGCTGTGTTTGAGCCTGGCACACAAAAGTTAGGTTCCTTGTAGACAGATACAAGCACAGATCTATCTCAGTGTTGTGATTTTAGGCTTTCATTTGAGGATGCTTGGTGAGCCTGTTCCTTACACATACTGTGTTTTCCTAGAAGGGATGATTTGGATGTCTCACCTTCGTGCACAAATTGAAGTGTGTTAGCTCGTTTTGGGAGCACCTGCATGGCAGAGTATCTAGCTTGCTGTGTGTACTTGTAATAGTTTATTGTGCTCTCATATTTGTATGTTTTAAGAGTGTTGTCTGTTGTGCCTGTGACGTGCTGACATTTCCCTAAACTAGTGTAAATTTGGTTTAATTCTGTAGTCCTTCTGAGGACACATTATTGGAAGAGAGTAAGTTTTTGGTTTGTTTTTAACAACAAAAAAAGGCAATAAGAAATTGTGGCACTGCTAAATGGTCGCACTAAAAATACTGACGCTTGTCTGTGGTGGGTTTTGCGGTGTGTTTTTGTTTTTTTGTTTGTTTTTTTTTTTTCTTTTGGCAATGTGATTTAATGCCAGTGTGGAAAAAGCAGGTAGCATGGCAGATGAGTACTTTGTTGATGGAATTAATAAAAGACTTTCATTTTAAAGTTCTAATCTTTGTGTCTTAAGAAATAGAAGATTTCAAAGGCCATGGTCTTGTTTTCTCTTACAGGAAATAAAAAAAAAAAGGGAAAAGCTTTCTGGCAGACACCATTAATAACGTTAAGTCTTTGCAAAAGTAATCCTCATCTTAGGTTTGTTCTCATTTAATTGAATTAGGAAAGCATAACAAACCAAAAAGGTTACTTTCGTGTCCTTAACTTTGTATAGTAGCTAAGGTGTGATATGTGTTTCTCTGTCATATTTTTCTGTGTATGTGATTTGTACTTAGCAAAGGACGCTTTTCTGCATATGAACTGTAATTCATATTCATGCTCTTGCTTCATGTCTTAAATTTTAATTAGTGTTAATTAAAATATATTTTCTTCGAGCTCTTTTTCTTAATCTTAACCTACTAATACTCATGCAAGCTGTTAAACAATAGGAAACCCTTTTGAAAGTAGTTTTTTGCAGTTATACAATGTTTCTGAAAATGGAGATTAAATTGTTTGGCTGTGTTCTGATACATACCTGGAAAATGCAGGGGAGATGCACAGTGTACTTAATCTTGAGCTGCTTCAGGCCTAGGTTCAAGATTAGAGGCAAATACCCTTCTGTCTAAGTAAGACTCATGGGAAGAAGGCCAGTTGGAAAGAATGTAGCTTAATTAAGGCCTAACTTCTTAAATTTAATTCACAGGGAACTATCTGGCAGAACTTCACATGGTGTGGAACATAATTCCAAAATAATTTTCATCAAGTAGACCGCCAGTGTTATTCCTCGCAGTCTGTTATTGGGACCATTGTACACTTGTCATATGAAAATTAATTCTTGGCTTGTAATGAAATTCAAGAGTCCTTTTCTGTTAGGCAATGGCATATCCATGTTATTTACCATCTTCAGGTGAGGCCTCTCTCAACACCAGTTTCCATTGTCATTTAACAGTGAATTGCGTAGGATTTTTGTTGTCATGGGTGATTTTTCTTCCAAATTTCAAATTTACGTCAACTCCCTCTGCTCCTGCTGATTTTTTTTTTTTTTTTTTTTTAATTTTGCCAACAGGGACAGCCATTCTGGAATTAAGCGTATTCTGTCTGAGGTTTGCTTAAGAAATAACACTGAAATCCACACGTCTGAATGTAGTTTCCAAATATGATGCATAAATTGTACAGAACTGTTGGTTTGTTGTTCGGTGGTGTGGTTTTTTTGTGGGTTTGTTGTTTTGGTTTTCTTTTGTAATATTACTGTAATGTACATTTTATTAACTTGTGTAACAAAATATTTATTGGCAGTAGTTGTGTGTCCATTTAGAAACATGCAGGGAAGTAGGAGCAGTTGTGGAAAAGTGGTACTACTATTGTGAGAGGAATAAAGAACAAGTCTTAATGGAGGCAATAAGAAGATCCTGGCTTATTTAGTGCAGCAAAATAAAGACTGAGAGGGGGAATTACTGCTGTTTCTGAAAATTTGTAGGCAGTAAATGTTGGAGAAGGATTATTTTAAATTAAAAATAATAATTCTATGAGATCAAATTGATACAAAAAAATATAAATTAATTTAGACTGGAAATTAGAATGTAATTCCATTGCTGTTAGAAGAATGAAGTTCTGGAGTAACCTTCCATGCTGGCTTCGAATAATAATTAAAAAAAATAAAAAAATAAAAAATTAGAGTATCTTAGGTAGCATTTGATAAATTTATAGAAAGACCTCATGACATACTGAGCATATTATAATTTTTTTTAATCTTATTGTAGCACAGTATGACTTTTGGAGTTTTGCTTTTTTGCACAAGGATTGGTTTTGTTCCATTTAGTCTGTTATATAGCCACGGAAAGGTAGATTAAAACCAATGTACACACCATGACTTTGAGTGTTAGCTCTATGAAATCAGGAGTTGCGCTACCCTATAAAGTATGCTTTGTGTTTCCCTGGGTGTGCCACTGGCTTTCACCCTCCTGTCTGTTCCTTCATCCATCTCTTATCACCAGCAGAGCTACATTCATTTCTGTTTGTTGTACTATGAGCGTGTGAGAATGGGCTCCTGGCTGACCCTAGTTGTGAAAAGTGAAAATGGCCTGAGAAAGAAGATCAAGAATTGTAAGGACCTGCAATGCTCTCAGCTCTAACTTCCTGCAAGGCCTTAGGCTACATTGTCTCCAAAATGCATAAAAACCCACTTGACTTGATTGGCAGCATGGAGGAGTAAAATTTCAATTGTTTTAGCTAAAAACAGATTAATGACTTCGTGGCTTAAGCTGCTTAAAGTGGTTCCAATGCTTCTGGATCATGAATTATAAAATCATAATAAAACTTAATATTCCCAATGTATTTATACTGCACTTCGTTGGGAATTAAAATTTTAGCTATTGAGCCATTTTACCATTGTAAGTTTGTGCAATTTTATTCTGTGAGCTAACACAAAATAGCTCACACACACCACACACTCAATCTCTGCATTTTGGTTAGTCATCATGGAAACTTTTGTGAGTGTCCAAATATGAATGTAAATGACTGGGGAAATGAAAAAAGGGGTTTATGCACTATATTTGACACAAAGTAATGAGATATAATATACTGATTTGATTCTTGGATCAAGACGCTGTATTAGATTTTCAATGTAATCCTGAAGATTTTAAGATGTGAAGTTTATTTGCTTTGAAATTTGTATTCTTTTGCAAATCTTTAGTAGTTTTACCAGCCTTTTACCTGTGATCAGTGATTTTGTAAATCAATACAATAGAAGCTTTTTTTTTTTTATGAGGTTTTTGTTGTTGTTTGTTTTGGTTTTGTTTTTGGTTTTTTTTTTTTAGGAAGATTCTAATGTTTACTCTTTACTGAATTTTCATCTGTAAATTATGAGTTACTTTATTAGATTGGCATGGCGATGATCTGTCAATACCATAATTTGTTGGAAAGCTAAGAAATTTCCAGCACAGTGCCTATGTCATCATATAAGGTACTTTAAAATATTTGTCATAGCTATTTGTTGAGCTTTCAGGTAAACATAGTTGAAAATATCTTGGGTTTTTTGGAGGTAGGATGTCTTTCTCGTGAGCAGGAAATTTCAGTGGGATTTGGCTGGGTGGCTGCTGTTACCTCTTCCTCAAAGATGCAACATATTAGTCAAAATTGTTAAGATATAGTTATTTTTCCAGTCCCCCCAAAACAAATCATGTTTATTTGTCACAGATTAAGAATGACTGATTGACCTGGTCAGCCTAGCATGTATGAATAAAACTCATTGCAGTTTAGTATGTCTGGCTTATCTGTCACTAAAAGAGCCTGAGCTGGGTGGGTAGCAGCTCAGCGCATCAGACTAAAAGTGACTGTCTAGTCTTGCACCTAGTTTTGTCTCATCAGCACTCAGTTCCACTGCCTAAGCATGAAGGAGGAAAAAGTCACTGTAACATGAAGAGGTAAGAAGAGCAAGAAGAGAAAAATGTTCCTTGTTTGAGCTGAAAAGCAAGGGAAAGATTGTGTGTTTTGGAAGTATCTCATTCATGCTGTTCAAAAAATTTTGTGAGCAAGTGGTGTTTGTTTTGCTTGCTTCTGAAAGCAAAGGTAGCAATTTCCTACACTATTTATTTTCCTGAGTTGTTGTTGACACACTTCTTGTAGATGCAGTGAAATGCGATAACTTGTGTCCCTCTGCATGGCTGTGAGTTAGAGGGTCAAGCTGATGAGAAAGTACTTTGGCTTTAGTCACAGCATCTTGTGTTGGAGCATAGTTACAATCTAAAAACTAACAGCCACGCTAGGAAGATAGGCAGTGAAAGCTAATAGAGAATACAAATGTATTCTGCTAATTCTCCACTTTGCTATGCTGATCATTTAACTCATTCCTGATGGTAGGACCTTACATCTGTAACTCTCAGGAGGTTGCAGGGACAAACAGGACAAGGTGGTAGCACTGCTACCTTTGAAAGTGGGTATAGTGGTGCTGTTGCCAATAGACAGAGAGATGCAATGTTGGTGAAATTAATTTTAATGCTCACATGTGTAGGGAAGACATAGATCGTTGTCTCCATGGGAGAGTTCAGCTGCCCCAAAATCTGTTGGAAGCGTAATAGGTTTGGGTGCAAGCAGAAGACATTTTCTTGGGGCAGATGAATGATATGCTGAGTAGGGGAGACGTCCTGCTGAATCTCCTCCTCAAAAACAAGGAAGAACTGGTCAAAGATATGAAGGGCAAGGACATTGTTCCCTGCAGTAACCATGAGCCTGTGGAGTTTAAAATCCTGTAAGATAAAGTAAGAGGAAGATCACAAGTTTGGATTTTAGGAAAGCGGGTTTTTGCTTACTCAAGGACCATCTTGGCAGGCTTGATGAAGACTGCCGTAGATGGTCTAAGGGAAACAGGACAGCTGGTTGGTATTCAAAGACAACCTCCTCAAAGCACAAAACCAGTCTATTACAATGTTAAAGTCAAGCAAGCATGGCAGAAGGCCAGTTAAGTGAGGAGCTCTTGATTGAGCTCAAATGCAAGGAGGTACTGAGAAAGTAGAAGCAGCGATGGGCTACCCCAGGAGAAGTATGGGGACTGTGCCTCAGCATACAAGGGTAGATTTAGAAAGTTCAAAGCTCAGCTGGAGCTGAAAAAAAAGAGAGGGATGTGAAAGGCAACCATAATGTCTTAGAGAAGTGCATCAAGAGCAAAAGAAAAAGGCTAAGAAAAATGTGAGTCAGTTGCTGCTCTTTGTGGGCGTTCTTTCAGCAGGAGGCTGGACGAGGTGACCTCTGAGGGTATTTACTGGCCTATGTGATTTTATGATTCTATGATTTGTGGTGAAGTTCTAGCCTACACCCCATGCTGCAAAACCCCTTATGGAAGGAAACCATTAAAGAAGGTGCATTGCTGTATGTCTGGCACTTTTAGTAGAAATTTAAAACTAACTTTTTCAGGAAGCATAGAAAATGAGTTAATCTTGGTCTAAGTATGTACAGTTTGCATAAAAAAAAAAGAGAATGACAAAGTAAAAATAGCTTGTTGTAGATACAGCATTATCAAGGTAATATATCAAAAAAAAAGAAGTTCATTGCTTTTTGAACCAGTGAAATAAAGTTTGTTTTATAATCTGAGATTGCAGTCTCCTCCAGCATGGAGGGACAAGTCTTGGACTTTTTCAGTGCTCTTCACCTTCAGCAACCCAGAGGTCTCATTTAACAGCCATCTACATGGTGTTACTAGATTAACCTTTTGAATTGTTATTTATGCCATAAAAGGATACATTAGGGTCTCAGTTTTATTTTTTCTTCTGTCCTGTACTGTAATTTGCACCTGTGCAAACTGGAATGGTATCTTTTTATAGTTACAAAAATCTCAGCTCCTGCACCAAAGATCACAGAGGTCAAGAGAAATCTTTAATGAGCTATGGTGAAGTAGGCCCTAAATGACTGCTTGATGTACAGAGCAGAGAATTTTATTGTGCCTTGCAAAAAGAATTTATCCATTTCAGATGCTTGACTTAGCAGTTCTTTATGATTTTTGTTTTGTTGTTTTTTTGGCTCCTATTGATACTCTTGTTCTGCTTGAACCTTGTTAAAATATGGCTGTACACAACTGGCTTTTCCTTGGAAAGCATTGTTATTTTTCTTTTACTAAGAAAAAAAGCAATACATCTTTAGAAAATATCAGCATGGCTTTCATTCGCATCTGTCAGTTCTGTTTCATTACTCCTGGGATAATGTATTAGTCAGGAGCAAGTTCTCTCCCTGTTCTGCTATTCAACATTTATAAAATCAGAACATTAAACTACTATATAGTGTTATCCAAAAGCCTCGTTTACTTTGAATCTCTCCATTTCAGAGGATTTTGTATGTTCTGAGCTCATTTGCACAACCCAGCATACAGAATTGACTCTAGATTTATGATGCCTGCTCGTGTATTCCATGACTGCAGGAATTTCATTTGGCCAGACCTTTAGCTGTTGTAGTAAATGTTTGCACATTTAAGTTCTATGTTGTTATATTTTATAAGTAGTTATTAGTGAAACAGCAAAAGGTCACACATAATCTGTGAAGATTATTGGAAAGTAATATGGAGATTCCCTGCTAGATTAAAGAATTGGTCTTGGGTAAATTGAATGAACTCATTGTGTGCTCTTGGCAGCTGAGACACAACCGGGTCAGGCATCTTAACCCTGGTAACAATCCTTTTCTGCTGGAGTTTGTAGGCTGCAACTTCTGTCAGGTGATTCTGTTGAATTCTTATTTTCCTGATAATTGAAACACGGCAATTACAAAGGTATTTGAATATTTTTTTTTTTAATTATGTTGTTGGGAATTCCTTAAGGTTTTTATCCACCTAAATTGTGGGGTTAGTGATTGCTATTAGATGTGCAGCAATGGGAATTCTGCACAGTTCTCTGCCTTCTGCAATGTGTGGCTCTTGCAGATCAGCTCTGCTGAAAGGAAAATGCTGTGAAGAGACTCTTAGAACCTCTGCCCCACTGTCCTGCTGAATATTTTCTTAGAAACATCCCACCAGTAATTAGACAAAACCAAGTGTACCATTTCTCCAAGAATTACAGAATGTACTATTTTTTACATCATGTTATGGTTCTGTCCCCTTGCTGTGGTTGCAAGATATCTATGCCATCTATTAGTGATTCTTCTGAAGAGCTTGTAAATGTTGATGAGTTTAAATCAGGGGCAATCCTACTGTTTACCTGAACAATATAGTCGAGTCTTGAGTGGTGGTAAAAGTTAATAGTATTTTATTTATTTATTTTAATTTTGCCGTTTTTTTTTTTTTATATAAAACAGAAAGAAAAAGCTCTTCCTAGTGATATAAAATATCATTTGG
>JAVJGJ010000033.1:13417423-13428240 GCA_035590215.1 Microhierax caerulescens
CCGTTTTTTTTTTTTTATAGAACACAGAAAGAAACAGCTCTTCCTAGTGATATAAAATAGCATTTGGTGTAAAATTTTAAAAGCTGATTCTGAAAAGTGTTGTAGGACAATTTAATAATACATTTCCATCTCTTCTGCTCGAAAAGCACCGTATTTTTATTTGTTTCCATTACAAGTAATTACAATAATAAACGAAGTATTTTGGAAGTTTTATTCACCTAGAAATTGTTGCAATTTATCTTCCTAATCTATTTACTAGCTGTCCGATTCTTCAGAATTTTTCAACTGTTTTGCTTCTTATAGACCTTAATACTTTGCTGAATGTGCATGGATCCCTACTGAATCAGACCTGTCTGCCTTTCCAAAAATTAATTGTGAAAGTGGGGTTTAATTTGGTACCAAATAATTTGGTCATTGACCTTCATTCTCAGATGCCTTGCATAATTCCCTGTGAGACATGAAATGAAAACCTGTAGGTTAGGGACGAGGTTCTCAGATCACTTCTGTACATCATATTCTGCATTCCTTTCATATAATATCCTGATTAAAGTGGCATCTTTTCCACTTTTCCCATTTCTAGAGAAAGGGGTTTGTGCTGGAGTGATATATTCTAGTAAACTCAGAGGACTAAACTGTATGCTGGTGTTGGGGCAGAACCAGGGTAGGAGCTATACTGATGTAACTACTACAGCAAAAAATACACTACTACCAAAAAAAATGAAGATTTTTAGGAGCTATTTAAACTATGTCACAATTATCTTTAATAAATTTCTTTCTTTAGGCACAGATGACTAAACAATACACACAGAATTACATTCTGAACAAAGCTGAAGATTGTAGGCATATTCAAGTTGGATATCTCCGTGATTCTGCTGAATAATAATGAAATAATCAACTTTCTGTTGATAAAATGGATGGGTGTGTAGGCTTCGTAACTCTTTAGATCCTAATAATGAGTCAGATATTTAGCAAAGTGATATTTAAACTTGAAAGTTGATGGGATTTTTACTATAGATGCTTTACTTTCCCGGCAAACTTAATAAGAATATTTTAGAAGTCTGCTTGTGATAGTGTTGAATTTGTCCTGGAAATGTCGAAATGTCTATTTCGGGAGTTACGTTCTTCATACAAGTGACAGTTTTTAATGCGCTCCTTTTTTGTTTCCCTTGGAGCACATTGTAACTCCTATTTGTCCAGCTTAAAAAGGCAGCTCAGCATTAAAAAAGTATATATATATTTCCCCTTTTGAAGCTGCCTAAAAAGAAAGCCTGAAGCAGTCATCAAATGAAAAGATGCATGAATTCTAATCCACTACAAAAGTACACCTTCAAACTTAAAGTGATAATTTATTTTTACTCAGAGTTCCAGCCAAGCATATCAAATCATGTGAGGAAATGTTATGATAAAGCTTCTAGAAGCTCTTCTCTGTAAATGCATACTCCTTTCTTACATAGTTATTTCTGGGCAAGTAATATGGCTTAGAAATAATTACTATGATTGTGGCATAAATAAAGGTGGTCTTATAAGACACAGGAGGAGAGATTTAATTTCACTTATGGTACTACAGTGTTATATACTGTTTAAACATTAGGATACGTATATAGGTTGTGAGCATGTCTGCGTGACCTAAATAATGTTCTTAACAAAGCAGTAATACCTCTTAGTACCTAAGAACACCTTTACTTTAAAATTCAGGTTTTTGAAGCTAAAAATCAACCTTCATAAATGTTTGAAAATGAAGGTGGTAATTTTGGTTTAGGTTTTTTTGACTGTTTTGTTTGCCTCTATCACATAGATGGAACCTTTGACTGGGACTTTGAAACTAATCCATATTCACGTATACAGAATAACAAGAAAAGTTTACCAACTAAACCATAAAAGGTAGTTGTTCTTAGTCTATTGACACCAAGCAGAGGCATTTTCCTGTCAGATCATTTATGGCCAACTGCCATTACCAATAAATGAGCGGCTTCTTGACAATGTCTTCAATAGCTGTGGCTACAGTAGGTGGTGGATTTATTTAGACAGAGAAGAGCCAAAGATAATCCCTTAGCTGGATGCAATAGTGCGACATTAATAACTGTGCTGAAAATCCACTTGTGTAAATCTAATAAAGTATTTAAACATTTATAGCTTACCATTAGTCTTCAGTCTTCAACATAAGGAATCTTATCACGGAATTTCATCATCTAAGCAATGCCTCTTCTGATGTTTTGGAGAATCTAGGCCAGATACTTGGCTCACTCTTCTGGCTGCAGGAAGTTTCTCTCTGGGTAGATACTGTCACCTAAGTCCTATTCCGATTCGCTTTCACAAACACAAAACACTGTTGGGTTTTGATCTTAAGTGATTTGATACTTATTTGCAAGACCACTTTTTGTTATTCTTGCTGATTTTAGAAATGTGATGGTTTTCTTGTGGTTGAAATGGGAAGACCTTGATGATTAACAACAGTTTGCTTTATTGAGGAAAGTCTTGTAGACTATAGATACTCACTTGAAATTAGGAATGACTTGTTTTGACAAGGGCATACCATCCAAAACCAAATTTACGGACAGTGAACTTACCTACCATGTAAGTTTGCCATGAAAGTTTCTTAAAGGTGCTATAAATAATATTTCAAGTGGTATTGACAGATTTTATATATGGAATTTCAGTCTTATGAAACTCAAAAAAAAAGGGAAAATCCAATTTTTTTCTTGGATATGTTTGCTGTTTAATCAAACATGGAAAGATCCAGGGCATATCTAAAGTAGAGAAGATGCAAAAGAAGTTGGCTTTAACTTATTTTATGTAATTTATTGTTTCTCTTGTATTTGCTGTATTAAAAAAAAATCTCAATACTTCTCAAACTCCTATACATATAGTGTTTTGTACATTACTGTATTGTTACTAAAAATGGAATTTAGTTTTTCCAATCAAGTATATTTTAAATGGTACAGAGAATAAGATGAAATGAAGACTGTAAAGACAGATCAATATTTGTGTCAAATCATGTGTATATTTACTTGTTCATTGTAATTTCATCTTACTCAAAGTTTATTGAGTCCAATTGCTTGAAGTACAAATCTGAGAGGACTTTCTCAGAAATCAGGGTCTGTTTATTATAAACTTACAGTGCTTCAGTTTCCTTTTGCATCACCATGGCTCCAGATTTCAGAAGAGATTTGTCAGCTACAAATAAGGAGAATATCGTATTTATTTCTTAATCAAATGTGAAAAATAAAAGCAGCAGGGCTGTAGCTGAAACCTGTGGCTGCACTGATGCTTGTACAGGAACAAAAATCTTTTCCTATAAATCCCTGAATTTCAGCTGCTTTTGATACTAAAAAGAAACACAAATGTTGAAAAATATAAAACAATGTATTTTTTAAGTAATCAAAGGGGACATAGAAGCTACAAACCCAGAAAATTCCACATGAAAAAAGAAATAATTCTTCCAATACATAGTAGCTATTGTCAGTTTGTAGGGGTTAAGTCCCTTATTAGATGAAAACAGGAAATATGGATTGCACATGCATATTTCTCTGAGAAACTGAAGCAATAGAATCTGTTTATTTACTATGAAGTGAGTTTTAGCAATGATGGAGAAAAACAAAAACAGAAATCAATGTAAGAAAGAGACGGGTTTGCTATTAGGTGTCTCTTGTTTTTTGTTTTTGTTTTTTTCTTCTGTGGACTTTCATCTTTAAATCAATTTTTTTGTCTTTGTTTTCTTATCTGTAACATGGGAATAACATTTTAAGGGACCTACTTGCAAAATTATTCACTGATCCTGTGATGATAGGGACAGATCTTGAGGGGTTCATGGCACCTTGCTCTCCATGTTTCCTTCCAGGATTTGCAGGAAGCAGTCCCAAGTGTTATATTGGATATTCACCAGGGGAAAAAAAAAAAATCTAGTTTACAAATGTAGGGGTGTGAGATCCTCAGATTGAATGTGAAATATTGACTGAGTGTAAAAATATAAAGGTTTTATGGTTCTGTATCGCTTGCTTTCAAAAGCAATCTGGTGAATATGGTTCTTACTGCATGTTAATAAAAATGTTTTATCATAAGGTAAAAATGAAGTTTATTCCTTGCCAAATAATTACATTTTGTCTTTTTGCTTTTGGCTGGATCAAATAACCTCTCTGTAGCTGAGTAGTTGTTGAATTTTGTAGCGTATGTTTCGCCACCTATAGGAGTTCACAACTCTTGGCATTGGAACCTTTGGTGAAATATAAACTTTGATATTACAGTTCTGTTGCCATTGGTCTTACTTTCATTAGATTTAACCAAGTTGTAGGTGGCATCTTGAGTTTTCAGAGCCTTTTGATTGAGGAGAAGGGTTAAAAGTGCAGTAAAACAGTCTACTAATCAATTTTAACATTTTGTGCCAGAAATCTCTAACTTATAGAGTGAAAGCAGAAAGTATTTAAGTTGGTTTTGGTCCAGAATGAATCATGCTTTCTACAGGAAATTTTAGCAGCCAGTTTCTATTACAGAATTATCATGGGTGCCACATGAACTATAATTTCAAGTACATTTCTGTAATAAATGCTACTGTTACGAAACAAAAATCTGGACAACTAGGTGTTCCTAAAACAAGTTTTTAGATAATTTATGATCACTTTGTACTTTCTGATATCCAAATTAGCAAATATATTTGCTCATATCGGTAGGTTTGAAAGTTTGTGGAACTAAGGCATGATTTTTTTATTCATGTGCTGTTGTATGCATTTCATAAAAACTTTCGTATTTGCTTCATAGTTAATATAAAAGTAGAATGACTACTTTTGAGAATGCTGCTGATTTCATACTGAAGTGATTTTTAGTATGGGCTTGTTTCTGAAATCTTTTAAGATGCTGAGCATTCATCTGAATAAAGAAATTGCCCAATAAATCCCATGTACGTATGAAAAAATTAAAAGTTTGAGGTTTGGTTACTCACATTATTTTATTTACTGATCAGAGATTCTATTTCAGAGGCTCTGTGGAGTTAGATGTTTTAGGCTTTATTCAGGTGACTAAACCCTTTGAAATAAATTAAGTACATTCTTTATACTTCTGGTATTGGGACTTAAGCCCTCTTTTTATAACCCTTTCTCCACATATAGAAATTCCTGATGTACTTAATAGCAGATGCTAGCTACCAAGCTGAGCTGCTTCCCAAGCATTGCTTTATACTTACTGTTTTCAGCACTACCATGATCGTTAACAATCAGGATAAAAGAATATCTGTGCTTGATTATAGAGCTATGAACACACCAAGATGCTTCTTTCTTAAAGTACCTATTTTCAGGTTACTTGTCCATGGAAGCTCTTCAGCTAAGGAGAGGAAAAAAAATGTTGGGTGAGAGAATGATAGATCGTATTCTGAAAGTTGTTCTGTAAGTTTTCTTACAGAGGTAAGAAAATTGATGCCATTTAACAGTTGAAATTCATGTTTTGAAGCCCTTTAACTCTCTGCCTGTTGTTTTTTAATTGAGAGTAGGAATGAGCAGAATGCAGTCTGATGTTAAAAATATTTATAAAAATTAAATATATGTGGTTGAATCTTGGTGATACTACTTAAAATCGCTTTCTTCTAGTGATAATGGAATTTTCTTACCTTCCCCTATCATCACATCTTCTAAGCAGAAAGATGTAAGAAAAATATTAAGCAATCATTCATAGCCTGAGCATACTGAGGAAAAAAATATATAGAGAATAGTCAGAGAGACTCCATTTCTTTTGTGTAAGGCAGATTGGAAATCGCTCCCTGCGGGGCATGTAAAGAGTTTGTGATGGAATGCCGTTTAAAAAACCTGGCCTCCTGTCTGTTCTGCTATGCTCCGCTCTGGGAGGCAATGCATCTTGCGAATGTACAGTATCCTTTTGTCTGAGCATAATTTGTAAAGATACACAAGGTATGTTTAGGAGAAAATGCTTAGGTGATGTTTTGCTTGGCACTTAAATGTCTTATATTTTAGTTTCTTCATAAGAAGAGACTACACTTACAGGTTATGTAAAGCTCCTCAGTTTCTTTAAAAGGAGCGCACAATTAAAATTTTTACACGGCTGTTAATTTTACATGTCAAATGTGGACTGCACCAGTAGAAACTCTACTTTTAAAGATGCAGTATCTGAGGAAATGGCTTTTGTGAAATGGTAGAAAACAATCTATATTCCTCGTTCATCAAAACGTATGTGAGTGGTTTCCCGGCTGAGTTGCAGCCCCATTACACCACACATTTAGAGAATCCACCACCCACGGCCTGAGCTGTGAGTGTGGATCAGGGCAGGGTTATGATCAACACCAAAGTTTATGTTGATTTCTGACAGAGGAACGAAGTTTTTCTGTTGAGTCACAAGTAGAAGTAGGCATTATGTGATACTACAGCTGTTAAGTCTTGAACAACAGGATCTTAAAAAAGCCCACAGACCCCTCAATATCAGTATTGTCTGGCAAATAGTGATGCCCTCCACAGCTGTAGGCAACCTCTGATAAGTTCATCCTTCTTCTTCTTTGAATTAACTAGTCTTGCTTCAGCATAGGTTTAGCCACCTCAGTATTTCTTTTTTTCAAACCAGTTCTTAAACCTGTGGGTCTCTTAGTGACATTTTTGTGTTAGATGTTAAGGAGAGAGGGGTTGTAAAAAATTCTGACTTAATTTAGGGCTCACTGGAAGTGTCTTCTGATACCAGGTCAGGTGAGTCCAATGCTGGGAAGAACTACTGTGCTTTAGGGGCAGATTCAGAAGTGTTTCTAGAAGAATAGGTAATATGGGCCTTTCCAGTTAAATGGAAGATTGTCTCCTCATTTCTGTTACTTAATGGTCGCTTGATTTTACTCTTTCCCAATATTATTTTTTCTTTCTCGTTAGCTAACATCTCGTTAGATGTGTAAAAGCATAGGATACTGGCAAGTAGGACTAAAAGTCATCATTGGTTTTATGGAGACCCTGAAGCTATGAATAGATGTTTCATTTAAGATAGTCCCACTACTGTGAATTGTATATCATACAAGGAGAAGAATTGAAGGCAATACTGGGAGCAATAATGGAACAGTTATAATAGGCTTTAGTTCTGTAACCCTCTGGAAAGTTTCATCACTTTGTGATGAAGCAGGGGTTTGGACTGTGGTTTTCTTTTCTAGTTGTGTTGGTTCAAAGGGTGAAAGAAATCTGATGCTTACTAACTGAACCATGTAGGGGATAGTTAATGGAAGTATAGCACTGATGATCACATGCTGATTGTTCCAGAGACACGGAAGGCTAGGGTATCTGCAGCACACTGAGACCCATCTGCAGACATAAGCAGAAAAAAAGCATGAAACCCCACCCTTACCTATATGCTGAACTTCTAAAATACAGAGTCTGTACTTGCAAACAGCAGCGACCTTACATGGTCTTTCTTAAGGGCTGTGTCAGGTTCTTAACAAAGATTGCTAAAGAGGAGGAGGCGACAATAAACAGAAAAAATCAAAAACACAAGGAATTTGGGGAACCTTTGTAGTCTCGGAACACTAACCACATAGTTAATGCCTGACAGTGGCACTGATGTCAAGGGAAGGAGTGTACAACATAGCGAAACAACTTAGAGACAGATTTAACAGTGTTGGCTAGATTTATTTTATTTAAACCATTGATTTAAACAACAGATTTTTTTATTGAAACCATTTTAGACAATAAGTGGTTATGAATAGTTGAAATTCTTTGGTTTCTTAATATTGAGATATTAATTTAGGAAAAGATTATATGGGGCGCTGTGTCAGTATGGGCCTCTTGTGTGATCCATTTGCAGCTGGTTTGTGTTATGCAAAGGCTTGCTGGTCAGAAATCTGATAGGAAAAGCACATTTCAATTACTAAGTCAGTTCACAGTATTTTTTTTTTAACATCACTATTATATTTCTACCAATCCGAAAAAAAAAAAAACCAAAAAACCCCCAGTAAATACTTGTATAAAATAGCAGAATAGCGGCTTCAAAACCTGAGAACTAGATACTCGAGTAACTGCATCATTTAGTATACTCTACCTTAGAGTCAGGAGGTTATTGGAAGTCGAGTATAAATATTATGCACTCTCACGTATCCTGAGTTATTTAATAAAAGGGAATCAATACTTTCATTATTATTACCACTGTTTTGCAAAAAAATTCTGACAGGATTATCACTTTTTTTTTTTTAAATAGTTACTTTGTTGCATTCCAAAATAAATTACTTAGCTTCTAGAGGAGTATGGGATTTTAAGAGGTGTCTCAGAATTTCATGTTGATGTTCTTTGTTGATTCCCATGGCAGCCCATTTTCTCTAAAGCAACTAATTCCCTTTCTGATGAGGTGTTTAATTATGAATTCCCCAGCTTTATGAAACACCCAAAATGTTCTGGTTAGTCTTCAGTGCTAGGGAGGCCTATATTCTTTTCTGGTTCCAATTCTCTCTCCTTACACTGTGAGCTACTAAACCTCCTTAGGCAAATAGCGGTGCTATCAGGTGTCTGTGTGTGACTGTGCATACATGTTCCAGTCTAGACACCGAGCTATTGCAATTTTGGTGCTCAGATGAATGAAATCAGCATCACATTTGGCATTATGCTCCTGTAATATGCTTGTTGCCATATTACATTGCATTGTTGTTAAAAAGTTCAGTCCTGGATATAATTTGAACCTATAGCAATATTTATGTGATTTTTGGTGGGAAAGTTTGGAACCTAGACTCTCAGAGGATATTTTAAGAAACTGTATCTGTAGTGTTGTTTGGCTTAATATAGTGTTCCTATAAGAACCGTACTTTGAAAACCTTCCCACTTGTACAGCTACTTTTTTGGATTAAATCTTTTCTCAGACAGAAGGAGGAGAAACAACCCTTAATACTGTGTAACTGGGTACTTAAAATAGTTATCATAATGGAGCCTGGATATACGAGTTAAGGTTTTAATTTTTTTGGTGAATCTAGTTATGTAGTACAAGGCTGATTGAGGATCACTGGAGAAAGCCCTGAAAAACTGCAGTATTATTTTTTCTGCTTTACAAAATCAAGAGTTGCTTAAATGTACATATGATTTAGTAAGCTCTGTAACTCTCCCTTACCATTCAGGTACACAAAGTATATTATATTCATTATGATTATAGAATTATCTGGGCAGGAATAGTAAAAAAAGCAAAGAAAAGACAAACCCAATATGAGCCGAAAGTTAAGGCATATCTTATTGGTCTAATTCTAGAAAAGAAGTTTTTAGCAGAAAGAAGACTGGTTATTCCACTCGAACTGGTAGTTCCACTAGGCTTTTGATTTTCTGTAGTCTCAGCTGTAATATACTGTGCCGTTCATTAGCTGTAACAACCACATCTATGTGGCACTGGTGATAGTCATGCTTGCCCTACTCATGGCTGAAACTTTGCCAATAACCATACTCCATAGCTGAAACTCCACTGAAGCTTTAAAACCAGTATTTCTTATCCTTACCAACTAATAATGGAACCTGTCCTTTTCAATATTAGTTAAATGCAGGAGTTTCATTTGTAAAGGAACAGAGAAATCTTATTGCAGGAAGGCTGTAAAAAATGTATTTTGAAATGATTTAATGAAGCAGTTGTGGAAAGGAGGATGTTGGGGCATAGAGGACAGGCTTTTGCAAGGCAGAGGCTTCTGTTATTTCAAATAGGATTTCTTAGTGTTAATAGATCAGTAAAAAATTAAAGTTGACAACAAGGATGCCTTTTTGTATCAAAAGATGAAGGTCTGCAGATCCTAGTCTTGGGAATACTGTTGGTCTGGAATTGGAAGTCTGTCACCAGCTCTTTGCTATTGAACATCAAGCAACAAGGCTTCCAAAAGGAGCGTACAGTTGATCTCTTTAACTTTCACAGTCAAGTGAAATAAGAATAAGATACATCTATTGAGGTTATTTTTGGAGTTGAAGGTGAATCCTTACAGAACCACAGTTATGCTGCTAAATTTACTAAGTGTGTGCTAATACCGTTTAGGTAGCCACTAGGATTAGTGTCTTGTTCTGGGTTTGTGCAAATTTATGTTTTTCAGTGCAAGGAGCTAACTGTCTCAGCTGATAAGACAAAAGAAGTAATGTGTAGCTCCTATAATGATAGGAAGATAGCATGCTTTCAATTATAAAAGACTGAAAGACTTTTTTCTTCTGTTTTTAAAGGGAAGGATATAGAAGAAGGGTGGAACACCAAAGGTGAAAAAAAAAGACAAGCAGATAATACAGCAAAACAGTAAAATGTAACTGGCAAGGAAAGTAAGAGATTTGAGGAAATGTTTATTAATTTTGGTCCTGTTTGCAGCTGAACTGGTATGGCCTATATACTCTGAAACAAAAGCTGCTTCATGTGGAAGTAATATCTAAACTTTTAGCATCATCAGTCAAACTCTGACAAAAACACATTTTCTGTTAATAATAAATGCATCATTAGTGTTCTTGTTTTGGTTATTAACTAATCACAAAAACATGCTGAAGTAGAGTATTTTCACAGTTTGTTATGGGGATTTTTTGTGTACCTTTCTCTGAGGTCACTGTTAAAAGCAGATCATGGCTTTTCTACTCAGCCCACTATCAGTAGTATCCTAGGCTGTGTTGTTTTGAACAAATCACCTTGGTTCAGCACAACATTTTTGTGAAGCAGAATTTTCTCTTTGATTAAATTAACATTATTTTGATCCTTTTGAAGTGGTCTATCGTTCTTGCTTGTGTCAGGATTTAGGCATTGCATTACTGTCCCAAAAATGACTGCGTTGTAGCAGTTACAAATACCATGTCAACTTGAGTTGTTGTTACTGTCAACCAGTAACAAGGTAGACACATCAGCAAGGAGTTGATTTTGCTGAGAGCTCT
>JAVJGJ010000033.1:13429433-13446497 GCA_035590215.1 Microhierax caerulescens
CTGCCTGCCACTGAATCCGCGTGCCGGCCCCCTGGTTAAAAAGTTTGAGGACCCCTGATTTATTAGCCTCCCATGTTACAACAACTTTTAAACTATAAATAAGATTTAAATTATATTTTTTTGTCATTGGGAATGGCAGAATGCTTCTTACTGGGAGAAAAAACCAAGGTGCCTACTGTGACGGGTATCAGTTGTCTGTGTTTCAAGCTAATGAAATAAACTACCTTTCTTTTGTGATAAATAAAGCATATTTCTGTATTACATTAAATCCTCAAATATTTATTAATCTAAATATCAATTACAGGCCACATATAATCTCCACAGAAACTTGATTTGTGCTACACTATATTGTAACAAAACCCTACCACACAAAAACCCAACAAAAACGCACAAAAAAATCCTGCATCTCCCCCTCAACTAACCCAACAAACCCAAACAAACCAAAACAACCCCCCCAAAACTCCAACCACAATGTAGGATAGGTTAATGTTGTCCACGTTTCATGTATGGGTGAAATGAGCTGTTAAAGGCAAACTTTAATTGAATGCATTGGTCAAAATCCACTGGTGGTTTTGGGTAAGCTGGCTCGTTTCCAGTGCTTAAGTGATGGTGATGCAGTAAAGCCCGTTGGTGAAGTGCAAGTAATTTCCCACTCTTCTGCTTCTTGGTCATGTAAGGCAAAACACATTATGCATTATAATTTATGAGTAATTATGTTAATTGCAAGCTATATGTAATTGGTATGGTTCAAATATCTACTGTTAATTATTGTCTGCTATCAGTCTTGACTTTTCTGAACAGCCATAGAATTTGATTTTAATTACTAAGTTACTTGCTGCCATAAATGTGCACAAGTGATTTTTAAAACCTAGAACGCCATACCAGCATTTGACAGTTTCTTTTCCGTGCAACTCCTTCAGCATACTGGGGAAAAAAACTGCAGTAAAACCAAAGCAGCATTATTGTCACATAAAAATGTGATCATCAGAGATACAGTCACACTGGGAATTTCTGAATTTGGCCGAAAACTTGGATTAAGAACAGGGATAGTGATGTCATAAGAAATTAATTAAGAATTACATGTTTCTTGACTTTTAACTGGGTTCTCTGACACAAGATAACCAGTAGGACTGAGAAGTCATAAATTTCGTGTGTGAAATATAATTCTGCTTGCTGTAGGGGTGTTTGTTCTTTGGTATGTTTTTTTGTTGTTGTTTGGTTTTTGGTTTTTTGTTTGGGTTTTTTTTGGTGTTTTTTTAATTAAATTTAACTGAATCTATGTTCGGCAAAGACAAGAAATTGTTGTTGGTAGCAGGCTGAGGGTCACTGATGGCAAAGTGGGCTGCAGCTTGCAATTGTATGGGTACATAAAACACTGGCCATAGTCCACAGCATGCACTGGTAAACTGCAGACAACAGTAAAACCTCCCTGTTGCAGCATAAATATGGCATGAAAGTTGATTAACCAGTTTTATGTTGTTATCCAAGCCTGCAATCCATCTGGACTAAAATTATAGAAATTAAATCTGCGTTTTTCAACAGCAAAATACTGAAACTTGATTAGAAAAAAGAAAGGGTCTAGATATTTAAGTTTCTAGCAAGGTGGCCAGTAGTATTAAGATCAGTATCCTCAAGAGAAGTTTGGTATATCTGAGTGGACACATACAAAGTGTGGTAGAACCTTCATCTGTTCAGGACTCGTATGTGTGTGCTTATCTGGAGAACTGCAGCCTCTCTAACATTCACTTTGAATTTTGAGTAGGCCTGGATCTCCACTATCTTCATTCTGCTATTTGTAATGTTCTCAAAAATATGCCCTGTTCATGAGTCAAGTTTGGCATGAACTTTTTTACCTGTTGTGCTAATGTGTTTGAATTTAAACTCTGGTGTTACAGTGACTTTACAGATCCATGTCATGGTAGTTAAAGATTTCAGATGTTGATGGTATTTGTAATATGGTTATTTTGGAAAACCAATGTTTGAAGCTAAGTTCAATATTCCAAATTCTGATTCTGAAAAGGTGTGCAAGTTGCTGAGGCAGCAGATATGCCACCATGAATAAAATAATCTGGTGTGTTTATACATTACATAAGCATGAAATTAAAGGAGTCTTGTTCACGTGAGGCCTTATTCATTGCAAAATGGGCTCAGCAGGAATCTTTCCACTGAATCAGAAGTAGACCTGCTGATTCGATTTACGTTTGCTGCATTCTTCTGCCATTGCAAAGTTTCATGCCTAATCAATATGACCACAGCACTGTGCAGCAGTAGAGTGGAGGAAATACAGGAGCTTGCTTTACGTGACAGGGTCAAAGACATATGATGTGTGTGGTAGTTAACGGGGAACAGTTCACGTGTTCTGTGCTGCCAGGACTCCATGTCTTGTCATCCCAGCGAAAGACTCTTGTTGATTAAGTCTGTCTTGCATAACTCCTCCATCCAGGTTAAATCTAGAGCACAAAATCACTTTGTTTCTAAAGAAACACGATTTTGTGTTCCCAAATGGATACTGTCTTAACTATTCTTGTACTTATCAGCTTCTTATTCCCCTGCGCCTCCCTCCTTTTACTTCTTTTAAATAGCATGGCTGCTTTTTTCAGTCAAGTCTGTTTAAAACTAAATTTCTGTGTGTGTGTGTGAAATCTCTGCTCAGCATTGCCTTTATTGTAGTAGGTCCACTCTATACTGATGCTTGGCACAAAAATTAAGGGAAATTGCCTATTTTAAATGAGTATCCTATCTTTCTATAAAATTGTCAGAATCCTAAATCAGTATTAGCAGTCTGCACTTTCCTCCATTTATTGCTGAACTATATGGTAAATGATGTGCTCTTTTTTTTTTCTATTTAGAATGGTAAATTAAGCCTATTTATATAAGATTTTAATGTAATTATAGTGCATAATTCTGCAACATATGACAACAAAACCTCTTCTGACCAGAGCTGATGGAGAAATAGAAGTTTAATTCAAGCCAGTGTGAACCATTGCAGGAATTTCAGCTAAACAGAGATTTGTCTGAAAATATGCAAATAAGTGGTTTATCCCTGCCTTGTAAAATAACATTATGAATATGAATACCTTTATTTAATCAATTCAACTGTATACTAGGAAAGTGAAACACTAGGTCATTTCAAAAACGAAATGATTGTCACTGCAGTTGATTTAGTTAAATACAAGATCTCACGTGCTTATAGAGATGGTAGTTCTGACAGCAAGGCCATGACAGACATTACAGGTTTCAAGGTCAGGAGTTGTGCATATGAAGACACAATAACATTTCAAGATTTACTGTTATTAATTAAGGCTTGTTTAAAAAAAAAAAAAAAACAAAAACACAAAAAAACCCCACAAAAAACCCCCACCAAAACCCCCCAAAAATATGAAAAATGAGTATGCAATTCCTTCACTTTTGTTCTGTTAATTCATTGCTTTTATTGAACATGTTAAAAGTAGTAGTAGTTTTTAAGGTTCATTAAAAATCAAGCTCTGCAGTTATTGAGGAGAATCCAGGAATTTTGTTTTCATATACTTATTGAATTAATATTGATCTTCTTTTTGAGAGGTGGGCTGGTGAAAAAGAGATGCTCATACAACAAAGAGGAGTGGAGGATGTTTTTAGATTGCCTTATAATTTTCAGGTGGAGTGAGAGGTGAAATTATGTACCCTAGAGAAAACATTTGCAGCAAGGAAATTGATTCATCCCAACAAGGCAGCTGATACTAGCTATTGTAGACGGAATAATGCCATGTGACTGTAGTGATACAAATTTTATTTCAGGAGCACTTAAGAAGCATATGCTAATGTTTTGTAAGGGAGAATGGTTTTAAAATGTTCTTTGAAATGAGAATCTATGCAATTGTTTAAAAAGAATGCATGTTAGCAGCATTTCTTAATTTATATCTTGTCAAGGGCAAATGAGACAGTACTTCTACTCTGTAAAGGCAAGATACAGATGGCTGGAAAGAAATTCAAATAAACAAAGTGCTTTAGGTCTGGCTATCATTGCATCCTGCGGCTATCTTTTTCCTGTATCCTTCCCTCTACTCACTTTGAATGCAGGTACATCTTGTTGCACAGACCATTTAATCTGCTACAGTCGTTGTCAACGCTAAGGATGTAACGTTCATTTGCAGAATAAAAACAAATATGCTTCCATTTTGTGATTCAAATGAGCACAGAAGTATTTTGATGTTTCTTTGTGCAGGAGGAACTTGTAAGAGTTAGTTCTTTAAGATCCTAATTGTTTGAGAGCCAGAATTCAAATAGAAGGACAGCATCTGTTGGTTCAATCCTGCTTTTCTTAGAAAACGTTTGGTACTACAACTGCCGCTATTTGCAGCTAAATTGCTGTCTTCTGAGGGTGGCTTCTTCCACAAATGAAGTTGTATCTCAAGACGACAACGTTGAGAATGTACGTAGGAGTGTAGTGGCAGAACTGCGGAAAGTATTGCTGCCATTTAAGAGTATGAGAAAGTACCTTAAGGCTGTTATGAACTATGATTTCATTTCAGAGAAGTTTTTAAAAGTGGTGAACACAGGTCTGAGAAAAACCTATGTATGTGATTGCTATCCCATCAGTGTAACAACAAGAGGAGGATAAACACTTGGTGTGGTTGTATTGGGTCATATATTGCAGAAGAATAATTACTGTGATGGCTTGCTAGCAGAAAAAGAAATCGCAACTATCTAGGCTGTCTCATGGTATCTGTTGGTCAGCTGATATGTATATATGCAGAAGAATTGAATGTTCCTTAAAATGTTATTCTTTTTGTTAGTTTCTCAGTTCACGATCTGTATAGGTAGTTTGGACTCTAAAACCAACAAAACCTACAAAACCCCAAAGTGAGTAATAATTAAAAAAACCAAACAAACTGAAAAATACAGCAACACTTCAGAACAGTATGTTGGAAATAAAAGTTGAAGTGAAATGAAGACCTCATTTTTTTCATTTCCTTAGAATTTCTTGATTTTCATTGTTTTCTTCTGAAGGTGCATTCTTGGATGCCAACAGGTTCAAGACTTCAAATTTATAGTAGGATATCAGTGAAAGTCCAAGACTGAGATTAAACTAATTTATTTTACTAAGGATGCTACTGTTGGCACATGGCACAGTTTTATATTCTGGAATTATTATCAGATGTCCATTTGTAACCAGTGAAATTAAATGGATTTTTATTGTGAATGTTCCAGCAGGTAGAAGCTTAGTGCATGGCTTCTATGAAGAAACTTAATAGCAAATATAATTTTTGGTAGTGAGTAAGGAGGGTGGGTGGGAGAGGATAAAGGCCACAGTTGTTTTGGGTTTTTCAGAACCCTTTTTATTTAGCAGCAGTTGATGTATGTTTGTGTGTGTCTACAGGATACGTATATGTGTGTATACACACACCCACCCAACCCCAGAGAGTTTATAATGCGTAGTATCTATTTGAGTGAAACTTTAGAATAATGCAAATTTAAATGGCCAGACTGAGACTTCTCAATGAAGCCCAGGCAGCCAAAACCCTGTGATGCTTTAGACACTGCCATTTGATATTTATATGCTGGACATCAAAGTTGCTGGATTATCTTGATTTGCAAGTTTATAAAAATGATTGCATAGATTCCAGTGATCCTTCCTGTTTATTTATTTAGAATAACTTAAATGCAGTGATGATGCCATATTAAGCATTGTTAAATAAACTTTTTATTCATTATTATAGGCTTTCATATAGCGATCATTTTTCTTCTTTGACTTCCCACATTTAAACGGATCACAGGAGAGATATCTGTATGAAATTATATTTAGCGATTGTGCTCTTAACATACTTTTCTGTCAAGGCTGCTGGCATGTTGATGATGACCTCCTTGTTTAATAGTGATTGTAATTGATTTCTCATAACTCTTAATGCCAGGCAATGATTAGAGAATGAGCTACGGTTAGCTTTTTGTCATGGTGAGAGTTTTTTATCAGACAGTGGAAGATTTGAGTGGAACTGGAGAGGGTTTTTTTTATGCTATGAAAGCCTTTATAAGTATTTTAAAAATATATATATATATAAAATGTGATTATTTTAAATTATTCTACTGACAAAACATTTAGTAATGAATGCTACTGTTTGTATTATTGTATTATCTTTAAATGCCAGACTAGGCTAACAAAGTAGAAACCTTGCAGCCTGACCCCTCTTTGGCATTTTTATTTTTTATTGCTTTATAGTTTCCTTACTCTTAATAAGGCTACACTCATCACTGATCAGATGCTCCTTTCTCCAAAGAGAGGACACTTGAGGGAGAAATGAGAACATCAGAAAGACAGGGATAACCATGCTGGGGACTTTCTACCTGAGGCTCCAAAGTACTTTGCCATATTCTCACGTTTGGACCGGTAGTTATTGGCAGGTTAACATGCTCCTCAGCGTGGGGCAGAGTTGGAGATAAAGGAGTATCTTTGGATTAGGAGCCAAAGGAGGAAACACCCCTTAGCCCCATGACAGTTATTTAGCAATGATGCCAAGTAGTCATGGTCTTGGTTTGCTCTTGTTGTTTCTTAGGTCTTGCAGGCAGGCAATATGCATAATTTCTCTCCCACCTTAGATTGAAAGGCTTGATGGTGCTGGTAGTTCCACCAGCCTGGGTGCTCCAGATTCAGCACTGGCAGTGTGAAGCACTCTACTGCAAATGACAAAATAAATGGGGAATTGAATATTTGAAGAAAGATCAAAAACCGTAGACAAATGCAGAGCAGCAGGAAAAACAGGATTGTGATTTATTCTCTTGCTTAGTCACCTTCCAGCATCCCCAATCCATCTTACCAGGATTTCCTTATTTTATATTACCTTTTTTTTTTGCTTTATTTTTCTTTCTCCCACAGCTTGGCTAAACCTAGTTTTCTCTCTTGTATCAGCTCTGCCTTCTGCAGTCTGTTGCTGATCGCTATTGCTTCCTTCTCACAGGCAGTTCTTATCGACATTCTGATCCCACCTTCCCACAGCAAGAACTACTTGACATGGTTATTTACAGCAGACTTTCACTTGTAAACATACAAAATCTAATTGTTTTTCTTGTTTGCTATGCTGCCTTTGGAACAGTACTGCTGCCTAGCTTTTAAGCCTAATGCCACGGTGTGTGTAACAACATAAATGAGAAGGAATGGTATAAAATCTGAGGATTTTGCTCAAAATATAATATAGATTTGTAAAACTTTGAAGTGGAAGAGGTTTCTTCTATAATTTAAAGTTTTAGGAAATAGAAATATAATTCTGTTTTATTTTTTCTTTTTTTCTCCTTCAAATGTCAGTGTGGGGAGAGGTCTGCAGCATAGAGAAAACAAACTCAAAATTTATTCATTAAAAATTCATTGTCAGTATGTCGAGGAATTGGTACACTGCTTTTTTCACGTTCACTTTCCCCACTTTCTTTTTTTAACGGAAAGTATGTGAAACGTAGAAAGCAGTGCTGTCTGAACTGTTGACTTCAGTGGGAGTTAAAGCATAACCAGAATAGTTATATTGGAGGACTGTCTAGTTTGTGATGAGCAGGCCCTGAAACTGATACTTACGTTTTTCTGTTCTTCAATAGCTGGTTTCCTTTTTGGTGCTAAACCTGTCTCTCCCCCTCCCACTTGTCCGTTGGCCCTTCTCGAGCGGAGGCCGGTGCTGTAGCCCTACGTGACCGATGCAGCGCTTCGTGCAGCGTGGCCACACCACGTCCTTGGGAGGGGGCAAAGCTGCTGCCAGCAGGGAGCCCAGAACTGGCCGTTTCAGCTTCAATAGTGAGCAGTCCGTAGCCCATCTGTCAAGACGGGGATTTTTTTAATACAGCATACGTAAGATCCTGGTAACCCATGCTATAATTATCTAAAAAATTACTGCGTCAATGAACAGTTTACCATGTCAGATGACCGGTATCTGTAGTTGTCTGTTACTGCATTTCAAGCATATCCAAAGATCTGACAAATTTTATTGTGCAATGAATACTGATTCTTTAAACTATCCAGTAGTTCATCAGTTTGTTGGGTTTTTAAGCATACTAAGTATATGATTATGCATAGCCATGAAGCAAAAAAAAATAAATCAATATTCAGTACTTTCATACATATACATCTATAACATACATGTACATGTATGTTTCATCACAAAACCATCTTATGTTCTTATTTTTCATACGTGTATTTTTTTTTCTGTATGCTTTTTCAGTGTTGGAGACTTATTAAGATAGGTAGTTGTGCAATTAAATGTGTATCAAGGTCAACAGCAGAACACTGAAGTCAAAAAGTGAAGACTGCAGAGGAGCGTGGTATGTAGTTTTATAGAATTTGCAGAAAGGCTCAGTGGCAAGTTCAGCATTAGGATGAATTTATGGAAACCTGAAGATGGTCAGGGCCGTGCACAATCTGAAATGAGTGGAAATTAGTTTGGATCTTGCTTATAATTCTTTCTTTGAGCTATTTTTTTCTGTGAAGCTTCAGATAGGAATAATAACCTTCAAAAGAGAAGGGCAAACCTTCATCACTGTTACTGTGTCCTTAATTTAGACATGTGTATATCTGAGATAATTATGTTTCTTAAGGAAAAACGGTATTTTTTATATGTAAGAGAGGATTGAAACAAAGTGAGCACAGTGTTGCATTATTGAAAAATTACTTCTAGATAGGGTCTGTTGCCCCTAGTCCTAGCAACTTACTGGGATCTTTTCATCTTCAATGTACAGAGACAATGCCATGGAGAAAATTGTAGGACAGTCAGGCAAAAGGAAATCAGATGCTGATTTGAAATGATGTGATGAATTTAAGCTGGAGGATGTTGCTGAAAATCTATGAAGGTTGCAGAATTAGGCTTTTTATTTGATCTTTATATTGATTGTAGTTGCCCTTGTTTAAATAAAGGACATAATATTATTTTGATAATTTGTTCAGTGCTTAAAAAAATCTGTTTCTATTCTATTAAGCATCATGTCTGTTAGAACAGACTGAAGAGTGAGTTGTCTTTATAAATTAGCTTTTACTTTTCATTCTCTTTAATAAATGTGTCTGTGGTAGTTTGTTTCTATGGTAATGTTTGTGATGCTGCTTTTTCTTTTGGGTAAGATTCTGGAATGCTTGTATGTACAAGCACTCTTAGAATCCCATATGAGATTTTTTTCTTCATGGATATCACAAGATTTGACTCTAGAGGATGAAATAATAAGAGCAGTGAAGCCATTGTCATCTAAAATTACTGTTTGACAAAATTAACAAGAAGGACAGATAAATTTAATCAAAGTACTTGGAGAATAAGTTGATCAAAGGATGGCTTAAAGGGTGACAACTTTTCCTTCTTAATATAAAACTCCTTAGAAATGCATATCCATCACTGACTTCACAACAGGATATTTTCCTGTACCCTAAGAGGTATGAATTGAATCACCACTTTGACACAGAGTGCAGATTAGGCAGAGAGTAGCCAGGGAGCTGTGGAAAATTTTGAAGCTAAAATTGGTTTGGAGGACCATATTGCTTTTGCTGTTTATTGCCTGTACAGACCTTCTGAGGACAAGTTCCAGGGAATGTGTGGGGACAGCTGCCTGTGCAGTCAGAGCTTGGATGTTCATATAGACAATGTTAAGAGAGTATTTCTGATGTACTTTTTTTGAATTTCCAGCTACCTGCATGATAAAAAAGCCACTGCTTTAAAAAGAATTAAAAAATAGTAAAAACCTAGTAATGGTTGAGGTAAACAGCCTTTCCCCACTGCCATACGTTTGAGGTCAGTTTAGTCCCTACTCTTTACAGCCAGCTTTGTTCAGCCCCTGGCATTCTTTACGTTAACATTGCAGTATTAAAAAGTTTGTTCCTTGGAGACCTGATGCACCTGTCAGAAAGGTTGTATGTAAGTATTTGTATAGACACATATGTTTTTTCAGGCCATGTATATACTTTCTTTTTTTTTTTTTTTTAAATGTAGATAAATCCTTAGGGATATTTAAATCTTTCTTTTTTTTGGGGGGGGGGTTGTTTATTTGTTTTTTGTTTGTTTGTTTTTTTGTTTGTTTGGGGTTTTTTTTGTTTGTTTGTTTGTTTTTGTTTGTTTGGGTTTTGGGCTTTGTTTGTTTGTTTTGGTTTTTTTTCCCTAAGCAGGTCAGGGAAGTTTTAATCCTGATTGTGGTATGGCATGTGACACTTCAGAGAAACCGATTCCTTTTTTGAGGAAGCTGTGGTAGAGGAGTCAACCATTTGAAAAAATGGAGTTTATCATTAGAAATCTAGCTTCAGTGTTAAATTATGGAACAGATAGCAGTACTTGATAATAAATATATCTTCGTAGCTGTGCTTCTGGGGATTTTACAAATGTTGATAGTCTGTTTCATGATAGAACACAAATAAGAGACTTATAAGCTTCTGCTGCCTCATTTTCATTAGCATGCAGTGTTTGTATTATATGGCAAATTCATGAGATGGTGCTAGAAACTGAAATATAAGACATTAGAAAGATCCCCATTTGCATTTGCACTCCATCTACACTCTAAAGCAATGCCTAATATTATTATAAATAAGGGGTTTCTTAAAAGCAAGACCACAAATGTGGCCAGAAAACTTCATCTATTATTTGTCACCAGTATTCAGAGGATGACATTGTAAAAAGGAAAGAAGCTTTTTACAACAGACCAATATGGATTTGATTGTGGAAACAACACTTATACTCATGTAGTTCTTGTTTATTAACCTTACTGTGACTATTTTTCTAAGAAATATTATTATTTATTTATTTACAGTAGGAATGTGGGGACCTGTGTTTGTACAGATTAAGCATATATATATGGGGGTTTATTTGGTGTGATGTAGTTGGGTTTTTAATTGTTTTGTTGGGTTTGTGGTTTATTGTTTCTTAATACTTTTTCAATATATTTTTTTTTAATATTTCTTAACACTTTTTCAAAATACTCTTTCTTCAGTAAAAAATTGCAGGAATTTACTTACTATTCAATATTTGTGTAGAAAGAGGTAACATTAGAAGGTATACAGATAACAAGTAATTCATACCATCCTGTCAACATCTCATTCAGTGACCACTAGATGGCTGGAAAACAAGATGTTTGATAAGTTAAAAATTGTTTTTATTCAACATTAAGAAAAAATAAGCCTTTAATTTTATTTATCTGTCAATAAGAAGGCAGATGATTAAAGCCACAAATTCAAAAAGCCCACTGATAGAGACATAAGCTTCAAATGTTAGACAGGGTGATTCTAATTCCTGGCAGGAAGCATGGTCATATTGTAACCTAACTGCTGACTTTGTGGTTATTTTTTGCTTTGACTTTTGACTAGAAATTCCCTTTGAGCCTGAAGAATTTTACAGAAAAAGTGGTGTCCATAACTACGTTTTCATGACAGCTTTTTAATCAAGACTGATTTTTTTAAAAAAAAAAAAAATAAAAATAATTATCCCTCCTCCCACACCACCCCGGCCCTGTAAGATGGTTTATCAGAAAGTTCCTGGGCAATTCTGTGTAGTGGGACTTGTTAATGGTCATGGAGTGGGAGAATTAAGAGGCATTCAGGTGTAGGGAAAAATATATATTTTTTTTCCAGTTTACTAGGAACTAACTGGTCAATTACCTTTATTACTACACATTAGAGAGTAATGAAATCCAGTCTAATATGCCAAAGATGCATTTTAGTTGAGGAGTAAATAAAATAATTCTATATAGGGTTGAGAACTTATGTGTGTTAAGAGCCAGAGTTGTGAGCATTGGAGGTCCTTCTCCAGTAGTTGTGTACTACAACATGTCATATTTTATGTTTATCTACGCACTTTAAGTGTCACATACAAGGCTAGTCTACTGATACTTAGTCATAACTGTATCTGGGTATGGGTTTTTTGTTGACTTCCTTTAAAAACAAAATAAACCCAAACCAAAACCTGACAGCAACAAGAAACCTCCATGGAAGCAACAGCATTCGAAAATGAAACAGTACTGCCAGCGTGCTAGTGAAGCTTGTTCAGGTGAATATAAAAGAAGAAAAAATGCTTTTAAGTCACTTTAAGGTTTCAAGTATTGAGTAAATACATTTTTAATAATGTGAGGAGAAGCAAGCCATCTAAAATCAGAAAAAACATACTGTGTCACGCAAATCTGAGGGATACTAATTCTCTAGTCCCCCAATTTCATGTTGCATGTATGAGGAAATAGGATAATTTAGCTGAGATGGAAAACTTTAAAATGAATTATGACTCACTGAGTCTTAAGGATTGATAGTGTCACCTCAACTGTAGATCAGGTGTGGCGTAAGCCATTGCAAGATGTGTCACAAGGGGAGCGGGACAAGGAAGGATGTCTCCAGTTATTCAGTCATGGACCTCTAAGTTGCTAACAGCCTCTGTAAGGGTTCTTGTTAGCACCAGCTGTCTTGATTGTTCTGTAATAGCCTTTTAGGACCTTGGCCTGAAAATACTTATTGAGTTCACTTTAGGCCACAGAACAGTCATTTAGTCCTGTTTGTCACTCTTGGTCTGGGTTTGATTAGAGGCTGCTTTAAAAGTGGATGGCTCCGGCAGTGTGGTGGAACCCCCTTGAGTCCTGTATGTGTTCCTGGCTTTGTACTGAAATGTGTTCAGGTAAGAGCCCTGAAACTATGTGTTAACTAAAATGCTTTTTCAGTCCTAAGTGTTGTGGCTATGATGCTGTGATATAGTTTATGGAAAACTTGAATATTTACTCTTGTTTATGCATTAGCTGAGTTTACTCAGAATATGACTTCTAATTAATATTGAGCTTCATAAGGGTTTATGTTGTTCTTCATCAACGTTCAATAAATTTTTAAAGTATTTCCTAATTGGCAGTAATGAGCCAGTAAAACTTATATTGGATTAAGAAGAGACAGAAACCCACAAGACCTCCCTATGCAGCTTAATCAGTAAAATTCTAGTCACAAAACTCTCTTGTTTCAGTTCAGGTAACCGGCACCGCCTCGTGGACTGGGTGCTAGATCTGGTTTTGTTTCCTTCATGTCATGCCCAACAGTTATACACTCTGTAGCACTAATTAATGATGTACCAGAGCAGAAATCATGAACACTTCTAAACCAGCAAGTGATATAATCTTTCAGGTAACTCAACCAATTGAGTACCAATGATCTCTTTTTACATAAGTTAACAGTCAAAATCTACTTATGCTTGGAAATCTGTTGGAAAACCACAGAGTTTTAAACTTACAGACCATTGTTAGATACCTTGATCTTACAGACTTTACCAAATGTTTCCTGGGCTTGATAGTGCAAGATGTAAAGCTGAGGTAAATTTTATGGCATTTCTTCACTTGATACCAACTGTCAAACTCCTGCTAGTTTGTATGGGCTATGGTGATTTACATCAGCTGAGGATCTGCTGCAGGGGACTTAAGGTCCCTTGGTGAAGTAAGGTACTGGGGGATGAAGTGGGGAGGGGAAAAATCTTAATAGCTAAACAGCTTTTGAAGTGGGTAGCTCTGGGTAAATTCTGCTTTTGCAGTCACATGACAGCGATTTATTTTTACTTCACTTACATGGGTGAAGAAAGGACAATTTATCCTTCTGTTACTTTGGAAAAATGCTGTAGCTGCCTTATCTAAAGACTTTGCAAGTGAGCAGGCAAGTCATCTTCTCTGTCATGGCTTCTTTATGTACTGTGGTGTCTCAAAATGAAGGAAAACCTCACACTAAAGAAAGATTGAGGCTTCATCCTGTAACTTTGGTTCAGCTTCATTTATAAAGCAGACATTATCAATGTAATGTGCTTCACTTGAAGTTTTTCAGAACAGCTTGCTTTGCTTTTGGTTTCCTGAACAGGAACTTTTTCTTGGTCTGCCCAGGCAGCCATGGTGGTGTTCATGAGCACCCTCTGGAGCTCCTCTGCTGAGCTGAAGCTTGTATTCATCTGTGAAAGGTTCATACACCTGATAAGGTGGAACTGGAGCATCTGTCTGCACCATTGTACCAGCTGAAAAGAGTGACCTGAGATTTAGTATTCGCATCTAGTGGAGGCTGTTGAATAGCGCACAGTAAAGTTATTCATTAGTTCATATTGGGAAATGAAGGTTAACCAAGTGATATAAACCCAGTACAAACTCAGTTTTATGGAATCTCTTGATATTTGAAATGTTCACAACATTTATTCATAAGTTTCCAGAAGCCTGATTGTGATTAACTCCAGAGTTAGCTCCATTTTATAAAAATAATACAGTTGTGATAGTAAGCTTGAATCAATATTGACTTAGAGGAAGGTGCCACTTAGAGGGAATATTTACCTTTTTACCTGCAGGTTTAAAATACCTAATTTAGGAGTGCTTTCTGTTGCAATTTATGGGACTCTTAAGTTGAACTGTGTGAATATTCCCTGTGTGAATCACTGGTGCTACTTTTTGCAATGTTAGTACTTTCAAGTAGGCATTTTCTTTCTGTTATTCCAGATCTTTTTAGTATGTGGCACATGGCAGAACCACCATGTCAGCAGTATATTTTGTTTTTTCCACGGTGTTTGGGTCCTGTAGGGGCAGAATATGTTTTGGTTGATCCTTGTATTAACATGTAGGCAAAGAAATTTCAGTTTTGCCCTTGCCTCATGGGTCAAGCAATATGGTCAGTGTATTTCTTTTTGCAGTCTATAAATACTCCCTAATCTATATGTCCTGTTTGTGTCATTGTGCTTGTGTCACCTTTACTTTCCAACGTGAGTTCATGCGTGCTATATATAGTGTTTGCAATGCAGGGAGTAAAAATGCTAGGTGCAGTAAGTGCAAAGTTATTTTTAAATGCTGTGAATGTAGATAGCATTGGCTTCTGAAGATTATGGAAACAAAGGTCTTTCAGCATAGAAAAATACCCCAGAACTCCAGATGTTTGCCAGTTCTAAGTCAGCTTCTAGTTCTTTAAATGCAGGCTTCTACTACTGCTGCTGAATATTTGTAGAGATGATCATAATGGTGGTCTTAAACTGGTAAAAAAACATTAAATTTCTGGTAGAAGTAGTTTACCAGTGGTGCAAGGTATCTTGAGTGGCATATCTGTGAATCCTCTCCATTATGTTCAGATTATTCATGGCTCTCGCCTGTACAACGTAATAAAGATGGAATAGATCTCATGTAAGACAGTGTCCAAACCCCATTCGACAGTATGGCTCTAGCGCCATAAAAGTAAACAAATACATGCAGGCTTTCCCTGAAAGTTTGCAGAGAGGTAAGGAATAATGGAGTAACTTCCTTTTATTTATCATTGGAATGTTTAAGTGCAGTTATTCTAGGGACAATTCCTACAAGGTTTTCAGGAATTCAAGCTGTGTTATAGTTCTAAGCATGAACAGGATTTTTGAGCATAGAGGTCTGTTCCTGCCAGTGTAGTTAAATAAGAAATATTGTTAAGTTAAACGCTGTGATAGCTAGCCCTTTGGAAGGTAGTAGGGGTGTAGAGTCTGCACATCCTAGATGTGCATGTCACATGACCAAAATACATCTTCTGTTCATGGTGGTTTATTTCTTCACTCATGCTGGACACCAGAACTGTAATTCCTGTCAAGAAATGGTATGTAAAGTTCATATTTGTCAGATGTTTAATTGTACTTGTGTATATGGTGACGATTGGTTCTTGTGTTTCGTTGCCTGTGTGCTTCTGGTGATGTGAATAAGTAGTCCAGATGCCCTTGGGGGCTGTAGGAACAAAGGAGTTTTAACTCCTTGATCTGAGTTTCTGTCTTTCAAGTCCTGCCAGTGTAACTCGTGGTAGTTATAAATATAGCAATTATTTTCTTTAAAAATATATCATTTCAGAATGAATAAGAAAAGAGAGTAACACTTTTCATAAGTCCTTAAGCCTTGTTAAATTAATAAATTCCTTACATTGTTGGAAGAGTACAGGCTATATTGTACAATATCTGTCTTCAAATTCTGCCTGTTACTGGGAAGTGCCATAGCTTTATATGGCTCCTGTTTTAGTATAGGGAGTTATTTGTGCACAGCTCAAATTGGTTCAAACCTGGAGCTCCTGTTCTGTAGAAACTCCAGTGTTTCATTTGCTTTTTTTTTCTTATTGTTTTGAATTGGAACAAAAATATAAATACTCCTCACACAAGAAAATTTCTAAACTAACTTTCTGGAAAAATGGAACACTTTTTCATGCCAACCTTGTTGGAGTATTTTTTAAATAAGGTTGAAATATTGTCTTTTATTATTGTAAATGTTGACTAAATCATAATAAATATCATTATAATACATAATCGGCCTGAACTCTTAGAGGAAGAGGGACTGGCAAACTGGGTAGAGGACATGCTGGGCAACCAGCCTGCCTGCTTCCCTGCCAGCCTGGCTGGTGGGCTGGCTTCCAAGCTGGTCTGCCAGCCCTCTAGCTAGCCTGCCTGGTTTCCATCAGAAGTTTTAGTGGAATAAACATTCCCATAGAACATTCTGATCCAGAAAATCAGCAGTTTCTGATGGAAAATTGTTCATCAGAAGAGTTTGAGTCTGTTCTGTTAAGAACATAAGTCTCTGAAATTGTTAGTCTTGAATAGAAGTGTTGCCAAACAATTGAATGTAACAGCCTTCACTGCCTGGAAGGCTCATTCACTTTGTCTCTGTAATAGCTCTTGGTTTCCTTTTAACACCCCCTGGAAAGGAGTAAAAGTTAATTAAAGTGGGTATTTTTCTGTGTTTGCAGTCTGTTGCCATTGAAACAAGCGTGGAAAGGGTTCAATGAAACAAGAGTTCAGAGTTAGCTGAACTTAAAGGTGTCTAGAAAACAGCTGTATTCTGCTGTCTGAACCATCAGCCTAATTAGTTTGGAGGATGAAAAAATACTGTACATTTCTTAAATATAAAAATTTGGAATATTGTTTCATTAATAACCTCGACATCTTCAGCTGTAATTTGTATAAAGCTATGAGACTAATAAAAATTATGTTCAGATCTGGATATAGCTCCTTCTGTTAGAACCCTTCTCTGTCTGCATGAGTGCAAAGAAAGTGTCAGTGTGAATCAGGAAGAATCATTTTTTAAGATACATCCAAACAGATGTGCCAGATGATAGAAAACTAAGCTCCTGAATATTGAGCTTTAAAGAGATGGTATTTTTGCAAGTGTTAGCCT